>OY288110.1:108303877-109503877 GCA_958431115.1 Syrphus vitripennis
ATTTAGAGGTATATGTTATGTATATAGTCCTCCTGGTCCCGACTATACCTGGATGAAGTAAAGGTAAATCTTGGTAACTTTAAGAATGCTATATATTGGGGTTTCTTTGGTACTTAAAGTTTATAACCCAAAACAGGTGGTTTCAAGATGAAGTTTAACAACACAGATACAATTAGAAAGTTTTAAAGATTTTTTAACTTTGTTAGGAAATATTGTTGAGTTTTATGCATAAAGACTTTTATATTTAATAACATTAACATGAGTGCAAGAGTGTAAACCAATTTTGCTATGGGAGGTATAAATCATAGTCCAGTGTTTGTAAGAGTCCCTAATTTATGACAGAAGTTTCTACTTTGATACTCCATTTACTCCTAATAGATTTAGTTTCCAAAAAAAAAAGAAAAACTCATTATTCGACTTTGTGAAATCATCCATGAAAGCTACTTACAAATTACCATTTTTGTTCATATTCCTGTAAGAAGATCAAATCAACAAAAAAAGTACCTTCAAAAGAAACCCAATGCACACATCAATGGTTTTTTGGAAAATTTATTTGCTAAAGCTAAAATTATTCCCAGACTTTGGCCATTAAAATTCCTCCATAGCCTCGCGCTATGAAATATGAAACCTATTTGTATGAGTATATATGGTCTTGCGATAAGTTATACTATTGTGTCATTTAATATTTAATATTGGAAACAGTTGGTCCTTTTATATAAATATTCCCATGGCACAGAAGTACTTTAACTGTTATTTCAATTCCACAGAAAATCTATTATTCGTATTTGGAGTAAAGTCATTTTCAATGCTATTTATTGTTTTGTTTGGTAGTGGCCTTAAATTTGTCCTCAAAACCAATACAATGGAAATACTAACCGATTTAAGAACTTATGAAGGTTGTTTTTTCAAGCACATTATAACTAATTATAAGAGTTAAGAAAAAAACAGAATTTTGGAAGAAATTTTCAAATAAAATTTCAAAGTCAAATCTCTAAAAGGGTATTTATTGTGTTTCTTTCATTTAGAAGGTTAAGGGCCACAAATTCGTGAATCTGAATGAGAAAATATACAAAATATGTATTTTTAAAAATATTAATGCTATAGTGATAAAATTTGAAGAAGTAGAACATTATTTGGTGATTTGAATAAATCGAAGCACGTGCTCAGAGCAGATACTCAGTGGAGGGAAACTGAGAAGGTGCTAAGAAAATGCTTGTATATAAGAAACACATTGATACCAAATGGAGTACCTGCTCCAAAAAAAAAAAAATCGTTCCGATTTTCCAATGCAAAACATCATGTGCGACAAAGATGCTCAACAACAAAGTTCACAGCAAAAATGAGGTTCACTCGTGAACATGGCCCTACGCGGCGAACATTCAAGCCAACGAATACGAAAAAATCGAAATGTTTCGCCAACAACGAGCCGTTCGCGAACTAGCCCCTACACGACGAATAGATAGTGAGTACGAGCATGTTTGTCATTTAGGGCCACCTTTAGCGGACATTTTTGGATCACAGATGATGGCAGAGCAAGGACCATATCGATTCCGTTTTTTCATAGTTACTTCTATGTACCAAGTAGAGCATCTTGTATGCGTTCGTCTTAACGTCTAAGAAACGAGTTCTGATGATCCTGTTTTGTGGGTCGCCGACCGGCTCCGGTGATCTCCAGACTCACTTTGGTATTATTTGCCTACCTAGAAAGTAAAAAAAAATCATATTCTTTTTTTACATCACTTTAACGAAGCCTTTATGGGCTTACTTTTTTTTCTCTAAGAGCGATATTTTTTTTTTTTTTTGTTAATTTTAAAGTACTTTAACATTGGAGCAAGTTCGTGCATTTTATTTTGTAGTTATGTAGTTGTATAAAAGAGTATGAACGAAAATGGTCCACTTAAGCAAAATATTCCATGTTTTTGTTAAAATGTTCAAAACCACCTGAAAACTCTTTTTGGTCTTCAAAAAAAGTATTTAATTGCACTCAATCAAAAACATACCTTTACGTTTACATATCTCTAAGCATATTTGCGTATCAAAAATAAAGCTGTCTTGTCTTATCTGTCTTCATTTTTGTGTTTACCCTTTTTATATTTCAAAAGATTGACTGCTTTGATACGCAACCAATACAATCGATAAAAAGCTTTTACCATTTTCCAAAGCATATTTTTAAAAAGACAAACAAAACCGCTTACAAATAACAAATAACAAATCTGAATCTATTCAATTGAACGGAAGTGTGTGTTTTAAAAAGAATCTATACAATGGATGCGATGTTTGAATGGGTGTCGCTGTGTTGTTAGACAACACAAATAATTTCTAAAAGGATATTCCATACATGAATGATTCGACTTTATTTTCCCAAATATTTACTTTCACTTGAAAAAGTTCAAATTTTTTTCTCAATTGTTGCAGGAAATATACAAGAAAATAAATACACTCAAATATAAAAACCAAACCATGCTGTATTGCAATAAAGAATTGGATAAATAAATTTGGTTCATTGGATTAGCTGTTAGTATACAAAAGGATTTTTGTAGGGTAGTAACATAATCAGAAGGGTTTTGGATTGGTATTTATTTGCATTCAAATAATAATTTATATTGGGTTGGTTTAGGTATTTCAATTGAAAAGGGATTAATGAAAGGTTAATTTAGTGTTTCTTCTATATTGGTTGTTCATATATTTCCAAAAAAATATCAATCAAATAGCTAGAAGTCAAGTTTAGGTACATATTTTCGGAAAACGTTTTAATTGATTTTCAAAATAACTTTAATGTGCGCATGAATGTTTTAGACTGTTTGTTCCCATAGTTTCAATTTTATTTGAGTTTAACAGTTTTTTTGTTGAAAATTGTACACTTACTTATGTAATCGGACATAAGTCTGTGAATCTCCTCTTGCGGGGCATCTCCGAATCTCCTACGGGCCATCGTATACGGTTTCTGGAGACGTATTTCAGCTCTGTCCAACTTTCCCCCAGTTGTGCTGGTTCCTTTTTGACAGTTCTTCGCCAAGTGCCTCTAGGCCCAACCGCTCGTCTTCCTGCCTGCGTGAGAGGTTTCTTCTGCATCGATTGGCTCACATACGAGTGCATACTGTTTCAAAGCGTATGGCCAATACTGTGCCACTTAAATTTAAAAAAAAATTGTATGCTTATCCTTAAAGATATTCCGATCCAGAATATAAGAATTAAAATGAAAAAATATCGAGCAAGTTAAAACAGAGGTAAGAGGCCTCTCTTGAATCACCGAAGGGTTCCCAATTAGAGGGAAGCGTCTTGGGTCCTTTGGGAAGATAAGGTCAGGGACCCCAAAGTGAATCAAGTATTCTTTGCTGACGATGGAACCATCATAAGTAAAGTTCTGTTTTTTTGCAACGAAGACTTGATGTATGGGTGGACCTGGACAGTAAGGAGGGAAATTGATACCGCTAAAAACACTGTTCTCTGATCCACAGAAACGTATTCCGGTCATCCATTTGTTTCATTTGTTTCACAGTGTTGGACAAGAGGTATGAGTGTAAACTGACTGCAGCTGAAATGAAGATTTCGCATGGCATCAGAAGTGCTGAAGAAGAAAACCAAAAGAAGCCTTCAAGACAAAAATACCACCTTTTGCAAAATACAGGATGATCAATTTGGCTGGAACTGTCTTGAAAAAAGCAGATGTTCCGAAAACCCACTTTAAAAGGAAGGCAATTACAAAATTCCTAGATCAAACAAATGCGACGACACCTGCATTTAGTTGGCCTCAGACACGGAACAATCCAAAACCGGGAAACTTCTTTTGATATTTTACGAGGTCAACCTGGCAAATCTCACAAGTTATGCGTGAAGTTAGAAGCTATGAAGAACTCCCACGTTCATGTAGATCACAAAATTCTTAGATTAAACTCTTTAAAAGAACAGTTTTCTGGTAAACTACATTCTATGTATTTTGTAGAAACATCAACTTTCAATTTTGAACATTAATTATATTGTCGATGTACCTATCTATCGAAGTCTTCTAACGGTGATATTTTTGATATGAAGACCTTCTCCCATATATGAAAAAAAGAAGGGTTTAATTGGAGACACACATGTTTAAGCTGCTTTTCTGTTGAACACTCCAACGCACTTCGTACTTCAATAGAAATAATATAAATACATACCTTCTTATGTTAAAGATAAATATATTATTAGCTAAATAAATATAAATATGTACATATACCATAAATAAGTACATATACGTATAATAATATTTCACCTCATGAATGATCCCTAACAGTATTGCAATTGAAAAATTATTACCTTTCACTGAGTTGAATTATTTCTTCCTGAATTAACCTTTTACTCTTCCTTTCGTCAACAATGAAAGAACCTCTACGTCAATGAGTTCTTATTATTTATCTAAACATAAAATTCAATAAACAAACGCTTCGGGAATTTTAATAGGAAAATCATCTGAAATTGTCATTTATTAAAGCGCTTCCAGGCGGAAATGTCTTGAACATGTATACATACCTCTAGCACTCTCATCATTGCCGCCATCATGTCCTATTCCTTCCTTCCATCGAAAATACCGGAACGAAACGACATCAGCAAAACAAGTCCCGAAGAAGCAATCCAGTGTGGATTCGAAATTATATATAAAAGCTTATTAAATTACTAGCTTGGCGTCTTTATAATGTCGCGACGAGATTCCTTTTGTTTTCACTCAGTCTTGCCGCAGATAATGTCATCATTTCAAACAAACTATACTACGAATACAACAACTGTCGGCTCATCCAACAAGAGTCTTTAATGTTCCTTTTGGTGTCCTTCTTCGACTGTTGTATATTTGAACGTGAATGTTGAACATTGAACAACAAGCAGCGTAGATGACATAAAGATTTACAAATCTCGTGCTTTGGCTTTGGCGTTGATGGGCCCAAATGAAATGATTGTGACTGTAAGTTCTGAGAAAGACAAAACAAAATCCTTCTTATGAGGAATTCCTGTCACATAATATAGACATGGATCATGGTGGAGAAGACAGAAGAATGAAACATGTTTGTGTGTTTTTTGGTGGTGTAATCGGAAACTATTTCTTCACCAAAAAGCTTACGCAACACCAAAAAACAAAAAGTAGCCTATAGAGTATGCTACTCGGAGCTATCATAACCATCATAATGCGAACAAAAGTATCCTTGAGTTATTTATGCGATTTTGGTTCCTTTCTCCAATTACTTCAAATAAAGGGTTTTTTCTACTAATTGTTTATCTGCTTGAAGGGTTAAGTAATGTTTTCATGCGAAAAATTACTCTTTTTCTAACTGAACGAAAAAACTTTATAAGGTTATTGTTGCTAAGCTGATAAAAAATGCGAAACGTAAATACCTTGCCTTAAATCAAAAAAAAAAAAAAAAAAAAAAACAAATTTAAAACTTTAGGCCATTTCGCACATCATGGAACTGGATACTGGATTTACCTTTAAACGGAATCTGCGGTGAAATGGATCCCCCTGATATCCTCACCATTATTCTAATTGACCTTGTACATTATGCACATACCAATTCCTTGGCAGTTCTTAGGGCGGGTACTTGGTACTTGAGTTATTCTAATATGTCAATAACTGCTTATAGATTACTTTAAACTTTTAATAAGGTAGGTAGTGGGGGCAGCCAGCAGTTTATTCTAACAAAAATTGAGGAATTGACTGTGTTATAAGTTTTATTTGCTTTAGCCGAAAAGGGTAGTTAATTTTTGTACGATAATAGAAACAGAAAAAGTACTGGTGACAGTATACAGCCTTGTTTAACCCCACTTTGTATATCAGGCTCCTCTAAAAACCTTTTCTTATGCAGAAGGTGGCATTTTGATCCATATGTAGCCTTGATAATAACAATCAATTTATCCATAATGATCTGCTAAGCTGCTAATAGGGTCCACAGATCTTCACAGGAAAATCCAGCGCAGCTTAGTTTTTTATTCGCTTCAGTACGATTCTTCTGTTACCAGATCTAATTTCTTTGGAACTTGAAAATCATTCCTGATATAATTTGAATTAGTTGTACGTCTAAAATTACAAAAACAAAAAGGCCGATAAAAAATCAAAACTGTATAGAAAAACTAAATGGATGGCAACTATGGAAAAAAATAAGCAAACAAATATTGAAAAATAATTCCTAAAACTTATCTGTACTTCGATTACTAAAATTTATTGACAGTTCCATACACTTTAATAAATCTGCTTAGCAAAAATGGAAATCGAAAATGAATTCTTTTGAAAGGTTACAATTCAAATACCTATGCGGTCATTAGTAAAGAACAAATAAGGTTAGGCTACTTAGAGCTTTTTTTTAACAATCCCTCAATTTTGTCTTCTTCTTTTTATATCGAAGTCTTTACCATCGTTTTGTTATGCAGTTTAATGACGTAAATACATACGTACAGCTCGTTCATTTGGCCTTAATTTAATTACCTACATATATTTATAATTCTAATTCGTTGGAATAAGTGAAGAAATTAAAATGGAGAGCCTTTTGAGAGCAGTAAATTTTAAAAAGTACGTATACGCCTAAGTGTCTTAGTTTTTATTCCGACATCATTCATTCAATATAGAGTTATTTTAAATAAAATACATTTTTCATGTTTTGAATCGCTACTTAACTACTTAATGTCATTTTGAATGTTTTTTCATTCAAAAACCTCTTATGACGTGGCTACAAAGGACTTCCATAATATTTGAAATTTCGGGTTTTGAATGTAAATAAAAATGTACTCAATCATTCGGAATTTGAATTCTGGCATTTTTATGTTTATTTGACTTTGTAGGCAAGCTTACATTTTTTAAGGTTTTAAACAATATTTAAATTATTTTCATAGAAAAAGTGTAACTGAATACGAGGCTTCAATCATTCAAATTTGAAGAAAATTCCATTACATGTTCCATTTACATATCTACCTAAATGTTTGAGCAACTACATAGGACCCTTTCACTTACTTAATATTCCAAATGTCCATCCATGGCCTATATACGAATATACGCATAACGGTCATATCCAATGTTTGGTAACCATCGTAATTCTAATCCTTTATAGGGTAAAGCACAAACAAAAAAGATTCCAATGCTCTGCCGGATAAGGATCAACCATAAAATGTTTGATTTCATTTCTCACCCTCTTTCAATATCCTACTCGTATATCGCCTACCACAATTCTCGGCCCACAACGTTCAACCTCAAGTCAAGTGCTGCATTCAATGCAAAAAGAGGTGATACCGTTTCTATTTTATTAGCTATATGCCTCATCCTTCGTATTCGTCTGGTTCTTGTTTTCCAAGACTTTAAAAGATTGCCTCGTCTTCGGTATATTTATGTCGACAAGAGTAGAGCTTTTTGTAGTAAAAGCTCACAAGCACAAGCAAAAAAAAAAAAAAAACAAGGATGCCACAGTGGCAAACAAAATTTGGAGTCATGCTCAGTTTGGCGCCAATATGATGTTCCATTGATGATGGACCATAACAGTTTTAGATCTTCAGATGTTATTTTAACTTTTTCAGTTTGATAAAAACCTTTCGTGCGTGTGGAGTCCTTGAAGTTTTTCGTGTCGATATAAAACGTGTTAAAATAACTACCTAAAGGTGATAGAATAGGAAGACGTCAAAAGTATTTTTGTGGATTGATTGTGAGAGTTTGGTTTTTAGGTCGTAAAAAATAACCTGAAAAAAAATCTTATACTTTTTTTCAAGTATTAAGCGTGTGGAAAAAAGAAAAAAAAAACAAACTTAAAGTGAACACAAAAAGGATTTCACCGCGAATACAATTGGCTACTTAAATTTGCGAAGAAAAGAGTTCATCAAAAAATCCATTTTATGGTAAGAGGAATAAGAATTCAATAAAATAGTCTTCTTCTGGATTCTTTTTGTATCAAATAACCTCATTCAATTTAAAAAGAAAATGTTTTTATTCAAGGTGAGTTATTGTGATAGTAGAAGAATGGCACATAAAAACATAAAAAAATTGGAATATCTTAATCCTTTATGATTGCAGCGTATAATTATTTGTCTTTTTTAATTATGAATTTTTATCTTTGAATCAATTCTTATGAATATTAAAATTGTGGTCTTTGTGTTTTCGCAAAGATTGAGTATTATTTTTTTTATCGCGGCAATATTTATGGTTAATGAAATGAAGTAGGTACAGTACATACCACGCAACTAGGAGGAGGAGTCGCAGTTATAGTCGTGACTTTTATTGTTATTATTTTTTTTTTTTTTTTGCAATCGTAAAATATCAATTTAATTATCCAAAGGGAATTTATTACTTGATATCAATCAGATTTGACGTCTACGGTTAACCGCACATAACGTAGTCAAATACGAATTCATTTTCATTTACGATATACCTATTGCGGTATTATTGGTTATTGGAAATGAAACCTAATTAGAGGTATTAAGACTGCAATTGGATTAATTAATTTACATAAGATAATTCAATTAACTATGGATTTGCCAATCTTATTTTAAAAAAATATCCTTTATGCTTGCAGAAAACATTCAAAAATATAAATACTAATTTTTCAATTAGAAGGACGTTTTGATTTAATAGAAGCCCCATATCTTCGTTTAGTAGGTATGGGTAGAGATGACTGATTACTAAAGTTTCATTGGGTCAGTTGTAATATTCAATTTTTACCAATAACTAGAAATGGAGGTTTTCAATTTTTTAATGCGAAATTCTTTGCGATAAGATCTCAAACAGATGAAAAGGTAAAATTCAAAAAACAAAATGGAATAAATAAATATAAGGCTGGTGTATTCAGTTTTTATTATTTTCCTGTAAATAATAAATTATTTATTTATAAGATGCTCTCTCATAGTAGTTCAAAGAATTTTTTATAATTAATTCAAAACAAAAGCATCCATACAAAATCTCAGGGCTAAAAGGACTTATATTTGATCAGCCTTTTTTTTATTATTTTATATTTTTAATATACATATTGTTATTTTTTCTTCTTACTTGCTATGTACTGAAGGGAAAGTATTGCATTCGTAAAAAAATTAAAGTGGGTCTCACAATTCTGACAGTCTATCATTCAGCCTGTCTGTGTTTTTATTTTCCAATTTTTATTGTAGACTACCTTTTAATAAAACAAAAAAATTTATTTAAGCATTGATTTTCTAATGGACGGTTAATTTGATTTTGAAATTTTGTTCGCAGACATTTAAAAATTACACTAAATGACTATAACACTTAATACGAAAATATTGAAAAAAATAGTTTTTGCAGTTTTGAAAAAAAAGATTCAAACATTTTTGAATACAATTCTTGTGTGAGAGAATTATAACATGCTATAATATGAAATTAAGAGATATTTGAAACTTCTACTCATGGGTAGTACACTTTGTTTGAATTTTCACTTTTTCACTACCGGTTAAACCCAAGTTATTAAAAAATTCTTAATTTTTTTTTAAGAATTAAAGTGAAGTCAATATTGTTTCCTTAAAGGTAGATCTATTTTTTCTAAGGACTTGTTCTCATTTATTTATTTATTAAAGCAATCGTAACATCTTACATACACTTCCCGATCTAATAATCTTTTTCGAATAGCCTTTCTATATTTATTTAACTTAGTTTTAAATATTAACCTAAACTTATCTTACCGCAAAACTAAGTTAAACCATGTGTTTGGTAGGTGTCATTTTCACTTTGCTTAGAATATCAGTTATCAAACAACGGCACGAAATTTTCTTTCAAAGCAATATAATCTATTTTTATTGTGCCAGAAACCCAGGCTTTTATGTTGTTTCAAAAAAAAAATTCGAAAAATTAAAAGATTTTTTTTTTTACGCATTTATTGTATGTACTAATTTTGCTTTCATGCCCTTATAATTATTGTCAAATGCAAAAAATTGAAATAACAAAAACTCAAGAACTAAATTAAACGTTATGAATTTAATTGTTGATATTGACCGCAAAAAATCGATTAAAATATCAACTGAGCGTTTCACTGAGGAATTAAAGGTTAACAAAAATAAAGTAAGAACAGTTTAACATAATAAATAAAAAACAAAAAGCAAAAAACTCAATGTAATTAAACGTTAACCAAGTTTCTTGAACACACAAGATGTCTACTTGCCTTCTTTCTGGAATCTACAATATTACTTTCAAATTTTAATGTTTTGATTATTTTTAATATCGACCATATGGGAGAAGGGTGAATACACCAACTTCTGGCTTTGCTTCAGACTTCGAAGAACAATAAAATGCTGTGTCTAGCATATTACAAATGTTTCGGATATTTTCGCGATTTAGCTTAGATTGAATACTGTTCCTTACATTTAAAAGAAAATGAGAAAATTTCAAAAGTCGTCATTTCCAAAATGGCAAAAACCTCATTTTAACTTCGTTTTGTGCATTTGAAACATAAAATTTAGTATGACAAGACCAAAAGATGAGCAAATTCCCAAAAAAAAATTTTCCGCTCTCAAAGGTTCGTCTTTCCACGCTGTAGCTAGCGGGGCAAAATAAACTTTTTACAGCGAGTTGTAAATTTAAATTATCATTTAAAAAAAATTCTCTTTGATTTCAGAAAATAAGCTCAAAAGTTATTTCTTACCCTCTTCTCCGCTATATATATGGATCTAACAACAGTTAGTATAAACTGTTTACAAAATGCCAAAGCTTACTCAATCTCAATGTGTTAAATGCGAATCGTTCTGATTGAATAAACACCTAGGCACACAGCAGAAATAGGCCCACAGAGAATTTTCTATCAAAGGAAGAATTATGTAAATTTCTTAAATCTACCAAATTCAATAAGTTTAAATCTCCATCAAGGAATAATATCTTAAAACCCGCATATCATAGCAACAAGAGGTACAAAAAGTCCCTATTCACAAATTCTGTTGTATATATTGTGGCAGTGGGTGGATTCCTAGCTAATTGACAGCATAAAAGAAAATTGTAGGTGGCTGCTTAGATAAGTATCTAAGAGATTGAGAAAGGTATTTTCTAAGAAAAAAAATCTAGTTATTCGTTTGTTCGGTTGCTTTAAACCAAATCACCCACTTGAAGTAAATTTACAAAAGCAAGCACACACGGAAATGGGTAGAGTTGGTGCTTATAGGAAAGTGTGAAAGAGATAAAGAAGTATAATACTGAATAATCAGCACTTAAAAGAAATTGTTCAGATATTTATTCTATGAGTTTTTTTAAATGCTTTTCAAATACTTGAAATCCAAATTTAAGAATTATGAGAATTGATATGTTTTAACTTCAATTTTCTTCTTTTTCGCTTTCGTTTTAGAGATATCTTTTCTCATTTAGAGGTATTGACATTTTATGAGTTTATTTTGTTTTTGATTATAATTTTGGGTTTTGAAAAATATTATATTTCCTATCCATTTCTGTACAACCCTGTACCTTACAATCGTTTATCTTTTTGTATAGAAATTTGACCTTATGCTTTGCATTTATAATTTTCCATTTATTCAAAAATCAAGATCAAACATCAAATTAAATTTTGTCTGAAACATCTCCTGTTGCGGAAATGCCTTATTACTTGCCCGCAATGTAATTCTATCTGCAAGTTCAATATTCTTCGGGTATCGATATTCTATATAAAAATATAAAATCAACAAATTGATAATTTAATATTGAATTCCATCAAAAACCTCATTTCCTAGCAATATGTTACTTCGGAGATGAAACTCATTGCGTTTAGCATAAACTTTTGATAGGCGTATTCGAAATACGTGTGCGAAAGTCCTCATTTCATTCACAGTCGCAAACATCCGAATTCTTATTTTTGTTTACGAATGAAAGCCTCTTTTATGAACAGTGAAGTAGGTGCCTACATATTTGAGTACATACACTTTTCTTTCAGAGGAGAAATTTTTTTTTTTTTATTTAAATTTCCTCAAAAGCTCTAAGTGCTCGTATTTCGCTTGAAATGTGCCTTTTGGTCGAAAAACATGAATCATTTATAAGAGTGTGGCATAAAAGTTAGGTATTCAACTGGAATATTATCATGACAATTTCCTATGATATTTTTAAGGTGTCTGTAGGGAAAAATTTCGAGGTATTCGGTATTATTGTTGTAGCGGAAATAAAGTGAAGTACTTTTGCACCGTGACATACCTCCTCTAGAACTACGATGATATTTTGAAGGAAATGTTTCGTGACAGGTTTTATTTTTGTTATATGTATAAGAAAAGTACCTACATATGTACTGTAAATACACCGAATGTCAATTTTTGAAATATAAGTTTTGAATTAAATCGATCCATAGCTTTTAATGTTAGATCCAATTTCATTGTACAATGTTCGCCACGTCAGATGATCCAGTTTGTGTTTCGAATTCCCAATTTTTGAATGTTGTTCTGGATTCTTCCAGGTTTCATATTGAATTTTTTTTTGGATAATTTAAAGGCTTTAATTTGAGAATATCGTCTTTTTTTACAATTACACAGTTGCGTGAAAGTGGCATGTCGCCCACGCCCCGCCGGCCGTTTAGGATATTTTGCAGCAACTAATTTTCGAACCGCAATGCATTTTAATACGAAACATGCATTTGCATGATGGTCTGTGAAAATTATTAAAAATTCTTGTTGTTCAAATTTTTTTCTTAAAACAAATATTGTTTAAAAATTTTTGTGAGAGAAAAATTCGTTAAAAGTAAAATTGTCAAAAAAAAATCAACACAGTAAAAATTATTCAAATTATAATTAGAAAATATGTTCTAAAAAAAAACGTCAAAAAAAATATTCTCAAACAAAGAATTTTTTTGACTCGCGAGGATAAAAATTGGTCAAGAATGAATGTTCGTCCTCAAAAAATTGTTGAAAAAATGTAGGTACAAACAAAAAATTTGTCAAAAAAATTCAATGAAATTATTTTAAAAAATGCCGTCGGAACATCCAAGCTTAAAATGAAACGTTTACTGCCCCCGAGACATCAGCCAGTCATAAAATCAATGTTGTAAATATATTTATTATGGTGAGCATTGACATCAAAATTTGTATTTGAACTTGCCATTCTTAACTTCATATTTTTAAAAATATGGCTTCAAAAAATTATCTTGAAAATATAATTTTTGTTTGTATGTATATGTCGTTAAGCAAATATTGTTTTTGAACAATATTAATATCAGTCTCAAAACAAACATGAAAAAGTATTGAAATTTTTTTACAAAAATCCATAATTTGTTCAAAGTGAAAGCCAGTTCTTTCTGATTTATATCAAAAATGTATTCGAAAAAAATATTGACTCTTCAACAATAACGCCGCAGAAGAAAGTCAAAGAGGTAATTTAATGTCCAAAACTTAAAATGTGATTTTCTCGTTTCACTTTCGTCTTCGAGTTATGAAGGTTTTCATGGTTTTTCTTTGACTTGAAACTTTTCCAAACTTCAACGGGTTCTTAATTTTATTTTTTATTTACAAAAAAATTGGAAAAAGATTGCTAAAAACTCATAGCTTTTTTACAACACAAAATAATTAATAATAAATTTATGTTGAAAACCCTTTTGAAAGTATAAAAATCCAAATTTCTTTTCCAGATTTTTCTAGGGTTCTCTTAAACTGTATCGGACATTTTGTTCCGAAATATTGATTTTTTAGTAAAGTATGAAAAATTTTTAAAAACTTTCCCAAACAAAAATTCGTTCCAAACCATTAAAATCCAATTATTGCTCAAAATCGTTCCATTAGACAATATAATGAATCACATAACTTAAAAAATTCCTCCAAATATTCTTAGAAATTGATGTTTTGATTCAGAGCTTGGATTCAAAACTTACCATATAAAAAAACTTTAGAAAATTGTGATAAAAAAAATCCCTTTCGTGGTTTGTATCTTATATACGAAACAAAAAAAAGTTATTTTAACGTTTTTCTAATCTTCTAAATCAAAATCTGATGTGGTAGAAATGAGAAAATGAGCGTTTAAGTTAAAAAGGGGAAATAAGTACCACCCTTATGTTCCCAGGTAGGAGAGTATCTCAATACAAAAACGTAGAAATTAAATGAACTGAAAACAAGTCAGTGTCCCCTTAATTGCGATTTCATAGAAAATGCGCTCACATAATTTTATTGAAGTAAGTAGGTATCGGCAAACTGAAAACGTCCTTAACTTAACTTTAAACTACTCCAAGGACCATCTACCAAGCAAAAGCTCACCTTGAACCAAGAATAAATATGTCAAATTTTTGTGTTATTATCAATATTCAAAGATATTTAAAAGGTTTTAGCGAGAATATTCTGTTGGCGCCATGCTTACTGCTCAGAAAGTTTGTATAAATTATATGGTGACCATCTTTCTTCTTCTTTGGAAAATAACTTATGTTATTGTTTTTGAAGTAGACTTTATATTTTACTTTAAATTTCCGAAATGAAAAAAAAAACATTTTTACCTGACTTATCTTACAATTGGTAAGTATTTTATTTATAGGATTTTATATCAAAAGTGAATTTCAAATTTAATTGCTCCTCATTGGCATGAGCAAAGCACTCTACTCAAAATAATTCTAACTGTCAAATACATGTGTTGGTAAAGACATTGTTGTATTGGGACTTTGAAAAAAGTATCAGGGGAAGTTTTGTAAAAACAATAAGATCCAAATAAATGTTCTAATGTTAAAAAATGAATGTATAAGTATTTAAGAACATGGTAACCTTAAAATGTAGGGATAGCGGGAAAAATGTCTAGGATAAACGACGCGACGCGCCGCGACACCACAATATCAAAGGAGAAAAACACAAAATTCTTCACTGATGTTGGAAAGCTATTTACGTTGAAAATTATAGTCAATAATTATTTATTTTATTATACATAGAGTTTGAGTTGTCAGGCTACGTTGTCGCGCGTCGTCGACGTCAGATTATTTTTCCTTCTAAATTTTTAATAATTTGAAAGAAAATCGATATTCATATTTATTTATTTTATTTTTTCACAGGAATACCTACATATACGGTTTACAATTTTTTTTTTGTTTTGAAGATTATATTGCTATATTGGGAAAAGCTTTATTTAACTACACCATATACATATATGTAGGTTCATTAGATAATATTTTGTTTCATAACTAAATGTGTTTATGTACATACATCCTATTATTTTGGAAATATTTTGAAAATTTTATCAAATTTTAAATTCTACCGAATTTCAAAATGATTAATATGTTACTTTATTTTGTACCCACTCCCACATATATACTCATTGTATCTAAAAAATAAGCTTTAATAATAAATAGAACAAAGTCAGATCTACGGTTTCAATTAAAAACATTTAGATAATTTAAAAATTTAACACGAATCCTACAGTTACGTTTTAATTTATACGTACCTTCATTGTGTTGTTTAGCATATAGGTTGGTTATTTCATCGTAAAATTAAATTAAATTTTAATTTTTAAGTATAAATCAATTGTGTACCTATAGCTGTAGTTAGGTTAGGCATACAGAGAGAAAGGAATTTAAATAAATCATCTGTGAATTTTTGGAAAGGATTTAATTTTTAATTTATTTGGATATTATGGGACACTGGTGAAATCATAACATGGACCGGACCACCTAACTTTGTCGAGTTCGAAATATTTAATATTTTCTTATTTATTTCACCATTTGACTAAAAGTTAATAATTAAATTTAAAATTTGAGCAAGAATAACTTTTTACTTGAATTTTAGAATGAAACTCGGAACAAATCCTAAACTAGTAGGTATTTTCGTTTAAAAACTTGCTTGATTTCTACAGTTTCAAAAAAAGAATAAAGCGTATTTAATCTAGGCTCAATTTATAACTATTATAATACATTTCAACATGATTCATGAGACAATTACAAATATTTCAACGCTATAAAATTAGTATTTCAATTTTTAAGAAATGCACGACTGGATCGCATGAACTTGCTTCTTTGTTTAGGTTCTTTTCAGTACTTTTATGTACTTTTAAGCACTTTTAAGTACTTTTAAGCACTTTTAAGAACTTGAAAATAAGTAAAAAAAAATAATTAACATTGAACATTCTAAAATGCAATCAGTCAAACTTTTTATGAGAACGTCAAAAATTCGGTCCTGTTTAAATTACAACAGCCATTTTGAAATAAATAAGTTTTGTCCTCACAGTTATGTATATGACAGGTAGCTGCCGTTTTTATTTTGGGGTTAAAAAATCAATTTCTTCTCTGAGGAATCTCCCTAAAACCTTAAGTTATAGTTTGAAAAAAATTCCTTCCAGTAGTAGGTCGAAGTACATACAGACAGACAGAATTGCGGAACCAACTTTTTCGTAATGTAAGGTCTGATTAATAAAACTAATTATAGCAGGTAAAAAATATCTGACACTTGGAAAGATTAAATGTTAAAACTAAATCTAAAAATTTAAGTTTAAAAAAATTTTTGTTTCCTGTCAGCCATTTTTATACAATGGTCAACTCCTGTCCTAGACCCTTGAAGGGACAATCCTACGAACCAGTACGCCACGGGTTATTACCACATACTTTCACTACCCACTTTAACTACCTCTTTATTTACTTTAATCCATTAAAAGCAGACTTTTTTTTCTTAAGTTTTTTAGAACTGATTTTAGGAAACGTGCAATTTTTTTTACCGCGACCAAATGCTACATTTTACTCAAAAATTGTTTCAAATGTATCGTTGCAATAAATAAAAGAAATTATAAATACAAATTTTTTTGTAAGGAAGAGAGTTTAAATTTTAAGAACAAAACATAGATTCAAAAATTCTATTGAGTTGTGAAGAACCGTTAGTCTAGTATATATTCCCATTATTAGAAAAAAAAGCAACAGGACCGATGGTCTTACAAGAAGAAATAGGAAGAAAGGATAGATTTTTGAAATTACGAAATTCTTGAGAAAATTAACTGACAAAAACCTTGAATTTTCAATAGATTATTATTTAAGCTTAACCTAATCTGCATTTATTATATTTAGATTTAAGCTTTTTTGAAACTGTTATAGAATAAGCGTCATCAAAATCCGAACTTTTGATTTTTTTCGCAAAAAAAAAGCAAGTAATATTGATTCCAATTGGAAACAATATCTTCATGGTTTTCCATGCACACAATAAAATTTTAAAACGAAATTTAATTTTGATTGATAACATATCGGTGAGCATAAAACTTAATTCATTGAAATTCAATTAAAATCAATTAGTTTTTATTTAATTTGACTAACAATCTCGACCCGTTTAACAATGCGAGTTCCATTCATGTATACACAGCACATATTGCGAGTTTTAATTCAAAAATTCTTCGGTCGTACATTGAATTTTCGGATTCTATTGAATTAATTATTTCATATACATAATATGTATTCGATATTGAAACTGTGTTGGTATTAATTTCATAAATCAATCCCGACTTTAGACAATAACAAATCAAATTACGTTCATGATTCCAGTTATCTTACGCCTACTATATGCACACATTATCCCCACACATATCGAAAACATCAGAAAATACCACTAATTGGATGAGTTTATTTTTTTTTAATTTTAAAATTTTAAATGTAGCGGATATTTTCATTTCTTTTAAACTATATATGAATACACTATACAACTCATAAAATGTGACTAATTAGGTGTGTTGATTCATGTTAAAAATTCAATAAATTTTTAAATATTTTGAGGTTTATTTCAGAAAGTATTTTTTTTTTAATGTAAATATTTAACTGAATACATGAATGGAATTAATTCAAGCGGTTTATAATACATTGGATGGCTTTTATTTCATCAAATATTTTCACTGTTAATTTATTTATCGAAATAAACAACAACAAAAAAAAAATTAAAAATTTTTCAAATTTAAATTTAAATTGAGCACGTAGCCAGTTTACTTGAGCTGAAAATCCAACTGGAATTTACGGGTTGGCGGTTATGAATTTGCATTCCAAACGAAAAGCCTTATATAGTATATTATATTAAAACCCCTAAAACGGATGATGTTCTTTGGCTTTAAGGGATTATTTTGGTCACGAAATAAGATATTTTGAATATTTTAATCTCACATCAGGTGTAGGTACAGCTATATATATATTTCTTTTGGCAAACAAAAAAGAATCCTTAAAGTATATGCAAAAAATGTATACTTATAGCTTAATTAGAATTACGAGATAATCTGATGACAACGGCCTAAAATTTACAAAACAATTTCCTTGTATTTATTGTGAAACAGAGCTTAAGAAATAGTTACTAACGCATTTTATTTATATGTTGGCTTCATTATCAGGGTAAGGTAGGGTGCGCTAGGCTAACTGCTGGGTTTGTTAGAAACCAAAAAAAAAAAAAAAACTATAATGGCCAGTTAAACATCAAAGAGTCGTAACTTTATGTGCGTGAAGGTAATACCACCATTTTCTATTTTCAAAAGAAAAAAAAAATGGAGATTACACTGCGGTTTATCGCGATATGCTCAACTTGTGGTATTAATTTTTTTGGTGAATACTTTTTAAATGTGCAAATTTTACGAATGAAAATCAATTATAAGAAAATGGAAAACCAAAAAATATAACAACGCCTTAGTGTTATTTTTTGGAAACTAATTTTTTTACAAAAATCAACAGTAAATTATTTTTTCATAAGAATTCGTTTAGCCGTTTTAGAAGAAATAAAGATTTTCCAAAAGACAATCAAAAATGTGTGGAAGGTACATACCGTTATTTGTTGGCCGCACCAAAATAAAGAAACCTGTAAAGTACCTCGCCCGTTCAGGCGTAACAAGCAGAATTTCGAAACCAACTTTTTTCGTCTTCCCCATCATGTTATGTCATCAGGTTTGATCAAAATTTCGACCTCGAATTTTTACGAATGCAAGATTTGCCTTATAGTTAAGTTACACTAAAAAGCAAATTAAGACACACAATTTTCGTTCGTTTCCCTCAATGAAAGATTTCTTCAGTTAAATAAAAATTTTAAAAGAAATGATAAGCATACGTAAATAGAAGTCTACAAGGGATTATCTGGCTCAACAGTATCTTCAATGATAAACTCCGTGCCAGAACAACTTAGGAACTCATTGACTCAGTGGAAGTGGCAGTGGATTGGCCATTGGATCCGAAAAAGTAACGGCTGAATAGCGATGTAGTTGAACTCTTTGACGTAGGCTGACAGACGGGCTGATGTAACTAGAAGTACCTTCTTGGGGGAAGAGTTAAAACGAGCTGAATCAAGGCCGTATACGTAAAAATGGAAACATAGGAATATTATTTTGTTTTGATAGTAAAGAAAGGAGGAAAATGTATTAATTTGCATCACTGATTATAGCAGTTATTTAAAGTGAATAAGCCAAAACGCCTGACCCAAACACCCCCAGATTTATTGAAAAAATTAACTATGAAAATATTATACCAACAAAACAAAAATAATATTACAACAACATTTAAGTTATTTCAGCAAGAACTTGTATAGTCTGTTTTTCCTAAAAGTAATTTTCTTAAATAATATTGAGCTTAGAGAAAAAACAACGGATTTCATTTTAATAAGCGAACTTAACTTCTAAGAGCATTTTTTATATTTCCGTAAAATACTGCACCATTTTGGTTGAAAATTCAATACAATACACCTAATTGTTAAAAAAAAATCAAAGAAAAAATTAATTTTTTATTACTTTTACTACTCTTTACAATTTTTTCTACTTTCTAATCTTTAAGACCAAGCTAAAACTTGAACTACAAGAGAAAACTCATGCGAAAATAAAATGCATTTTATTTTTTTATATAAGCAAATTCTCCCTCCACTGAATACCTCAGGAAATCATTTTGCATATAAAATCAGCTAAGAGTGTTATCATATTTTTTTTTCTATCCGAAATCAACTTTAATATTTTCTTTTAAGTACTCGCAGCATCTTTTATGATTAATTGGCCTATTCAAATTATAACTCCCACACGCTGATGGAATCATATAAATGATTAAACTTTTCCATTAGATTCCTTTATTATTATATATCTTTCTTTGTTAATTACTAACACATCATTAATGATTTCTACGAGAAAGTAAATTTCCTTGAAATGCTATTAATCAACTGAGTCCTTTACGCATTAGTGCGTTTTTCTTTTTATCACAAAAACTTTCTATCATAATTAGCAAATCCTTCAAGATAATGTGATATACCCAACCTATAACGCATAACTCGAAATTACACATGTTCATAACATACCACTTTTTGTGTCAAAAAATGTCGGTTCATTATTTAGTTCGTACAATAGTAAGTGGAGTAGAGTTGCAAATGGTTTGGGATCGAAATATTGGTGACTTTGTTTTTTTTTTTGTCAATTTGATTTTTATCGAAGGTTTTATTTACTGTCTAATGTAATTGTGTTGCCCTCATTAAAATTTTTTTTGTCAATAACTTTATCCCGAACCACTTTACACTAGACCAGATTCAAAGCATGATTTGTTTCAAATTTGATAAACATTATATTATGTAATTAAACGAATTTTCAAAATGAGTAAAGGAAAACTAATGACTTGGACTTTATTTCCCTCCCAATATTTCAAGATGGAATTATTTCAATTCCTATTGCTTAGACAAATTGATTGTCTATTTAAAAAACTCAGCTTGGAATCTGAGCATCTAATTTCATTTCGGTCTAAGGGAGATTTTTTCTTTGACTTATATTTTGTAACCTTTTCAAAACCCGTTTAAGTATTTTTCACCTGGTCTGAGCAACAAAAATTATGTAAAAAAATCCTCCCTAATCAGGTTATAACTATTTCCTTTTCATGGGCAATTGTTTTGACTTAGTCTTTTAATGTTATGAGTGCACGGTGAATACCGGCCTTATTGTGCTTAATTTGAATCAATTTCCAACAACAACATATCTTTTCCTTGTTATTTATATTCTGTTAACTTCCCGTTGTCGGTAACTGTTTCTCTTCACTTTGGGAGAGCCTTGATTAAAAATTAGACTTGCCGTTCAAAACTTTCCGTTAGAGAACAGAATTATAGCACAGCATTCTTCTTATGCCTAAGAAAAGATTCAATTTTGTATTTTTTTATTGGCAAAGACACGATTGCGATTATATTGGTCCTTAATATAAGGTGCTCACAAAAACAGCAAACATCTAATTGGTGCCGACTAAACGGTTCCCAAGAGTTTAGCTAGCTGTAGGTCTACTCCCGGTGGATTCAAAACTCCGCAAAAACGTCTATCTTTAAAAAAATCTACACCACATAATAAAATTTTTCCTTCACAATAAATCCCAGGCTATACATAAATACTAATTCTAAAATATAATTTCAGATGACGTTCCCCAAAGGTCAGAACGTTTCTCATACAAAAGTTAAAATAGTTTTCTTTGTATTACTCATACTCATTCTTTTTATGGCATAGTAAATAAAATTCATGGAAAGTAAAGTGAAAATGGCATTTCCAGTTCTACACAATAATTAAGAACGAGAGTTTTTCATTAAAAAAAAGAATCATTTGGAAAAGGTTTTATTTAATTATGTATGAACGTTAACAAAAAGGAGAAAGATAAACTCTTGTGACCTTTATCTTTTCTTTTGTTGCCCTTTGGATTTAACAAAAAAAAAAAGTTTTAACTGTTGGGATTTTAGTTTGATTTGGAGAGAAAATTCAAGATAATTTATCAATGTTATACATCTGATTGTAGGTTAGGTTTAATCACATATTTGACTTCAATCAACTTTAAACCCAAACGCACAGAGCATAATAATGGCTTTTGATGTGGGAATTCTTTTTCCGCATTGAATGTGAGCAAGACAACCACAAAAAATACGTTATGTAACATAAATCCTCATATTGAGTTTCTAAAGTATCTAGATTTCATATGATAGAAGAATTCCCTACATGATTTAAAATTAAATATTTATGAATCTAGTATGTATATGAGAGAAAAAAACCTTATTCATGTAGATAGATGTTTCTTTTATGACAAAAATAATTGCATCTTCAGTTTTAAAGCGTGCTCTGTAGGATTGTACGTTTCATTTTGGAATAAACTCCTTCGTCATTTTATGGCTAGGTGGGTAGAGTTTCCTGAATAAGAATTTTTTAAGACATATGTTGGAACTTGTGACTGTTTCAACATTTGTCTTAAGGCTATAACTTTACTGCAAATTAAATCAAGAGCAAAATTGTTTAAACCCCCAAAAACTTTTAATTTTAAATAACTACAAAATTTTACTTTTTAAATGTACGATGGTGTCCTGAATCACAAATAATACGTCAATAAAAAACTTTGCGGCACTAGCTGTATGCTAGGGTAATATGTTGCCAACTTATAATTCAATCCCACTGACAAAAAAAACACCCTATATTAATTAAGTAATTGAATGTGATATTCGCAACAATCGTATTGTATACGTTGTAGTCAAGCTGAAATTTCAATTGATTTTCCGGTTATGACGTTTGTAGCTACTTACTAATGAAACTTATTTCAGGATTTTGATTATGGGCGTCCCTCTAGTAAAAGTTTGAGTTTTAAAATACTTTCTCATGAATAATCTATGTAAATTTATTAATTTTGTTTTATTGTACATTTCTGCGACAAGCTATGAATTTGTTAAAGGAAAATATATTGTGAATCTTATCACACTCGAAATTCGCAATTTAGTCTATTTGTCTGTTTAGCGGCAGGCTAATTCGATTTTCTTAAAAATATTCTCTAAGGATGTTTATGAATTTCCTCCTAACAATTGGTTTAATTTTCTTTAAATATACACAGATTCATTAAAAAAAAAAACTTTCTTAAAAAGTTATTATTAAAGTTGTAACGATGTAGATTTTTTTTATGTAGAATTATTTTAGTCGTGAATTATGACATTTTCCCATTTGGCACTTTGATACAAAAACTCGGAAATTCATTTAACCAGTATCATAAGCAAAGCAGTAATATTTTTATAAAGTAATAAGTAATAGATGGTAGAAACCTGTTATAGATCGAATTTATGCAGGAACATTCCCGAAACTCCAATTTAAAAATAATACTATTTTTCCCGTTTTTCCTGCAAATAATGACATAAAATTCTTGAAAATATTAAACAACATCAACCATATCAACAACATCAGTTATATTTAAAACATAAAAATACAAAAAAGCACGTATACGCCACAGTGTATTATTGTTTCTCAGAATAATATTTTCAAAATATTTATTTTATAGGTAAAGAAGTACTCAATGTGGGAAATACATGTTCTTAATTATATCCCTACTTACTTAGGTCCTCGGACCTAACGTCCGTGAGTATACTGGTTGTACAAAAAAATTTACAGAAAGAAAAACATTTTGTGTTTTTGTCTTTAACCAAACAATTTCAGATTTTCCCTCCAACCTTACTGTAATTTGTCGAAGATAATCCTATAAGGGAGCAAACATATGTACGTCGCCTGCGTAATGCAGGTGTTTGAGGTATGTTCACAAAGTCTTCTCAACTCCTTCGTTTCCCGTCGTAAAGCTGCGTGCAAATAACCAACAGGAACAGTATTGGTGACAGAATACAGCCTTGTCTAACCTCACTTTGGATTTCCACCGATATTCAATGCACTGTTCGATAATGATTAACAAAGTTTTGATGTAATCCACACATGAAAATCCAGTTCGGAAATTCTTCATCCTTAAGTAAGAAACATCCTGTAAACATTCTACAATGGTATAATGCACTTCACCCAAAAAATGCACTTTGTGCAGCACCAAAACAAACACCACAACTGCAAGTTTATTTTGCAATCATTTGATGATGTACATCAAAAAAGGCTTTTGCTCCGGTTGCTGTTGAGCTTCACTCAAACATGAACACTCTCTCATTCTTTATGCATCAAGTATCTAGTATCCTTTTTACGAATGGTAAACCTCCATTGGTATAGATGTTTCACTTTAACAATGAATCCTATGCACAAATACACCCACAATACAGTGCCCTAGCATATTTAACAAAGAAAAAGAAATCCTAACAGATTGCACAAGTCCTAGGAACACCATCAGGCTAACCAAAATACTTATTTGGGATTTAAAAAAAAAGAAGACTTATACGAAATGCAAATCTGTTTTGCGTTTATTATTGCCTGAATTATGACAAAGTAACTGCTGCTAAAATTGGCAAAATAAACAAAAGTTTTTCGCTTACATTTAGTTCCTGCCGTATCGAAAGTTAATCTATATTTGATTTTCGGAGCAATTAATTCAATTAAAAGTTTTTGTATTCGTTCCCAAAACATCTTGACAATTTTTAATATTTACTTCCCAAACGGAGGGAATAGAAATATTGTCCAATGAATATTGAATTAATTTTAAATTTTTCACCATGTTTAATATTTTATTTTATCTTCAATTCCCCCACCACCAATTTAGCCAGATTTTAAATGAAATATTCCAAACCCAAATGTCTGATGGATTAAAAAATTATAATTGATGAATCTTGCCCGAGGGATTTTTTTGTTTTTTGTTTTATGTACAAATATTTTTTGCCTGACTAATGAAGTGATTTTGAACATTTTTCTCCATTTTTTAATGTATCAAAACAAAAATTTTATGAGTGGATTTGAAGTGGGGTGAGGAGGTTGAAATAGAGATTCATCACAATATATCCGACAAAATACCGCACATTCCCTTAGAAACACGAATCCCTCTTGCCAAAGATTGATGATGGATCATTGATAGCAAAAAAGCGTGCTAAAAATATTTATGATGGAAACATTTTATGGCCTTGTTTTATGATTTTTGTCCTTTTTTTTTTTTGTTTTTAAAGGGATTCCTCATTGAAAATGATACGATGATTTGAAAGCAATAACTTTTGATGAATGGCTGTTTTAAATTATTGTGTTCCCTATACAAAAATTATGAATTTGTGCGAATTTATGTAATTGGATTGAATTAAATGAAGCGTATTTTCTAGAAAATAATAGATGTGTGGGAAGGGGAAGGAGAATTGAATTTTGACTATGATACCACATGAATCTAGGAAGCTCTTCGTTTTCCTCCCTTAGATACACTTGAATAACCTTATGATATACACAGGTTCGTTTCTAGAAATGTTATATCTTAGGACGAAAAATTATCAGTTCATTAATGTCAACAATATACGAGTAGCTCTGGCTAAACTCATTTGAAAATATACAGATACCAAGAAATCCCGTTACTCGAACCAAAATCCGTTTTGGTTCAAACCCGGTTTGTCCCATCAGTACAGTTGAATATCTGCCTAAAATCCAGGACGTCTGAGGACAATTTTAATTATACTACTAAATAAAAACAAAAATTAAATAATTAATCATAATGAATGTGAAGTACCAAATGTTTGAAGACTAAAAAAAAAACTATGATAATGTTGCATAAACAAAATGGGAATATATCACTTTTAATAACATGCATATAAAAGAAGAGCTCTAATTTATTTTAAAGATTTAAATACAATACATTTAAGTTTAAACTTTTTAATTCACAAACTATGACTTGCACCCCATTATAAAAATGTGTCAACACATATTTCATACTTGGAAAATTAACACTTTTAGTTTTACGGAAATAATTTTCAAAGTTTTCAACCTTTATGCACTCTGTTAACCGTATACACGTAAACTTTTCCTAACTCATTATAAGTTTTCAGCAAAGTGACATTTCACCATAATTTTGATACAAAGTTGTACTATATTAGAACGTAAGTTGTTGTGATGTTTTGTGCTTCTGGAATAGATCGAATGTTGGGGTTAGCTGGGATAATATGACACTTCGATTGAATCAGTTCATATGCAAGAAATATTAATTCCAATCAAGAACACACATTTACCTCAATGACACTTTGAATTAAATTCTCTCGAAACCTCTCAACTTCAACATGTGGCTAAGATTATATCTCTAGGATATTTGCGATTATCAAAATATTAAAATTTATTTTATGTATTTGAACAATGTTATGAAATTCATCTCCAAAAAGTATGTTTAAAAAGATTTTGGTTTATAGTTTGCCCGAAATCGAGCAGTATCGTCCTTTTGATCCTTGACCAGAACCACAACTGGTGAGAATATGCAATTCTCATTAGGAGGAAAACCATCAACCGAAAATAATTTTAACCCTCCGTCACTTCACTTCAACATGCTGTACTCGAATACTAACTTCTAATGGAAGCAGAATCCACTGTTCTGAAAACTTTCATTCATGCCTGATTATATTGACCAACTATAAGACCATAGCATTTGTGTTTGCTTTGTGGTTGAACCAGAGTTAGATTTTACTTTGCAAAACCAAAATCAGCAGGACTTTCGTTGTTTAAGTTTTGATGCTCAAGCATAATTCTTTCATGTAAAATTGCAGTATAATGCCACAAAATGCATGAGGAGATTGTAGATCCTTAAAACTTTTTATCTGTTTTAAGACACACTTATTCTATTCGGACAAATTTAATTTCAGGATGATACAAAATTTATGGCACAAGTATTTCCAACAAGGAATCACATATTTTTGGAATTGCACTCGAGGTGCATTGCATTGCAAGTGTCTCCGTAAAAACCGTCTGTTGGATCTTTATCCAAACTGATACTTTAATCTTTTTTCTTGGAATTAACATTTGAGAAATTAAAGTTCAAGCTATGTGTTGTTTATATTGGGGAGGATAATTTTAGTTCCATGTACGAGTATGTTTTGTTGTTATTTGTTGAAGTTGATTGAAATTATTCTCCTGTGTGATGTTGTTTATTTTTGTCTCTACTTACAGTTCTTGTATCTAAGATATCTTTTAGATTGTGGCACGTAACAAATGGAATTTTCAAAATGAAACTTGAAACATGTATAGAGGACAGAGGTATCAATGTTTGTAGCTATAAAAAGAAATTGTCACGTAGCTTTTAAAACGATTTGTTTGTTTTTGTCAGGACAATATATATTATTTGGGCTTTGCGAATACATTCTATTGGAGAATGAGAACTGCTTTTTGTGTTTCCGGCCGTCAGATAAAATCGCTATACCTATTATCAATTATTATAGTAGGACTTTTAAGTTTAAAGTAAATGTAATGTTATGTAAAAATTGCAGTTTAGAGTAGTGGTGTTTTCAAAATTAGGTAAATTTAAAAGGAAAGTATTTCAAAACATGGACTAGATATAAGGAATGAAAAGTAATTGAAAATTAAATTTTAAAACCTAATGGAGAGGGTGCTTTGAATGCTTTTTAAAATTTGAAAAAGGAGCCTTGCCACTAAGGTTTATGCCTCTGTTGTGAAAAAACAAACACGAGTATTTTTTTCTAGATTAGATAGATCTTACGGAGTCGCTGTACCAAGAATGTGCATACCGCCTTCACTACTCCAAGGTGCCATCTGTGCCAGTACTGTTCCTGGATATGTATTTCATCTCTCTCCAAATGTATCCAAGAAGTGATGATTCCTCTTCGACCAATCGTGTGCCTGCATGGTTGGGAGAGTTCTATTAGATTGCTTGACTTGCAAAGCATTGGAGATACGGTAGGGGAGCGGTCTAATAGCTTATCGAGTTTGTTGTCAGGTGAAGTGGAGATCAATATTCAACGCACTGTTCGATGATGATCCGCGAAATGTTAATGTGGTCCACACATCAAAATCCAGCACGGAATCCAGCTTTTGTTTCTTTGAGGTAGTCTTCTATGAAATTCTTGCTTTCGTTTTAAGTTACAGCCCATCAAAAGATTCACAATTTTATTCGTTAATTAAATACCAACAATAATGAAGCAAAGCGTGGTGTGGTCATTCATCTTATTTTACTTAGAATTTTGATTAAATAAGGTCTTCTTTCAGTTTCGATACAACGTAGCATTAATAGTCCCCAACCATACCAAGTTATGGAAACCTTAGTAATTTGCCATTTGATATATCCCTATATCAATGTTTGTGACGCCAGATTTTGTTTCATTACATCAACATTCAACGCTGACAGCAAATATCAAATATTATTTTGTTAAGTCCTTCTTTTTTTTCCTTTGATTGTCCTTTTCTCTCTAATAAATGTAAATATGCTGTCAAATGGCTGTCTAAAAAAGGGAAAAAAAAACAACACAATGGATATTATACGCCTCACATAAGTTGTTTTCTCTCTAATGGACATGGTTCACAATTTTGTTTCATAATAAGAAAATTTCTTCTAACAAAGTTTTATAAAACACAAATTCAAAGAATACAAAATAAAAACAAACATAATGGATATACATTTTACTATACAACATCTGAAAGTATTTAGATATTGAATTATATAGAATCGTATAAGATTACTAAAAAGAAAAAAAAATATTTTTTTATATTGTCAGATATTCATAAAATACCTATTTTGTAGTTTTATTTTTTATATGTGTATGAAATGGGGTGCTTTTTATTTCTTTTGCTAGATTAGGACGACGAACGATATAGAGTTTCATTTAACCCTTTTGCAAGGTTCGGATATCCTAAAATTAAGAAAATTGTAAATAAAATGCTTTGAATGATTTCCTCGTATATTAAAACTTTTTAAGGTCTAATTTTGAAAGGTCGCTTTTACAAAAAGAAAAAAGATTACATAGTACCTACATACCCAAAAAAACATTTCAATAAAAATATGCGATTATTCTCTTAATGGGCTAAATTATATTTAAATTATAGTTATAGTTGCTGGGTGATGGGACCTAATGAGTGAATGAATTAAATATTGGGGATTGTTTCAGTGCGACCTAGAAACCAAGTTTACCCCCATCATTTTGAGTAAAAATAATTAAAAACTTCATTTAATGTGGGAAATCTTAAGTGCCTGCTCGTTGACGGATTTCAACAAAATGTTGCACAGTTTTCATTTAATATACTTCTAGAGGGGACAAAAGAAACCCGAATATTTCAAAAATAAGCACCATCTTATACAGGATGATTTTCTCACTCAATCCCAGATAGTCTTAAAACGAAAAAAAAACTGATGTTTGAAATGATCACCTCATTCAATCATTTTTTAAATCGTTAAGCATCCAGTTTTCAGCGTTTCGTTTTAAATTGATAAAAGAATAGAATATTGTAAGTTAAAATATTATTTGGAGTACCTACTTAAGAAATTAAAATTTTGAAAAAAAAAAATTCTGTTTCAAAAACTATTCTTTAAAATATCTTGATTTAGGAAATTAATTATAGAAAAAAGTTTTGCCCTTAATTCATAGAAAACATTACGGAGAGAATGCGAAAAAATGTTAATTTCATTATTCACATATGCATGTGCCTCGGCCTCTAGAGCCTAAACTTCAGAGGTGATGTTTTTCAAATTCCTAAACGTTTAAAATTATTTACTATAAAATTTTGTCAAATACGACTGCATTTTTGTTACTCGTATGGTGTCCCAACTTGCGAAAATCTTTAAGTTCTCCCTCCCCTGAAACAAATTCAGCAGGAGCTTATGATAAAGGTCCTAATAAACTAATCAGAAAATTTAATATTAACAAAGTAAGCTTGATAAAAAAAATAACGTATAAGAATTTGTATAAAATATGTGAAGCACGTCGAGAATGCAATCAAAATGAAGAACAATCATAGCTTCTTAATAATCTTCAAACAAAACTTTGCATATTTTTGTGCGCTGAGTGTGTGATGAAATGAAGTAAACTGAAGGACCCTCACAAATCACATATAATGTATCACAAAAATAAAAGGTTATCCTTATGTACATCTCTCTAGATTCTTTTGAGTACGTCACACATCAATTTTCACAAACAGAAAGTGGGTGGTGATGAGTGCAATAAAACACTCTGCACCCAATTTTATTGATGGAATGTGAGTTCTTTAAGGATTTGGGGACAAAAGCTTAAATTACTATGAGCTTAATGGTGCTTTGCAAACCCTAACCTCTACCAGTGACAGTAAAAATGAAAACAGATTCGTTTTGTTGCTTCGGAATGTCTCCCACTGGATATTGCTTAGCTCATGTGTAAATAAAATGTCCTTGAAGTTGTGTGTTTTTTTTTTCTTTATTTTCTATTTGATGAAGGGTTGCTAATAAGGAAGCACAATCCTCAACATATGTTTGGTTTGTTACACAAAAAAAAATCATCACAACTAATTTAGTATCGTATTTGAATTTAAGTTTGTACTATTTCAATTTTCCTATTTGAAACGAAAATTATGATATCTTGGAAAGGAACTCTAAATAAAGTGTAACATCAATTTTAAATTTCAAAACAATGTCTTTTAACGGCTTTAAGTCCACAAAAATTGCTGTTTTATCCTCGCATTTCATTAATGCTTTACAAATGTCTTTACTTTACTAAGCACGGGCTTACTATAAAATTAAATATTAACCCTAAAAAATGCAATAATTTCAACAACGCATACTCTCGTGGTTTCCTTATTATCCCCATTACTGTTCCCAACATTCAAACACAACCATTACAATTAAGAATTCTTCCATAAAATGTTGTTTTCCCTTTTCAGGGCAGGATGATTTGTTGAAGACACAAGCAATCTGTAACTAACTGGCTTTGAATCGAAGGCATTAATAAAACGTAAAAAAGCCCACAAACAGCTAATAAAAATGCCTGTGGGAGGAAGAACTGCCGGGAAATTTGGATACTCGGATAACAGTTACTACAGCGGTAAGTAAAATAATCGTTTTCATAATGTATAGGTAATTACCAGCACTACTTGTGTTATACGCTCAAAAGTTGAAATAATCCAACCGTTAAATGAACATCACTCTTGGCTCTAGTTGACATTTTTGAATCCTCTTTAGATTTTTGGTTGTGAGAGGCATCCTTGTTATCTAAACATACATTTTAAGCACACATCTGAGTTGGGAAGGGGTTCCATTCTGTAGTATTTCTGAAATGTTGGCAAGGTTTTAAGTGCCACATTTCAAGTTGTAGCTGATGGTAGATGCAAGGATCATATTCAAATTATGGGATGCTCCTTTCTGTGACAGATGGTGGCAGACGTCACATCATCACAGTCGACTTGAGCTATTTGTTACATATTAGTGATATCCTTTGAAATGTTTGATGTATGTTTCAGGTAATTGTGGAAATGAGTATATGATGTCCTTTAACACAAGTTATTTTTTTTTCATTATAAAAGGTTCGTAAAAGGTTTCTTGTTAAGTTCAATGAGGACAATCAAGGAATTTGTGATTTTAAGTCCCTTTTTTGTTAATAGTGAATACATATTTATATTCGCATCAAAAGTACGACATAGCGACGTATAAACCTGCATTAGGTGGATGTTTGAAAAATATTCTATAATTAATTTATAAATTTACAATGTTTTCCTGAATCGTGAGCATTGGCAAAACGACGATATTATATAGACATTTAATCATTTGTATGTATTCGTCATCTTGAAAAAGAAAATATATTAAATTTTCGCAAATGGATATAAAATACTTGAAAGCATCTAAAGGTTAAAGTGAACAGCAGCAGTACTAAGGTTTTTGGAGTTTGAAAGAAAAAAGGAATTTTTTTATACAAAATAATATTTTAAGTCATAAATCTTAAGCACGTGCATTCATTTTCATCACACGAAAGGTTATATGCAAAGTTGAGAGCGCGTGTTATGTTTAATGAGAATTCAAGGATGATAAAAATAGATATGGGTAAATGGCATACATAAAAATTTGAGTATAATGAAAATATAAACAATGAAATTTACAACATACGAGTATCCTCATATCTGGAGATGTTTTCTGGGTTGTTTATAGTTTATAGAAGATAGAATTTTTTATATTTTTTTTTGATAAGGGACTAGACAAAATGCACTTACTTTAATGCAGAGAAATTGTGAAGTGAAGATTATTAAAAATAGAGTACTTTCTTGAGGAGAAAGAAATACGGGAAGATAAAAACCGTTTTAACCATAGCTGGCCCTTAAATTTTGCTACAGATGTATTGAAACAAGAAGTATTAAAATAATATATACTTTTTACGGAATTACACCTTGACTTCACTAGTCAAATAAATAAAGCGGAACAAGACATAAGAAGCAATTATTTCCGATTCCCAAACAACAATACAAATGGCTTACAAGCTAGAACCAAATCAACCAACGCAACTTTGAGGTTGAGAATTTTGAAAACCAAGAAATGAAGTGGACAAAAAACAGTTTTATATCTTTTTGTGAAAATTCCAAAAATTAGAGAATTTAATGAAATTAAATTGGAAATTTATTTTGGAAAGCTTAAGTACTGAATACTTTCAATAAATGTTTGTTGATTTTGAATTAAAGTTTTGATGAGATGAACCGTTTTTCAGAAAACTGATAATCAAAAAAAAAGTTAAATATTTTACATAAATTTTTTTCTCAAAAAATCGCTGTTTTCGAGAAAAGTTTTGTTTTACAAAAAGGCTGTTGCATGACAAATTATACAGAGTTGCAAGACTCACTTCTTTCGACTTCCTTATCATAATAATGCCAATTTTCAAAACAAAAAAAATCTTGAATTTGTAATGTAGAATTCCATTGGCAATTTAACACCTTACACCCTTTTCGTACCAAGATCATCAATCTCAATTTTATAAGAAATAAACATTTAACCATAAACAATTGCCCTATTCTTTTGGTGACCTCTATAATATAATCAAGAATATCTTCTAATGCTAATACAGTCTGTATTTACTGTTCTTTATGTTATTTGCGAATATGGCACATAAATATAAACGAATCTTCATTTAATGTATTCGTTAGGAGGTCAAATTTAAGAAACGTGTATTGTGTGTATCATCGTAAGAACAAAGACAACAAAAATCATTTTATCGATTGACTATATCTCACGAAAGAGGTGAGACATTGGTACCTTTTATCGTGTATGCCCCTATACAATCCCTTGCTACATTTTGACTTTACTTACTCTACAAAAATTAAAGGCATATTAAGGAATCATACAAAAAAAACATAGAATTCCAAATTTCAATCAGAGTTGATATTATGATATTTTGATCGATCGATGGCGGAAAAATGGATCCACTAGTTTTTTTCGAGTTTTCAGAATTATGTCAATCTATTGAAATTAAGTTTCATCAATATTTGTTGTCACTGTTACCGTAATTTTTCAAATAACTTTTTTTTATTCTAAGAATTCTTTTTTTAAAAGACACTAAAACACGATGTTTTGCACCGGATTCCAAAATAGCTGCCATATGATCAAATGAAGGACAAATGACATAAGTTTTATCACTGTTGAACAATGTTGAAGGTAGGGCCAAAATGCCCACGGTCTTTAATGCAAACCTACTCAAATAATAGCAACTACACACAACCAAAATATTCCTTAATATTTTAACCTGACATCCGAGCAAAATAATTTGTTGCCACATCATTTGATATCGTTTGTCAAAGAAAATTAATGACCTGACATTTGTTATGTAGTTTGTTGCTGAAAATTCAAAAGGGTAAGTTTGGATCTCTGGACTTTTTCATGACACTACCCAAGTGGGTGGATAGGGTACAAAATTGACGTTCGTTACTTTTTATCGACCAGAAGAAAGAATCGTTTTGTTGTACAAAAATATTAAGTTTTGGCATATAGTATGTATGCTACTAGGTACATACTTTCATTTTGTTAGAGAAAAATGGCAAATAAAAAGTAATGTTGGCTTAGGATAAGTAATGAAGTGGAAGAAACTATTTATGTTCTGTTCATTGTGAAATAGTTTGGTAGAAAGCAGTGAAAAGATTTATTTTGCTGATAGTTTAGTATTGGTACTAGGTATAGTATAAATTAATTTATATGTAGGTACGTAAATATTATTTAGTGTTTTCGATACACCCATGCCAATATATATTATGATGGCATTTGATCCAATTCCAAATTAAAGCTCATATTTCTTTCCTTTATAAAACTAATTGTTGTGTAAATATTTTTATCAAATGTACCTATATTGTATTAGAAAGAGAGTAATAACAGTAAATTTTTTTTTGTAATATAAGATCATTATTTAATCTGAAATCGACAAAGACGAAACAGAGACCAGACTCACTCTTAAATAATCAAGACGAGACCGGGACGTGAACAAATTTTTTCGGTCAATACTTATCAGGGTAGTAGCCCGAGGTATAACGATCAGTGCGTACACAAAAATGTACATTGTATTCATTTATAAATAAATAATAATAAAATATTGTTTTATTTTGTTCTAATATTTCTGAAATATTTCAGTTGGCAAAATTAAAGCTAAAAAAAGCACTACTCCGTTGTGTTGTGTCGATACAATTCCAATGCATTTCATCGAAACTATACGATGAATCGATGAAATACACTGAAATGTTATCGACACACCACACTACGAGAGTTCTATGGTTCAGCGCTCAGTGAAGTTAAAAAGAAAATTCAATTAGATCAGCTTGAAAGTTTGTCTCAAGCTGAGCAATAGTTAAAATAATAGGCTCAATCATTTGATATTTATGTCAAATCATTATTATTGAATTCTGAATTGTGAAAGAAAACAAAAATAATTAAGAGTAAAATCAATTAGAGTTCAGGAAGCCCAATTATATAAAAATTCAACTAAAATGAACTGATGAACTAGATATCTGAACTATGTTCACTAATTCACTGAACTCAACTTGTTTGGATAGTACATTTCTTTGATGTTGGTTCTGTCTATTTTGAACCTGTTTTGTTGTGTAGCTCTGTTCGCTCTCAAATTTGAGCTTGATCAACACGGATCACTTTGCGTTGTGGAAGAGTTGCTTAAAGTGTATAAAATTAAGAAAAATTAAAATAAGTGCTTGTAAATAAAGGGATTCGTAACCTGAGTAGGTTTTATCCTTATTTATTATATTATATATATTTATTTATTATATTTTAATTAAAATGAACTTAAATATCAAGTTATTTAACTATTGTTGAAAGAACTTGTACCATCAACCATAATTCTTACAATAATCTGTTTCCCAGGAGAATAATACGTCCTTTGATCCTTCTTCAGTTCCGTGAAGCTCCCTATAAACCTGTTCTCATAAATTGAATTCTGTACCCGAATTTTACCGACACTAAGTGGATATCACACATCATGTTTCGTGTCGTAAATGTTATTTTAGAAACCATTAAAAAAATTCTTCACGAGGATAGGTATCCTAACATACATCCACTAATAAAAAAATAAAAATAATAATAAAAAAAAATATTCCTCTCATGTTAACGAATACCCGTGTCAAAAAAAGCCAACACTGTCACCACCCACTTAACACATAGTGGTTTTTATTCAAGAACATTTTCCTCGCATAATCGCCTTACATTTACATACAACTTTATTTTTTTAATCGCTTTACCTCGCACCGAAATTCAGAATAACCTTAAGGAAAACGGATATGAATTCAAAATTGCTTTTGTCTGTTAGTGAAGCCTGATGGTGTTCAATGTTTGTAAAAACAAAAGAATTTCCTGTGGAAATTCAATCGTTTTGAACCTTTCCAACCCTTACTTCGAAATATATACTAGATGATGTTTCCAACGGCTTAAGGGACAAAAAAGCCTTTATAGATGTTTAAACGGAAATAAAGTTCTTCTTTTTTTTAAAGATTTGTGTTTCAACTTTTTTCAGACACATCCAGAAGCATTTTTAATTTAGTGACCTTTCTCTCCGAGTGTTTTTTGTGCTTGTAAAATTCTGGGAAAAATGTGTATTTTGGCAATCACTTGCAAAAGCGTTCAGTTTTGTCAAGGATATTATTTGGTTTTCCTCATCCTCGGGCTGCGTTTGGTTTTGTAATTTTTTTTTTCAAGTATCTCTTATGTCCTTGAGATGTTGATGTGTTTGTTTGGTTTTCTTTCTTTCGGCTGGTGTTCATGGTCATTGTAAATTTCTTTTCTACGTGATGGTTCTGATAAGATTCTTCAATCTCCTTAAGTGGTATTTGCAGAAAATCTTAAAGGATATCGAAAAATCCATCAAGATTTGAAGAACCATTGAAGTTTGTATCAATCTCCCCAAACTTCAAGATGCTGATTGACCAAAAAATAAAATGTTTAGATTTTTGATAGCGTTTCGATGTAAACATGGCATTTGGTTATAATTGGAACCAATTAAGTAGAGTGAAACCTTTATTTATCAGTGACAGAGACATGTGAGAGTATACCCAATGCAAATATTTTTTTGTAACAACTTACGAAGCCAAATTGGATCTTTTTTTCCTCCAAATACAAATCCCAAGTTGTTGAATGTTCACGAAAATGGCCAGGGTAAGTAGGTACACTTTTTCCCAGCGATTTTTTAAAATTAAAATTTTGAACGAAATTGGAATTCTCCATCCGAATAAGCAAAATGGATGGAAAATATAATACGGAACTACAACAGTAAGTTAAATTAGGATTTATGGAACAATGGTGTACGTTGGAATTTTAACGTTAACTTTTAATGTGTAGACCACGTTGATACCTTGGGGATCATTATCAAACAGGGCGTTGAATATCGATCACCACTTCACGTGGCAAAAACAAAAATGATCAGCCTTGGAATTTCCTCATCTCCTCAATTAACTATTTCTAGAAAACCTGTTGAGATGGAAAATGTTCAATATTGTGGGAGTATACTGTCTCTACTCATGACGGGGAGAGATTGAAATGGCGAAGGGCTGGGGGACATAGCTTGTTGGATACTTCCCCAATACACGTTCACATTGGTTCATCAAAAAAATAAACACCCGATTTTGATTTCCTTAAGTGGGCGTTAAAATACTTTTTCCCTCAGTCCCTCTAACGCTGGCGGACGGTTAACTAGATATTTACAGCCAAATCGGAAAAGCAAAGGCTGCACAGCAGAGCTTCAAAACCAAGCTGCTATATTGTTCCGCTCCAATGTTCAAATCGAAGTTCTAGGTGCACCACTTGGAAAGTAACATTCGGTGTTACTCCAAACGTTCGTAAGTAGATGGTTTCTATTTAAAAACTTATAAAAACGGCTACAAGTTATTGCAATAAAATATCCAACAAAAGTAGCTATAAGAAGTAAACATTCCATTTTTTTATTAATATAAACCAAATATCTATTCGTAGGGTGACTCAATTCACTATATGGGTACTTGGTAGCATAATATAGGTACCTACGCATAATCAGGATGAAAAATTCAAATACCAATTTTTTACCTCTTAATTTATCTTTTTCTATATGTTTGCAGAAAATGTAAATAAGTATTAAACGGATAATCTTAAGATTTACTCCTATTGTGATATTTCCCAGTGACAAATCCACTCATATACAAAATAAACATGTCATTCCTTTCAATTGAGTATTTGAATTTATTGCTTGTCCGCCTTGCATATTATTATCCACCCAACATTCTGATAGAGATTGATCTTTGAATATGACCAAATATGACACCCATAAATAAAACCCCAATGATTTATTCGATGTTTGATTCCTCGCAACCACCCAAAGTCATTTTCATTTCATTTTGATTTGAAAAGTGGTGGCGGTTTTCCTTAATAAAACCAAATTTTAGGTTGTCTTATTCTTTTTTCGGTTTTTTGGGTGTTGTTTGAAAAAAGGAAAAAAAAATTTTTTTTTTAAATTAATTGGCTGATTATTCAAACTACTGCCAGGCTGATAATAATTTATAATTTATTTTGTTGGATCTTTTATTGTTTTGTTGTTTTTATTTGACTATTCGTATATAGTTTAAACACTCAAATAAATTTATTTTTTGTATAAGAAAACAGACAAAGAGGGTTTCATGTCATCCCATCCTTTTTTCTTGCTTTGTCATCTGTGGAAGTCTAGGTACTGATGGCGCCATAGGTAACCAGATGGCACAAACAAGCAGAACCTAAAATAAATATCTCTTTATAGACCTGGTAAAATAATGTTTATCTACATAGGATTTTTTTTATCCTTCCTGTTCCTATTCCACTCTATACTTCTCAAAACAATTTCCGTAATTCTAAAACCGGAAACCGCTTAATAGGATTTTTTAGTGATTCTACCTTACGCGCGCGGTGGGTGTCATTTAATCGAATTCGCTAAATTTCGTTTTCGAGTTAAAAAAAAAAAGTGTCAGCATAACATAAACTCTGTGTAGTGTAAAAATATGTAGGATAAAAAATTGAGGCGTTTGGGTGTGTTCGTAAACCCTTAAAGCTTTAAAGTATAAACAAAAAATTGTTTGAACAAAAAAAAAATATTCTTTTTAACCTGGTGGTAGGTAGGTAGGTAGATCTATGCAAAATTACGGTCTTAAAACTCAGTCAAGCGAAATGAGTACTCATGGTTAAATACATTTTGTTTTTGTTGTTCTTGCAGGACTTTCCTCCTTTTAATTTATTTATTGCTTCTCATCTGCCGGCTGAGTGAGCCATAATCTTATGCCTGGTAACAACACCATAAAATGAAATATTTGCGGGGATAAAACGAAACTTTGTACAACGATTAATGCGTTGGCCTAAAACACTGTTTTGGTTTGAAATGTCAAGCTGGTTCTTCAATGGATGCTTGTTTATTAATTTACTTTAAATATTTATGCAAGCCATTTCAAGAGAGAAAAATATTAATTTCCGTTAAAACCATTTAAAATAATTTGATAACATCATCACGTGAAACCAACCATAAACTTTTGTTTTTTGAGTTATTGTTTTCATTATTGAAAACATAAGCACAAGAAAAATTAAGCTTGAGGCTACTTACAACTAAGCTCCCAATGTTTTTCCATAATACTTAACATAAAATCCCAGCATGATTCCATAAGTCCATTATTCAATTGTTGTTATTAGCTGAGCTTAAACTCATAATTGCTTTGAAATCCTTTGTTGCCTTTTAAATTCTTATGTTCTACTGTTAGTTTCGAAACGAATCCTTCGAAATCACTGAAATATAAATCCTACTCAACGAAAATGCTGGCTATAGCAAAATAATCTTTTGCTTTAGGCTTTTGGGAATATATTTTCAGCCTTTGGGGCTGGTCTTTGGGTTTATTGAAATAGCTTTCTCGAATGTCTCATTTGCTTGTGGCAATTTAGTTTTGCTCTTCTGTATTGATTGTTTTTTTTTTGTACCTTGCAGCAGATTTATATATGAATTGAACTTTCATGCGACGACAAAATTATTTCAGATTGATTTTGGCAATTTGTGGTTTTGATGATATTATCATCAGTCGTCAGTCATGAACCGGAGGCAGTTGGTTGTTCGGCAGCAAAATTTGGTTGTAAATAAATAATTCTAATTTATTATTGTCCGGAAGGTAACATTGAGACACATATTACATTGAATGCTGGAAGAAATAAAAATATCAACGGATGGTGAATGGAGGATTCAAATATTTTGTTTGAACAAGATTAGTACCTTAAATTACGTCAATTATATTAACGCCGAATATGCATGTCGCGTAGGGGCTAGTTTGAACGACTCGTTGTTGGCGAAACATTTCGATTATCTTGTGTTCGTTGGCTTCAATGTTCGCCGTGTAGCGAACTTCATTTTTGTTGTGAACTTTGTTGTTGCGCATCTTTGTCGCACATTATTTTTATTGTTTGGAGAATCGGAATGAAATGAATGTTTTGAAATAATTGTTTAAAATTGAAATACGTTTTTCAAAATGGCCGCTAACTCAAAACACTCACAGCCGCTTCATTTTTATTTCAAACCCATCTATCAATTGCAATCAAAAAATTTCAGGTGGTGATTTTGCACTGTAGAAATTCTCTCTTTAAAGTCTCTTCTTTAAGTGTAACTTAAGTTTTGCACAAAATATAATTAACAACTTCCTCTGATTGTCAAGAACAACGCTGGTTTTTTTAAAAATATTTGTTTTTTTTTTAAATGTTATAAAGTAGTAGCTCAGTTTTCTAGCGAAATTTTCATAAAATTGAGTGCTCTCTGAAATCATTAAGTTTGGAACCCTCATAGGTAGATTGCGTGATTGTATACCGTCTCCAGAATCGTCCTTCCTCTCATATGGGTTTAAAAACCTTTTATGTTGAATTGTAATATGGGTTTACAAACTACCGTTAAAAAAAACTCATAAATGGTTAGCTGTAGGAAAAACCAATTATAGCGGAAAAAAATTGATTTGAAACCCAAAATGTTATAGCCTTTTGTTAATTTTCTTTCCTATTATAATAAAGGTATCCATCAAAACGACTATTAAACAATGTGATCTATATAGAATTTTTCCAATAAAAATAAGAAATCATCATTTTATTATGACATTTTTTGCACCCGATATTTTACGACGCCATTTAAAAAGGTTGACATTGACAATATATCAACTTACATATGTGATAGAATTAAACTTTTTTTTATGGTTTTCATCCTGAACATAACTTACCCACACAGTTATGTGCATATGAATGTGTCGTCATGTCAATAAAAATCACTTAAGCTATAACCTAATTAAATAACCAACGTTAATCCATGGAAAACAAGAAGCAATCTGGATCAATATTTTGTGGAATGTAGAGTGTAGGATGATATGCCAGTTCAGGATTAAGCAATTTTCAATATTGTTGTTCTTTTTATAAAACAAATTGTTTTTTTTTTATCCATGTCTCAGTCAATTTGAAAAAATAATAACCGATTCATCTAACTGCTATTCAGGTTATAATCTTGGGTTAATAAAGTTTTCGGTCGTTTACAGAAAAGACAGGTTAATTTAAAACATTATTTTTCATAGCTTTATTAGCTGAAAGCTATAACACACAAAGTTCATACTCGTACCTATGTAATGGTTCTCCGAAAAACGAAGGATAAGGCGATAAGGGTAAAGTGCCACAGCATATTGTCCTCAGCAAAAATACATCCTGTGAGCATATTGACATCTCTTTATCATAATAAAAGAATATTTTCATTGAGTCATGGTTGTGTCGTCGTTATTTTTGAGATGGGTACTTCAAATTTTCCATTCGGTGTTGGAAAAAAAAGTTACTCAATCGTTAAATCGTTTGACATTCTTTAAAGTTACCAAAACTCTTGTCATTGAACTGTTCACGGAAATGACTTTTAATTTTGAATTAATTTTGAATTCTCTCCCCGAGGGAGTATTGTATATAATATACGTACGAGTGTACTGTTGGAGACAGGTCTGTTTAGCTCAACGGTAATTAAAAGTTAAACGGTTGGAAAATGAAAGTGCGTTGTGTTGTGATGGGTTTGAAATATTTTAATGAGTGGGTCAATTGAGTGACTTGTCGATGATTTAATGAAATTAATGAAAATTTCATTTTGATATTGTTTCTTTCTTGGAGTTTTCCAGGTAATTAGCTTCAATTAATTTTAAACGAAATAAGGATTCATCGAAGTTAGATTTTATATAAAATAAGGTTTTGAAATATTGGTTTGATATCTTCTTTATTGTTGTACTAAAAATTATTATTTATTTTGGTAAAGATGAAGAAATTAAGGAATGTTATTTACACAGAGAAAATTCCTATTAAAATAAACAATAAGATTAAATAGTTTTTCAAAATATTGATGGATAAAAAAAAACTTAATGAAACCCAAAAATAATTCGTATTGTATTAAGAAAAACCACTTAAAATGTACATCAATGATATGAAAGAATTATTGTTTTAAAAAGTTTTCTTATTAAAATTCAATGTTTACAAATACAAATGCAAAGCATAGGTTTATTTTTTTCTGTGGTTTGAGTTGATTAATATGAATTAATAGAATTTCCTATTGCAAATTGGCACTGAGGTAGAGTGTTCGAAAATATTCGAAGTGTCTAGCGTAATAAACTGAAACCCTAGTTTCTAGCTATCCGAACTTCTAGATTCAGACTTTAAAGAAAGAATACATGCTAAAAACTAAAATGTTTATACTGAATGACTGAGTGAAACCCTCTTAAGTTGAGAACATGATTTCCACATTAATATTTATATTCTTATTATTTGTAAAAACATTCATTAAATATATGTGGAAAAATGCAAAGCCGTTAATCCCAGACTAGTTGATTTCAAAAAAGTTGTAATTAAATCTATAAAAGACTTGATCAGAAGGTCTTCTTTCATAAAAGATAAATGAATTTGTATGCTTTTGAAGATTTTTCAAAAGGTCTAATTGAAAATGAAATAGGTGTCCCAAGAAGAATAAAAACTTTTATTGATGTAATATGATGTTTTTAAAGGATAATCCTCAATAAATTTAGATTTATTCTTCAGTTGCAAGCCAAAGATAATTTTAAAATAAATGTTCTTATAAAAGACCTTCCATATAGCTTAAGCGTGAAAAGGCTTCAAGAAAATCGAAATTTCATCCTTCTCTATTATTTATTTTAAGTCGTAATGTCTTCTTATTTTTAAATTAATCATTGCCTTCATCGAAATGGGACTTCATTATTTATTATTCCCAGCGGTGAGATTAAATTAATGTATGACTAGATGAAGATATCGACGTCGGGCGATAAGCGTAGCCCATCTACAAGTAAATATTTTGATTTGTTTTCATGATATTGTTTTGTTGATTTTAATTTGTCGATAAATCTTTCTCCTGATCAAAGATACCTATTACATCCACATAAAAGATTCTAATTTATTTTATCTGAGGTTAAAGACACTGAGCAATTGATAGGAGATTCCTATGTAATACCTAGATATATTGGGAATATTTAATTTTACTTAGATTCTAAGGCCAGTATTCAACCAGCATTCATAAGTTTATGAGACTCATAAATAAAAACTTTATGAAAAAGCAATATAAATGGAATATGAGGGAACATTTTATGAGTTATGAGTCTCATAAGCTTATAAGCGCTCGCTGAAAACCGACCTAGATAATTTCAAGGAATGAATAAAAAAAATACATTCTAAATTTATTTATCCATAAAATACCCTTAACCAAAAAGTACTTATAGGATAAGCTAAATTTCCAATTAAAAGGAGTAGATTATAATTCAAAAATAAATTTCAAATTACACTTCAACCAAGACCAATCCACACAAGTAGAATTTTCTTCCACAAAATCTTAAATAAACATTCGCCATTTCCATTATTCCATTTTCTGTTAAACAAAACAATAAAGCGTATCTAACTTAATCTCTGCCATTTATTTCCCTTTCATTTTATTTCCATCATCAAACTCTTATTCTGCAATATGGCTACCTATCCATTCACTCCCTCTTCCTTCAAGGAATTTATTCTCACAATCAAAGAAATAAAATAACCCCCTCAAATATTCCATCAGCATTATTTGTCATCCAGCAATGAACATCTTTCGACACACTCTCTCAAGTCCATAAATTACCTAAAGCCATTTGAATAATGTCCTTGGCGGGAAATTCATTTACCTCGTAAAAATAGTCGTCTTCCGTCTTCAATTCAATGTGTCTTCTGGCTTGCATGCTCCGTAGAAGTACGGCTCAATTAAATTTATCATTTACGTTACGTGATACATACGTTTAGACTGCAATAATCATTATGTTACTTTTTTTGTTCTTTCTTTCTTCTGCAGGTCGTTCCTACAAGGACATCAACGATGAGATAATCTGGGTGAGCATCGGCATGGGTATTACCATTGCCGTTCTCATTACGATTGCTTTATGTTACATCGTTTACGAGAAATGCCAAAAAAAGCGGGAGTACTACATTAATGCATAACGTATCTAAATGCAGAGCCAGCTTTAACCTGTTTCAATCTACATATATCTATCTGCTAACGGATGTGGCAGGACTATCTAAGATTTGGTTCATTTCTCTTAATTTTCAACCGGAAGGAGGTGAGGCAAAATGAAAATAAAAAAAAATAATAATGACACACGTTACGTCGATGAGGCCATGACGTTACGTATAGTTGACTATGCAAATGACGTTTTGGATCAATGAAGCTCGAACATCAAACGGAAACGGATACCAAATATAATCTAGGAATAAAAACAAAAATTCTGGGACCAAAATAAATAAAACCAACACAAGAAAACACAAACACAGACAGAATAAGAAAAATAAAAAGGAAATTGATGTTATAGACGTAGAATACTAATTTATATAAAAAAAGATATACATTTGAATGTTTACCACTATTTTTTACATGTATGTATATAGATTAGATGTATTCTCTTCACAGCTTTATTAAAGAAAAAAAAATATATTTTTATTGAAAAAGTATATTTCCTTATTCCAAAAGATAAGAAAATGTGTTTTATCTATAGTGACAAAAAATATAGATTTTCATTCAGACATTAATGCCATTTTTAGTGTCAGATTAAGAGGACCCTCAAAATCACTAAATCTTCTATATAATTGATTAATTTATTGAAATTTTCAAAGTTAAATCAGTCAACAAGCTATTGTTTAAAACCTAGACAATATATCGACTTGTCGATTTAATAAAATAAAAATGATTGCAAGCTTTTATTTTTTTTTTTTGAATTGTGTCACTATTCAAATATACCTAGATATAGTGAACAATAAAGAAATTGTCATTAGAATGCTAGGATTATTGAAAAAAAACTTGTATTTAATACTAAGTATTTGTGTGCATAATTAAATGGAATTGATTAAATCAGTTATTTTGGATGAATTGTTGTTTTTAATTTTTTTTAAAAACGGAAACAAAGAATTTGAAAATTATTTTAGGTGCCGTTAACTGATGGTAAGTATATATATTTGGACGGAGTAACTAAGCAAATGCGGAAGAAACTATTATATATGTAGTTAAGCAATTATACTTCCCGAGCTTTTCCAGAAATCAAATTTTTTTAGTCATTCGTTGTTTAATATACAAAAAAAAAAATTATTACATATATGCAACAATATTGATTTTTTTCTTTTTTATGAAACTAATTTGATATTAATTAATTGTAATTTTTGGATAAATCTAATAAATTAAAATGATTTATAATTTTGTAATCGATTTAGACAAAAAATCATAGTTGAAATGCACCTATTATTTTCTAGTTTTAAAAACCGTACTAGAAAGCGGGCTTATATTTCAAAAATTAAACATTCTTCTTTTAAAAATTGAAATTGTTGAAAACTGATGAGACCGTGACGACACCGCGACAAGTCTTTTGAAGTTTCGTCCCCATTTAATAATGTTGAAATATTTCTGCAAGTTATTTTAAAAATTAATATAAAAGAATATAAAAAAGAGCTTGGAATGAAAAAAATAATATAAAAATTAATAAAATAGTTAAAAGATTTGTACCTTTTTTTCATTCGGAGTTCTTTTTTTTTATAAAATGCGAGGTTTTCATCTTAGCTGCCATGTAATGAAGTGAAGTACAGTCGATAACCTTTCACATGATATAAACTTAATCGTTGTTGAATAATGTTCAAGTGGCTAAAAATTAATAGACAATAAAAGTCAAATTATGTTATCTTACTCCTGTTACTCGATGCTGCTTTTGAAAGTTTGCTTCTGCAGTTTCCATCAAAAAGATAAAAATTTTACCAAAATTAGGAGTTAATTGAAAGAAATAAGCATTAGAATACAATTGAACATGATTGTAAAAAAAAAAAATACGGTGGAGGTAGTTCCCATAAAAACACTATAGACGTATCTAATGTATTTACTGCAAACAAACATAGCGATACTTTTTGTTGAGGATTACTGTTCAACAACTTCGAAATTCACGATTTCACAATGTGATGGGAAATTTAAAAATATTATTAAGTCAGGGAGTAAGACATGAACTGGAGATTGAAAGGGTAAATGGTGGTTATATACAAAAAAATTGAATTGAATTAAAAAAAAAAAATGAAAATGATGTATTGCGAAAATATGAATCAATTAAAACATAGTATTTTTAATTTTAAAATTTATTATTTTAATGAAAGGATCGCATTAATGTAAATTTTCTTTAATTATTTGGTAAATCTTGTTTTCTTAAGCATGGTCAGCTTACCTATTATCACAAGTTCAATTTTTTGCGATTACAAAACTTGACCTATTATATTACAAAGTAAAAAGGGGAAAAGATCGAAAATATAAAAAAACATGACACACCATATTGATTCTTTTTCTAAGAGTCAGGCCAATGACTTTACGCAAACAAAATTACTTTTCTTTCAACTCGACTTATCGTTTGTAAATTCTTTTTTTTGCTACTATAGTCTTAACCTTCATGCCATAAAAAAGGATGTCTATATTAAAATTAAATTTATAAACCAGTCCGGTATATAATGTAATATTTACAAACACATGTTTGGTTTGATGTTTTCAACACAAAGAAATTCGAAATCCTTTTGAACAAAAATGTGCCTTTACATCGAATTAGAAAAGTAGGCAATTAAATCATCAATATACCCAACCCAGACCCATTAATATTCCCAGACCCAAAGGAATTTAATGATTTTATTTATGAAACAAAATAAAACCAAGAAAGACATAAAATAGGTCTATTAATTATACCAAAGTTAAAACCTAAAAGCAATTGGCTATTATAAACGTAGAATCCTGATTACACATTAAAGGTAAAGCATGATATAAATAAACACATTAAAGGTCAAGCATGTTCTTTTTTTTTATTTCATTTTTATTTTATGTTAATGGCCCGAAGGGAACAAATAAAAATTGTGATAAAAGTGTTGAAACTGCTTTAAGTAGATATTTTTAGTCAGTTTTTATTTTTTAAACTATTGAAATTAAATTAATTAATGCAATAAATTATTTTGAAAGCAATCTGAACTTTAATTTTTAAAAGTTTCCAAAATTATAAATATGTACATATATTTTCGTGACTTAAAAAAATCTTTAACATCATACTTTGTTCAACGTTACAAGAGATTGAATTAAATTATTCTTAAGAAAACTTTTACCATCGACAAAAAAAAAATTCCCTTAAATTCAAAATGTGTACTTCGAACAAACAAATATGCGAAGCCTTTCGTATAAAAGATATAGAAGTTTATCATTTAAGAACCCTTTTAGAATTTTTCTATCTTCCTAGCAAAAAAATCTTGGCCTAAACAAGTTTTTAAAGTTTATCTTTAACCGATTTTCCATTTTAATTAGGTACTTGAAAATGAAAAATTCCTCATTAAGGGTCAATTTATAAAGTTATTATTAAATTGTTGTGACATTTGTTCTCTTAACCTTCCTACTCACTTTAGTAGAGCCCACTCTGCATACATTATAAGGAGTCTTCCTTCTTTGCAAAAATCCCTATCGACAGCACCTACATTTATTGAATTATATCCAGGGTTTTTCGCCCTGTTGCATGAGCGAAAAAAAATAAACTCCCACAAAACAAAAACAACAACGATGACTTCGTAAGTAGAAAAATATTTTAAAATACAAAAAAAAGAGCAGCTCCTTGCTCATCTCAGGGATAAAAGTGGATCGACCTCCATGCACAGGCACACTGAAAAAGTGAACATAATCCAGGGGAGAGTGACATCCCTGTCAGTCTTCTACCCCATTCATTCATTTTGGTGTGTATAAAACGATACCCGCTCACTACTCGTCTTCATCGTCTTCGTGTAGAAAGTGTTCTGCCACTTGGATTTGGATCTCATCTCATGCATGATTTATAAGAACCAGAACCATTGTGCTTAGTTTTTAGAAATTGTTCCATGGAGACCTGAGTCTTTTAAATAATTCCCAATGTTCTGGAGTTTTGTGATACGGGGTGAAATATTGAAATTACGCCTGCTGTTTTGTTTACGAACGATTGCATTATAGATATAGTGGTTGGCTATGGCCATCAAAACGAGGTGTAGTCATAATAAATTGGTGCTTTTAGGAACATCTTTTTTCACTCTTTTCAAAAATTGAAAATAAGTTTCTAAAGGTCTCACAAATGAAAATATATAAGTATGTACGTTTAATGGTGTATGTGTTTGTGTATTTGTGAAAACAGAGATGGGAATTGGGGCAGAATAAAGGAAGAAGTTTTTTTTGAACACATTCATATGTTTTTTGTTTCTTTTCTTTTGTGCTACATTAAAAGGTTTTCTTCTTTTATTTTTGCTTTGAGGAAAAAGACAACAAGAAACATTTTTCGTACAAAAACACGACGCCAATTAGTCTCGAATAAAATTGAAATAGCTTATAGGACAAAAGTTTTTTTAGTTTCGTTAAAATGGTCGTAAATCATAATCATGGCAACACAGCACGATGTGTGTATAATATTTATGTTTTATTATCCACATATTTTAAAGTAATAAAATAGTTTTGTTTTAAATTGATTTAAGTTAAAAACAAAACACATAGAAACATATATACCTACATATGTATGTATCTACTCATTGTATATGTTTCCGTAACGTTTTTTGCTTAAATAATTCCAACTCGAAACTTTAGTTTAGAGACTTCTTGGGTCCACTTACTGAGTCAAACTTAAATAAAAATGCGGGTTTTGCATAAAAGTCATCCAATAGACTAAAGTTATGCGTTTATTAAAAAAAAAATATCAGGCTCATTTTCATTATTCGTACTTTATTTTTGTTTTGAATTATTTTTAATTGAAAACTTTTTCTTTTACTACAATTTGAACGAGTGTCTTCGTACTCTATGACTTTTATGTTAATTATATTTTGCAGACTAGCAGTTCTCCTATCCTTGGCATGTTTTTCTATATGGTTCAGTTGGTTTCTGAGCTGTAAATTCTGAAATAAACGAAATTGTATAAACTATAAGACTATTCAGTCAATATAAAATAAGTCTTTAAAATTGTATAAATTCGTATGAATTAGAATATCTATTTTATCTAATTAATCCTAGAAAGTGTAAACTGTGGCGTATACGTTTTTTTTTTTTTTTTTTTTTTTTTTTTTTTGGTTTTCTGGCTTTACTACGAATAATCACAGTTTCAAATTTCGTTCCACAATTTTTGTTTAATTTTTATTTCGAAATTTGGCACGATGTATATTATTCGTAATAAAATACATTGCTGGTTGAAAATTCGTTGGAAACCGAAAAATTCTTTTAATTCTGGTGACATAAGCGGAGCAACGAAGCTGTGTAAGTGAAGCAGTAAATTAGTATTAGTATACAGGGTGATTTGCGTTTGCATTAGGTGTTGCAAAAAACTACACCGTGTAGGTTGAACCATCCATTTAGGTGGGTGAGGCTAAAAATTTAGTACTCAAGGTTAAAAATGGAATATTAAAAATAAATAAAGGCAACATTCACAATTGTATAATATAGGCTTATTATAGCTTTAACTGTTTAATTCTTAAATTTACTTTTTAAATTAAATCATTCGAGTACCCCATTTTATTTTCCAAACTGTTATTTTTTTTAAATTTTAAATTCCATTTTTTGTTCAAAAATCAATTTTTCCAAAACTATGGACTGAATAAAACTTTATTTGAAGAATTTATAAAAAGATGAAGTTTTGGCTTTAAAAGCAGCTATTGCATGACACTGTAAATTGTAATGTATTTTAATAGTAATTTTTTTCAATTTTTAGTCATTTATTAGAAAATTTTGTTTTCACAGTTAAGCCCATGTCCATAATAATGATTCGTGATTTGAACTCTAATAAAGACACCTCCAATAAAAATGAACAAAACATTATAAGAAAAATAACTCCTCGTGGAAATCATTAAAAAATTGATTTCGCGTTGCACTTTATTAACTGTAAATTGAAATCAACGATTCAACTTTATTTCATTCAGCAAAATAATCTTCCTCCCTTCTCTTCATAATCATTATTGACACCTACATTTGGGTTGACTAGCCGTAGGTATATGAAAGTGTGATTCAATACCAATATCGAAAACCAAAATAATATCTACTCAATACTTCTAAGACATCACATTTCATTCTGGGTCACTGGAACCATTATAAATAGGTATCTTATTCATTGAATAATTGATTAATACGGAACATCACTAGTAAATAATACCCACTCATACTGACCGTTCTACCTATTGGCATCACGATAGAATGTACCTATATCTAAACCTAACCAGCAAACATTAATAAAATGATTCCAAATGAAACCATCCAACCAAGAAACGGTGACAGGCAGGTATCCTATCTAATCAACCAGATCAACAGTTGAAAATGTTCCTAATTGAATTAGACCGTTCTTTCGTTCATTTGATTAATTCATTGTTATTACCAATCTACAGATGCGACATTTGTCATTTATAACGATTGTCACGTTAGTTGGAATGACAGTAATAATATAGCTACCGGTTTATTTAGACATCATGAATTTTGTGTAAGCATCAAACATTCATCTGCTTCCATTTTTTGTGTTTTTTTTTTATAATACAATAAGTTTTATTTTTAGAGCTTCTTCTTTAATTAACTTACAAAATTTACAGAAGATTTTGTTGTTTAGTTGCTGTGGTAGCCTGTTCCTGTTGGTCGGGCACATCAAACCAGGTGCAAGAGAAGCCGATAAATGTGACCCATGATTGGGCCAAGAGCAGACAGAAACGTTTTATAATTTTCCCAACTCAAGCCACACACAAGGTTACGGTTACAGGTTCTATTTATAAAAAACAAAAATAAATTCGCCAGTGATGAACTTTTATTTGTGGGTGTGTTTTTTTTTTTATTAACAGTGGCGTGCAAAAATGAAAATAATTTTGGAGATTGTGTGTCAAAGAATCGAAAAGCAATAAAAAATGCATGGAGTGCAATTAATAGAAATCTATTTAATGAAACATAGCCAATCAAAAATGTTTCGATTTTGAAAAGCTTTAGGATGAATTTTTTTGTTGAAATATACATAAAGTGCAAGAAAATCATATAAAAAAAATTCCGTTTAATCAAAAAATAGTATTTTACTCAAAAAATACGAAAGGTAAAATCTTTTAAAAAGTGATACAAAATAATCCCTCATTTTAGTTTTAAATCAGAATTGCAAAAAATTATCCAAAAAAGTAGATTGTATTTTAGTAGACCGATTTGTTTTTATTGCATAGTAGATCGTTAGTTTGTCCCAAATGTCACAAGTGTTGCCTTGGAATTGCCAGGAATTATTTTTTTATGAGGGTTTATTTGTAGAAGTCTTAATTCTTCAAATTCTTATTTCAAATATTTTATTTCAAACATTTTTTAAAAGAAATTCTTTTTTCCCAGAAATTGTAAAAAAAAACTTAACCACCTTTTGGCACCTCAACCCATTTCTGGTCTGGCGATGAAATTTATTTTCACCCTTTTATATTATGTGTGTGCCAAATTTTTAAAATATCATCTTTTTCACTGGCGAAATTATCCATTTCATCTAATTTTAAACTAAATAAAACCTAATCAAAAAAAAAACTTAACTTTTTGCAGTTTCTTATCAGTCTTGCACTGACTATCGACCTGAACGACAAAACAGCATGGAGATCATTATCAGGCGCATGGAATTTCCAATGGCAACACAGCCTGCCATTGACAGTAATCCATTGGTGGAACAGCACATATTTTCCCGTAAAATCTCGTTCGATGACAGGAACAGCAACCCTGCCTCTGCCAGGACCTGAAGTGCCTACAGACCTAACAGCAACTTTTCTCTACGCCATGATTGAAAACTATATGAATAATAAAGGCATGAATGGCAGAGAGTGTCTGCAGAGGGCAATTTGCGAGAATGCTCAGGTACATTTTGTTGGGGGTGTACTTGACCATGTCTACAAACGGCTGCTGACGTGAGTTTTCGATGCTATATGTACTTGTATTATATGGATGAGCTTGAACATTTTCCAATTAACACGTTTTTGTCTCGTTCTCGGGATACACTACACCATTATCATTCATCAGGCCTGAACGCTCCATGGAGGAATATTATAAGGACTCGTTTACAATGGGTTCGAAAGGTGCTGATTGCTTGAAAACATTCTATGGATGCCCCAAAGGGAAGAGTGTATTCGATCATTTTGTTCGAGTTGAAGATGTGCTGGAGTGAAAACTAAAAATAAAAATAATACTACATACTAAAAAATGATTGCAGATTTTATAACGGATATTTCAGGAATATGGACAATAAATAGATGATGGGAGGAACTCAGGTCAGGAGTCAAGGAGTTTCTTCGCATGCATAAAATGAGCAAAAAATTATTAGATCGATATTTTTATCTCATTTCTTCAAATAGACATCTATTTAAGATTGAATTTACGAGTATGTATGTGTATATTTATAAAGCAATTCAAATCTAATAAGGCAGGTAGAGAGGTTGGCTGTTATTTAACCTATCGTCTAAGAATTCAATTGAAACTGTTGAATGAGGTGTTATCAATGCAATAGGTTGACTTTGATATTTATGTCCCTAAATACATTTATGGGTAATTCAGTGAAGTAAGGCCCAGTTTTTTTTCACATCGGGTTATATCTGCAATTGGATTACCATGATCCAATGGTTTTCAATGCCATAATCAACCCACTGACTGCTTTGGTTGTTTTTAACTTTGTTCATTGGATGTTTTATAAATTACCCTTGGTACACTTTTTAGGGAAAGTACACAAGCTGTTTCTATCATTTTTGTTCGTTGCATATGTTCATAAATTGAATCCCTTTATGGATGATATGTTTCCGCCCAAAACAAATTACTGCAAACTACTGCATCACATTAACACTTTAACCCACTGCTTATAAATCAGAGCGTACGATTCAATGCATTTGCCAGAAGTTACTGGTTGACTTGTTGTTACTCTGGCTAACAAATTTGAGGCAGTTCAACTAATAATAAAGGTCATAACTTATTTACATATATTTAAGCGAAAAATATGTCGGGTTGATATAAAGGTTGTTTAGTTTTTAAATAGTATCTTGGTATGAAAGTTCAAATGAATGTTGGGAATCTTTAAGCTGCACAAGTAATCAGTAATAAACCCTAATCTCTTATTCACATGGACGATAGCTTATAAAGAAAGTCGTTTTAAAGTACAAATATTCTGATAGAGTTACGTCTGTATTATTTTGACCAAATAACCTTTTTTTCTTGGAAATTTTTAGGTATTGTTGATATAGACTTTATTTCCAAAGAATTTTAGATTGTATGTATTTTTTGGGGCATTTCATTTTAATAAGAACATATGTAAGTGCATATACATATTTAGCATTGTTCCATTTTATGGTAAATATGTTTTATATTGTCTTTGTATATGAAAACTATAGCACTATCATGGTGGAAGTCGAATTGGGCGACATCTAAAGTGTGCGGGCAACCCTTTATCTTTTTTTTGCGGAGAGCTTTTGGAGGTTTTAATTGATATTTATTGATATTTTTTGGATGCAATAATCCAAAAAATAGTCTCCTCTTGCCCCTACCACCAATTTCCGACGCTTAAAGACTCCCAAAATCGAATTTTATACCTCAAATTTTGCAGCGCCACCACAAGGGTCTGGGCAATATTAAAAAAAGCTTTCATATAAAAAGATATTGTTCACTAATAAGGGGTAAATGTAAACGGAGGAAAATGTAAACAAGACTTATAATAAATTCCAGTTATGTTTTCTGTACACGTCAATAGAAATGACGCAAGAATATGTACATATTTTGAAACATAACTCTAAGCTCATTGCGGTGGAAAGAGAATTTAATTCATGGAAGCATTCTTTGTCAAGGGTTTTGTATTCTCTTTTGTATTCATTTTGGTTTATGCACCTTCCATTATAATGCCTATTGCCTAGTCCATGAAACAGATGTTTTGAACTTTTATAAAAAAAAAAAAAAAAACATAGTCGGGTATTTGTAAACTGTTGTATCTCAGAAACACTTTGTAGTGAATAAATGACTCACTGCATTGGCAACAATATTATAATGTCATTTCTTATGTATCTATTACATTTACTACTCAAATCAGATGTTTTATATACTCATCTCTATTATATATAAGAAACTGTGTAACATGTCACATGACTATTCCTTAATAAACCATTGAATTATCACAACATAAACATACTATTATTAACAATAGTTTTAACAGTTTAAGAGTAAAAACTTGAAACAAAAAAAAAATTAATATAAAAAATCTTATTCCTCAAATAAGAATGATGCCAAAAAAACCCATAATATTGAGCAAACTCATTGATTTGTCAAAGCTAGGCTTTCAAAGGAGGAAAATCCCCACATATGATTTTCCTACAAGTTCTTGGTCTAAGCCCTAACTCAATACAATTTTGCCTCATCTCCCTTCTGGCTGCTGATTCAAAAGCCAGAAGAATTCACTTTAAAAAGAAAATTTATCTAACTAAATAAGTATATTCTGAAAGCCCACCGACAAGTAGGTATGTTCATTTTACAAATAAATAACGTGCATTATGCGAATAAAATATAATTGTGATATGCCTCCCTACTAACATCAGATCTATTATATCAAACTATGCCTACATATAATTCATAATGAACTGATAAAGGTGACAAAAATTACTCACAGTTATATTGGATAGGCAAAATACAGAATAATTAGAAATGAGCTCTCAATTATCACTTCGGTAGAAATAGGTTAACGTTAACGTTGTAGAAGGCCATTGAACTACAAATAGTATAACCAGAAAAAAAAATTAAGGGCACATCCGTGTTAATTGGCTGCGTTAGTCAGATTTTTGACAGATCTGAAAATTCAGTTCTAAAAATGCAACCTCGAACGGCAAAAAAAAATTGTTATGATAAAAATCATCGCCGCATATTAACACAAATCAACAACAGATCAAAAGCCATTAAGTTCAATTTTCATGTATAGAACCTGTTCTTCATCTGAATTTTTAGAAAAAAAAAACCTAAGCACGCAACTAAATGTCAATCAACGTCAACTGAGTTTTTATGACAGCTGATCAATCAGAAGCTATCAAAATAACAGTTTTCATAATTGTCAAAAGCGTTGATGAACCCGGCTACCGCTATTGTTAAAATAAGATATTAAAAAGTTAAAATACACATTTGCTGAGAAAATGAGCTTATCACAGTTTTACCAAACACCATAGTATTGTCATTGCATGGAATATTTCAAATTATTGTTAATAAAACTGTGCCATAGTGAAAAATTACTTTTGAAGTGACCTAGTACAGGATGCAAAGTAAGAAATCGCTCAGGCCTGAACACATTAATCGGATTTCAGACAGCAAATTGAAATTATTGGGTCTATGATTTTTCGATTAGCTTATAGTTTGCCAATCAATCGAATTACTCTGTTACATTAGAATACATAACTAGTTTTACTTACCTGTTTTACTTACCATAATTGCTAAGAAGCTTATTTTAATAAATAATGTTCTCCATTAATGTCATGAATGATGCACACTTTAAAGCATACCTAATATGTACATTATCTACTGTTAGTAGAATACATATTATACACATATCTACCCAGTAATTAATAATACCTATTCCTTAAATTGTGTATTGTTCGAAAACTTTATAAATTTTTAATGGTTCATTGTGATAAAAAAAAGCAATTACTTTGAGCATGCGACCATTATAATGGTTGGAAAGGATTTGTAAATAATAAAAAAATCTTAAATAAACATAGTGCTATGTTATTATAACAAGAAAAAATATGTACACAATTCTTTTAACCTTAATGCATTGATGCGTTTAAATATGATTTTTAATATTTAAAAGAGAGATTTTGAAACTAATGGCCAATTTCATAAACATTTAACAAGCTTTTAAATTTTTAAATGACGTATTTTGTATGGAACAAACGTCAGAACGCACTAAAGTCAAATTCCTAAGCCATACAATTTTCTTGCGTTCAATCAGCAGACCAGCAAAAAAAATATAAAACAAAAATTGAAATTGTTGGTACTATTTATATATTTATTTTAAATTATTAATAATTATAAAATATACAATACTTCAAATGAAGTTACATATAAAAGACATTAATATTTAATTTACAAATGCGTATGTATTATCAGTTACGCACAACGCTGACAGGATGATGGACTGACGTCGTTATAGACAGAATGACTTGATAGGTGGTTCAACTTCAAGATCCACTTGGTCGTTCCCTGCCAAATGTTGTTAGACAAAAGTTTTTTTTTTAATTTTTTTTTGGCAATTTTTTTATGACTTTTTTTTCGAAAAAACTTTGAATTTTTGACCAATTCTTATTCTTTCTTTTCTTATTTAAAGCTAACTTTTTTTCCAGTTTATTTTTTGTCCAATTCCGCGGTTCAAAAAATTTCCACTGATGTTATTCCCTGACCACTTTTTTCCATGATTTTTTTGACAAGTTTATGTTGAGAAGAATATTTTTTACAGACGAACATTTTTATCGCCGAAACTTTTTCCCAACATTTTTTAAATTTGTTTTTCGGGATGTTGATGTTTTTAGGGGTGCATTTTTGTTTGAATATTCTTAAGAACCCATTTTTAATCAAAAAAATGGCGACTGAACATACCTACATAGACTTAAAGATGGTCAGGTAAGGTAATAAATTTACAATGTTTCTTAAAAATTCTAAGTCTTACCAATAAATTCTAGAATTTCAGAATTTCGGGAATTTACAGTAACATATATATATTTGACGAAAAGTAAAGTGTCGTCTGGACTAACATGGAAAAAGAATTTTTAACATATTTCAGTTGCCACAGTTAAATTAAGGTGGTGTTAATTTAAAAATCATAAAGTCTAAATCGCTTTCAACGTACATATATAAATTTCAATTAGAGCCTCGAATCCGTTTGTGGAAAACAAATAAGAGAACTCAAACAAATGATCCAAATACCTTTCAATTATTTAAAAAAAATTCCAATGGGCAAACACAGAAGAGACCTCTTTTGTTTTTTCACACACTTTCAGTCACACTCGATTATCTGACAATCGCATTGCCGTTGTTAACATTTGACACAAAACAAATAATAAGATGGAAGACCTGGTCGAATGGACTTGTTTTTTATTCGGATAAGATATAGGCCTTTTCGTTCAGAGCTTTAAGTGAAAATTCTACGTTGTTATAAATCAGAGTAAATAAATCTCAAACTTTTCTTTGGTGATTTTATTTATTTGTTGAATATGTTATAGTTTTTTTTGTTAATTAATTGAAATAATTCTATCCAAATTCAAAGAAAATTGCTTGAGTAATTATTACTGCAGGTCGAGGTACAGACAGACCTATAGACAGATATACCGATAGACAGAATTGGGGGACCCACTTGTTTCGCGTTCTCTATAATTTGAGGTCTGATTAATCCAAAAATTGCCCTACATACATACATACATACACTAGATATACATAATCACAGGTAAAAATTTATCTAATAAATAAATTCATTCTTGTTTTCAAAACTGTCTTTTGTTGTGTGATTATTAGATTCTGAGACACCTCTCGATGAAAAAAAAAAACACCCATTCTTTCTTAAAAACCACACTGTAGGAGCTGAACCAGTCAAGTGCAAGAGTTGTGGTCCCAGTCGATATCATCTAACAACCGCCGCTTCGGTTAATGAAGAAGTTCTAGAAAATATTTCGTTTACAATTTTTTTAAGAATCTATAACTTGCCCTTAGGCACACATATTGTTAAAAAAATAATTAAAAAACAAAAAACAACTTCATCTGAAAAAGCCTACGTGCTTATTGTTAGCTTCCCTTATTGCTTATTGACAATATTATTTTTTTTTTAAACTGAGAATTTTTCATAAAGTCAAAAATAAATTTGTCAAGTTGTTCGTTTTTTCTGTAGGTAGATATACTCGTACATAGTTATATATACCTTTTTTTCAATTTATATGTGTACGTTTGTGCGTAAATAAAAGAATTCGTAGTGTGTTTCGTCCTTCTGTTGTCAGCATCCGCCTCTTCGCTTTATTGCTATTGTTTTTGAAATGTTTATGTTCACAATGGCAATTTTTTACTTGTCTGATCGATACTTTCATACATAAATAAATAGCTCAAAAAACAATAGATGTTATTTTAAAAAAAAACAGGATATTAATATTTGTAGAGGCTAAAAGGTTTTATAAATATTCATTAAACTTCATATCTCATACACTAAAAGAATTTCACTTTTTTAATTGGTTTGCTGAATTAAAAAATAAATTGAATAATATTTCAACTGTAGGTTAAAGGTTCGGTTCCTTAATTCGGGAACTTTTTAATATTAATATATTTAAACATTAGTAAACAATGACTGCTATCACACTTAACTGGTACTGTCAAGTGAAAAGAAGTTGCGCTAAGAACCTAGTAAAAAACCCAATGGCACACGACGACGCGACGGAGTTCCAACAATATCACGAAAGAAAGGCAGGGGCAATAACTCCTTGATCAAACAAATACAACGACACTTGCATTTAGTTGGCCTCAGACGTAGAACAATCCAAAACCGGGAGGCTTGTGGTCAACCAAGACAACCCCACCTAGAAGTGAAGTGCGAGGGTCTTTTAGACACAAAGCTGTCCACCACCGTGCGTCGGTTACAGTAAGAGAAGACTGTTACCACACTTTTGAAGACTATAAAACCATTAACAAAGAACAGAGTATACTTTTACATTAGAAAACCACAACTTCGCTGTTTAGGTTTGAATGACTTTAAAAAAGATATAAAACTTTTTTTTGAGCATAAGTAGTACATGAAGTTAAATTATGCAGGTATGTAAGTACATATGAAGTTCGAAAAAAAATGTTTACAGCAATAAAGCGAAGTCCAATTTTCTTCAAAATTTTAATATCTATTTAATATTTTTGTATACCTACCTGTGCATATTATCTCACAACTAAACTACAAATGCTCAAGGTACAATAATTAGCGTAAGTTCTGCTAAGGGTTTTATAACTTTCAAACATGAAACGTAAACTTTTTAATGCATATAAGTAGCACGTTTTCCTAATAACGCCTTCTGAACGGAACACCCAGAAACATTGTTTCGTATAATAGATTCCTGGAGGATATTTAGCAGAATATACCTCTCAGCAGTGAAGGTGTTTTCTTTTGCCACAAAAATGAAAAATGCGGGGCATAGAAACTAGTTCTAAATAAAAACACTTTTTAATGATGTTGTAGATTGAGAGTAGATTTTCTTATTGCTACAGGAAGTGGGTATCTCTAAATTAGTTGAATAAAAATAAAAAATTAAAAATAAATAGGAAAACAGTAACCGGTGCTTGAAACTTTGTCTTGCATTGTCTGCAGGGTGTTTTAGGCTGTATTAAAATTATTTACAATAAATATGAAATGTATAAGGAAAGAATCGAGATTTCTTTATGAAAACTCAATTTTTAAGAAACGGATGGATACTGTTGTCAAATCTGGCAACGATGCAACCCCACCGGATACACTTGGCAGCCATATTTAAATGTCATTTTGCACATGCAATTTTCCAGAAAAGTACAAAAGGTAAAAGAAGTGAAGTAAGCTAATTAGGCAAAAGCACATTTCGGAAACCTATAATTTTAAATTTAAAGAAAAGAACTTAAGAGAATAAGAATTAAACTAAATGTAAGTTGAAATATATAATTAACAAAGTGTACATTAACTAAATATTAACAATTTAGGAAATAAAAGTCCTTGAACTAAGAAAGAAGCGTTTCATTTTGAGGGCTAAATTTCAAAGGAAACAACATTTACATTCTTTTCAAACTTAATTTTAAGTGTGTTAATATTAAGCTGTTAACAAACCGATCTAACGATTTTACTTTTTTGTTATAAATTCATAATTTTTTTTAATATTCTTATATATAAAATAATTATGCATTTTGTAATTCATATAATGAAAAATTTTTTTTCATAAATTTGGTTCACTTTTAAAGTATAGGTTAGGTACTGTAACAGCAACAAGTTCAATCGAACATTTCATTTCTTAAATGCTCGCCAAATAACTGTTACAAATGACTGTGACAACAACAAAATGGATTCCTCTGAAAAAATGCGGGTGCGTCGGCGCTCGTTTAAGACGTTGGATTTAAGAGGACAACTTGTTGAAGGGTAGGCAAATTTATATACCTTCTTAAGTCGAACTAATTTTAATATAAAACGTTTTCTCTATACGTAGGTACTTTAACTGCCAACTTTTATTTTATTTGAATGTTTATGTAAAAAAATGTTTATATTTTAAGTTGATTGGGCACAATTGCTATCAAGTACACTTTTATTTAAAAACCATAAAATATCTAAAAAAGACAACATGTTTTCTTTTGAACACCCTTTCATCAATTCACTCACTTAAATTAAATTAAAAATAAACCTCTAAGAACATCTCTCTTGCTGTTTTATTGTACAACAGTTCGAGTTTCTCACTTAACATAAAATTTCCTATCAACTTGAATCTCGTTGAAAACCATTGGCATTCCTTTCGGTTATTTCAACTTGAAAAAGCGAAATTTCATTTAATTCGCTATGGTTTTTTTTATCTGAAATTTAACTCTATTTAAAGAACAACTCATGAAACTACTTTGCTAGTTGCATTGAAACACTTAAATTACTGAAGTATTTGCCATTTCATTAAAGAGGTTGTTCTTGAGTTTAGATTGTCCTCTTAAAAACCATCCAAACCAACGTAGGGGAGAGCACACTTTTTATGGCATTGTTAGCTACTATTTGTAACTAAATAAATATTTTATGAAAACGAACAATGCTTTTTCCCTTGAAAAGTCCTCCAAGCTATACCAAAACAACTACAACAACAAAACAAAAAACAGCAACAGCTTGAATGTGTCTGTATGTTTGAAAAACTTGTTATTCTTTTTGTGCCGGAAACTGATGCCATTGCGAGTTTGGAATGGAACTCCTATAATGTCATCGTAGCTTACACCTTAATTAGTTTTTGTGATGTTTTTTTTGCGTTCCATCGTGAAAAACTATCCTGTGTAAAAACCAGAACGAAGTAACCAGGCCCAAACACCCCATAACTATCTACATAAATAAAACCAAAAAATGATACTATTCTCACTCCGAGTGTCCTTTCAAAGAGTAGGTATAGAGTCAAAGTTTTTTTAATTTATAAATCGAATAAGGTCGTACATTGTGCCAAGTTAGTTTTTTTTTTTTGAAAATAGTTGTGTTAACATATTTATCAGCTACATCATGGTTGGCTGGAGGCGAATTCTTGCCATGAAATATATTTTTTTTAACTACCTCACTACCGGGAATCAAAACTAAAAACCTACTACCTACTCAGTTTTATAAATGTATAGCAATTTTTTTATAGATACTTGTTAAATCATCAAATTTGTTGAATTTAATCCCAACACTGGAAAAATATAGACTTGCATTTAATATTAGACTCACAGCTTTCAACCATTCATGTGTGCGTGCTATTGCAGGGGACCTACAATTTTGTGCCGCACTTATCATAATGCCACGAAAAACTACCACAGACAATTTTTTTAAACAAATGGATAAAATGGAAATGTTTACATTAATCTTGTTTCGTGTGTATGAAATAAAGGCCGCGTGAATAAGGACCGCGATTTCATTTCATCTTCAAAGCCAAGTAAGGTGCCGATTAAAATATTAAAATAGGCCGCAGTCAGTCAGAGTACTCAATGAAGTCTCTTTTACATTTTTATGCACATGCTTTGGGTAATGGATAACGAGTTTAATTAATTAAAATTGGATGGATTGGGTAGACCGCGTGGACATAAAAAGAAAAAAAAAATTCTAATTTCCAATTTTCCCAAAGTCATCAATATGTAATTTGTAAAACAATTTGTATTTGTTAATTTGACATAGAATTGATAATATCATTGGATTTTTCAACTAAAAAATTTCACACATCAACGAAAAAATTTAATTTTTTTTGTTACGAAAAAAAAAATAGGTACATATGTATATATTTTCTTTCTATTAAAAATAAATTATTATATTGTTGCACCCAGGAACGCATCCCATCAAGTCAGTTGTCAAAGATGACAGCTAAACTCTATTTCTGTCAAATATTCTGTCCAACCACTTTTCTCCAGAACCAGAATTCAATAAAGTTGCACGTTTCTTTTTTTGATGCTGCACAGAAAGGTTAAGGTTATTTAATCGGATTTTATTACAGGAATCCTGAAATTTTTGCAACAATATCATAAAAAATAACGGTAGTTTTGCTATGCAGTAGTTTCCACAGACCCAAAAACTCAGTGTTTTGTGTTGGTTCTTAGACTAGTTGTTGAAAAAAAAATTGCGCGGCCTTATTTAGCTCAACTAATACGGCCCTGATGGGAGATATCACAAACTTTCTCTTGTTTGCATGCGATGTTTTTTTTTTTGTTTCAAACCTCTGGAGCTCCAATAGCATGACATCGTATATTCGTGTATATCCTTAGAGACAAAAAGTCTAATAAAAAGATGTACATAAGTTTAGGTATCTATTCAGTCGTTTTCTCGTTGTACCTACGTAAAATTTAATTTTCATATCGACAATGAGACCATGGAAACTTTGAACTGATAAGACTAAAAACTCAGCCGCCCCCCATGGGAGACGGTATAGATATAGAACTTTGTCAAGACGCGTAAACTTATAAGATACCGACTCTTTAAGTTTTTGGTAAAGGAAGATACACCTTTTGAATAAACTTAATTTTCTGTACAGGAGCTAGAGACCGAAGACATACCAAACACACAAAAAGGATTCACACCGAATTGTTGGATGTTTTTTGTTATGATTTTGCATCTACTATGTACATATGTACCTATAAATGTAAGAAAATGTTTCTGATCAAATTGTGGGTAGGAGGTAAAGTGGTTCATTTTGCAGGAAATGAGACTTTCAGATAATTGAAGCGGTAAACTACTGTTTGATTCGAGTTACCTTAATTAAATTTACTGGTATTTTCAATTATTGAATTTTAAGATCGTTTCCAAAGTGCAGGTATGAAGAATTTATTGATGGGAAATAAATTTTCGTAATAAAGAAAACTTAGTCTTTATGAATTTCAAAGTAATTTCATTTATAAGTGAGTGAAACAAGTGAGAAGTAAGATACTTCAGTAGCGTAGTTAGGGGGGGGGGGGTGAAAGAGTTGAATTTAATTTATCAAGAACCTCTGAAAGTTGTATTGGAAACTTAAAGTGAACAGTGAAAAAAATGGCCCTTGGTCCGAATTTCACTGCATTAATGGAAATGAATGTAGTCGACACTTAAATATACCTATAAGGTGCTTTTGACAACGGCAAGCCATCTAGCGGTCCATTCTTTCCCATTTCCATATTTAAAATTAAGAAACATACATACATACATACTTTTATTGGGCTAATTTGAAAAGAAGTACATACGTACAAGGTTGTCAGGTACTTAAAATAAAATGAAAAAATAGAAAAAATCATTTTTGAAACATAATTTATAATTATTAGTATACATGTGTACTTGTGGGTACCGGCCAACGAAACTAAAAAAATGTTTTGAAAAAAGATAACGTATACGCCTGAGTGAACAGCAATTGTGTACGCGGTTTCCCAGACAACTAGGTGCACAGTAATTTCGGAGACGATTAAAAATGTATAAAAGTAATACATATATAGTTTTTTTTAGGCTAACATTGTATTGTAGACTATTTATTGCATTGCTTTAAAAGAATTATTGTGTGGTCTTCTTCTTAAAACTGACGGTGATATTATGAACATAGAAATTCATTATAATAACAGTGACAAACAAGGGCAACAAATCATTATTTTCGCGGTAGGTTTGGTTTGGTTACGCAACTGATAGACGACTTTATTAGAAAGAGATGAAATGGAAATGATAATAGTCAAATGAAAAAAGTCAGGAAAAAAAAAGATTTCATATTTTTTTTGTTGTTGTTGTTTGATTTTGTGGCTTTTTTTTGTAATTGTATATATACCAAGAACAGCAATTAAAATTTAAAATTGCCGTATTTTAAACTGTTACTAGTCATAAAATCTAAATATCATCAAAATCATCATTCAAATAAATTGAATCAAAAATTAATAAACATAAATATAAATATAAAATTTTTGAATAAAAATTGAATTGTTTTACAAACTTATTTTTGTTAAAAATGTTGTTATGCAATAAGATCAACGTTTTCAGAGTTTTTATATAAAAAAAATGATAAATCAATTTTAATATTTTTTGTATGGAAGGTAGGCCCCTAAAGTTTAAATTTTCAATATATTTAAGATAGTGCATCAAACACTAGGTACTGTTTATAGTCTTTAGGTGCTTGACATTAAATTTTTATCAAAATGAAATGGAGTTTTTTGGAAAAAAAATTGAAAGGAAGATCGATACCACCCATACCATTTATCAATATTTATTTATTACTGACAGTTTTTATCAAAATTTCGAATTATAAATATTCAAAAAAAAATAGTAACTTTTGTTTATGGGATTTATTTGTATCCAAATAGATACAAATTTTCAACCAATGAATATTACCATTAATTAATTATATTTATCACGAAACGAATTCAAAATGTATGAATTGTTACCCTAAAATCTAACAATCCGAGCATGAACTATTTATTAAACTACTTAAGTTGAAAACATTACTTAATTTCTGGAATCATTTTTATAAGGTTATACTTCGGTTACAAAAAGAAATTAAATTGCTGGAATTTCATCGCTTTTTCTTTCCCACGAACCTGTGCAAAATTCAATCAATTATTGCAATTAATTTAATACAATTTAAATATTATCCCAGGTGATGGATTATTGCATACCTTAAATGTGTATCTGTAGCTAGGTATATGCATGTAAAAATATAATTCAATATATTAAACGTTTTTATTATTTTTGCGATGCCGACGCCTACTTGTAATCAGTTCTTTTACATTCGCCAGTATAAGTAAGTTGAAATTAAATTCCTTTATTCAATTTATTAAAAGAAGCTCCGTGGGGAATTTTAATTGTTATGATGGTAAAGAGGTGAATTTTATGTAATAATAATAAAGTGTATAATAACGATAGCGGCGTGTTTTAATTAAAAAATATTCAATCTTTAAATTTCAACCACGTTATTTTTTAGATTTCTCACGCCTTGCAACTGTCAATTTAGATCGGATAAATAGTCACGCATTGAATAAGCGCTTATTGAGGCTCTAGCATTGAATAATTATAACTTTTGAATTATTCAATAGCTCTAATCAACGTTAAAATTAAAATGCCTCGTCATTTAACTTTTATAAATAACAATTCGAGGCATTTTTTTATGCAGCTTTTACAATAAGTTTATAAATTAGGTCGTCAGAGAAAGCTCTTCAACAACTTCTATCTAGCTTTAAATTTATACTTTGAAAAATAGGATTTTTAGTACTATAATGGCACAAAAATGACCAATTAGTAAAATAAATTATGTATGCTTTTTAAAACAGACATCGGATGAAAATGAAAAAAAAACGGTCTTAATGCTAAAAAAAAATTTATTGTTTTTTTTTTACTTCGGAACACTCTTTTAACTTCAACAAAAGTGCTACAATTTTTTTGAACCAAACGTAAACTAAAATTAGAATCTTACATATTTTTCAAAAACTTTGACAGCCACTAAGTAATACTCTTCTTCTTACACTGTACCTTAGCACATGTCTATATAAAAACTCCAATTCGTCTGGTAATTATTGAAATTTGGGACCAATAATCACTTTTCTTACAGTCGTGATTTTATTCAAACCAATTAAACCAAACTATAAGTCATTATTAACTAAATAAAAATAATAATATTTAAAGATTTACCGTATAAAACATTTCTACAAAAATCTAAGCTTTGCGTCATCGCCTTACAAATTACAATAAGTTATCGCCAGTGAAAAAAAAATTATCGTAATATCTATAACTGACTATCAATTTAATCGTTTTTTTTTATTTTTACTATGAAACCATAAAATACATCTGGTATGAAGTCGTCAATAGCTAGTCATCTTTTAACACTATAAAATAAGTAATTATAGGAACCTTTTTACATTGCCCAACCTTACCCGACCACTATTGTGTTTTTACGCCACTTAACATTTTTTTTAATTTCAGGGCAATCACGTGGTAAATATTTTACACTCCTAAGTTTTCACTTTGAATTTTTTCTGGGGTAGGATGTGATGGCATACCATTTGGAATACTTCCTAATACACAAACACGTGTAGAGGCCAATAATGGACATAAGAATTTATTTCATGAATTACTAACATCCCCTAAGCAACACGTGTAAAAAAATTCCAGCATATTGTGCCCGAGAAAGCTGACACCAGAGTAAAAAGTATAGGCACCTAGCTACACAGACACACTATATGTAACTTCCAGTAAATTACGCAAGGATCCAAGGAGAGTGCTTAACAAAGCAATCCCCATAAATACCGTATTGATTTTGAGTGCTTATCGTTGAAAGTCGAGGATGAAATTGAGGGCTTATAGTGGATTCTTTTAATGACTTTCCGTCATAATTGAGGAGAAGACCCTAGAACTGATGTCTACACACCTATCTTTTTACATCGGAATGGAACTAAACCACTTCCATGCGGAGTAGATAGGTATTAGGTGGGACAACATGAAATGGAAGAAGAAAAAAACGCATTGCCAGCAGAATTCTCAGTGAAATATAGAACATAGGGAGTGAGTTGGGGTGGTTGGTGTAAATATTTTTGTGTTGCGGTAACTTGGTTTGAGCGGGTGCTTTAGATAAATGAAAACAAATTAATTTGTTTTGTTTTTTTTTTCTTGTCTTGGATACCTTACCCGATGCCTTTTATGAATAGAAGCCGTTAAAAGGATTTCTCCTGGCCTTGTCCGTTGCTTTTGCCTTTGTAGTTATGTGCCTTTATTTTTCTTGCGCATAGCAGAACACAACAAAAGCTTACTTGATGAGGTTTGTAATGGACTATTTCTGACAAGAACAAGCCAATAACAGTTTATTAAAGGCTTAATAGGACTATGGGTTGAAGGAGATACGAATTACATAAACTTTTCTACCTGTTGGTTGTTGTGTTGTGCTACGTTTGAACGTTTATTTTCTTTTTGTATTTTAAAATTTAATTCCACTTTGTATTGAATTATTTTGCGTAATGTAACTTTACTAAACAAAAACCGAAGAACGGGTTTTTAAGCATAAAGCTAATTAAAATCTAAGTAAGTCGTTAGTCTGAATTATGCTGATGGCGGTCTTTATCTTCGAATTACTCTGAGATTTCGTATTTGAAATAAATGGTTACCAAGATCCAGACCTACGTTTTTAATTGAAACATACGATAGAAAATAGGTTTTTAACTACATTCAATTTAACTACTTTTAAAAACGAACCTATAGGATCAATATATCAATATATCAATATATATATATATATCAATATATATATATATATCAATATATATATATATATCAATATATATATATATATCAATATATATATCAATATATATATAAAATATATCAACAAAAAAATAATACAATCTTTGATTTGATTGAACCAAGTTAAGTTAAATTATTGCGCGTATACGTATTTTTTTATAGAAGGGTTCTAATTCTTCGGGATCTCGAGCTAAGTTGTAAAAACGTTTTTATTACACATAGTTAGTCCTCAAGTCAATCAATAACTTTCATTAAAAACATACCAATTTACTACACACACAATGTAAATTTTATTTTTTCTTGAATGTAAATACCATAATATAATGATAAATCCTAAATCTCCATTGATTAATATATGTATACTTACAATAATAAAATGTTTCCGTAAATGTATGTATATATAAATTAATGCCTAACAAAATATCTATATAATATAAAAATGTCCGCCATCTTATTTCGCGTTTTGAACGAAAAAAAGAATTAAGAATTATAATAGAACCTTCGCCATCCTCAGGCCCGGAATCTCCACTTCTTTTTATTTAAGAATTAATCTTAATAGCTTGCTGATGTAATTGCATTTGTTTCTTTTCACGTTCCCTTCGACGCATTTTTTTACGTCGACGATCGATGCTCGCCAAATCACCTTTGATCATGTTATATGTCTTTCGAAGATCCTGAATTTGTTTAAGAAGAATTGATATTCTCTGATCGGGATTCATTGCAGGATCTATATGCAAAAAAAAAAATCAATTATAACAATTTGATGTAAAAAAGGTAAGCAAAAACATACCTAGTTGTACGAGGAAATTATACTGGCAAGGTCTGTTATGGCGTGAAGATGACGACCGCTGAGAAATTGTATCCGAATTGTCCTCACTGTCGGAACCTAGATAAAATAATTTTCGCATTAGACAAAATAAAAAGAAATTCTCTTCAACATACCATTATTTTTCTTTACAGACGCTAATGGCCTCCTTCTCTTGGCTTGCGATTCCATCATCATTTCAGATTGCTTTCGGGTACGCCGTCTTTTTTTGGGCGACACTTCATTTTCAATATCGGCCTGCTTCTTTAGTTCTTCACCACTTTCGTCTTGACTTGCAGAGTCATTTGGCGAACTGCTCGGTGTTGGTCCCGGTTTCATTGGGGCTTCCATTGGGGGTGGAGGCTTACTCATCGGAGTAGAGCACTCGATATCCATGGGAACTGGTTTTATATCCGACTCAGTCGGATGGGAATTGCTTCTGCAAATGGCCAACGGATCTAATACATCCTTGCCCACCATAGAACATGGACTTCCGGGAATTGTTTCTTCACATAGAAGAAGGTTTATGGATTCACTGTGCAGATTTAAATTCTCAGCTGCTTGATCGTCCTTCTTGACTTCGAGTTGCTGTGGTGGAATAGCCACTACCTGTTCTATTATAGACACTGGTTCCAGCTGAGGTCTCTCTTGGGGTTGCGATGCGCAGACTTCAACTGGTCTGATATCAAAGATAGGTTTTACACCATCTTCTGGTTGTAGATTTGGATCTGAATAAAAGGTCTGGGGAAGGTTAAAGACACTCGGTACGACAAGTGGTTTAACAGGAACAGGGGATGGGAGCTTAGGTTGTGGGAGCATCTGCACGGGTTGTATTGTTACTGGTGAAGGTACTGACACAATTGAGGATGCGGGAGGAGCAGGGGCAGGGGCAGGAACAGGAGATTCAACCTGTTTCACTTCAGGTTGGGGCAGTTCTTCTTTCTTCTCAACTTCTTCTACTTTTTGTTCCACTTCTACAACCGAGGGCACACATAGTTTAACTGGTTCCTCAGGTTTCTTTACCTCCGGAAGTTGTTTGATTTCCACGGGAGTCATTGTCCGTGAAGTTTCTGAAGGATCATCTTCGTCTTCTATTATAAGCCGATGTTCCGAATCATTACTGTCCGATGATTCTTCGACAAAATGTTCGACGCTGGGCGCCGCAGTTGTCTTTTGAATTGCACACTCCAGCTTTTGAATAGTTTCATTGAGAACATTGTTCTTTACTGGGATCGACTCAAGTATTCCAATTTTCGGCTCAGGACTGGTGAGCATCGATCGTTTGGTTGTCAGTTCAAAATCACTCTTGACCAATGTACAAGTGACATCTTCAATCTTTGGTGGTTCGGATATAAATGGCGAAGTACTTACAGCACTGCTGCTACTATTGCTGTTGCTACTATTGCTGGTACTCGGCAGATTGTCTTCCTCGATTTTGACATCTTCTTCCTTGAGCGCGAGTACTTTTGCCTTGACCTCTTCAACCTTCGTGGTGACCTCGCATTTATTTTTCTCCTCTTCTTCTTTCTTTTGGCTGATGGCTCTTAGCACTTTGTCAGCTATCGAAGAAGGCTTCTCCACTTTGATGGGCTCCAAGTCGAATGATGAATCACAAAGAAGGATTTTCACATTTTCTAGTTCAAATTTATTATCCTTGGCTTCGTCACTGCTTGTAAGACCTTCTGCGTCCTGGTTAAGTTCAAACACATTGGATAGATCACATGTGGTCTCAATGAAGGGACTTCCGACTACTCGCGCAGCACTATCAGTTGGTTCTTCTCCACACTTCGTGGGGGTTAAGTGCTCAGGCGGCGGAACATCAGTCAGAGCTCGAGTTGTTTCTTGGACAGTGGTCGCAAGTTCCTCGTGTAGAGCATTAAAGTTTAAGTTAAAGCTCGGCGACTTGCGCAGAGCATCAAACAACGTCGTTTCATTTTTCTGAGGCGTCAGTAAGTTGCTCATGGCCGCTGATAAGCTTGATAGCGATATCTTATCGTCTATCTTCATCTGCTTCGGTTTTTCAGGCGATTCCTTGACTGGGGAGGCCTTCTTTTTCTTTCCAAACGTAGCTGTCATTGGAGAGACTGTAGGCTGCTCTGGGGCTGGCTTTGCAGCTGTCGCAATTACTGATTTCTTCTTGGAATCTAGTGTTCCTGCGGCCGCTGTTGGTGTTTTTCGAACTTCAAACTCAAATGGTTCTGGTTCTTTAAATTCATAGATATCAGGAGTGGGTTGCGGTGGTGGTGGAGCTTGAATGACCTCTTTAACGTCAGCTGGATCCTCTAACTTAAGAGGATCCGAAAGAGGTTCTGGTGGGGCTTCCTTTATGGTCAATGGTTTATCTATGATGACTGGATACTTTCCGATTCTAGTGAGATTAACAGTTGGTTTGGTTGCAGATTCTAAGATCATTGGGAAGGGTTTTTTCTCAACTGGCGGAGCAACAGTCTCTATGGGTTCTAGCTTAATTTCGGTTTTTGGAATCTTAAGAGATTCCTCAGCAATAAATGGTTTTGCCTTAAGACTTTCCTGGCGCTTCTCAGCCAGTGATTCTTTTATAATCTTCTCAATTCTAGATGGTGCTGCCTTTTCAGGTACTTTTCCCAACGGGAATTTTTCGAGCATCGCCCTCTTGTCGGCATTTATCTTCAATTGCAACTTCTCTGTCATATTTTCTAAAGTGGTTGTCTTATCTGAGGACTGAGAATCGTCATCAGCAAACGAATCAGTGCCGTCAGATGATGAGTCCGAATCGGAAGACTTGGTTGTCTCATCATGTTTTTGGTCAGAAGACTCTTCTTCCTTCGGTTTGAAATCGAACAAGGACTCGGATTTCGAGTCTTGTTGATCGGCATTATCAGTTTCAGGATCAGAAGTGGGGGACTTCAGTTCTTGGAAGCCCTTCAGCTCAGATCTGATTTGATTGAGATCATAATCTCGTCCCTTGGCACTGGAATTTGATGTTTCAGGCATATCCTCGTCATCGGCTTCATCATCTTCATCTTCACTCTCACTGGCGCTATTGGACTTTGCCGAAGTGGCAGTCACTGAAGCTGGTGATTTTCCTCGAGAAACCTGGGTAACTTTCCCTTTTGAATCTCGTGTTGCACGAGTTGGCCTTCGAACTGGCTCATCAGAGTCGCTATCGGATGAAGTTTGCATGGAGACATCAGAAGCATTATTGGAGGTGCGTCTCATTGCACTCGGAATAGTGCGAGGAGCTCTCTTCTGGGCGTTAGACGCAGCTGGAGATTTTGTACGACTTGAATTCGATGCCACTGAACAAGGAGTTGTTGAACGAGGTGGCTGTGAGTCACTTCGACCACGACCTCTCTTTACAGACGAAGTGGGAGTCTTACCTGCACCAGGCGAGATGACTGATGGAGGTTTCGGTGGGTTTTCAGATTTTTCTGTTTTACCCTTTTCCGAAGCACCTCCAACGCGAGTCTTCTTGAGTTTGTTATTGGTGAGGTTTTCGGCGATACGTTCTCGTGGCACCCATTCATCGTAGCGGTTGTTCCAACCAGTGTAATGCACTAAATATAGAGGTGATCCTCTGGTTACAGAAATTTCAATCACCTTTGCTTCGTAGGTGACCTTTTTCTCGTGATAGTAAACCTTCAATTTGTCACCAACTTCTACTGGAAAATCAGCAACATCGGTTTTATCTTGGGCTTCTTCTTTTTTCTTGGGTTTTGGTCCGCGTTTCTCTTCATGCGGAGGTTTCTTCTGTTTTTCTTTTTTATTTCCGGCTCCTGAAAAATGTAATATAAAAAAAATTATATTGAAATGAATTTCTAAGATTGTTATCAAGAACTCTCTGATTAAATGAATAATTTACCAACAGATCCAGTGGGTGAATTTTCTCTCGTTGTATTAGGTGTCTCTGAACTTTTCCGTTCATTCAAACGTTGATTGCTTTTTTGAATCTTAGCCAAAGGAATATCACATTCCTCTTTAGCTTTTTCCTCGAATTTCTCCACCAAACTCTTGACTTTCCCAGCCCCTACAGATGATTTTCTTTTTGTGGCAGCCTTGGCCACTGTCACCTCTACACTTGATTCACTTGTACTTTCCGATTCGTCGTTGGCAGGCGGTGGATTAACAGCAACAGCTGCCGACGTCGATGGACCAGGAATCGAAGAAGAAGTTGCTGGTTTTATTTCTTTACTAGTATCGGCTGGCTTTGGAGAAGCCACCGAATTGGCCCGCACTAAACTCCTGCCCTTTGTGCGATTGGCATTGCGTGGTGTCATAATCATCGAGCAACCCAGCTTTCTATGAAAGTCCTCATATGGTTGCAAGAATTTTTTATAAGCCTGCTTAACCAGATTGGTAACACTAACCGTAATCGGTGTGAATCCTAGTCGAATGGTTATGGATTTCCATTGATTTTGACTGGTCACACGATTATAGCCACCGAGTTTTTGAACTGCCCGAAATAAGCGGTAGAAATCAACATCTCGATTTTGAATCGAAGGAACTTTGTTCAATGGAGTCCCACGATCATCCATATACTTGTACAATTGCGCTATAAACAGATCTTTCTCCTCACTCGGTTCATCATCTGAACTGTCTGAATCCACTTCTTCATACTCACTGGACGAGTTCGCTAGGCCAAAGAGCGAATCTCGGTCCCAGTGTGTGGGCAATACATCGCTGTCTAAATACTCTAAAGCGGCTTGCACAGCTGCATTGTCTTGTTTGTGAGCCTATTTAAATAGAAACATAAAATAAATAAATTAAAATTAAATTTGTACTTATTTTTGTTTTAAGAATGGTTGCATGGTATAGTACCATTTATTAAAACAAACTTTCACTCTACCAAATTTCACTTATTTGAAGTTTAATTTAGATTAAGCAACAATTTACACTGAATTTTTAAGCGTTTATCAGCAGAATGAAAATTGTTTTGATCCTCAACACGCTTTTATAGAAGTTGGATTCTATCTGCGTACTCTTCATTTCTACGAAAAACGGAAAGATATTTATAAGGAAATAAATATATTTCAAGTCAAAGCGTGAAGTGGAATTGATTTTACAGCATCCGTTACATACGTATCAATTGCTATGGGTGTTATGCAAAAAACGTATTAAATCTTTCTTAGTAGAAAAGATATAAAAAACATTTTATGATGTGCATAAAAATAAAATAAATGGCGGAAAGGAAATATTAAAATTCAACTTTCTTTCCCTTTCGGATGCTGCTTCTGAACATTTTTTTTTTTTTGGATTCTAAGAAAATTTGGAAAAGAAAAGATGATAAAATAAGTCATAAAATTTTTAAGGAAAAATCATATTTCTTTTTGGCTTTGTAGAAAAAAAATTAAATTAAAAGTACATTTTTATATTGTTTGGAGGAGTGTGTTTTTATTTATACCTGGATTTTTTTTTAAATATTCGTCGAGAACTTTTTTGACATTTTTCAAAGAAGATTTAAAATTATTTGTCAATTCTTCGATTAAGACCCGTCTAAATTGCATTTAGATGAAGACTACCAATACGGTGTAAAATTGGTTAAAAATTTGAGGGTTGTCAACGATGTAGCTGAAAGACTCATTATATTAATTTCAGAATACAGTAGACTCGCGTTAACAAAAACACCGCCTTACGTGAACATCGGCTAACGTGAACATAATTTTTCTTACACTGACCACTCTGTAGCGTGAACACGGTAAGAAAGCCCTATAACGTGAACAAATTTAAAATGTATCAGCATAGGAAAAATAGCTTTCTTTTATGCGTTTTGTCGATTTTCCGAATCATTTTTACTAAACGGGGAATCCCAGTTAATGCTAAAACGTGGAAATAACGGGGAAACCCAGATAATGATTTTTCGTGAGTCCTGGCTAGTAATTTATTAGTTTAGTGTGCGGTTCTGATTTAATATGATCTAATCTAAAGTTTTTCGTGAAATATGTCGAGAAAAATACCGAAATTCTTGTCTCTAAAAAAAAAACGTCTCCGCGAAAAGGCCGTGTTCAGCAATTTGCAAAAAAAAAAATTCAGAAAAAGATAACCCATTTTTTTCACTAATTTCAACCAACCTAATTATTTTTTCTTAACAAAACATATATGAATTACGTTTGTACAAACCGAAAAACAAAAAATATATGAATTTGAGTTAAAACACATTTGTCTGATTTATTTGGAAAGTTTAAAGAACTGCACCTTCGTAAACATGGACAACTTCGCAAACGTGAACACGCTAGGTTTTTAATAGTTCAAGTTACCGCGAGTTTACTGTATAATCAAATTTTAAGTACAGATGCAGAGTGCAAAAACAATAATCAAGCTTTCGACGAATATAAAAAAAAATCCAGATATAAACAAAAACATACTGCTTCAATCAATCTAAAAATGTAAGTTTGATATTGAACTATGCTTTAAATTTCTTTACTTTATGCATCAAAAAAAAAATTTGTATGAGTCGGAGAAATTTCCGTTCCGATCGGATAGGGCAGAATGATATCCAGGTAAGGTTAGGTTAATTAGGTCAATGTAGATCCATTGTGATACCCTGAAGTATTGTAACTTCTTGAAATGTTAACCTATGAATCCGATGGTTCGTCTAGCCATTTGGAGGTCTTGACGAAGTTCAGTAAGCTCTTGCCTGAGAGTTCTGATAGTTCTTCTAATTCGTTAAAGAAGTATGTAGTTGCCAAGGGTTTTTTCCTAGTGTGGCAGAGTCAAAGAAAGTGAACAGATATCGCTTTTATTGCTGCCTGGCTGTCAATGAAAAAAGTGATGTCCGCGTGTGATATCGCGTTTTTCACTGTCAACATCTCAGCTTGGAAGACGCTGCTGTGGTCGGGTAGCCTGAATGAATTGGCAAGATTAAGTTTTTCCGAGAAGAACCCTGTACCTACTCCAGTGTTCACTTTTGAGCCATCAGTGAAGATGGGGAAAGTCGACTCATTAGTGTAGGGCACACTGTTTTCCCAATCTACTCTATTGGGAAGCTGCTACTAAAAGATTTGTTGAAATCGAAGTAAGGGGTCATATAATATGTACAGATGTTGTTGCCTACGTATTTCGCTAGAATAGCTACATGGCCACTTGCACTAGTTTTCCAGATGCTGGTTTGACTAAGCCGAAGAGCGTTGTTAGGTATAATACTTTATGTGTAAAAATGAATGAATCTCCAGCTATTAGAAAAAAAAAACATGATCGTAGCTTTATATTGTAGAAAAAATACCAAGTCTACTAGGAGAAATTGATCAGATTTTATTGATACAGAACAAAACACTATTAACTTCTAGATTACGGTTATGGGTACTTATTCAAAAGGTGTAAAGAGATTAAATCTAGAACTCGAAGGTTAGGCCAAAACTCGACAAAAAAATCAGAACGAGGTAAGGGACAATTTACTGAAAATACTTGTTAATGACACCAAATGAATTATTCTAACTATTTTCGATCTGAAGATTAGAGAGTTATCATGTCCTTTATCCTTTCTTTATTTATTTTGTTTAGTTTCTTACAATGGTTCTTTGGTTTCATCCCAGCAACAGCAAATTTAGGACTTTGACCAATGAACGCTGTTGAAGTTGCTGTTGCTGTTAATTCTTGAGGTGGCATATAACAAAAACAAATTGAAATTAAAAAAGTTTACTCTATTTGCTGGTTTTTTAAATGGTATGGGTTATTAGGATTTTGGCCTGATTTGCTTTTTTGCAATCCCATTATAGAATAAGTTTGATCAAATAAGTTATTGAACAAATTGTACACTCCGGGGGAAGAGTAATTCTATGCAATCATTTCACATGATACATTGCTCTGGTACTACCTTTTTAGAGAACTAATTTTGTTATTGTAAAAATTTTGAGAAATTTTTCACATTCAAAATATAATCTTGGATTGCAAATATTTAGAATTACACTAACTTTTAATTTGGAGAAAAGATTTACTTTTCTGGAATTAACTCTATTAGACTTAAACTTATTTACCTGTTCTCTGGTGAACTCCATGGCTTCTTTTTTGGGTACCGTGTAGTAGCGTCCATCTTTGAAGGAACGTACCAGATACTCATCCTTGACTCGAATTCGCACTGTGACTTGGGCCGTCGGAGACACAACCAACCCAGGAAACCACTTTTCCTTGTCCTTCTTCTTACTGTCTGTCGATTCAACACAGACCACCTTTCCGATATTCTCCTCTTTCTCATTGATCACCTCCTTGGCGTCGCTCTCATCGTCGTCGTCCGAACTATCATCGTGGAGATGTCGAGAGCGCCTACCTCTACGGCCACCCACCACAGGGTTGCCAAAGTGCTCAGGATGGGTCAGAGGGAGCTGATCCAGAGTTTCACTTTCGTTAAAGTGGCGCCCGCTCTTTAAACAAAGCGCGGTTCGCCTAAGTGTAGTGATGTCCCCATCATCGAACACCACAGTATACTGGGAGCAGTCCTGTATCTTCATTACTGTTCCCTCGACATTCTCGCGACGGTCGGGATGCTTCACTTCAACGGTCGATCCGACCCGAAGCTGTCCTGACTTGATGGCGTCATCTGAGACGACGCCCGATCCAAGGCCATGCTTAAAAGCAACCTTCACCTTTATGTTACGAACTACCTTGCGAACTTTTGCCTCGCAAAAGGCTCCTTTATATTTTGCGCTTACCTCCGTTCCAACGGGTAACGATGGTGGGTCATCCACTTGCTGTTGTGTACCCAAGGAGGAAGAAAAAAAAAAGAAAGTTTTGTATTTATCCACTTCAATCCAAGAAGATTCAGGACTTACCTGCATTTTTTGGAGGAAATAACGCTCAAAACTCAAATTATCGCTTACAAACGCCACTTTTGCGGAATGCTTTTGTACATTTCCCCAGAAAATTATTTAATTTAGAGAAGAAAATTGAAAAAAAAGCAAAAAACTTTTAAGAATTTTTTTTTTTAAGAAAATAATAAATTACAAAAGAAATTCATATACACGGCGGAGCAAGTAGATGAACGTTATTTTTGTTTTGTGTGGATGGCGAGTTGGGCTTTCGATTTATAAAAATTATTTACGACACTCAGTGCATTCAGATGAACGTTTTTAAACAATTTAGGAATATATAATTTTTATATAAATCGACGAATGAAAATTGAAAAAGCCATGAAAAGAAAAATTTTGTACACAAAATCTAATTTAGCCTTTGCTTGACGTTTTAGATGATGCATGAAAAAAAATTGCAGCGCACTCTATGGTGTCGTGGTAAGAAGAAAATTTTTCAAAATGGAGGCATATATTAGGGCTATCTTGCACTGGAAATGCGGAAAAACTTCGGCAAAAATTTGGAAATTACTAAATATGTATTTGTAAACACTTTGTACACAATATGCGGGTTAATCACAAGTGGTTGTTGTTATAAACCTTGTCTTAGACAACAACGTTCACGGTAAAGGCCTAGTATAGTTCCTCTTTGTATATGAAAACTATAGTACTCTCATGGTGGAAGTCGAATGGGCCGACATCTAATGTATGCCGGCAACCCTTACTCTTTTATTTTTGCGGAGAGCTTATGGAGGTTTTAAATGATATTTATTGTTATTTTTTGGCAATTATCCAAAAAATAGTCTCCTCTTGCTCCTATAACCAATTTTCGACGCTTAAAGACTCACCAAATCGAATTTTACACCTCACATTTTGCAGCGCCACCACCAGGATCCAGGCAATCCTAAAAAAACTCGCCATGAGAGTACTATAGTTTTCATATACAAAGAGTTCCTCAACTAAAAAAATACATGCTTTTCGTATGGGAGTGATTTTTGAGCATTGGACAAGTGAAAAAAAAAATTCACCATGAATTTTGTTTCAAACAGTTCATTCGGGAAAAAAATGTATGTGGTGAAAAAAAAATATTTTCGTTAACAAATTTTATCTGTCAAACTCAATTTTTTCCCCAAAATTATGACATTGACATTGTTTTGTGCAAAATACGTTTTTTCTTTTCAAAAAAAAACATAAGGAATGCATGTACTGTTTTCTTCGTTGAGGGACAGTATACTGGGTTTAATGAAATATTCTTTCCTATTTCCTATATTGTGAATGAAATAAAAAGATATTTGTTTCATTAGCATATCCATTGTTGTAGAAAATGCTTTCCTGGTACTTATTGAAATTTTTTTCCAATAAGAACATGTTTATTGAAGTAAACGAGCTGATATAATGCTTCCCTATATTTATATCATAGAATTGAAAACTCAATTCAACACAAATGCAGGGCTTCCGATGCGCTAGGACCTACAACTTTAATTTTTTATTTTTCATTTACTCCTATAAGATGTCCTTAATTGAATACTGTAGTTAAATTTACTTCATAAAGGTGCAATAGGAGTTGAAATAGTTCTCCTTTTTTAATGCTATGGAGGTTTTATTTTGTAAACGTTTTTGCTGCTTTCAATTGTTATCTCTCACTATGTCCTTCAAATCAGACTTACCCATTTCACAGAATAGATAAATCGCTTTTTCGAGTGATGACTCGGCGAGTTATCTCAAGCAAAATATAAAATTCTACTATTCTGTGAAATGCTTTCGCAAATTCAATTCCAACAACCACAAGTGCGTGTCGACAACAATTTTTATATATTCTTCATGACTGTCGTTTCCAATTTTTAAACATCGATTTCACCAACAAACTATCGTTTATAAGCTAAAGGCTAAAGTCATGAAAAAAGACTATACGAGTAGCTACTTGACAATTTGTAGAACGACTTTTGCTATAAAATCTGTTTGCTGCAGAAAGTATTGTGTTAGCAGCCAAATAATAATATTTATGAACACGCCCTTCAAAAGCTGTCAAATTTGACATTTCATCAAATCATATTTTGTTTACTTTTTGAACTTTTTTGAAATTCAATGCTGTACCTTACTTTTGTTTCATATATTTTAAATTCTAATAAATACAAATAGAATAAATCAAACCAATGTCTGGCAAAAACAAAGGTTTCCCAGGAAAGGACTCTCTCAGCCGAATGAACTTTCTTTATCAGGCTTCAATGCTTATGGCTGGAAAAAGTGATACCCTCTCAGCTTACTATGGAAACTTGTGCAAAGCTATCGGCAAGAAATCTGTCCTGCGGATGTAAATATCCCAATTACATTGTTTTATATGATTTTTAAAAAAGTTTATTTCCAGAGACCCAAATATAAAAAGATCACTTTGCAAAAAATGCAACATGGCCCTGATTCCTGGTGTTTCAGCTGAAATTTTAGCTCTCGAATGTAAAAATGAAATTTTGTCCATAAAGTGTAAGAAATGCAATCATTCGAAGAATTTCCCAATCAACACCGAATACAAATTCTGGCTAGAAAATCCCGATTCTATAGCTGAAGTGTGTTCGTTGGAGAAACAAAAAGCAGGAAAGAAAAGGAAGAAGAAAGAACTCAAAAAAGATTCATCGTAAAATTATTTCTAGATATTAGGAAAGGAATCGTTGTAAAGTACACGTTTAATGTGCAGTCCCATGGCGATTTATAAAAATGAAATGTTTTTAAGTTAATGTTGGAGTGATTATAATTAAAAAAACACAATTGTTCGACCTTCAATTGTATCCTTTCAGTGCCAGTTATTGTATTTGCGAAGTCCTTTGGAAATCTAAAGAATAAAATAAAATTGGTTCAGTAGGGTACTGAACCAATTTTATTTAATTCTCTGTTTATTAAGAGATCAATTTTGGTCAAAGATTAGATTGGATGTTCAATTTATTTTGTGTATACTTTTATAGAAGATGTTTGCCAAAAATGTATGAACGAAACACCCCGATTCGACAAAAACAAAACACATATTACTAGGTCAAGAATACGCAATAAAAGTCACAAAACGACAACCATGTCCATGGGTATAAGCAAAAAAGGAGCCAACATAGAAAAGAGAAAATACAAAAAAAAGTAAGTAGGTCTTCAGAACAAAGCAAGTTTGTGCCTCTATTTTGAAGAGTGTTGGTTGAGTATAAAAAAACTTAAATTTTTGGTATACCTTTTGCGTAGTGCTGACTGCATAGGCTACATTGGTTTTTTTTTGGAGTTAATAAGCTTTCTTTAGTAAGATCGGTGATTTCGTTCACCGGATGCCGATTTGGTCAAGAGTCGTCTTCAGTTTTAAAGTGTAAATAAAGAGCGGATGTTGATATGGTTGGTTTTATTATTTTGTAACAGTTTAATTGATAGAGAGAGTGTCTGTACAGGTAGCTTGCGTTTAACTATCTTTTATAGCCTCTGATGTTGAAAATTGAGAGTGAAAATGGATGCAGTTTGTGGTCCTAAAACTTGGATAGTTATTCGAATTGCTTATTAAATCCGTTATGAATGTTCATAGCAAAATGAATGTAAAGATTTCTCAGCTCCAACATGAACACATCCTAAAAGGCAACAAGGTTGGACTATAAATTAAATACTATAATTCTAGATTTCGTTATGTTTTCTATTTTAAAATAAGAAGACATTAAAGCATTTGGTAGTAGTAGAAGAAGTAAAGCATTTGGTTGTAAGTATTTATTAGAAGCATTGAAATTGAAAATCAGATTCATGTGGTGCTGAATCTGATTTCAGTTCAGGATTTTAATAAAAAAGGAAATGGCAAAGCATGAACTCGAAAAAGAAAAACAATCAGTAGAATGCATGTCAAAAGGATAAACCTGCTTACATAAAATAAAATCAAAATTTTTATGAGCTCAGAATTTTTAACAACCAGTGGAAGGCCAGTTAGGAATATAAGAGCTTCACTATCCTACATCAATCCGAGTAGGTAATTTTTTTTTTATACAAGGTGCAGATTTCATAAAATTTTTTTTTGTTTTTAAAAATTATTCATGACAAGAACACCTTCAAAAATTAAATGTTTACTTGGTACTACTCCTATAGGGCAAGTTTTGGATTAGTGATGAAAATCGAACTCTAGATATTGATTAGAGATTACGATGATAGTATACGCGAAAATTCTGTCTGTTTGTCTGTTTGTCTCGCTGTACCTCTACCTACAGCGTAAACTACTCGAAAATTGTCTTCAAAATTTAATTTCCCTGGGCGGAGCTTGAATTTTTCAGCTTAAAAATGCATTATTTATTTCAAAAAGGGCTCCAACGAATTTAATGAAATTTTTTGAGTGAGGTTTTTTAAGTAATTAAAATTGTTTGGTCAAAGAAATCATTCGTAACATCTTATAACATAACCAGATTTTCTGCCCTCGATTTTCTTATTACGGTTGTACGATACAATTTTTTATGGAAAATTTAATAATATGCCTTATCAAAGTTTTCAAAAAAATTCATTTTTTGGATTTTGTATATTTTTTTTTATTATTTATTTATACAATAAATCTTATGCTTTTTCACATTTTTATCTAATGACATTCTTGTTTTTGTAACATAGCTAGCAAGTTCGTGCTATTCAGTCGTGCATTTTATTATACCTTCACCTCCTATGCCGCTATCCATGAGTGGCACTTGCATTGAGGAAACTGAACACCTTTCAGTTCTCGGTATGTGTATCACAGACCATCTTCTGTGGAATGATCACATATTCGATGTCGCCAAAAACGCTGCTAAGTGTTTAGGGTTCCTTCGTCGATGTAAGAAATTTTTCTCCCCTTCTGATCTGGCTATTATCTATAAAGCCTTCATTCGCCCAAAGCTTGAGTACAACTCGCATATCTGGGCGGGTGCTCCAATCACACATCTCAATCTTTTGGACAGAATTCAAAATAGAGCGATGAAATTGATTGGTGAAAGAAATATAACAGAAACGTTCCCTTCCCTGGAACATCGTCGTAACGTTTCTTGTCTTTCACTTTTTTACCGCTACTTCCACAAGCATTGTTCTAGCGAAATAGCCAGTTGCATTCCTCCCCTTAAGCAATTCCACCGTAATACTCGCACCGCAAGGAATGCACATCAGTTCACCCTCGAGCCCAACTTCGGATGCACTGTTAAGTACAGAGAATCTTTCTTTAGCCGCACCACTCGAATGTGGAATGCTTTACCCCGCTCGATTTTTCCTACCCATTTCGATACTCAGACATTCAAAACCAATGTGCATCGGTATCTCCTTTTAACTCCTATCCCATTTCCCTAAACGCTCGTACTGTGTTAAATCATTTTAAGGGTAGTCATATCCCCTTGAGTGCGCGCTTAATATATAAAAAAAAAAATTATGTTTTTATATGTATATTATATTTACATATGTACATAGGTATACTTTTGATCATCCCCACAATTTATCTTTTAATTGCTTTGGTCGCAAGTTTTAAAGAAATGGAAATTATTCAAATATTCAAGAAACAATTTAAAATACGGGAATCTGGGAATCTTTAGATGAGATTTGAAATAGCAAATGTGTTTGTTTTTTTTATCCGGAAATCAAATTGCTTTGTTAGATACAAGTTATTCAAAAGGAAAAGGCATACCAACATATGTTTTTGTTTTTATTCCATTTCAAACTTAAATCTACAAATTTTCCTAGAAGGCAAGTTGCTATATTGATGAAGCAAGTAAAATTGGCAACACATTTGTTGTTTCAGGAAAAAAAACACTTGAATACAGCTTTGTTTTGACGTCATCATGGGCGGCTTCAACCAATTTGGAGTTTGAGGCGAATGCTTTCAATATGTCTTAAAACTTAATAAATAAAATAACTTCTTCTTCATTACCGGTGATTGTCATAACATCGACAAGGGACACAACTCTTTCACTCCACTGCTTTAACCTAAGGATCCAATTGTGAGGTTTGCAAGGTTGACCTCAGAAAACGTCACTGAGGCATCCAATTCCCTCTACATCAAGTGCTTGTTTCAAAGACAAAGGATCTTCACTTCTGATGGCTCTATCGTATAGCCAGCAAAGAATAATTGGTTTATCGTCAAGCAGAACGTCAAGGACAGTGATAAAGAGCAAAGGGCACTAGACGCTTCCTTCCTTTCCCTTCCTACTCTAATTGTGAACTGTTCTGTTTTTCCTGCCTAGCATCATATTTTTGTTTTCATTAATCTGTCTTTATCATGTCAACTAGGCTTCGTGAACGGTAGAACTCTGTCTGTCTTAAGGTAGAACTATAATCGTCGAACGTCAGCTGAAGTAGTCGTAAGAAACGAAGCGAATACGAGGAATTTATATGATGCGCCCATAATTGCGATTGGGTGCCTTTCGTTAACTTTCGACCACTTCTGCGAAAGTGAATTAGCTGATAGAATAGATACAAAAATCAAAATGGTGGAAGCACATAATATGGCTGACTTCTCCATTTGAGTGTTCGGAAAGCTAATTTTCGTTCGGTTTTGACATTAATTTCCTACCACGTCCGACAATTATTATATTATACTATTCTAACTCAAACAGTAAAATATGCAAATCTTAGGTGCCCGCAATTGCATATGAAATGAGAAAAGTGTTTTTCAATAATTTATTATGTCACTATGCCAGTCTTTGAATTATAGAGGGCCTGTTGTTTTATTTTTCTTTATAAAATATGCCGACCCTGGATGTTTCGTAGAAATATAAATTCCTTTCTTTTTGTTTCATTTTATTTATATTTTTTTTTTTCATTACAATGTGATGGGTATTTATTTTGGATTAACTTCCCTGTGATTTGAAAAGAGAACACGAAGGTCTCTTAAAAAAATTGTTTTCTTTTAAAATAAAAAAAGCTTTCAAAGGAATCGTTTAGTAGGCAAAAGAAAGCATTTCTTTAGAAAATAAGATAAGAAAATGTTTTCTAAATCTTTACCAAGAAAATTGTTGCCTTATTGTTTACAATTTGGTGATTTCTTTTAAAGATTTGATATTCGTGTCGAAACTACCCTTATTTTGTTCAAAGAACATAATGTATTAGGAAATTAATTATGTATGTAGGTACATACATACATATGTACGAGTATATCGTTTATGAAATGATAAATGACAAATCAAGTACTGTGGGCTTTTCAAAAAAAAATGTATTTAGTTTAAATAACGAAAATTTCTTGAAATCGTTAAAATACTAGGTAAAGTACTTGTAGTAGAAAACATTTTTCATGTTTCACACATTCCTAAACAAATTTAATAAGTTTGAAATTTTCAACTCTTAAATTGTTTGTACTCTCTTACAAAACATCTTTGGAAATTTATTCAAATGAAAATTTCATCAAAATTTCCAGAAAAATATGATTTGTCTCAATTTTTCAAATTCCTTGCTGGGGAATCTCACTAAAACTTTAAATCCACAGTCCGAGAGGTGCGGAAAATTTTCTAAAACATTGTTTTAAAATGGATACAAAATAATTAAAAAACAACAATCAACGACAACACATATTTACAATGTCATGATTAGTTTTCTAATGTTTTAATGTTTATTTATTTTAATTTTAAAACAAGTTGTTTAGCAAAAAATTTTTGAAAAAATACATTTTCGAATTCAAAGTTAAAAAATATCATTTTTTATTTTAGCGTACATAATATGTAGGTATTGAAAATAACGTTTTTTAGAAGAAGTTGATTTGTTTATTATATCAATGTTTTTATTTCAACTTTTATTCAATTTTTTTTTGTTCAAAAAGATTTTATACAAAATTTAACGTTATTAAGCATTACTTTTGTTCGTAATATTCAATGTTTCAATCAAAGTCAAACATTGAATGGATTACAATATAATGTATAGCTTTTCAAATCTTTTTTCTATCTTAACAATAACTTTATATAAATAAGGTTTACAAAAATATATTTGCGTGGATATTTGTGTGGATTTAATCAAATTTTGAACAGACAAACAAAAACACCACTTTTTGTATTTATTATAATCGCAATGTAATTGTCTCAAGTTTTTTTTTCGCGAACTCTGTCCGTCATGCTGTTGAAAATTATTTTCAGAAAGTTTATCATTTTATCAAAATCATTCAAATTTAAATAAAACAATTTACCAACAAAAGGAATTATCGACATTATTTCTGAATATCAATAAGAAGTAAACAAAAAAAAATGTCATTCTTTCAATCAAGTTAGGGTAGGTATCTAAATTCCAAGCGAATGAACATTTTAGGATTGAAATAAAATATCAAATGTTTAATCGAATATACATAACTTAGTTGACTACCTATACAATATAGATTTGAGAAGAAAGGAAACATTGATGTGCATCAATAGGCAGTGGCGTATTAAAGCGCCTGGACTTACGGAGGCTCCGAAATGTGACGTGATTGTAGAGTTGGCAAAACAAAATGAGCAGAAAAAGAAGAATAAGAATTGCCCATAAAACACCTTTTTCCAGAGCTTTAAACAAACTGAAAAGTTCTAAATTTTTCATATTTTTTGTTGTCGTCAACTGGCTTTAATTTTTTAACTACATATTCGTTTTGGATTGTTCTTTGTTCCGCCCGGATCTAAGAACAAACTAAGTAGAAACCGTACCTAGTCAAAACCGAACCAAGTTAGCCAACTCGGTTTCGATTTATCCAAATCTCATTCAATTCCGTTTAACTCTGTTTTAAAAATGTTCGGTTTGACACATCACTAATTTGAACCATATTTCAGACAGAAATTCAAAACTCAATTCAGTCTCATCTATAAATCCACCACTGATCCTATTTTCCTTTGAATAAATGAAAAAGGAAAAAACGAACATAAAACGAATCAGTCCAATGAACCATTACAATTTATTGCTCCCAGTAATTTTTTATCATTGAATACAAACAAAAAAAATTAATAAGTACCTATTCATAAAGTTTTACTACAGCTTTACCCAGACAAATGATTTTTTGAGGGATTGAGATGTGAAGGCAAAATGGGGTCAGAGTACCATAAAATACAGACGTATATTTCAATATTTTCTTTACATGTATAGCATCATTAGAGAAAACACCTCACAAAAGTGTCAAAATAATGTTAACACCGTTAAATTGAAATGTGAATGGCTGCATAAATTGATTTTCAATATAAATTCAAACATAAAAATTCAATTGTGATTTAGCTTCATTGTCCTTATGGTTTCAATTATGTAGTGTTTCGAAGCAATGCAGGCGAAATTGGAATTATCGGTCATACAACCAAAAATGTTTTTTTTTTTTTTTTTGGATTTAAGTGACGATTTTTTAACGATTGTGAATGACATTAGGGAGTTTGTTATCCCTTGAGAGAAAAAGAATTTCTCTTTTATTCTTTTTAGAATTGATTGTAGAAGGGAATAATTTGAATAGAAATGTAATTTTTTTTCAGGACAACAACTTCTCTGAATCTGAAATCTGACTATATAAATTCTTTTGTAAATATATCTATGTATGTATGAATATACATATAGAAGGGTACAAGTTCTTCGAAATTGGATAAAAAAGCGTCAATGATTGCACTTAGTTTTTTACTCAACGTATTTTGGCAGTAATACTTTCTTGGTTTATTCATTTTTGAGAGGTGGATGTCAACCGATTTTATTATTATCGATAAATGTATAGCTTCAGAAAGCTGACTAAATCTTAAAATCTATTGTTTTTTTTTTTGACATTCAAAGTTGGTGAATTGAAAAACCGAAGTCTTAAAATACAAGACTAACGTAGTTCAGTCAGTCAAATATTAAACAGAAAAAGAATAAATTTTCGAAAAAATTTCCGAAAAATTATAACTATAAAATATCCATACATAAGAGCTCCACTAACAATTTTAAGAAAGTTGAACACCCTCCCAAATTTGGTTTTTAACTCATAACTTTTCAACAGTAAATTCTAGTAAAGATATCATAGATGATAGACTAGCAGTTAAAGTTATAGCATACCTTATTGTAGTTTTCAATAAAAATTACAGAGTACTAGTGAGAATCTCTTGAACTTTTTCAAATAAAAAGTAAGACTATTATTTTATTTTTATTTTTTTCAAATATTGTTTGCTTAAGCCGCTTTACTTTTTAAGTTTAATTTTGAAAGATTTTATTTGTTTTCTCTGACTTACTTTAGACTTTAAAGTATTGGAACATGAATGTTTGGATTTAAACATTCAAAAAACTAAATTGCTTTTGGGAGTGAAGTTAGATGAGTCAGGAAGTAAGACGAATCGCTAAACCTTTAAACTCTTCCTTCACTAAACGGGAATTTTTTTTCGAATTTGCTTTTCGAAGTAATTTGTGTTTGACATTTTTAAACAGTTTTATATTAAATTTTTAGACCCATACAAAAGATCTGATCTTAAGGCTTTTTTATATAAATAAAGAAATATAAAATGATTTTTAGCCAAATCTAAGGTTTCTCAAAAAAATTTCGTTTCAAAATTTCAAAACATTTAAAAATAATGCAATTTAATGTGTTTAGTTTATCCTGATGGATAAAGTTTTTAATTACTTGCACGGAATTAAGGACCATGTCTTTACTAGTAGTTGTTTAGTTGTGGTTTTATATTTTTAAATTATATATAAGGTTACCAGATCTGGCAAATTTTCCGAAACTTAATTCATGAAACCTTACCCGGAATCTACGAGCCTCTGTTAATAAACTTGAATTGATTTCAATTTTATAACAATATTCATTCAGTAGCAACCTAAAATGGTACATTAATTAATTTGTGGAAGCAAATCCCTTTATTATACCCTTAACACAAACCTTAACTAGAAATATATAATATGTACATAGTTGTATTTTGGTTTTCTAGGAAACGGAATTACATAATTTTGCTAATTGTTTAGCCTTTTTCATTTTTTTTGCAATTAAAGCATACAATTAGTGGAAAGTAAATACAAAAGCTTACATTCATTTACAGTGAACGCATTAAAATAATATTTTACTAGAATGTATTTTTCAAAAATGTATTTCAAAGGAATTTGATTTAAAGGCGATTGCTTTGAAAAAAAAAATGATTATTACTTGAATTACGATAACGTTCAAAAACTTTTCACATCTATTAAAGTTTTCCTTTTTTTTTATCCTACACAATGAAAATACTTCTCATCGAGCAGTGCAACATATTCCCCTTGGAAAAAAATAAACTTTTTTAATAGAAAATAAAGGAAAATAGACAACGACGGAGTTGGTGTCGAATTGTGTGTTCCGTTTGAGTTCCGTTTTCATACGGTACACTTTGTTTTTTAAAATAATATTTTATTTTTATCAAAGCTAAAAGTTTTATATTTTCACTGAAAAATTTGGCTGAAAAATAAGTTTCCCGGAAAACAAATAAAACTTTTATTTAGCTGAAGGATTTGTACACAAGTCCATATGTTCTCAGTAAATAATAGGAATCAAGAAAGAAAAAATGAACAATTTTTTCCGTTTATATTGTGATTTGTGAAGAACTCAAGAAGAGTATAGAACTTATAGATGATAAATGCCATTGAAACCCAGGGACATGGGCATCTCTGGTTCTGTTCAATATTTGATTTTGTATTTAGTTAAATACTAGACAGTAGTATACCATATCTATCTATGTATAGCCAAGTCCATAACAAACACTGAAGGAAAAGCCATATAAAAGAAATCATTGTTCTTTTCATTGTTTTTTGTCTTACCGACTTTTTAATGTTGAAGGAATCTAATGTTACAATATGGGACTTGGTCGACCTAGTGCCCACTAGGCCGCAAAGTATTCTTTAATTTTTCAATCACGACCTTATTTTATTTTCAAAATAAAATAAGACTGCGGTTTCGTGCCACACAATTTCACGCGGCTTTATTTTACTTAATTTATTGTCACGTGTACTGAATTGCTCACGTTAGTTTTTTATTATTGTTGCAATTGCACCTGCGAAACAGGCTTTTGGTTTCTTGCTGTTTGATATTCAATTAAAAAGAGCAACAAGAAAAATTTCAGAATAAAAAAATTTCAAAATTTTCTGTTGTTAACTAATTAATTTTTGAAAAATTATCTATCCTAAATAATTTAATATCAAAGAAGTAAATAATTCCAGTTTTAGAAAATTAACCCTTCCACCTTAACGGGAGCAATTTCCGCCCTTCCCGATTTTCTCTTGCCTTGGTTCTATCTTCACGCTCTAGCATTTCGTTACACCTTACGGATATCACACAGCTTTATGTCTTATCTTGGATTCAGCGATGAGCCTTTTTTCTCGCAATGAGTCATTTACACACGTAAAAAGCTTCCTTTACCTAACATACAAAAGTTTTTTTTAATTGCTCCTATGTACATATATCTTTTATATCACATATGTACATACATACATATATTATACCAAATATTGACGTTAAAATTACAACTTGCTTGCATCATAAGATAAAATATACACAGAGTTGTGTTTTTTTTTTCATAAATAAAAAAATAAGTATTATTTGAGAATAAATCCGCAGGAAAAATGTCGTTTAAGAACCTCATTAAATCATCTTATGGCTCATATTATTCTCTTGAGTACACTTATTTCGTAGTAGATCTCGATTAGCCCTTAACTGGCGTTCTTGTTAACAAGACCATTAAAATAAAACTTATGCCTTTTATCGTTCATCTCTTCTCCTCTTTAGATGTTCCTTAAACAAATGTTTCGTTTTATTTTAGAAGAAGACTTTTTAGAAATATGTCACAATAAAAATGGTTACCATGCATCTTTGATAGGGTGAAAGTTATAAAATTTTGGATTTTTTTAAAGGTTGGGGTTGAAACAACTAAATATGGTAAATAGTCTAAAATAGATACAGAAAAGATACCAAATACTCAAGATACCAATACTCTCGAGAAAAAAGCATAATTATTTTGTCAGATGGCTAGGAACCGTTTCATAGCGTTTCAAAGAAATTTTAAATAAATGATGACTACATTTTATAAAAGTAAAATATGTTACTTTCTCCCCAATTTCGGGGACTTATTTCATTTAAAAAAAACACGTTTTTAGAATAAATTTTTGGGAGTTATTCAATTTTTCATTTGGTTAGTTATTGCATTACGAAGTATCTTGTATCTATAAATTATAAATTAAAATTAAACTATAATTTTAATTTGTCTTGATGTTAGATGTTTTACAGGTTAATAGTTGTCGTGTAAAACTTATTAGGTACTAACTTTTAAAATATTAAATAACATAAAGCGAAACAAAAACTCGTTATTTTTTTTAAAGAAATAAAAAACTGCCAAAAACTATTCCATCAATTGACACCTATGTCTTACCCGTTATTATTTCAATATGAGAAACTGCGAAATGGGCCCAAAATTAATTCTTCTACTTATGGCCGGTTGCACCAAACGCTCTTAAAAATTTAACACGTTTTTAAGTCTTAAAATGACATTCGTTTCACGCAAAATACGTTATTTAAAAATTTTAAAGCCTGTTAAATATTTTTGCAATCGAACATTATTTGAAATTTTAAAATAGAATCTAGGAACCTACGTTATTCACAGCTTTTTAGCAGAATCTGATATTTAAAAAATTTAAATTAGATAGGATAGGATGAACTTCAGGTCATCTTAGCAACAGCTTAAACAATATTTATGAATATACTTCATTATGTTGCAAAAAAATCGTCTTATTATTAAAATAGTTTATAAAATGAACAAAGGCAACTTTGTCTCTCGCGCAAACTATCCTTAAAAATACTCCTGTTGCTAGTTGTAGAGAGTTTGCTTGAATGTGTACTGTGTATTTACGGAGGTACATTAAGAGAGGACCTTGACTGATTTTCCTCTAATATGCCAGTCGGTAGAGCCAAAAAAGGATTTCCATAACGGAAAATCACCCACCTCAAATTTTGCAGTTTCTCTTGATACATAGATGGGTCGATTCTGTATTTAAAATGAAAATGAAGCAACTGTAAATGTTGGAAGTGTTGCAAATATTTCCTCTTTAAAGAAACACTTTGTATGTATATGAAAAACATATTACTATCATAGTGGAAGTCGAATGGGGCGACATCTAAAAAGTGGGGGCAACATTTACTCAAATTTTTTTGCGGAGAGCTGGTGGAGGCTTTAATCGATATTTATTGATATTTTTTGGTTATGGTAGTCGAAATAATGGTCTTCTCTTACTCCTACTCCCAATTTCCGATGCTTAAAGACTCCCAAAATCAAATTCTAAAACTAAAATTTTGCAGCGCCACCACAAGGACGGGGCAACATTAAAAAATACTCGCCATGATATTACTATGTTTTTCATGTACAAATTTAAACATAACTGTAGAAAATTGTATAATCTACAACTTTGTCCAGTTTTCTTTTAAAAAAACACTAGCCATTCGGAATATATAAGCAAGGAATTTGTATAGGTATACTTTTAGGTGTTTCGAATTTTTATTAAAAGTACCATAAAAAAATATATAGTTAAATTTTCTTGTTCTAGGTATAAAATTTATTGTATGATGTTCCGTCCTCCAGATTTTGGTATAACACTTACAGTCGGACTCTTCCAAACTCTTTGTTAACCCATCAATCAATCCCAATAACAAAAATCAAGATAGCTGATTTTGCGAAAAAAAAATCTCTGCCGACTGACCTATAATAGGCAACAAACAAGGACATTCAAAGTTGTTCACTTATGCCGATAAGTGGGTGGAAAGTCGTTTATAATATAGTTCATAAGTTGTAATGTAATCGTATGTACCGTACCGTACAATATTTGTGGTTTCCAAAATAAGCTTTCGCTATTTTTGAATGAGAGCAGTTTCATGAAGAAAAGAATATTAGAACATTATGTACAATTAGCCAATGTTATATTCTTTTATCATCATCATTCATTGAAACAATATAGAAGAAAAAGAGAAGCAAATTATTTGTGTTTTTAGGAGGTAACTAAAAATGTTGTCGAAGAAAATATTAGCTCGACGAGGGTAAGCATAATGGTCTTTCCATTTTATAATTTTTTTTTGTCTTCGCTGCCTTTGAAACGCGAGAATATTTCTTTAAATTTCAAACGACATATCTAGCTCACTAAATTGAATCCAATCTGGTTAGCTATAACAACCCTGTTTGATCATACAGAAACTAGGATGAAATTATCCAAAATTTGTTGGTATGCTGAACTCGAATCCAGTATTAGACAAATTTCGGCACCTCAGGTTTTTGAGAAGTACTCGTTTATAAGCGCTCATAATTTTTTGCTAAAATTTTCTCAGATTTAAAATAACTGGCGGAACCGACTTTTTTTGAACATGTTTTTGTAAGAGATTCATAAATTTCAATTGCTATATTCACTTAGCACCCTGTATTTAAATATTTCATTTACTGATTTAGCTTAACTTAATTATTATGTTCTTAATCCACCGATCGTTCGATTGTTACAGTTTGGTATAACATGAAACTATAACCGTATGCATACATGAAAATACCCAAATTGTAAATTATAACTTTGATCTAGTCAGTTGCAATAAAACCTTTATCATCGAAGAATCGCTTGTTGTCTATTACTTTTAACTTTTACTTAGTCGCCCCTTCCACTCAGTGCCCCTTACATTTTGATCATTAAGTGCTCTTTAATGCTATTTAATTTTAAATTTGAAGATTTAAGTAACATTCTTGACAAGCTTAGATATAGAAGAATTTATTCTTATGTCATACGTGGATTTCGATGAACAGGTGACAAATAAATCGAAAATTCCAAAAAAGACCAGTATCGGTCTCGTCTCGTACGGACGTACAAACGTTTAGTTCTTGGACCGAGACTTACCGAGAGTTTTGGTTTTCTTTTCATTAAAGAAAATTATTTGAAAATTGTGTTCTTAATACCAATTGATAAATTGATTTATTCATATTCATATTTTTTGTCTTCTTGGTCTCGATAATACCGCAAAATGTCAGTTCCGTTTCGGAATTTTATGAAAATTAACCAAGTTTTCATCCATTTGCGAAATAGAAATATGGGAAACTAATGACTATTCCTAACTTTTCTCCTTTTGTTAATCTTTTTATAAAAATAAATTCCTCAAAAAATTTGGTATGAAAATATTATGTTTATGTTATAAAGACTAAAACTAACATTTCCCCAAAAAACTCAAAAACAACGGTAGTTTAGTGTTGCTTAGTTTTTGTTTTATATGTACAATTTGAACATTCATGTCATGTTTCTCCATTTAATAAAAAAAGCCCTAGAGCCAGAAAAAATAGAAAAGTACGTTTTTACTTTGTTATTCACTTAAGTCATCTTAAGGAAGTTGATGTTAACTACGGGTTTCCTGTTACCTAACCTACCTATCATTTATAAAACATTCTTAACTTATTTACATTCAAAGAGAAAAGAGTACGCTTTACACCATTAGGATTAAACTACTTGTTTTGCTCTTAAACATACTTTGTGCGAAAAAGGAACATTTACTTTTTAAACTTTTCAAAGTACATATTCATCTGTAGCTATATTTGTACTTGTATTCCTTGCAAATAATAATCTCTTTTTTTTTTAAAACACAATTTGTTCCGAATAAATGTTTTTAGTCAGCATTAAGTAAAAGTTTTGACATTTATTTCCCAAGTAAAATTTGCGATGGTGGAGGTAGAAAAAGTTCCAAAGGGAAAAGAAAAATGGAGTTTCAAAATGTGGTAACAGGAAATATCTAGATGAGCTCGAGGGGGAGAATAAATATGTTAACGCCTTATTTATGTTGTTTTGTGTAAAATGTTAGATTGTAAGGTATAGTATGAGTACTTTAATAATAAAGGAAAAAAAATTAAATTTACACAAAAATTTCACACGATTGTTTGGATTTTTTTTTCTCCAAAAACACAAAATGTCAATCTGAACTTTAAATTCTCACAATTTGATTCAAATCTTTATTTTTATTTTATGATGAATACAATCACAAGTTTGGCCGCTATAAAAATAAACAAAGAACTTTTTAAATCTCTTAAGCAGTACGATGAACATTAACCCCTCAGATAAGAAATATTATCTTAGTCCAACTGAAGAAGAAGATCAATTTAGCATATCTTATTTTTTTTTTCATTTTTAAATAAAATGCGATATTTAATTGGATTTGTCCTTGTTTCAAATAAGATAAGTAAGACGAGAACAAACAATTACTTCTCACAGATTAAGTTTTATATTATCCCTTGATTTATCTTAATCTTATGTTTAGGAAGGCAATAGCTTAATATACTTTTATTTATTTAATTCATGGATTTAAAAGTGGAATTATTAAAATGGCTTTTTGAAGATTTGTATGGATTTTTGTATATTGGACGGTTTCAAGGATTTCATGAAAGAAAGTATAAACAGCAATAATTTATTTTATGAGTTATGAACCAAGGAAAATACAAACTTTTGTACGAGTTTCAAAAGAAAAATATAAAAACATTATGCTTGGTGGTTCAATGAAAATACATTGATTGATAAATAATCATCAAACATGTAGTGGAGTGGATCTGATTCAGCGACATTATATTTTTCTTTTTATAAGGTTTAACTTTTTGCGAGGCAATATTTTTCGAAAATATTTGGTGTATTCAAAATTATTTTAGTACTTGAATCAATTTAGATTATGTATATATGTATATATATATTTTATATATTAATGATGATTGAAAACGTTATTTCAGTAGATCGTGTTGATACTGGCAAAGTTGCCAAAATTTTTAAAAGTGTATGAATATTGGAGAAAATATCCTTGCTGCTATCTCCAAGAGCTGTTATCGCTGTCTTTGAATGTTGTATTTCTTCTTGTTCATGACATTTTGTCTTCCACAGCACAAACTCAGCCTTTAACATGTCCCAATCCAAAAACCTTTAATAAAATTGAAAGTTTTCTTCGTTAAATTTGTATTCACACCCCTGGGAACCCCCCACCCCCCTGAACACCGCCTTGAGCACATTGCAGTATTTTTGGCTACGTTGCATATATGATCATTCCACAAAAGGTGGTCTGTGATAAACATATCGAGAAATAAAAGGTTTGGGTTCCGCTTTAACGACAGAACACCAGCATTGAGTTTTCGAAGCGTTAAATTCTACATGGTTTTATTAAGTTATCATTTTTTTAAATTCTTGATAGATATGTACATATATTAGAAAATTGTATTTTTGTGTCCTCATTTAAATCCTTCAGCGGTACGTACCTGCTTAAATCTATAACTCATTTCTCAATAAAACTCCATAAAAATTACTGTGTATCAAGTCAATAGCCAGTTAATGACACAAAACCACCCATACTTTTTAAATTCAATTTAACGTCAGTCAATTTAATTAAACATGTAGAACATCATCATTATCTGATAAACACTCAATATTCAATCATTAATGAATTTCTAGATACTTTTATATGTACATATAAATTTGAAAAGTCGGTTGTCGTAGTTGCTACTCGTTTATCTTTATTAATGGTTTTAATTATGAACTTCATCAAGTTCATGAACTTTGTGAACTTTGTCTGACGTACAATAATTGTTGAAATGTAAAGTGCAGAAGGAAAATTTTCAAACTTGATCTTTTGGTCTAAGGTTATGTAAACCATGAAGTTCATCTTCATAAATCGAAAGTAATGCTAATGGTTTATAAAAAAAAAACAATTGGTCCAGAAAATTTGACAATCTTTTTTTATTTTTTTTTTAATATTAAATTACATTTTTGAAATGTTTGATGCTTTCAACTAAAATCTGCTAAACTCAGAAGCTTATGTACTCTATTCACTTAGTCAAACTTTCTTATTGTTGAGAAGTATTTACAAAAAAAAATATGATTTTTTGACATGTTTAAGAGTCACGTTATTAACGGTATACATATATCTGAGGATATAGTTATAACAACAAAATTAAAGAGTTTATATAGTTTTTTTTTATGTGTACACTCTGGCGTATACTTGCTTTTAATGTTTTTTTTGAATTAACAAAAAATAGATTAGGTACTAATTAAGTTTAGCCACAAACGAGACCAGCTGAGGCTTTTGCAAGTCCCACATGAATAAATAAGGAATAAAATAAGGAATTAGAAAAGTTGCTTTTTTGTTGAACAAGCCTGGAACTAGAGAAGAATTTTAATAATTCAATATCACGATATTTAAAAATGGAATATATTTTTAATTTATTTTTGTCTAAGCCAGTATTTAATAAAATACCTAAGAAAAAAAATATGCAGGTTCTCAAAATATTGAGATTTCATAAAAATATTTATTCTTTAAGTAATATTTTAAGTTTTAGGTTTGAAGGAAATGAGTTTAAAAAATCGTTAAACGGCTGTTTAAAAAAATAATCTTTTTAGAAAAAAAAAAATTGGTATTGCAAGTTTCTTGTCTTTAATAACATATATACAAGTATGTATGAAAGTATTGAATTTTCATTTTTTTGAAAATTTTTATAAGTCAAATAAATTTTCAAATACAAATTCCAATTTTTGCAAAAGTAAATAATTGAATATCGTTTCATAATAATTTCAAATTGTATTCACTCTCAATCTCAATGAAAGGGGTAATTTACCGCTCGTTGTAATAAATGTCACAAAAGAATTTCTCATCTGATAAAACAATGTGCTGTGTATGTCTTTTAAGAGAACATGAGTCAAAATTAATAAATCCTTGCTGCCACCTATATGAAGTTTGTTATACGCAAAGTGACGAGTGTCGCATGGGATTTAATAAACAGCTATTATGGAGCATGGATTTGACATGAAAGGAATTGAACTCTGCGATAAAAAAAAAGTGATTGACAGAAAAAAGCTTTGCTAAAAATGCAACATGGTTAATGGCCGGGTGGGGGAGCATTTTTATTTTGTCAATATGAACCTTTTTTTGACATACATATACGAGCGTTTTCTTGTTTGCAAGCTTTAGAAAAATCCGTCCTCGGAATCAAATCCTGCAAGTTTGTGGCTTAGTGAATCCAATCTATGTATATGTATAGAAACAACCATAACATATAATAATAAATAAATGTTTCTGATTTCAACAAGCCAAAAATACACTTTGTGCGTATTTATACATTTATGTATGGTATAACCAAAAATTTCGCAGAAATCATTTTGCTTATGGAGAACCTTATTTGAACTCAATTTTGTCTTTTCTTGTGTTATATACAAGCAATTTATTATACTAAATCATCTTTTTTATAAATATGAATACTTCATAAAGAAAAATGATTCAAAATGCATCTGTCATTTTAACGAATTCTATGAATCCAATTTAATTTTTATAACAAGCATAATAATGAAGGTATACAAAAAAAAAAACAAAATATCCTTTGAATTTATTTTTGTATTCTTTTTTATTTGCACTTCTCATATAAAAGTTGTCACAACTACTGAATCCACGAATTTTCTCTCAAAATCAACCTGAGGAATCTTAGCCCAACTTTGTATGCAGTTGTTTTTCTTTAAAAAAAAATTATTTATGAAGAAAATGAATCATAAATTGGTTGTGTCGCTTCATCTTGCGCTAAAATTAAATTTACAGTGTATAGAATGGACATACATCAGTTCCAAATAAGAGTACTTTTTAAGCTGGGAACAAATCCGAATTTTGAATTCTTAGTTTGGATTTAAATTTATCATTTAAGATAGCTTCAGAAAATAGTGATTTGCATAGTCCAATAGTTCATCTTTAAAAATCCGTAAAAGAATATTTTTTTTAACGATTAAAGGTAGTAGTAGTTTTATATAATATTTTTTTGTTAATAACAGCAATTTTTCAAAAATTTTAAACTAAAAATTATGAAATGTCTCTATCAATTTTCAACCCGCTTAGGCTTTAAGAATATTAATTTTTTTCTTTTATCCGAAAGAAACACAAAATTCAAAAGTATTCTAAAATTCACAAATAAATTTGTGTGTTTTTGAAGCTCTCCCGATAACTCATGCATCAAAATTTAATCGAACATGGGTAATTTATTTTTAACTAACTTTCCAATGGTGTACATTTTATTACAAATTAACACATTGCTGAATCACTCCAATCTATTTTTTGAATTTCAAATGTTTATATTTGGAAAATGATACTTTCGAAAACTATATATTTACTCATCTATCTTCTTTTGTAAAAAAAATGCAATCAGACTGCATCTTTTTGCATTAAGAAAACAAAACATTGTTGCACTTTTTAAATTTATGGTGCTAAAAATGACGAATTAAAAATTTTAACAACAAAAAAGAATTCGTAATCAAACAAAAAATTTCTAAAAACCAAATTTTGTCAACAAAATCCCGAAAATTTTTTTTTTTAAAATGTAAAAAAAAAAAATTGGTAAATTGTCAACAACATTCATAAATAAATTGAAAATCAAATTTTGTGGAAAAAAATGTTTGTCCTCAAAAAAAAAAAAATTACAGACAAATATCCAAAAAATTGTTACTTTATGCCTAACTATAATTCCAGCTGAGAATTTTTCATTTATGTAGGTTCTTATTTTATTTTTCAATCGCTGAAAAATAAATAAAGTTTAAACATGGAAAAACAAGTGCTATTATTTCTTAGTAATTTTTAGAATTCTCTTAACTATAACTGATGACAGCAGTTTGTATTCCTCTACACTCTTCCTTAAGTAAGAAATTAAAATATTCGTTTTATATGGTTCATATTTATTTTTTTTTTTTTTGAAAATGTAATGTTAAACTTAGGGAAGATTCAAAGAAGCTTAAAGAAGTCGACTATCTTATCCTGCTAGTTTCCATAAAAAAACACTTAAACACTCAAAAGATTATTATATAATGAATTCTGTATATACGATTTGGTAGTTTCGTTTATGTAAAATCTTAACCTCATTTATAGCTGTTTATTTGCATTAAATATATGAAAGGAACCGGAACAGCCATAGCCTTAAACCAAACTATGAACATTAAGAATATCCCCTGTGACAATGTACATAGTTGGTAAATGATTTTGTCTAAGTTTGTGGTCTTCAAACTATAATCCATAGATAAATTGTGTTGTCAGATATGGTTGATTACAAATTCAAACCATTTCTATGCTGAATATCATTTTTGGTCAGATCCAAAAAGTTATAATCAGTTCCATGGAATATAAAATAAAGATATATTTTATGCTTATGTCCGTCATCAAATTTCTAGAACGTTAATCTTTACCGAGTATGAGAAATTGTCTTTCTTGTTTTCGTAATAAATATTTTCTATAGAATTGATATAGTATGAAACCATTGATGCAAAGATATGCGATTTATCCAACTAACTTTTGGGGCCTTGATTATTCAAACCATCAGTACCCAGTACTTTCATGTTTATTTCAATAAACTATACAACGAAATTGTTTAAGGACCAAAGTTTCTAAATTATTTTTTTTTTATAGAAATTGTATGCAAAACCAAACTTCATAATTTTCTAAGTTAATGAACATTTTGTGTCGGAGCTTTTAAGGATACGCAAACGACAACCATTACCTACTTCCAAGGAAAAAAAAATCTGTACCTCGATTCATATAAATAGAAAAACCAGACGTAGACAGCTGATGGGAAACACTTATTCTTGAAAAGTGAAAACTGAACATTTTTTCTAGTGCTGCAAATGGCCTTGATTAGCATAAAATATGCATTTTATTTTGGCAACCACTTCATTTCTTTAGGAGATAAATAAAATGCAAAGGATGCATTTATGTTCAGGGCGGCAATAAACGGTTCGATAATGTGCACAAAATTCCAACAAAAACAAACATTCTACATAAAGTCTCGTTCACAACTTTCTACTGAAATCGTTAATCGCCAGCTCTAAAATAAATAAAACGCATCCTAAAGCGAGGTCGTTTTGGTGAGCATTTTTTTCGTTTTAAAGGATAAAGAACGAAATATTCTTAACTGAAAACACCTTTACTCAATTTTTGACTGGTAAAAAAAAAACTTAAAAATCGATTATTCTTTTATGAGAAGTTGTTATGCAAATTCATATTTTCATGTTGTATGTAAGTTATGTACCTTATTTAAAAAGATTGGAATTGAGTTTATGAGTTTAAGGTTTTATGAGTTGCTATATGATATAAATATTTTAGAGCAAATAAATATGCATTAAGTTATAAAAAAAAATATTTCTTTTAACAAATTACACTGCCTATACGTTGCTGTGAAAAAAGATAGGATGTCATAAAATGCATTAAGTATCAATAAAATTATATGGAATATTTATGTTTTGGAAGCATCAGAAAAATTTAAAGAGATTGACTTTTTTTATAAGTTTTTATAAAACACACAAATCAAAGTGTGTTTTATTTTTTATTATCTTTTTTTTTATTCCGTTGAAACTATCATAAGAAGCATGAATATTTTTATTTCATATAAAGTATTTTCGTATTTGTTATAGTTTTCGAAACCTTTTCCTCATGCTTTTTTTTTATATTTGACTTTTGACTTTTTTGACATTGTCTTAATACTCAGTAAGATTGTGTGAAGTTTGACATCTCTCAGAATGAGGTCTCACTTGCACTGGTTGAACTTTTTCCTTCAAACACAGATGATAAAATCCAGGGATGATTCGCGAACAGTGAAGAGCGCTAGTACAACCCTGAGATTAGTACAACAAACTGGTTTTAGTTGATTTCTTCGTATGGATAGAATAGATGGATTCCTGCCCTATTTTCCTATTTACTTTTTATATAAGGCAAGTACCTAAGTAGATGAGAGGCCATTCTCTATTTTTTTATTTCTTTATAATGATGAATCGATGATTTTCCCTTTATTACAGAAATACTAAACTTATGCATATAGTATTTCAACCATACCATGAAGTTGACATGGCACATTTAGCATAACCTTCAACAATGAATTTATATGCTTTCTTAAAATTGTTCACAAATTCAAAGGCAATCATTCAATATTAATCGCTGCTTTGAATAGAAAAATATTTTCAGACCAGCGAACATATAAAATGTTTAACCACATAAATCATTCAAATAGGGCACTCATCCATCTTGAAAATATTTTTTTTCTATCTTCCAAGGTTAAGAATCAGTTAAAATAATTGAGGTAAGATGTTTCCTTTTGGCTACATGTCTATTTTTTTTTCTTTTTAACCAATTCAAATTTTTGTATAGTCTAAAGTGCTCAAATTGATGAGAAATAGGTTGAAAGATTTTAGAAAAGGGTCTAATCACACAGCATCTCCTAGAGTAATTTAAGGAATTGAAGAACCCAAAATATGAAAGTTCATGAATTAACAGTTGAAACTTAAATTTTTGAGCAAAATTGAAAAAAGTATGCAAATAGTTTCAATAAAACGGCAACGTAGGTACTGGAAGGGTGAACTGCATAAGTGCGATTAAAAGAAATCAGTAGTTTAAGAAGCAGTTTTTGAAAAAAACAGAATTTAAAAAAAAATTCAAAATTACAAAAGTTCAGAAAAAGCATATATTGAAGTACCTATTTAAAAATTTAATTTAAAAAAAAAATATATCCGTTTTCAAAATATTGATTTTCAAAAAAAAAAAATTGAAACTCAAAAATATTTTTCCACTGAAAAGGTAGCGTTTTCAGGTAAATAAGTTGTGTCTTTGTTGTAAGAAATAGTGAATCTAACTAACTTCACCATCGCGACAAAAAAGGATTTGAATTGATACCTATTTTTATATTTTTTATATATTGTCTTTGGTCAAGACAAATGTCTGCAAAACAGTAGTAACTGACGTTTAAAGCTATTTCCATTGTTGCGAAACACAAAATTCTCTAATTCGATGATTTATTTAAGAATTACCTTAAGTTCTAATTCTCGGACATTGTGAACCAAATTGTAAATATTTTAGTAGTTGATGCTGTGTTATATTCTTTATTTTACTATTTTTGTTATATTTTTTTAATGCTGTTTCCTTAACACGCATAACAGCTTAGAGGCAGGATTCAACAAATTAACGAATTATGAAGAAGTTTTCCAAAAAATTCTTGAATTTGTTTTTGTTTATGTAGTTCTTCGGTAAATGGATACCATGAAGCATGAAGCTGATGTTTTTCTTATAATTTGTAAATTCAATGTATTTATTCTACCTTCAAGATACTTTTGTATCTAATATTAAATTTCAACTCATTTTCATTCAACTTCAATTTATTAAAGAATTTCCAAAGAAATTTAACTCAATCCAAGAAGAAAAACATTCTACCTCACTTGCTGTTATCTCTCTCCTGTTATCCCGTTTATGTTATACATATGTACTTATGTATATTATATTGTAGGCATATATGTAACTCAATATGATTGAGCGTATCTTATGAATAAAAAATAACCAACAAAAATCTCAGGTATCGCAACATTGAAGTATTTTTTTTTTTGAGGTGAAGGTAAGAATTTTTTTTTGTTGAATAAATAATCATCACCAATCATTACTTAAGCCCAAGTTCATTATCCCTGTACGTGATACAGAAAGGTACATACCTTGTTCTTAATATTATGTTAATAGGATTCAATTCGATGTGTGAAAATAATCATACATACCTAATACGAAAGAAGTCCTTTACTTTGAGTAAGAGTAAATTTGTTCATTGAATTTTTGCACATTCCGATTCTTACTTTATTTTTATTCCGAGTTAAAAAAAAGAAGGCTCTCATTTTATCAATAATGTTATTTTACCAATATGTATATCTTATATATGTAAGGAAGTAAATAGAACTCAGGAAAGGATACAAAAATAAAAGGTTCATCTGCTGTCCTTTATCATTTATTTTCTAGAAAATTCTTTTATAAGATTGCCGACACGCACAAATAATTTCGTATATATGTATGTATGTTTAAGTGAAAAAACTTCAGATACTTAAATTTAACGTGATTGAAAAGGGTCGGTTGGGTAAACCAAATGTTCTTTTCAAATGGCAGATTTAATCATACGAATAAAAACTTTATGATAACTTTTAAATAACTTTATTTGTACTTTAGTTAACTGACTTTATTTAAATTGTCATTTAAGCTGTTGTACTATATATACATAACTGTGACGTCTGTCGTTTTGATAAAATTTTGATTTAAAAGTTTTGATTAAAAGTATTAAAGAGGTTTTGTATTTTCATACAACCTGATCTATATGGTAACTAATTTTGTGTGAGACTAGGTGTCCATAGGTGTCCATGTCCAGTCAGAGTGTGTTACATCAAGTTATACCTGTAAATCGATATTTGATGTATGTAAGATATTTCGGACTCCCATTTGAATGGAACAGAGCTTCCCAAGTGCGAAATTGTCATCGATAGCGAAAGAGCTTATGATGACGAAATCAAACATCACATAAGCGTAGAATGGATGATGGATGGGGAAAACTCTGCCATCTTCTGTGATCGAAAAATGACGCCTAAATGATCAATTTTCTAAAAATTACTTTACTTCCATATATTTATTTTTATTAGTTATATTTGAAAGTTGTTTCAGGAACCAGTTTGTACTTGGAGCATCATTTATCCAATATTTAAGGGTTTTCGCAACCTGGCCAATCCTATGAAAAAGAAGATATTTTCCGTTGACGTTATGATTACTCTGCGATATGTTTGTTCCAATATTCCTATTAAGAAATATTTCTCTCTCCTTGTGGACCTTTCCGTTCGTACAACATACGTTATGTGATTTACGATTGGTAAACAAGTAGATTTTAGTAGATACAAATGTAAATTTTTTTTCTTTTCTGAAAAAGAACTGTCACTCTGACACTAATCGAAAAAGCCATAAAACATTCCATTTTGATTAATGCCAGATTATAACGATTGACATACAGTTCATAAAAATTTATCTGAAGCCATCATTAATCATCATAATCAGTCATGATAACTGACAAGTCAACATAATTTGATAATCCCTTTAAACAGTTTTTACAGAAGGCAAAGGACTCCGCCGAATATTTATTTGAGAACATGTAGGTATGGTTAGGACAGTTTTGTGGCTTGCTGTTTGCATATGCTTAACCCTGATGTAGTATGCTAAAGAAGAAGACGTGGTTTTTGTTTGAGTTCTCTTTATTAAATGAACTTATAACTAAGAAGATTACATAAAGAACAGATTACATTAGAAGAGAGGTATGGTTAGCATTAGCTTGGTAATTATAGGGTGCAATGCACTCTTATAGTCAATACTTCTTACAGCTGATACTTGAAATATGAGAGTATTACGTTAACACAAACATCATCTAAATTATCTTCAAGGTCACTATCATTCTGAAAATGTCTAAGCATACATATTTTATTTATTAAGAAATTTCCTAGATTGAAAATGTTTACAATAACTGTTTTATAGTGTGCTTTAAAAATTAGTTTTCACTGACGAAAATCAATACCAGTAAATTGACTATCAAAATTAAATTTCTTAAATATATCACATATTTGGTAATTTTCGTAAGGGCTTATTATAAATCCCACTTGATTTAATTCTGAGGACATGGATTATAGATTAAATGTGAATTTGTCAACCTTCATAATCCGGCACTAATCAATTGGTATATTTAGCTGGATTAGGCACACTTAGTTCAAGTAAACTAAACATTAATCTACATGGCATAATCCTAAGCATATAAGTTTGACTCGGATCAAATATCCTTCATTAATCCACAACACAAAACTAGACTTAATTGTATATAAGCCTGAGGGATAGTGAAAAATTTATCAGTTTCATACTTGACTTTAGTCTTAGCACAAGTTCCAGAGAAATATTAATTCGAATAAAAATGAACCGAAAAGAACCATCCGTTGCTTATCAATTATTCGTATACCGAGGACAATTGCAGCGCAAGAAGAAAAAGAAGACGCAGATCTTGAGACTTTCAAAAGTTAAACATAATCTTACTAATCAAATAGTCGTTTCTACTTGGAAAGATATCACCCGCTTTGACCAGAATGAACTCAAAAACATGTTGGATGCCATAACCTACAACGAAAGACTCATAGAAAGTATTGATGCAGCACATCCGAGGCGGACTTGTAGCAATGAAGTAACGAACTTATAGTTTTTTTTTTATTTTATACCTATTTATTTTTTGTTAATAAATAATGTTTTATTGAATTTAATTCTGTACAAAGCTATATGCGAAAAATTGGAAAATATATTAATACTTATTTATTTTTTATCTGTTGAAAATTTGTCATAAAATAAAATCTATATTCTAAAAAAGAAATATTCAAATTTTTTTATCTGAATTGGATCTGAAAACAATTTTTGAAAATTCATTCTGTTGGCTGATTGTTAAAATTTTCAATTTGGGAGTTTGAGCTCAAAACTGATGTCATCTGATTGCAAAAATACGAATTCCAAGTTTGAAGAAAATCGCTTCAGTTAGTTTAGGTTTAGACAACACTGTTGAATATTTTTGTATAATCTGTTAAAGAATTTCGCTCAGGTCTTTTAGCGAATTTTGATGATTTCTTCTAAGATTTTTTTTTGAAAAAGAAACTTCGACCTTGAATTCTCTTTAAGAGCTTTATTTAAATAAGAAAAAAATACTCGTATACAAACAACGCATCTAAAAATAAATGTTTTGAGAGAAATATAAATATTTGTTATAAATACGCTATGAGTTTTTCTTGGTACCTACGTTAAGCTGTTCTACATATTTTAAAGACCATTTTTAGGTGAAATCGGCTTAAAAATATATAGTAAATCCTTCTAAGAAGAAATGGCAATTTTATTTGTGTATTTGTTTGATTGTTGATATTCTCAATATCTGGTTTTATTGACTTGGTATGTATGTATGTATATTTATGTAATTTTAAAACTCATGATTACCATTATATTAAACCCTTTGGATTAAGGATTTACATTTAAACTTGAACTGTATCTAATCTCTTATTATATAGTTAGTATTCCAATTGGATTATTTAATATGGCAAATTTATCCTTGCCACCTCTGTTACATTAATCTATTTCGAATACCGTAATCCATAATTCCATCAAGTGTTATTTTTGTTAATGAACCATGAAGAATATCGTATATACACATGATGATTTTTGGTGATTTATTTTTATTGAACCTATAGCTGCGCTTATAAATGTAAATGATATGTAATATTGAAATCACTTAGGCGATTTTACAAAGTTTTTAAACAATTCAGTTGCATTGTGTAACTTCTTCGTTCCACAATATGAGAACAAACGTACTCATATATATATAAAGTTATGTTATTTAATAGTGTCTACAACTAGTTTCACAATAAAAACTTTAATGAATAGAGTTTATATAAAATTGGAAGATTTTCAACTTTATTGTAAATAAAAGCCTTGAACCCGAGAAAGTTTAAAAAGACATTTTACGAATTATTTTGTTTTGTTGTGTAATGGAGTATCTATAGGTACTTATACTATTTGCATAAGTTTTCGAATAATTTCTTCTAGTTCTTTGACAGCCATACATTTTTGTGAAACCTAAATAAAATACAAACTTTCAACTTTTCTTGCATAAAAATTACTTAGAAAACTTTTATAATTGAAAATGTTTGGTAGACTTTCAAGTTGCAACCACTGCATTGCTTCTTATGTTCTTATAAACTATTTCAGTCTTTGTGTTCTATATTCGGATTATTCTTTGAAGAACCATTAAATTAAAGTTAATCAACTCAATGGATAAAGATCAAGTTATTGTAAGCTACAAGTTTACTCTGAAATTCTAATTAGTTCAAGCTTGAAAGAGAAAAATAAATGTTGGTTTCTTAGACAAATACTTATTTATATACTTTTATATTTATGTAGATATGTTCATTCAGAAATCAGCGTAAACAAAATTGATTGAAATGTTATAATTTTTTCAATTTATTTTGAGGAAATATTTACTTGAGCAGATAAGGAAGTTTTTTTAGTCCTTCTTTCGCCGTCCGCGTTGTCATTTTATGGTGATCCATAATCCTAGTCCAGAAGTCTGAGGTGTGATTGCAGAGTCCATTGTATACCTCTACTTCCAATCGACAAAGCTTTATTTAGTACACCACTAATAACCAACTGGAACAATAATGGTGACAGTATACAGCCCTGCGTAACCCCATTTTGAATTTGGAACTCCACTTTCAATCTTGAATATTGAATTATTCGGAACGTGGCACTTAGACCCATCGCATGTAGCTCATCCAAAGCAAGTATTTATTATTTGCTTCATATTTGTATTGTAGCTTATTAAAATTATATAGGTATTCGATATTTTCTCATTTTTATAGTAAAAAAATCCTTAAAATAAATGCGGCATACATGAATTTTGAGTTGTAACCATTGTGTATACATTTGCATAGTACTATCATCAGCACGTTCCACACGTCGCTCGGCCCCCAAGCGATCACACCACTGACTAATTTTTTGGTTGCTGTTTCTGTGTATATACAATTGCGCCCTCAGACGACCACATCACACAACGTTTGGAACGTGTTCATGAGAGTACTATGCAAATTTATATACAATGGTTGTAACTACATATACACTGGTGGCCATAGAAATAGCACACCTATTTGTAATTTTTTATCTCTATTAAATTTGAATATAAAGAACAATAGAAAAATAGCTTGTGGAATTAGTTATGCAACATTTAATTTGCAGGTTTAACTAACTCTGTTTTAACTCAGTGGTAGAGTTAAAACAGAGTTAGTTAAAATTGAAACTTCAACGGTTCCTTTTGTTTAAATTTAATAAGAGGTAGGTACAAAGTGTGCTATTTCTGTGGCCACCACGGTATATTTATTATTAATACGTCATGTACAGATTCTTCATTTCAAAAATCTAATACCGGTGTAATCATCATGATTGTCCTTTCTTTGTTATGAAAATAATAACTACAATATAAAACGAAAACTTGGGGTTTGTGATTTAAAAAAAAAAGAGAAAATGTAAAAAAAAACACATCCTTTCAGTTCAATATGAATTGAAAAATCCAGACGACCTTGTTTGTATTGCGTACAATGTATTTTATTTTACTCAGGAGGATTTTTAAAAGAACATAGAAGATTGCCTATAAATCATTGAATCCATATGTTACATCCACCATTATTTTTTTTTTTTACTGATATCCATTTCTTAGAGATTGGCTATACTCCCATAAGGCATCCGTAGAGAAAGTGGTTGTGTACTAAAGTGTCAATTTTATCGTGCTGACAGAAGTAGACAGCGTTACCACTGCCCAAAAAAAATGGAAGTAGGTTTAAAGAAAAATGTGAAGTAGATTGAAAAAAAAGGAAAAAAGATCATAATGACTCTTGTTATAAGAATGTGTATTTTTTAAAGAATATTTCTGAAAAAATATTTGAGTTCGATGATTTCTTTGCAGTTCGTGATGTTATCCACAGTTCCTCCGAGGTGATTTTTGGTGGTTTCGTATTTGATTAAGTTTGCTTCGGCTGAACTTTGTGGAAAAACTGTTCAATTGATCATAAAATCGGAAAGCAATTTTTTTTCGACGGCATTTTGATTAAAGTGCAATTTTTTTGTGAAATTAATTTTTTTTAAAATGAAGAAAGTTTCAATATTTTGGTGATGAAGTAGTAGATCTACTTCAATTCAAGTAAAGTGGAAACACTTGTAATATGTTGTCTTGTAGGTAGAAGATTAGAAGTGAATGGACCACATAAAGAGAATTTCAATTCAATCAAAATTAAAATTAATTGCATTAAAAATATTAGTTATTTTAGTAATTTATTGAACACTCTTTGCTTTTATTATGATTTTCTCGCGTGCGCTGCCTCAGTGCCTCTCATGACGAGTGGACAAGAAAAGCATCTCTTGTCCTGAAAAAGGACTAAACAAAAAATTGGTTTATTTTTATGTTGTATGGGTTGGGTATGGGCCATAAAATCGATTCCCAAAAAAAAGTAATAAAAGGGTATAAGCACGGACTACTAAGGACATAAAATAATTTAATTATTTATTTTAAGCTTGTAGCGTTATCAAATTTTTGTCCTTATGTCGCATTGGTACTTATCGGCTTGAAATGATTTAGAGTATATATATTTAACAATATCACAGATGTGTTATTTATAATAAAAGATAGTTTATTCCTGTGATCATAGCATACATAGCACATATGAAGCTGCTACAATTAAATTATTCCATGTTTTTCGAGTTATCCAAATATTTATAGAATATGCTCTCATTCATCATTTAAATACCAAATTATTGGAATATATAAATATAGAATTAATCCAAAATTGCTTTTGTGTATAAACAAAGTATATCCGTACTTAGCATGCAAAACATGAAATATAAATTAATGAAAACTGTTTACACTTATTAGTTTTGGAGTTTCCTAATTGATTCTGTTTAATTTTAATTCCTACACATTTAATTATAGAGAAATTAAAAGTTCAAACAAATATTTAAAATAAACACCTAGGGCTGATGATATGCATAATATCTTTCTTCTAATTGAAATTGAAATGAGTTTATCCTTACAAGGATCAAAAGTACTCATTTTCATCTTATTATATCCGATTATTTTTATACTCTAAGGACCAATTAAGGAATTTGTAAAAATAAATCCTTACTCGGTGACTTTGTTTATAAAGTTCCTGAAAAAATAAAAATTTTGGATATACATATTTATAAAATAGATAAACGGAGATCTAAACTACGAGTTTATTATCGCTTAAACATGAAATGAAATCAAACTATCTTATCTTAGGTTGGATTTTGCACATGAAAATATTTCGGTAATCTTAAACACAAAAGCAAATACGAACGACATAGTTAGGCGAATAATTTACGTCAAATGATTTGATGAAAATTCATTCCATCAATTCAAGAACCCAAGCTATATTTTCTATCCTTATACGTTGTACTTAGAGTGACCATTTTTTTAATTGACATAAAATTACCGGTATCACCGAAAGGTACCCAATTAAAGTAGATGTGTATCAGAGAAGTGTCCTTCTGCGTGAGAAGGAAGAGAAGAAGGAAGAAGAGAAAAAATAATTTTTCTTTATTAAATTTAATTTTAAAAATTTATTTTATAGTTTTCAGAAATTTTTTTGTTTTAAAAATCCCAAGCCTTAAATTCGCAGTTTAAAGAAAATCACTTCAATACAGTTAAGACTGTAGATCGAGGTACTGACAGACAGACCGAAGGACAGACAGGGGTTCCACAAGGTGTGATTATTATCTTACGAACCCAAAACTTGCACTATAGTATCCTATCTACATAAAGTCAGTCAAAGTAAAAACAGGGAAGACATAACTGATAAAAATAGGACGTTCCTCTCAAAAACAGGACAAACGGTCACCGTTGTACTCCACAGACCACTCACTCCTAATACACCAAAAATGTGTATTTTCTTTTGAATAACAAAATAATATTTTAATAAGAAAATATTTACCAAGAAATGTTTACTCTACTCATACCTTTGAATAAGATTTTGTCTTATTTAAGTAAATTAAAATGCTACTTGAAAAATACACTGAGCAATAAATGCCTTAAAGTCGTGGGAGGACTAGGATTAACCTAATTCATGATTATTTATATTGTTACTATGAGGAAATATGATACCGCAAAGTTTATAGTTCTAATAATAAAAAAACAAAAATAAGAAACTCATTTAACTTGATAAGGCAAATTTCCTAGAATATACATACCTACCTTAACTAGATTTAAGGTTTAGTTCATAAATATTTATCAAGTATATAGATGGTTAATTCTTATACCTATTTAACTATTATAGTACCTACTACGGATATCATTTTTTGAGTTAGGGAATTTCATGAGGCCTCAGTAATTCACGCATATAAAAAACATGGGAGGATTTTGTACAGTACATTATTATTTGTGGAAAACTTGACTAAGTAATTTTGACGTTGAAATTGTTTCAGGTCGATGAAGCAATTACAAATGTTCATCCGTAAAAAAAACTGTAAAAATAAATTTTAAAAACAGGACAAACATATTATACTATAATTTAAATATATTTTATTTTATTTTATTTTATTTTATTTTATTTTATTTTATTTTATTTTATTTTATTTTATTTTATTTTATTTTATTTTATTTTATTTTATTTTATTTTATTTTATTTTATTTTATTTTATTTTATTTTATTTTATTTTATTTTATTTTATTTTATTTTATTTTATTTTATTTTATTTTATTTTATTTTATTTTATTTTATTTTATTTTATTTTATTTTATTTTATTTTATTTTATTTTATTTTATTTTATTTTATTTTATTTATCATGGCCACTTGTGGACATCCCCATTGTCTATTATTAAAAATTCCTTCCCATTTTTTTGTGTGAGACTTTGAAATCATTAAAAATATATAAATACATAAAAAAAAACCCATCGTTGTTAAGCTCTTTATGTATTTCAAAACTTTTTTACGCAAAGAATTTTTAGTGAACACAAAATTCACTGCTCAGGCTATTAAAATTCCAAACAAGGTATAGATATTTTTTTCATTATTATCCTAACTTCCTCTTTTGAATTTTTTCCGCAAATTAAGCCTCCAGCATATAGTTGCAGAAATTCATTAGAAAGTTTAAAAGTTTGCTTTTATGAATATTATTGCTGAAATTCCATGTTTGTGGTAGATTTTTTTTTTTTTTTTTATGGAATAACAAATTTCTGGTATTGAAGGATACATACACATATGTATAAATGTACATCCTTTTTGTGAACATTTTTTAAAGGCAATAATGACTCTGTCAACCCGCATGTCACAAACAAAAACTATGTATATTTTTAAAGCCTCTTAGCCAATATAGCAATACAACAAACGGCCAGCAGGCTCTTCACATTATGAGAGCAACACAAAATTCAAACTTTTTTTTTTTAATTACTAAGGTCATGGTTTTCCTTCAAAAAGGATAATGAGTTTGAAGTCCCCTTTGGGGTAAACTAGTTAAACCGCTGATTAATGGTTTCTTGTCTAAAAAATCTTAAACACTCAAAAACAACTTTTAGCAAAGTCATTAAGTGTTATTTCATTTATAATCGTTTGTAAAAACTTTTAATAAATCATGGAGCCTAAATGACGAGGTACTGTCATTTTTTCTATATGCTGCATGATATAAAAATTGGGGCAAATTTTGTAATTACGTGGTACCTAATAAAGAAAATGGCGGGTAAAGTCATTGAATACACTAGTTGTGCTACTCATTAAGCATTAAAGTGTGCGCTTTAAGAAATAATAGAGTTGTGTGGTTCACCGGGTTGACATCAGAAATGTCGACAGGTCTTTCGATTTTGGATTGTTACTTGTCTGAGAAATACTATATAAATGCAGGCGTCGACGTATTTGTTTGTTCCTGGAGTTCTTGAGTCTGCCTTTCTTCTGCAATCGTGTTGGAACGTCGTATGTGATTGCCTATTGAACTGGGTGAATATGGCAGTACCAGCTAAATTGATCATGCTGTATTTTGTTCATGATGGTGTTTTTGACGTAAAAGCTTCCTCGGATTTTTTAACTCGGATATTGATAACTCCCAATTTGAAGTAGTTTTATATACTTTTTATGATGGATCATACCAATTGAAGTAAGTATACATACACATGCAATTTGTTTGATGATTCTTGGAACAATTTTTAGAGAAATTATGTAACTTTTTCTTTTTGAAACTTTATCTATACACCACACCAGAAACTATAAAGAAATTAGGAATTTCATTCGAATTTGTATATCCGCAATCAATAAAACCACCTTCTATATTATTTATCTTCTTTTCATACATTTTCCAAAATCCAATTTTAGATTCATTTCATTAACTACCATCGTCTATAAGAAAAGTTGAATTAAGTTATGTTATAGTTCTGTGTGTATAAATTCTTATAAACTTTGTTGAACCAAAATGGAAATCCCATTACTTCTTCCACCCCCCCCCCCCAAAAACAAACCCGTTTACACCTTTTTTGAGTACCTTACTGGGAACCCGAAAAAGTTCAGGACTTAAAAAAAACTTTAACAAATAAAGGTCAGGTTTGCAATTCGTGAAAAAAATTTGGAACTTGTATCAAAACAAAATAAAGCATCCCCTTTTTTTGAGATTGATATTAATAGAATTCTATACTTTTTTCTATAAAATTATTTAGAAAATAGTTTTTTTTTTCAATTTATTACCATTAATCAATCAATTTTCATACCTCAATTATAGAACACACACCATACTCTGAAAATTTCATATGATAACAATATAAGATTCGTTAGATTACTTGAAATATAAAAGCTAGTACTTACAATCCAGCCATTCACTTTATTGTAAGGCAATATATTGCTTATGGGACTAACATAAAAATAATAGAGAACGGAATTCCATCTTCTTTTAAAAACCCTCTGGGGAATAATAAAATACAAAAATAGTATTAACCTCTAGTGGGCTTAAGCTCTTCCTTGTGAAGTTAATTTTTAATGTGGATACATCCATCTTCAGACAACTGATAAAATAAAATTAGATAATACAGGTAAATTTGTTTGTTTTTTGGAAATCTTAAAAAAAAACGTTAGGTATAAAATAATATTCATATCGTATTATGTATTTTATACCCTGTCGTCTGTACGCATGTAACCACATCCGTCAATATAAAAAATTTTAATATTAACTTAACAAGAAAGACCTAGAGCCCCACTGGAGGTTAATGCTATTTCGAAAACTTAAAGGTCACGTAATAAATAAAAAAATTTAGCTGGAATTTACCATCGACATGTGTCCTACAGGAAAATGACTATTGTATACCATCCCATATAGAATTCATTTCATTAGAAAAAAAAAAATTAATTTAAATTTTTGAACTACAAAATAATACATATCTAAAAATGTATTTATTATAGTGGTGCACTCGGGCGTATACGTTATTTAAATGAATGCTAACCTATATATTTTTAGAAGCCTATTTTATGCAAAATAATATTTGTAATGCGCTGTCAACACAAAACAACTATTATATTTTGTTTGCTTTTTAATTTTGTGGTGCATAGTATTTCCATCAACAATATTATTAGGCAGATGCATAATACATAATGTATATGAACATTGAACATTTTGTACATTCGAAAAAAAATTCACTATACGGACTAAAATCAATAATTTGTATTGGAATCTGGTATCATATTGTTGTTTACGTAATTATGTTTAATAGCAAAATATTTAAATTTATTTTTAATATTATTGTTCACATTTCAATTAAAATTTGTATTTTGAATTTTGATTTTTAAAAATTAATTAATTTAAAATGCCTGCTGAAATTGAAAAAAACTGGGAAATAATTAATTAGCGTTTTTAATTAATTAAATTATTTTCATTAAGACCATTAAACATTATTTTTCAATCAACAAGAAAAGCATACAGTGCAGTTTATCTCAAATTGTATATTTAAATAAGAGATGAAGAGAAACAAAATGAATTAAATAAAACAAAAATCTGGTTTAGTTTTGATTTAAGGATTCATAACTTAAACTTATTGAAAAAAAGGAAATTGGGTTGGTCTTACAACAAAAGCTATGCCAATGTTTCTGTTAATAATTCTATTGAAAAAAAAACAATAGTTCGATCACTGAATAAAAATGAAACATTTTCCGGTAATGTAACCGAAAACAATCTAAATACAGACCGAACCGAATGAAGCAGTACGTAGTTAGAATTAAAAAAAAAACTCAATTCTACTATTTCTACTAATAAATTGAAAATTTTTCAATTTTAAAAATTCTAAGAAATGAATTCAATCAACCTCTGACCCTATTCCACCTTAGGTCATTTTCATTCGAAAATGAAGTGTGATAGTGTCAACACACAATACTCACTTAAAGGTGTTAGGTGGGTAAGGTTGAATTGAAGTACATAAAAGTTCAAATGCCTGGGGGCTGGTGTTTTGAGTTTAAAGTTCATCGATGTCATGACTTGAACCCTCAAAAAAGCTGATTAAAATGCTATTTCCATTTCCAAATTTTCTTTGTGATTTGCATTTTCTAATGTTCAACCTTTTTCCCACTTAAACTTTTAACAAAATGGAAAATGTTTCCTTCAGCTGGCTTTTGCTGTTTTATCATATTTTAATGTTTGTGTTATCTTTATAAACCCAAAAAAGAAATTCTATTACAAAGTTGAATGCGAAAATGAGATTCTTGAACAACAACAACAAAAACACACAATCACGCAATTATTGAAATTATTCACTAAGCCGAAAGCTGGACCCTTTTTTATGCTTTGTAGAGCAAAAGGACTCAAGTAGAAAAATAAATGGCATTAACCCAAACATTCGCCTAATTAAACATTAGAAATTAAGGTGATTGAAAAATTTCTTTTACTTCAGTTCCAGAGATATCTTAAAGTTCTTGAAAATATGTCCATGCAATAAAACAAACTAGGAAGGTAGGTATAATGTAATATTATCATGCAAGTGTTAATTTATTAAATGAGCTACAATGAGCTTTTGGTAAATGTAAGTATACATTATATTCAGACAAATTATTCACTCAACTCTTTGATTATAGTTAATTTATTCAATTTGGTAACATTTTGCAAAAGCACCCATGCGAGTGTTCTTTCATCATAATGACATCCTTTAAGCTGTAGGTAATGGTAGATGAAAATAAAATTTCCGCATAATGATAAGATTGAAATTGGTTAATTATAAAGAATAGCATCTGTTTCACTTAATACAGAATACGTTTAATTTAATGTGCGTTCAAATTGCCTATATGTATAATTCTGTTTATGCTACTGACAAGATATACGCAGTCAAAACCATCAGTTATACCTCCCAAAAATAAGAAGAACGTTTATATTTGACATCAAAGTTATGACACGGCAGCGGTGACAGAAGGATATGGGAAAGCAACAAAACATAGATATGTACTTTTTTAGCAAATTCAATTTCCCACTCAACTGACAATACTTTTCCAACAAAAATAAAGATTATTTTTCCCCGGTCTCAGCTGAAATATTTATTTTTGCTTGAGTTTCATATTGCTGACAAAGGTTGATTTGTGTATTTGTGGGTTGTCATGGATAGAGAGGGGGAAAACATCAGATTCCTTTTCAAACACAGTAAGAGATTTTACTGTGTGGAAAAAAACTGAACAAAGAGATATTTTCCTGCAGTTAGTACTCAAAAGCATAAAGAAATTTATCCCAGGAAAAAATGCTTGCAGATCAGATATGAAAATTGTAAGCTAATTTTTGTGGGAATGCGATAGGATAGGTTTTTCTTTTGACAACATTATGGAGGTTAACTACTTTAACAAATTTAACCAGTGTGAGTTGATGAAAGACTCGAAAATTGAAATAGTCAATTTTTTTGTGACTAATTTTTTTTTTGGAAAAGCTTTTAGTTTTTCAGCAAATTTTATTTTGAAATATCGCCGAAAGGGGTATCAATATAAAAGAAATAAAATTTTCTTCTGATATAGCATATCATAAACTATTTTTGAATGTTTTTACGAAGATTAATGTAACACTGGTTAGTGAAAATTTATAAAACTATCAAATTACAAATTGAAATAAGAAAATTAAAAATCAGCAAAAGATCAAAAATTAATTCTTTTTTTTTTGTTAAAATGAACACTAAGGTTACCTATAAATTGAGCTTTCTAAAATCAACCCTGAAAAATGTAAGAATTAAAAATTATAAAATATTAAAACTGAGGTTTAACCGAAATTTTATTTTTTCCTAAATTTAAAACTCTAACCCTCTCTCAAGCCAAAGCGTCATGTTACAGTGACAGAGAGATAAAAATAACAACGTGTGTTTTTTTTTAATGACAATATTGTGACGTTAATCACCGATTTGTTGTTTGAATTTCTAAAAAACAAAACTATTAAAGAAATAAATATTAATTTTTTTTATTGTTTCTCACGAACATCAGTAATTGATCAAATTTTTTTTAAAGAATTTTTAGGAAATGGGTTATTATTCTGTATTCCAGAACTGTTGCAAAAACTCGTCTCTGCAAACGAAAAAAACGTGAAAAAATGAGACACATCTCAAGGCATCCAATTTGAGACTGTCATTTATGGACATTCCAAATTGTTGTCCTTTTTAAACATAAAATTGAGTATTTCAGTATAACAGAATAAAATGAATGTGTCTCATTTTTATCAACTGCTTCTTTTTTCCCTCCTGAGAAGTGACATACATCACTTTTTACCTGATAAAAATAATTACATTTTTCCTCCTCCTCCTATTTACATACTGTGCTTGCTTTAAGTATTCAGCTTATTTAAGATTTCCTTTAAAAAAAATTCATTTTTTAAGTGTGAATGAAAACCAACGTAAACAAATTTGTGCTCTGAAATCTTTTAAATGGAATTATAGTCAACATAAGTTTAAAAATGTTTGTACATTGTAGAGTTCCTATGTATTGGTATCTATATACATTATACATATATTGAAAAAAAAAGCGAAAAAATCTTTTCCACGTGTCTTCTTTCCCTCTTCAGGAGTTTTTATTTTCTGACACTCTAAAGATTCGTGGCTGCACAATAGATACAAAGCTTACCTCCATGAGTTACCTTCTGAAAATACCGACAAGTCCTATTTGAGATTATTTTAAATGATTTTTTTTTTGCAAAGCAAATTAAAGAAGCAATCTTGATCTTATTTGTTATAAAGGTAAGGTTAAGGTAAATTATCGTCTGGATTCTAGAACTTCTAATTCTACCGGTTTTATCAGAACAATATTAAATAAACTCAGTCCTCAGTAAAATTAACATGTTGACAAAGTCGTTGCTAAATTGGAATTTTTTTAGGCTGATACAAAACCCAGAGTAAGTCCTTAACAAAAAAATTATACCTTACCTATGTAACACAGAACCGAATTCACCTCAAAATACATAATCCTTTCTTAATTTAAATTCAGTTCAGAAAACTATTTAAGGTTAATTTAATAAAGTTACCTAGGGACTTAAGGGTACTTAAGTACATAAAACACCTTTCTACGAGCAGACAATGTTAAAATATCTCAAAACAATTCAAGAGGTGTAGTGTCAAATATTTTGTAATGAAAATTCATTCAGTTTAAAAGCTTTGGAATTACAAGTTGGTATTTATACTTATACATATAATAATTTAGTATCAAGAATAGACGATGTCTATTTTTTAAATAAATATTAAACCCTTATCTCTTTGTTGAAAAATAAATCTTGATCTCTTGTGGGTATCAGTAGAGGCACCAAGGAGAGCTAAAGTCAACATAAAACTGCCTCCGAGAAATCTGATGGTTTCTAGGGACTGCTGTCTGTTTTTTTTTTTACCTACATAAAGCATTTAAGCAGAAAAAAGCCAAACAAACAAAAATGACTGTCAAGTAAAAACACTTTCAACGATGGTTTAAGAATCACCCACTCAATCAATCTTTCCCTGGCCTGGAAAGACAGGTTTCTTTAAATTTATTTAGAAAAATAAAAACGTCTTCCAAGAAAACAACTTATAATAAGAACCTTGACTGACGATGTTGTCCATTTTCAGTTTTCACCTGCAACATCATTTTGGTTTACTTTCTAATAATATTTAAGTTTTTAATCGGAATGTACACTTGCAACAAAGTTATAAATAGTCCAAGATGTGATGTTGCATTTTGGTATAGATGTTGATGGAATGACATTTTTGGAAGAAAATTAAGTCAAAAACTATTTCTATTTGTATACACACACATCTACATGTACTAGTAAGTTGCAGCAACTCGGTTGCTACGTTACATTTTCCAAATCCATGGCGCCAAATGCCGAAATAAAAATCTTATAGAAATTTGGAGACGCGAGAGTAAAAATTGGTCAAAAAATAAATTTTGAAAAAAATGTTTATCAAAAAAAAGTCCTCAACAAAAATTTATCAAAATAAATTGATTAAAAGTTTTGTCGTAAAAAATATTCGTCCATACATACATAAATTCCGAATAAATGTGTGAAGAAAAAATTTCAAAAAAATGTTTTGGTGAAAAATTGTTCGCACTCAAAAAAAAACTGTCTACTATAGTCATTCTGTAATCTGAATTAACCCAGCATTATATCATCATCCTACCTACCTACACACATGCACTATGTTTATTTATGTCGTTTTACTAAAAGTTTTAAAAACAACAAAAATCCCTATAAACAAGTAACGATTGAAAATTGCAGCACACTTGAAAAACCAGATTAAACAAATGTTTCATTAGTCAGAGAATTCATGCACATAATTAGTATACTACCGCACATATGGTATGTCCATTCGTAATTAACATGAACTAGCTTTTAATTCCTCTAAAAACATTTGGACATTAGCTTGAAGTATACCTACCTATCCCAGATAATGTTAATTAAATAAGTATCTAATTGTGTTATCGTTGTAACCAAACCGAAATATTTTTCATCACATCTTTTCCTCTGGTAGTCTGCCCACGGCAACTGTTGTTTATGAAGTTTTAGAAAAGTACAATACCGGAAAATGAAATTCCTGCTTCCTTATCAGGAATTAAATTTTGCAAAAAAAAAAAAAATAGAACGTTTAAGGATAAATTCTTTACAAGCTGTTGTAAGGGTTTTTCTATCTAATGGTTAACCATTGGTAACTTTATCGATTAAGGTTTCTCATTTCAGGATCATTACTAAATATATCGGTTATATGTTTGATGTTCACTTTTTTAATAAAAGATGCAGGATGTCCCAGTTAGTCCAGTCAAAGCGTCAAAGGTCAAACCTTTGGTTATTGGTAAATGTGTTTTTTTTGCCGTTTTTCGGTCTTTTGCGAATATCTCGGCTTCAGTATGTCGCACAGTAAAAAATGAAGCATCATTTTATTAACAATAACAATATTTATTTGTTTTTGTTTAAAAATCACTTTTTTTGTAATTATTAAGAAAAAAGCTCATCTTAACATACCGTTTTTATTTTTTATTTTAAAGCCTTTGTAATAACCTATAAAAATAAATAAAATCAGCTTTCTAACGTTAACAGGAGCTGAGTAATAAATTACTGAAGATTGGTAAGTCAGCGCACCCACGCAATTTTATGTTTTTATGTTTTAATTAATATCTCAGTCCCAGTAAGTCGCAAAATAAAAATTATTGCTTTCAATTGTTTATATGAGACTCTCTATTAATTAGGGTTCAATTCATTATTTTTGAACACATAGATAAAAAGTTACTTTAAACTTTTTTTGTTGTTTTTTATACCATTTTTCGTAATTATTGAGAAATAAAACTGTATTTAACGGTACTTTTTTTATTTTAATTCATAGATAATTAATAGGACACAAAAAACCTATCAATTAAGGATATTTTTATTTTTTGAAATTTTTGTTCTTTAATGTACATATTTATGTATATTATTAAATAATTAAAACTTAAAGAAATTTTATAATTTTTTTTAATGGTTTTTATTTCAAAATTGTTATGATACGGTATGAACAAGAATGAAATTTATTACGTATCAACACATTATATCGATTTTTATTACTGGTGTCACCCTGTATGAATTATTTCTTACGTACAGTTTGAGGCACGGAAATTATTAAACCAAACTTTATTAAATCAAACTTTTTAAATCTAAAAAGTCTTTCTTAAAACATATGCAATAATGCAAAACATTCGACTTTTTCGATTCAACTAATAAGTTTTAATTTTATTTTTTTTTTTCATCATTTATGTTTATTGTCACTAGATTCCTACATACCCATTTAAATTTTGAAGTAAAAAAAACTTTATTGCTCTCAAACGTATTCTAAATGTACACACGCAAAAGAAAATAAGTTTCCAAGATTTGAAAAAAAAAAACAAAGAAATTTCAACATTTTCTTACAATAAAAATATAAAAATACCGCACTATACCCATACTGCATTAGAAATTTAATGAGTTTTTAACTAAACATCTTACTAATATATTCAAACCACACTCGAAATAAAACCTATTTCCCAAAATGGTATTTTCGAAGGCGAAGAAAATGTGGGCTTAGCAATTTCCTATACGTGTTCAGCGCACAAAATGGATATTTTTTTTCTTATTTTGATCTCAGTCACGAATCCAGTAAAATAATAAATTTATAGGTAGATAATATATGTATTTGTATGCGTATACAAGGACCTTTATCCCTGCTGCAAGTTTAGTACTAAAATGATAACAAACGCCGCAATCCCAAAAACAAAAATTGTTTCGAGGTGTATGTTTGTATATGCAACATGATAGTAATTTTTCACAAAAAAATCCTTAAGGGCTTCTCGAACGCACAATGTTTTCGCATTATCTCCTCCTCTCTCTCAAAAAAAAGAGAAAAATATTTCAGCCAGTTTCAAAGTGAAATATCACGCCATGAAAAGTGGGTGATGGTTAGAATACGAGTAGGTTATACATTCGCCCAACTTATATTACCACCAGTTTGTAAAGAGATTTGCAAGGATATCCGGTATTACCATCACATCATTTATCAATCAGTCACAACAGTTACCAGCACACTACGTCACATACCAGCTCTAAAGCTTACTCACTTTGCACAAGATATCTTCTCGATATTGCTAAAGTTTTCTTTTACTCCTATTACTTTCTTTTCTAAGGAATTTCAATTCTCAATTCGTTTTTATTTTTTTGTTTTCTAAAGGAAAAATGTTATCCTTTCACAGATCACAGAATGACAAATCAAAAAAAAAATATCGTCTTTTTATGCAAATGGAAAAAACAAAATACCTGCTTATAGAAAAAAAAAGATAGGAGAGTTTTCCAAGCAGTGCAGTACTCAATTTTAAATAATTTTTTTTATTGGTTATGTTAGGTGAAATTCAAGGCTATTAAAATTGCTCTTCCACTTTTTAATCGATTTTTAAAATTTGAATCATATTTATTGGACATTAAAGCAGAACTTGTCCAGTTAGCGTATTCATTTAAACATTTGATTTTTTTGAATGTTTTGCAGTTATTGTTGTTTTAAAAATGAATTCACTTCAAAAGCGAGTTGTATGCGCATTTTAAAATTCTGTGTATATTTTTTTTTGTTTAGTTCAGCTTACTATACTGAACTGTTTTTGTGTTTATTTAAGTTTTATCGATTTTTAATTAATATACCGTGTTTTTCTGTAATGGTTTGTGGCTTGTAAGTTAGTTAAAATATTCCTCAACTCAATTAAAAAAGAATTGGCTGCTGTCGAAAAAACACTGTCATATGTTATAGGTTTTTTTAGTGTGAATATTTTTATTGCAATAACTATTAATTTATTTATTGCAGACAAAATTTAGCTGGACCGGGATTGGGTTATGAAAAATATTGCACTCATTTAAGTTCTTGAAGTTTGAAGTGTTTTTATTCTAGAGTTGTGATTTAAAAACATTTATCAATTGATAAAAGAAGACAAACATGAAAAGGTGTTGGTGAATATGAGAAACTGTATTTTGAGCAATTGAGTGATAGCTTAAAGTGAAAATGCAAGGACATTTACCTACAACTTGACTGCAGAATATACAGAAATCTTTATAGTGGTTTTAATAAATGATAGCTCATTAAATCAAACATAAAAATAACACAGTAGTTTAAGATCAAACAAAATGTTCAAAATTAAAAACGTAGAAAACGGTCTTTTAGGTCGAAAAATGTGATTTTGAGAGCCAATAAATTCTTTCAAGTGGTAAATAAATAACCCCTACAGTCAAAAATGTCCTGAATGAAAACTTCCTCTTATACGTTGTTCATCATCATCATCATCATCGGCTCGACAACCGGGGTCCGGCCCTGGCCTCCTTTAACAAGTCGCTCCACCTATCCCGGTCTTGAGCCGACGCCATCCAGTTGCGCACCCCAAGGCTTCGGGCGTCCTGGTCTACGCCATCTCTCCAGCGCAAGCATGGTCTACCACGCTGCCGTCTACCATAGAATGTACCACAAAGGACTTTCCGAGCAGGTTCCTCTTCACTCATGCGAGCTAGGTGCCCTGCCCACCGGAGTCTACCGAGCTTAATTTTTGTCACTATGTCTGCTTCAAGGTAGATTGCGTACAATTCATGATTGTACCGTCTCCGGAATGTTCAGCAGACCGAAATACCGAAATTCGAGTGGCAACTTATCTTTAATTTTACTTTTTTGGACGAATTTAGACTTAATAAGCTGTAGCCACATCAGATAACAGAAAATAATCTACACACTTACCAGCGTTTTTGAAAACATCGATCATTCCACAAAAAGTGGTCTGTGATCGCGAACTGAAATTATTTTCTTTGATGGAAGTGCCGCTCATAGATAGCGGCATAGGGGGTGGATTTGGTAGTAGGCAGCTCCCGTTTTCGTTCTACAACCGAAGAAGAGGTATGAAAAAAACCCTAGGGGTGATTTTTTTTCTCTGTTCAATACTACTATTTTGATATTTTCTCCTGGGGATTTTTTGCTCCATTTTCTCTTGAGAATTTTGGTTTTGAGGATTTCCCTTGTTGGATTATAATTTCGAGTTTTTATTAAATCGGCTTCAAATTTGTTGCCCAACGTTGGGCAACGCATAAACTTCAATAATTAAATACAAATAGTGCCAAAAAGTATCAGAAAAACTAATAGACGTTTCTATCAAAGAAATTCATGCACAAGAAAAAAGTATTTAAAATACCAAATAATTGGATTTCCATATTTTTAAAAATCTTTAATTGAAATAACTACTTTCAACTATTATAGTGGAATGGAAACAGAGGATACCAATTATCCCATTTTCTTCTTTTTCGCGGCTTCACTGCCCTTTTTATACTTACAACATTCAACTTGATATCTGAGTGTTCCTTTCAAGCGAAAAATAATGTTTTACCAAAGAAAGAATCTTTCCATTCTATCATTCTTATCACTCAACTTCAACTGTCATAGAGTAAGGAATTCTGTTTGCTTTTGTTTTCATATAAAAACAAATAAAAAGCTATATTCACATACTTAGATATAAAAAGTTATCCTTCTTGTCTTCTTGTACATTTAAACTACTGTCTATGTCTATTGTGTATTCTTATTTCGATTTTTTTTTTTTCAGAACAATTTTTGAAGAGAAAATATCGATTTCATTTCTGATGTACTTATATATTTCTAGAACGTCCTTTACATGTCATATTCAAATTTTAGAATAACAAAAAAGTTGCCCTTTTTTGTGCTTACTCTTTAGGTTTTTTTTTGTTTGTTTGAGTTAGGTACCTATTTGCATGGAAAATTCAATCAGATATCGATATCTTGAAATAAACACAAAACAAACCCAATGAACTATGAAGCAAAAAAGGTAAAAAGGTGATCAACATTGTTGGAAAAGACTATATATGTAGGTACTTGAACGAGTATATAGGGTGATTTGCACAAAATGGATCTAAAGTGTAAGGTTTGTATGTTGGACAAAATGGCAGAAGGGATCTTACTCCTGCGAGTATTTGAGTCTAAAGAGAGTATTTTAGTGGTTGACTAAAAATTTATGTGACGTAAACATTTTTTTTGATTTGAACAAAAATCAGTTTTTTTTATGGTCCAAAACTGTTTACAAGCCTATTATTGAGGGAGACGGACAAAATTCCGAAAAACCAAATCCCGAATGCCAAAAACCCAAACATCCAAATCCCGAAAACCCAAAATCCCGAAAATTCTGAAATCCGAAAACCCAAGACAACAACCCTATTGTTGTTGTGATTCAATACACTTCAAAACAAGTTTTAAAATAAACGATGTTTTTCATTTATCGAGATGCAGAATTATTCAAAATTATTTTTATATCTAAAACTCGAAATCTTAAAACTGGTTTTGTATAGAGGTCCAAATTCATAAAATCAGATACCAAATCATGTCTCGAAAAACAGTTTTGTAGAAAAAATTGTTTTGAAGGGAGAGTCAATAACAGGAATTTTAGTAAAAAAAAACTTGAATCAAAAGAAAACTAAAGAAAAGAATCTTTTTTTTTAGGAAGTTTTGAACAAGAATTAGAAAATGCCCTTCATGTACGATTGTTTTTTTTACTTGGTCCAAAATTTTTCATAGTCTTTTATCACATGTTATCCAAATCACCCTGCAGGTACATATATCTATATTTGATTGGCTTTGGAGAGTGTTCAATCTGTTAAATTTCAAACTCAAATATTTGTGAGTGATTGAATCTTTAAGAATTTAAAATACTTTCATGCCCATCTATTCGACACAACCCATATGCCGCACGTTTTTGAAATAAAACTAAATAGCTTTCAAATGTGTATTGTATTTGAGGTTACTCTTTTTTTGTTTTTTTTTTTGAGAACTTAAAGAATTGAATAGCTTCCAAACAGTTTTTGTTTCTTAAACGATGATAAGAAAAAGAAGTGACATTTTACCATTTTTGAGCGTTCGTGTCTCATTATAGACCTTATGTAAAGAATATATTGAACCTGTGTCGAAAGAATAGCAAGGTTATGGCGACATGTCGTTTTGGAATTATTCTTGTCGTGAATTCATCTGGTCCAATTGATTTAGACTTATTGAAATATATATGTTAACAGTAGGTTTTTTTTTGTTCTGCGTAGCTTCATGATATGTCAATAGCAGTCGTGCAGAGCAAAACGTGCAGGATGTTTCTTGATGCCCTTAAGTTATAAGAGTCTACGCACAAAGACCTTAATATAAATTTGTCTATGATGTGGTTCGAGTATTATTCACCAGGGACTGACTGATGGCTATTGGCTATGGCTTATTATTGAACTTGTTAACCAAAGTCAAATTTATTCGCATGTAATACAAAACTTGAAGGTTAAAGTTCATTTTTTATAGATCTGTTGCAGGAGCCAGCCAATGAACAAAAGAGGATTATATTTCTACATCAACCTTCAACCTTAATCCTTCAGCCACCCAGCCACGATGACAACGACGAGCGCCATGACCTGAACTCTTATATTGAATAAAAAAATATTGCATTTTCCTGATTATGGCAACAGATTTAAATTGAAATCATTGTTGATAGAAAATTAGCATCTGTATTTTCACTCCCACATTGCATTTTCCTTGCTTTTCCAGGACTCATGCGGTTTTAAACTGTGAAGTAAGTCGTCTATAAATACCAACACCATCACACGATAATGTTTTGAACTTGTTGATTGATGTGGGTTTAAGTATGCTGTGACAGTTAAAATAGCAACAAGTTGGGTAGGTTGGGGTCCTTGTGATGTGTTCATAATTGAAATATTATAAATACCGGATTTAAGTTCTTGACGTTTTTATCATTTAAACTACATACATAAGTCAAACAAAAAATAAGGATTTGTCTTGTGGATGTGAGCACAAACATTTTAGAGGTTACAGCACATTTTTGGCGAAATATTTTTTTTTTTTTTTTATCAAATGAAAACACGAGAAAGTTTTTTTTGACGAAAACCATGTAGAAGATGATTGAGAAATTCTTCATTAATTAAACAAAATTGAAACTTCAGGTTGACTACCTGGATTGAGAATGTTCTGCACTCGATATAAACTGCAATTACTTCCAATTAAGACTCTTGGGTATATGGTAACCTAACAATAAATGCATAGAGTATAGAACAAGAAGTGTAGAACAGCAAGCGAAAGGGTTCTAGTTGTACCCCAATTCAGTTCAGGTTAACCACAGCATCATCTCCAATGCATCACAACTCATAACCAAACTATCAGTGAAATGTCTTGGTATCAACTTCAAATTTCAATCAGACGAATAATGCTTTTCATCTCATCCGTCCCAGAAGACCAAGTTGCTTCCCTACACCATAGTTAGTGGCTCACTTACTATATCCAAAACCAGTGTGAAGAAGCCTGAAGGAAAATCCTTGTGAACAAAGAGAGACATCCCGAGTCACGATACCTGTATAAGACGGCACTTACTTTACGAAGGAATAATTCCACTCAATGACGACGAAGCTATGCATTTCATCGAGGACTAGAAACAATTCCTGCAATAAATTATACCGTTAAACATTAAAAAGCAATGGTGATGCTAAACAAAAATTAAATTAACGACTTACAGTCTTCTGGACTTATTTGGGCATATTAGCATTAATAGTTTTTCTTTTTATTTAAATTTTTTGTTAGGCAACATAAAAAAAAATAAAAAGCATCCCGTCTAGATTTTGCAAAATTAAATTTGTCCATGTATTTTTTTACCTACCATTTCTTGACCCAAAGTTAAAAGGGTTAAGTTTCGTGGTTAAAAACTCTTCGTGAATGTTGTTTCGTTACGGTACAAAATTTACTATTTTAAAGTTTGTATTGGATGGAAAACGTTGGAAATTGAAACAATTTTTTTTTTTAAACGTAAGTTGGAGAACATGTGTCCAAAAAATAATGGTTTGATTAATTTTTGTAACACATTGGCTGATAAAACGGCAAACATGTTTTTTGTGGTACATTTTACGAAATTCACATAACGCAAAGGGGTACAAATAATATACCGTTTATATACCACAGAAGTTAAGAAGTGAAGAATACATTACATTTTAAAATAATAAAATAATATAATCATTTTTGTGGCATTTTTGTGATTGCCAGAACCAATAATTTACGATCGGGCCTACAAGTGGGCAAACTGCACATTGAACACAGGTTAACTCAACAATGTAAACAGATAAGGCCTAAGTGAAATAGTGAAAGAAAAAGGTGTGATTTTGTTTTGACGAAGCCATCATCTTATAGGTTTGATACTTAAAAATTCCAATTTTTAATTTCAATTATTTAAAGCTATAGAATAATTGCCCGTCCAACCGTACGGAATATCAAAAATTTAAGAACATTTAAGAGTGAGACAGTCGATTCTCTAGAATTCTGCGAAGACTCCAACAAAAAAATATCAATGAACTGTCATATCATTTAAATTCCGAGAGCTGGGCCTGCTAGTATGTACATATGTATAAATTGTAGAGAAATATAAAAAACATACTTTTTTTCCTCGGAAAATATTTTATAAAATTAAATGCAATTATTAAGGTGTCAAAAAGTGGGTTTTCAAATACAAACACTTTTACAAAATTTATTATTTTTAAAGTGTGATTTATTTATAATTTCCTCTGAAATTTATTTCACTTCACTTGCAGAACATCCACGCAATGAATTTTTCTTGGATGCTCGTTTGTTGAGAATTCAGGAATTAACTGACTGACGTTAGGTAATATTTGGTTTTTAAACTGCGCTTTAAATTTATTGTTCTCGGAAGTCTAAATCGTAATTGTAAATTCTCCCTTTGTACATTGCTTCCAGTGCATACCTACAGGGCTCGGGTAAAAATGTAGACCATTCAAAAGACTCCTTCAAAAGCGGATCTGGTTTGTAATTTTTTCTTAAGGAAAAACCCCTTACCAACAATTACTTTTACCAATTTGTTTTAATTGAAAAACATCCCTACTTTCAAAACACACAAACTTGCATTCACATTTTTTCGGTGAATTTTTTTTTAAATATAATTCAAATAATTTAATATAACTCCAAAAACATTTATTCTTTTGATCCTAGGTGAGTTTAACTGTTTTTTTATCTTTATCTTCGAAAAAAATTTCTTCATAGTTCTCTCCGAAGGTTTGCAATTATGTTTTCTTAAAACAAATATCTAGCGCCTTTTAACTCATTTCAGAAAATACTCTATTCATATTTTAACAAAACTTTTGAAGTAATCAATGAAAACTATAAAAACACGTAACGTTTGCTTACAACAAATTAAAGTAAGAACAAATATAATAAAATATAAAGATTTCTTACATTTATAAAATTTGAATTTTAGGATATTCAAAAATGGATTTTGACTTTTTTTTATTTATTTTATTAAGGCACACAGACTCCGACACAGACTTTTTATATTGGTAAATTTACTTGGTTAAATATAAAAAAAATTCTGTCTCGTCTTGGTCTCGTCTCGTGTGCAACCCTTCTCATGGATAATTTACCGCCAAAATGTGGGTATTAATATGAGGTTCAAAAGTGTAAATTATTCGTCTTTGTAACGTATGTACGTAGATACATTACCGTGGTCCTTATTTTTGTCTAATTCCAACCCTTCAAGCCTAGGTATGATTTTTTGATTTTTCTCTATAAAAAATATAAGACAAAAAACTCAAAATTTTCCATCAACTTTTACATAAATTGTGAAAACTTTCGTGTATTATTAAGACAAAAAAAAATACAGTTATGAAACTTGAAGGATATTAGTTGGTATTTATTTCCAGCACTTTGTGCTTTTGTACTCTATGGGTGTTCAAATAAAAAAAATTAAATTAAAATAAGCATACCACCCTAACCAGCATACACGATATTATTTTTTGATTGGGAAAATTTTAATTATTTTTTGAATGCAGACAGTAATCAAACACAAAAACTTTTATATTGGCTTTTAAACTTTTGATATATGATCTTCTTTAACATAATAAAGTGCGTAAAGTACCTACCTCTCTTTTTGTATGCCAAGCCAACCAATCGAAATGAAAACTTTTTTTCAACTTAAAAACAAAGTCCCATCATTTTGCCAGCAGTTTAATTTGTATTAACTTTTCAAATAACTTTTTGTTTTTGATAGATATTTTTACGAAATTAAACCTTTAAACAGGTTCGTAGTTTTAAAGGCCATTTTGAAAAACTGAAAAGCGTTTCTGAACCAAAATAAAATGAATACCGTCTCGATAGATAGGTAGATGACACGACGGAACTTACTCGTACAACAGAGTTTCTAGAAACTTTTTTTTTATCATAATGGGCAATGGATTTTAGATTATTTCCTTTTATAGGGTATACAGGGGAGAAGGAGTTGGAAAATTTTTTATTTTAATTTTACTGATTTTAATATCTAAAAAAATTGAAAGCTTTAAGACGAAACTCAAAAAAAAAAAAAAAATTTGAAACAAAAACCGTTTCATCGATTACAACAAAATACTCTTTTATATTATTTGTTAAATAATACTGGCTTACAAGACATTTACAACTGAAACCACAATTGACTTTTCCCAAAGTGTTGAGTTTTAAATATAATGAATAGGGTTTATTATGTTTAAAAATGTGATTTTCCGTAGGCTAAATAAAAAAATGTTGAAAAGATTTAAGGTCTTCCCAAACGAATCGATGACGACGATGAAACAACGTGTTGTTGTAAACAATAGCAACGTGTAGTTACTGTTGTTTTCTCTATACGTATCCGAATGTTCCGTGTTGGTTTGGGAAGCCTTTAAAACAGAATTTTGAAGAATAAGATAAGGAGGTAGGTAAATATCTGCTTTTGGGAATCATACAAGAAATTATGTTGAAGAAGTTATTCAATATTGTAACATACCTTCAAAAATACCGAACATTTTTTTTTATTTCTAAACCATAATATCTTAAAAACAACGGATATTAAAAACATATAACATAACAGAAACCGCAAAACTGTATTAACATGGTAAGTAAACATTGCATTCCCATATAAATTACATAAATTTGTATTCAGATTTATAAATAATTGAATTTTAATTTCCACCAAATTCCCTTTATTTGGCTACGTTACTGCTCTTAAATCTCAATCTTTTTCAGTCAGTTGCAAACCCTCTCATTAAAAGCTGAACTTTTTTTTTTTTTGATGATTAAGCTAATAAATACACCACACACATGTGAGTTAAGGAACATAATACTCGTATATGAGTTTTGATTTTGTTTACTGTTATAAGCTACTGGTGAACAAGTAGGTATACTCTTTTAAAGCCATAGAGGAAAATTAAGTAATGTTCATTTCTTTAAAGCCCTTGGGTGTTGACTGTTGGATATGGTACAAACAAGAAATTGCGAAGTACCTATGTGTATTTGTCCATAAACAAAAAACATCCGCACCCATATCTGGGCAAGAAGTAGGCAGCAGTAGTGGAGAGGGGGTGGAATCCTCTAAGCCCAAAGCGCAAAGAATGTACTGCTTGATTGCTAACTTGTGTGGATTTGAGCCTTTACTATCCAGCTGTATTTTCTACACATCTGCCGGTTCAGTTTGACGCCACATTTGGGATTTTATTATTACAGGTAAACACCGTTATTTCATTATTTCACATGTTAAAAAAAAAAATTTCTATTAATTTTTACTGAGGCATGTAGTAAAAAAAAATTATATGGAGGGCACAGGATTATACCGTCCCGGGCCTGGGATTTTTCTCGACGGCACTGGAAGTAGGTACCTATATTCACGGATTATTTGTAATAATTGCACACATTTAAGATTGAGTATTAAAATATGCGTATTTCTGCTGGCAAAGTTCTAATTAAAAAAACAAGCCAAACGAAAAACAAATATAAATATCTGACATTTCTTGTTCTTCGCAACACCAAAGGCTGAGACCTTAAATAAATAAATAAATTGGGAAATCTTATATTCTTATATACAGGGTGATTTGCAAAGGCTAGGACCAGAGCATATATAGGATCAAAAAAAGAAAAGACAAAAATCTTATAGGATAAAAATTTTCTTTAAAACACTTCAAAACAGAAAACATATTAAAAAAAAAAATTAACGTTATTGTTATTTGCTAATTTTTCTTTGCATATATGTATGTATGTATGAGCCCGGTTTTTGAATTCCATCGGATACTTTATTTTTTAAAACTGCTTTGTAAAAGTAGCTGATTTTAACTTTCAAATTTACATGACTCTTGTGTATTTTTGAAATTAAACATTTTAATATCAAATGATACAAGAATAATTATACATATAATTAATAAAATATCAAATACAAAATTGTAGAAAAAATACGGTTGAAATTGCGTTTTTTCAAAATTTACAAGCATTTTTATTTGTATCATAAATTTCTATGTGAATTTTTAAAATTGTATGTAAATAATCATTTTCTAGTTGTTTTTAAAACTAAAATGCGTTTTAAGTAATAGAGAGAAAGATTTTGCTAAAATGATTTTTTGGAACAATATTTTCCTATCCATAGACACCTTAATTGTTTTATTGGACAAGTATACGCTTTATACAATCTTTACCTTTGATATTTCAATTCACTCAGGAACACTAAAGTAGATGCATACTTTTTTTTCAATCTTGAGTGCATTAATAAATCTCAAACACTGAAATCCAGATAGTCTTAGGATTTATAATTTTAAGGTTTGTTCACAGTGGGTTATGTTTCTGATACAAGTTTCATAGGTTCTGAATAAATGGCGTTAATCGACCGAAATTCTTGAACTCAAACTATGGATTCTCTGAAAATATTTTGCAAGGATAAGTCCCACGACCATCTGGTTTAAGTTGAATTAAAATTCTAGAGGATCTAATATTAAAATCAAATATGTATAGTGAACTAATTTGTAAGTTTGAACAAAAAAGAAATTGTTTTTTTTTTCTCATTCCAAAAACAATACGTACACTGCCATATCCTGATTTATAAAGCAAATTAAAGAATGAAGTTTTGGCTTTTGAAAAACTAAAGCGTGAGTCGTTTAAGTCATTTTATTGAAAATTGCCTCTATTAATTAAAAAAAAGAAAAAATACATCCATCCTATATGAATTTTGATGTTCGCTTTCATTTTTTTTTCTGTTTTAAGTTATTTTTTGACTCTCCTATTTAAACAAGAAAACATCCCATTTCGTTCGATTTTTTTGTCTTGACCTTCTCGATCTAATCTTATGCAAATCACCCTGTACATTGTACAAACTTTAAAGATAAATAGGAAATAGATCCGTTGGGTTGTATAATTATATTGTACGTAAATAATTAAAATAAATATTTAACTCAATTTTTTCTCTTACTCTTACAAAATCTGATAATGGGAACAAAATTGAAGTTAAATATGTTGAGAGTGAAATTCTTCATAAATAAATTTACATTATTCATTTATGTGTACATATTTAGCTGTTGGCATCCAAACAATACAAAGTATATGCAAGTGATATACCAATAGTCGATTCTATATCAGTTGAACTTCCCCAAATTTGAATTTCCCCTTCCCAAATTAATATGAAAGAAAATCCAACATCTTGCTCTATTTTTTTCAAAATCCCTCTAAGTTGGTTTAATTTTGATGTCTTGGGAAACCCGAATAAGATAGAGTTGACTGTATACCCAACTAACATTTCAACTGCTTTAAGTTAAATTTTTTATAAAGATTGAATAGGGCTTTAACCAATTCCTAAGATAACCGTCATATTTATTCTTCTTAATTTAACTTTGACTTTTCTTGAAATTTATAAGGTTCAAATTTCATATATGTATGTATGTATTTTCATATATCAAAACTTCAACTTAATTCAAGTGGCTGTGCAGTGTGCATGTGTTATACTATAGTTATGAAGTTGAAAGGTAAAGAAATACTTTTTTAGAGAGACTTACTTATACTACTGAGTGAGGTTGCACAGCAGAGAAATGTGTAATGTAAAATGCAGGAACTAAGTCATAAAGTAACTAACATGAACATTTTATAAGGTATATTGTAAAAACCTAAAATGAAAAAATTGAAATCATGGATTCTATTTAATCCAAAACTAAGAATCCACTTTTATTGGACCTTGATAAAAACATTATATCCTTTTCACAAATCGGTCAATTTTTAAGTGTACTCGTATCTGTCAAACTTTATCAAGAAATCTGACCAAACATTTACGTCAGACGTCAAAAACCACAGATTATGTACAAGTAGAACTCAAATATCGGAGTACCCTTGTCAAGCAAGGGCAAACTTAATTCTAAAAAATCCTTGATTTTTTTTTCTATTAAAGTTTTCGTGAAAAAAAAACTAATCCGTAGTTATTAACTGGAAATATTATGGATTATTGAAAAAACTGACCTACATAGCACTTAAATTCTCGAATTTTCATATTTCGGTTTTTTACAGTAACAAATACTTACATTATGTATGCACACTTTGTATTTTGGTCTATTTAGAAGGAGAGCCAATTTTCTAATGTTCTTAATACTTTATGATAGTGGTTTAATTTTACCCATTTTAAATGGGTACCTACAACAGTTACCTAAATTTATCCCTGTACCAGAAACTGTGTTGATAAAGGTTAGAATATCTTAACAGTAAATATTGACAGAAAATTGGGTCACAATTGTTGGGATTAAGAAAACTTTGTGAGTTATGAAGGTATTTAAGCAAACCGCAAATTAATAAATTTCTGGCTCCTCGAGGGGTTGAATAGCTGCTGTCACTTCTTTCTTCATGTGTGTATGTTGCTAAATAGAAAGGAGAGTAAAATATACTCTTATACTTTTTTTTTTGTTAAATTGGAACAGACAAAAATTTCAGGTCGATCCAAAAACATTTTATTGGTTCATAAAACCTTTGAAATTTACAGGCGTGTTATAGTTTATTTTTCGTTATTAAAAAGCAGGATGGTGAAATTACATACATACATGTGTACATAGGGTTATAAATTTTAATTTTTTCTTGTTTTGTAACAAAATAGGTATGCAAGCTTCACCACTAATTTTTTTTTTAATTTGCACTTTGTTATTTCTTGCCAAATTTTATTTTGGCGTTTTTTTAACATTTTATTTCAACCAACTATTTTTTTTCTGAGGACGAATTTTTTATCGACAGTTGATTTTTTGACAGATTCTTATTTTTGCCGTTCATAAACATTTGAAATTTTATTTTAACTATTTTTTCTTTTAATTTTTTTTTCAACCCATTTTGTTTCTGAATTTTTTTTTGAAAAAAATTATTTTGAATTTTTTTTTAAAGACAAAAATTTTATCGAAAAAAAAATAATTTTCCTATACAGTAGGGTTAAGAAATTCCTTGGATCCCGAAAATACATTAGGTGATTTGCAAACAACTGGTGAGCATAACATAATCTCTCAGTTGTATGTACATGATAACAAGAACTTAATTATATACACATAAAAATAGCTTAAAGCAATGAGCAGAAGAATGGATTTTAAAAATTTAATTTTTTACACTCACCCCAAACAGTTGACGATCCTAGTTCATAAATATTTAAATTAAAACGCACGCAGGACACCCAACATCATACACAATATTAATAATTATTCAGCTGGCAATTTGTATAGAAGTTGATTTTTCCAATGTTCACGAAGCACGATATCAAGGATGAATCAGGAAATACAAATGCTCCAATTAAAGTGTCCAGAGAATACTTTAAATTAACAATTGGGTTATTTTGTTTAACCGAATCTTGCTAAAAATATAGCAATAAAAAGAAAGATGATATGAAAGATGGAGGGGGGGTTAAAAGTCCATATCGGATATGGATATGTTTTTTAGTCATTTAAGTATCCAAACTTGAGCTATTTTTAAAGTCCCCATAAGATCAACAGAAACAGATTTTTTAAACAAAATTGCTGTTTTACCTGAATTTTAAGAACCCCGAATATTTGGATATGATCTGATCCTTTGTAATTATTGAATTCTTTTACACAGCGAAAATTATTTTAAAAAAAAAATTTACATATTCATAAATTTTACATTGTCATCATTGTCATTCCCTAACTTTCAACAGAATGCAATAACCAAAGGGATTAAGGGATTTTCCACTTGGAAAACAAAAATTATCCTCACCTACTAGTGTTTCTAGGGAAACGTTGTTAATTTTTTTTTTCTAACAAATCATCGCAAATAATATAAAAATTATTAACCTTTGTTCTGTATATTTTGTTCAAGCCAAGAGACAAAACAATTTAACTCAATAAATTAATGCCTATGTCACCAACGCTGCCTATTATTTATTTATATTTATACCTGTATAAAATACCCATGTACTCGAACTTAGACTTTTTAACACACGTGTGTTCCCGTGACACGGGTAAAAACTCATGCTGTACAAAGCGAATGCTAAAGCGAAGCGTATGTACATTGTACACTGTGGCGTATGCGTAATTTTTTTTCAAAACAAAGTTAGGGACTTGAATTATTTAAAACAAAACTTTATTTTTAATTTTTTTTTTGTTTTGAAGACAAAAAGCATGGAGGCTATAACTTAATTTGATTCAACCTTAAGTAAACTTGAAGAAATAAATCCTACCCATAAAAAATAAATACAAAATTAAACTCTCTTCTTTCGCAAATCTTTAATATAACGTAGGTGAATTAATTTGTAAGTGTGCATTCTAAAATTAAAACTTTAGAAGCATTTCGAGAGTCGGAGAGATGTGCAGGTTTAATAAAATGAAATTCTTGTTTTGGTAGAATATATGTAATTTTATAATTTTTCCATCAACTACTGAATCAAATTGCATCCTCCCTTAGTCTATACGTAAAACCTTTTTTTTGTAAGACATTCAATGCATTATCCACCAACAATATTATAATAAATTTCACATTTCTTGAATGATGGGATGATATAATCTGTATTCGCTTCAAACAAATTTTCACTTGGTTGTTCCGTGATGAAAAAAAAAATTTCCATGACAAACTTTTTTTTTACAATTTTCTTAACAATTGTTTTTGAAAAATGTTAATTTGTGGCAATTTTGTTGTTGAAATTTATTTTTTAAACAAATGCTTTTCTGTTTTTTTTTTCGAAAAAAAATATTTTTTAGTCGAAAATTAGATTAAAAAAATAACTTGGATGTGATTTTAAGCTATTCATTGAAGTGTTTAACATCTATACCAAAATATAACTTCCCGCTTTTCTTCTTAAATGAGTGTACTATGAAGTAATGAAACCAATTATTTATAAACTTCAAACTTTAAGCAATTACAAAATATCTCAGTGGGGCTCAGCTCTTATTTATTTCACATAGTCTATGTTTTCAATGAAGAAAAAAAGAAACGGGAAAAAACAATTTTTTTTAAATTTATAACTCTCGGCGTTTTTGTTTATTTTTTTTACATCCCTCCGCTAAAAAAGCAAGTTTATTTTGTGATTTCGCCGTTAATATAACACTTTCTTATAAATAAAAAAAAAAAAAAACATCAAAAGGGTGCCTATACAATTTTGTTTTCTATTATTCTTCAAGCTGTTTCATAATATTCAACAAAAAAAATTACTAGGGTTGTCCCAACGTAAGAAATTTGCTTGACAATATTCCTTTTAAAGTTGGTCTGCTCCTTACAAATTGGCATATAAGACATGAAGGAAAACTTAAATTGGAATATTTTTTGTTCTTTAGTCTTAATATTTTAGTTTGTAAATTATTAACACAGTATCCTGCCACCATACATATAAGTATGTGGCATACATAAAACTTACATTATATATACCGAGAGTGTACAAAAGTGAAAAGTTGTCGTTTTAAAATATATTCGACACGTGTTCCTAACGAACTTTTGTTAGTTTTTTTTTTAATGGAAAACAAAAGAATCTTTATGACAGCGTGTTGTTTTACGCCTTTGTAAATGTTTTCAAATTTTAACTCTTATGATTCATAAAAGATAAAAGTCACCGTAGGTGTTGAAAATTTAATCCAATCTAGGTGTTGAAAATTTGTTTAAGTCAGTTACATTATTTTGCGTATTAATTTTAAATCATAATTAGACTAGCTCTTAACATCCGAGATTGAAATTTGTGGATCCTGATTTGCTTTCTAAAAAAAACAGCTTGGGGTTGCTGAGAACGAAAATGGTTATAATTAAAAAAAAAAAAACCGTTTTCGAGATATGCGCATTAAAATGTTTTTTGGTCTATTTTTCAAACACTTAAAAATATCTCTTAAGTGAACTTTTTAATTCACATATAGTAAATATTTTATATTTTTGTATTATTATTAAAGATGCATCTTTCTGCTTACCAACGGTATTTTGTTTGTTATAATCGGATGTGAATTCATTAAGTTACAGAGGCGATAAAAAGTTATAAAAATCGCTTTTTTTTATTTTATTTATTACTTAAAAATTGCATAGAATATACTAATTCTTTTGTTTAAGACATGACCTTATTATTATAAAAAGTTGTTCTTTTAGGTAGCATCGGTGAGCCAAAACTTTGTAAGCTAGTTTAATTGACCACGAGTTGGTTCAGTCATAAGATAAGTACCAACCCACATACACTTTTACCAAGCAAAAAACTTGAGCTGGTCATCCCAAAAAAGGTTTCAACATTTTAATTTCTGCATCCAGATAAGTATTCATAAAACTCTAAATCATTTATGTAATTAAAACAAATTTCAAACGAATATATATTTTTACACACATCATAACTAATTCTAAAAATAAATTTTTTTAAACCGTACAATTTTAAAGTAATTTTTCAAAACTCTAGCTTAGTTATTAAAATTCAATTTTCCTGCACCAAAAAGTGACATTTCAAGTAAAAGGTCATTGGTTTGGTAAGCCGAAGCAATACCCTTTTCCGTCGTATTTAATTACATAATACTTTCATGTTTCTTGAATTTTACACAGACCATTAAGTCTACCATTTTCAGAAATTGAAAACATTGTGCATTGTACAATACTGTTAGGAAAATTTTATATTTTCAACTTTGATTTCCGTTTAGCCGGACAGTTATTTTTTCCTATTGTAAAAAGTTTTAATCCATTACATGGCATTGTTTTTTTATAGTAATCCACCATTTTATGAGATTTTTTATTTAATTAAATCAAGTCAGAATCAATTCAATATTTAAACATCCTTAACTTGCTCTTACAATCGCCAATATTTACTTTGGGATTGAGTTAACAACATTTTCTAATTTACCTAAATATTTTTGTATTGTAGCAATATCCAATTAAAGTTTAAACATTTTTAAATCTCTTCTATTTTCACTCACAACATGTGATATGATTTTTGCGACTATAAAATTCTTCCGTCACTTTTCTTTTTGCCTTGCAAACATGGCTGAAAATATTATTTCGTTACAGCCTTTTTTAGTCTGCAGTAACTATTCTAAAATTGGAATCAAACTTTAAAAAAAAATGTTTGAGTTTCGAAATATTAGTTATTATTACTTTCTTTAATAATTTGAACAAAAATCAATATTATTTACAAAAATAATGGTACCTTTCATACGATAGTTAAAAATTCATTTCCAAAAAAAAAAATAAATTAGGTAGTTGGAATGTGCCTATACATTGTAAATGGTAAAATTCAACAAAGGTTGTATAATTTTTAATTAAATATTTTAAATCGCTACTTAAAAACCTTAAAATCTTAGAATATATCTGCTTTTCTATGTATTATTTTTCGAGTTATTAAACTGTTAAACTCTTAAAAAAGTTCAATTTCTTTTTGCAAACTTTTTGAATAGTTTTTCATCAAATGTTTCTCAAACGCCAGTGTAGGTATGTGAAAACATTTTATAAAGGTCAATTTTTATTCTGTGAAATTACTTTTCTGATAGGTCGTTTCCTCACATCATCACTTATAAGTTACAACAAACGATTAAACACAAAATAGACCATCCAAAGGAAAAATAATTGAATTTTATTTCGATCTTGGAAGCGTTATGCTTGTCCTTGTCCTATCGTTCAATGATTATTTTCGTTTACAAACCGTATAATCTTTATCTACTATTAAATTTATACCCCATATCGGAATCAGATGAAGGAGCCTTTTTCATGTCTCATGAAAAGCTTAATATATACGTAAGCCAATTGTCGAGCTCTTCAAATGATACCTTAAGAATTTATTATAAAGGTGTTTGGAAATAAAACCAAGAAAAACTTTCCTACTCAAAATTGAATAAGGTAGATACGGTTACATGTTAGGAGAGAATTTATTTCCTTACCTTTTGAAGATAAATTTTAGGTGTATTAAATAGCTTTCACCCTATATCATAATAAATACCCATAAAATAACCACTATTGCCTCTAGGAGCAAGTTGGTTTTGATTTTGATGTTTAAATGTTTTCATAAATATATCTCCAGATGTATATCGGGATACATAAAATAATCAAAGTCCGAAAACTATTTCTTCATATTTTTGTATTGTTAAGATATGTATGTTATTTCAAATAAAACCCATATCAACTTCTTTCATACCTTTGACTTTATTGCTTTCGATGTCGGTTGACACCACCCGTCGCATACATATATGTATGTTAAAGAATCCTTTTTCAAAAAGGTTCTGGAAAATGTTATCGGAAGATCATCATAATGTAGGTAGTTAACCAGAATGATTTATATAGGTTTATTGATTTTATTTATAAAAAAAAACGGGACTGGGGAATTTATTTGTATTCTGCTCTTAAATTTAAGCTTGCCAAGATTAATTGGTTTAAATGGCTTTCGATAAGTATGTATTTATAAATAAAGGTACATGTGTGAATCCAAAACTTACTTTAAGTATTTCGATTCTTCTTCGAAAATAAATTAATTCTTATGGGTTTTCGATGTTATTTACTCTGCAGACTTCTAACCGGACAAGGGTATTAAACTGTATATTGTTTAACACCGTTACAAAGAAATTCCATTAACAGTGCGTTGTCTAGAAATTTCGTATGTGGGCTCAAGATAGTAAAAGAAATGGAATTGAATCCAGAAATAATACCAAAATAGTAGGTAACAACAGGGTGGCGCATGAGTAATGTTATGATTTATTTATTCTTTAAACTTACATTTTATTAGAATTTAGATTTCGGTTTGAAAATATGGTCAAATACGTTACATGGGGCAAAAATACGACATTTTGTAGTATGCAATTATTAACGGTTTTGTAACGATCAAACCATTTTTAAATCTCAAAATATAGAATTTTTTTGTGCTCAACACTATCTATTCTAATTCTTAGAATCCTTTGCTGAAATGAAACTTTAAACTATCTGTGCAACTTTTGCGCTGACGATTTTATGTAGAACTCTTTTCAGAAAATGAAAAAAAAATATTAAAATCAAATAAATCGTTTTTGAGAAAATAAAATTTAAAAACCAAAATTTTATATTTAAAATAACATAATATTTTTTAAAAAGCTCCAAAAAAATGTATAGCTGTTATTTTTAAACTTAAACTGAAAAAAAATTAACTATTCCACTGCTCAGTGATATATACCGTAACATCACCGATGGACATACATATTTTTACGAATGGCGTACTTCCGGGCATTAAGAAGCTTTCGTTTCTCGAGATATTTCTTAAAATTTATCAGCGTTTCCATGAAATTAAAAAGACGTTAAATGACGTTCTTGCCTACTTTAAAATGATGGTATCAGTACCTAGTTCTGTCCTAATATTTATGGTTTAAAACTATTTATATATGACTTAGTCAAAACTAAAAAAAATAATGATTAAAACAGCACTTAAATAAGAAGTTTATAACACGAAAAACCAGTTAAAGGTATGTTTTACAGTAAAGTGTGAAAAGTTTTTTTTTATTTATATTTTTTTCATAATTTGTATGTCCATTATAAAATGTTTACATACCTACATACATACATATGTATATTCTTTCCCAGATTTTTTTTTGACAGGTTCTCGTCGTAGTCCTCACGATTTGTCACGCCAATAATTTATTTTACAAAGCTCTTTTTTATGTGCAAACAAGGATATAAAATAACGGATATTGACTCTGTCACAAGGTACATATGTATATGTACATACATAACAAAAATGTAAAAAAATTGTTGTTTACGATTTAAAAAAAAATATAAATGGCTGTCATTTGCACAGGATGCTAAGCTTTCTATAAGCATTGTTTGCTTTTTTAACATTATACTACAAACGATAATAACATGATACAAATCATGTTGCTGTTTCCAAGGGATAAGGAATATGAGTACATGGGGCTCGATTTGTTTAGTTTTGAAATCAAGGGAAAAAAAAAACGTACACTAGAATGTTTCTACACCACACGCAACTGCAATAATGGATATTGTAGTCCCATTTTGGATCAACAAATTCAACAAAAACGTATTTGACTTTGATATTGTAGCGCTCACCATACATAATGTATGTACATATAGGGAAGCTGTATAGTGAAAAAAGATTCAGCAAAATGGTACATAACCTAGTACTCGGTACTCGTGTTTACTATTTTTATTTTCATTTTGTTGAATAAAGTGTCTGTTCTATTTTTGTGTGTTTTTGATTCTCACAAATCTAAATTCTTTGAAATGTTGTTTGTTTGTTAAGCTTCATTCATTCAATTCAATGGCATTGAAAATGGCCCAAGCCGTTAACATTCAATTCTATTGAATTGATACATACCTACCTATAACGATGATTGGGTTTTCCTCGACGTTGCCTATTTGATTTTATGCGATTAAAGCATTTGATGTAGCCAGACAAGATTTTCATGTGATTTTTGAAAAAGATTTATTTCCAGTCTATAATAGAAACCAAACTGACTATAAAAAAATCAGGCAAATCGTGTTATGTATGGTATTGATTTGTATTGTTCAAAGTGAAATTTGATAAAAAAAGAAACAAAAAATATGTGTAAAAGTTCTCTCAGAATTAGGAATTTGAACTTAATAGTGTTCCAGGGTAAAAGATTATGTCCGATCATGACAATAAAGGTATTTATTGTACTTTAAAATATCATTTCAAAACAATTTAATAAATTGCTCTTATTGCCTGAGAAATTTCCATTTTATTCAAATTTTTTTATTTATGGTGGTTACTGTTTTTATATAAATCATTAAAAAAAATAAATACATGATACTTTATTTTATTTTGTATAAAAAATAGTATGTTTTTGCAAAAATCAAAATTGTGTTCAATTTGTATTTTCTTATATTAACATAAGTGTACGTGAAACCCAAAAAATAATTTTACAAAGCAACTTAAGTAAACATAAGTTAGTTAAGTTTTTATGAAAAAAATGGCAAAGGGAAACAACAAAAATGAGAAAAACGCTTATGTCGACTTAAGCTACTCTGTCATACTTCAACGGATTTATTCTCATTTACTTCCAAAAAGACTTAAAAAAAAAATTAAAATTTTTAAAAATAAAATCTGTTAGTTTTACAATGACGTGTTTGCTAGTGTTCAATTATTAAAAAATCAACGTTTCATACCAAAATATCCAATGAAAGTTAGAAAAGTAGTTTACTCCATAAAATGCGCATGTGAAATATGGGCCCTATATTCCGTAAAACTAATGATTCAACTGTTGTTTTATTATTTTAGAAATGCATTATTATTTTTTCTAAGAAATATTTAACTTCTGCCTACGTCCTTTACCTTTTCACATCGAGAAAATTGCGTGAGAAACAATGAAAAAATTAACAAAATGTGTGGGCTTTGTTTCATTTTCGAACGTAGGCACTAAATTCAAATTATGATACAATTGAATACCAAGTAATGTAGAACAAAACAAAATATTCTATTGAAATATACTTTTCAATAGAATAAATATCAACAAGAATTAATAACAACACTGTCTAAATATTGAAATTTTCTGATTTCATTTGAATATTAAATTTCAGCCTGAAAATAAAAATAAATCCTTTTAGTATATACATAACCTAGTTTTCAAAAAATTAGTTTTCAATACATATTTTGAAAAAAAAAATTGTTCTAATTTGTCAGCTTAAAAGAAAATTGCCTTGAGATTTTTTAGTATCATTAATTTTTTTCACTTTATGAATCATTCTTACTTGGACGGTTTCAATATTTGGGATAACTGCATCAAAGATTGATTTTTGTTCATGTTTCTTACGTATTGGCATTGCATTGATAAATCACTACCGAAAGTAATAAAGGAGCTACAAAGTTGTTAAAGTTAAATGAAAATGCAAACATCTCACTATATAGTTGGCATGAACAAAGAGATAACGAGCTTGTTTCTCCGATAACATCTTTGTACCTAGGTATACAATTCATTCAAATACGAGTATGTTCTTCTTTTTTAATCTAAAAATAGGAATCTAGAATAAAATGAACGTTTTCTCCAAAAGAATAGCGTTGCAACCACAAATACCTTGATACAACATCGAAGTCAATAAAACCATGCTGGGAAGGTGTGTAACACCCTTGAACAGTTATCTACCAAAATCGACCGAAAACCTTCAAACAAAATCAACTCAACAGTGAAATTGATTTTTGGCAAAGTCAACAATACCCTGCCAGTCAACACTTCTCCCATACTAGGTATAACTTTATATGTCTAGAACAGGTCAGGCAAGTTAATACATACATATACGGCACCGCAAAATTTCATTGAAAGCCCTAATCAGGTCCAGGTTTTTCCTTATTGAATTTCTATTTGCATGTAAATAAGTTTATTTATTTGATTTTGTAAATGACACGTTTCCTGACTCAACCTACTGCTTAAAGAGGTTTGCATAGGAAGGTATAAAAAATACAATATCTCCCGGCTTTTGAAATTGCTAAAGCTGCAAACCCAAAACGAGGTTGCCGGTAATTGTTTGCTTTTCATCCGCATTCGACCTTATAACAGGTTCGTTTGGGTCCTTTTATTTTATTTTATTTTATTTTTGTTGCTTTGTTACATGAGGCGGGACATCCATGGAGGAGAGCACTTAAAATTCAAATCTCAATCTGCAGTATCCGTAGCCTAGCCATCCATTATATTTTCTTTTTGTTGATTTCATGGCATCCTTAAAATATATAAATAGACGGATCAGCAAAAATTGTTTAGATATAGATAGGTTTGTATTTAACATTTTTTTTTTTGTTTGATGGTTTAAGAATTATTTTACCTACTCTTAAAAATAAAATGTCTGATATTTAAGGCACTCTGTTAAGTTCATATGGCTTGAGGCTATTTGAATTTTTGTTTGTTAGCTTAATATTTAAATAATGAGGGAAATTGCAATTTATGCTTTGGTATTCAAAATAATAAACAGAAATTTGAAAGAAATACAAATTTTGAAAATAAAACAACTTTTATTGAACCATAAAAAAATGAAAAATTCCATTAAACATGTAAGAGCATACTTGTATACGAGTATACATATACTTGATTGTAAAGTGTATATTTAAAATTTATGTTTTCCTGTGCGATTCACTCATAAAATTTATTAATAAATATAATGTGAGAGTAAATAGGGAACTGGCTTGTAAACATGGAAATTAAACAAAATATATTAATAAAGATTTTGTGAAGATATTATGTTCCTATAAAAATTCCGAAATATGAATTTTATGAAGCTCACTTGTGGGCTGAGGGCGATTCTGGAACTAAAGCTTACAAGAGATTCATAAAATTTTAACAATCAATAGAAGGTATAAGTTTTGAAAAAATGTTCTAAGTAGCTTACCGCAGTTAACCTTAACCTAATTCTGACTATAGAGTGGAAAAAACGCAACGTAATACGTACGTGAGGGAGTCTGGAACTTAACTGAACTTATAAACTAATTTACGAACGTAGGAGTTCGAATTGTTTAAAAAAAATCATGTTATTGTTGATCCTTTGAAATTCCGAAATTTTAAGGTAGGTAGCACTTTTGAAATACTGAAAAATTTTACTAGAACTATAATTTTTAAAATAAAATGTTAATTACAGTTAATATATTCTAAAATAATGTTGACGTAATTTATATGATTTGCCTGAAAGGTGATAGCCTTAAAAGAGTAAAGTTCGAACATAAAAAATGTCAGGTTAAACGGTTTCAAACAACTTTTTTGAACATTTTCATTATATCTATATATATAAATAAGAATGTTTCTCTGTATGTCATGGATGAACTCAAAAACTACTCCACCGATTATTATGAAAATAGGTATATATGTATTTTCCCACGCAGAAGGTTTGGGTAATATGCTCATTGTTGCCACTGGCCACCAGGTGGCGTAGAATCGCTTGTCGGGCACACCTAGTTATTTATAAATATTCATTTCATTTCAATGTTTTATTTTGTTTGCAGTTTTAATATTCTTAATATAATTAAAAAGAAAAATTTGAAATTACTACCTCGCTATTACGAATATCCGTCCAAGAGATGTAGGTACTATGTTAACAACAGGTGAGCATTGATAATGGACAAGTTCATAGTAGCAAGGAAACTACAAGGTTAGTCAAGTCTCTACTTGGCCAGCCGTTAAGATGCATTTGAATAAACGGAACTTTCCACAAATTGCAGTTTCCTTGGAATTGAAAATTTGCTCAGCAACTTAACCTAAACCTTAATCCAAAAACTACTCCTAATACACTCTGTAAGAAAACAAGTATCTTTGATTAAAGAATATTATTTATTTTCTCAAAAATAAATTATTTTTTATGAATGAAAAATATATGTACATATGTATATTCAGCAAAATAGGATTTGTTTATTTCATTGCAACAACAAATACACCCTAATTGGAACCAAGCATAAATATGATTTTATGTCAATATCTTCTTCCAGTAGGTAGATACATCTATTTAATATTTCTATGCAATTTTCTAGTCATGATTGAATCTTTCATTTATAAATCAATAATATTTACAAACTAGATTAATGTTTTGTATTTGAGAGGTAAATTAAAGACACCTACATCCATCCAGAAATATCATTCATAGAATTTAAACATCTTTGTTAATAGAAGTAGGACTTCCATAAATACTCTTCTTTGAGAAATTTAAGCACAGGGTGACCTTAAATAATGCAAAAATTCTAATCTAATTCCGTGCTTAATTAAAAAAACATTGGCGGCATAGAAACAGTTGTTGTTTTGCAGTTGCTTAAATAACCTGATGAATAGCATTAATGGTGGCCATGTGATCAGCCCAGGGAATTGTTTGGTAATTTTCGTCTCGGTCTCGTTATCAGAAAATTTAAGTCTTTTCTCATTTTGCTTTCGATATCATTTCGGAATTTTTTGAACGTCTCCTAATCAATTGAAAAATCTTGTTAAGGCTTCCCCAAACCAATGCGAAATCACTGTTGAATATTCATGACGACGGAGAAACTGTAACAACGACGTATTGTTGTCCATCATAGTCAAGTTTTGTTATTTGAATTGAAGCGTCTTATCCGATTGTTTCGCATTGTTTTGGAAAGGCTTTAGTGTTTTGGATTTTTAAACTCCCCGTCAGTGAGACAACTCATGTGGACTCGGTTATTTAATTCTATAAGTCCAAGAATAAAATTGCTAGGAAGGAAGTTTCTTATATTTTGATTCTACTTTGGAACATCATGTGTGTGCAAATTCATTTCGTATGCATTTTGTAAATAGATATGTAGATATATTATTATCATCTTGCCTCAAAACCTGCACACATAAGTAAGGGTTTTGTTTTGTATAAATTAAGTTTCGAAAATCGAGTTTAAATCAGATGAACAAAGGTGGTAAAATGATTTATTCGTATGGTAAAGTTACTTTTTGGTGGGTGAAGTGTGACGTCTTCAATGACACATAAAGGATTTGAAACTAATATCCTTTTCAAAACTAAAACACCTACATTGGTAGATACCAAGAAATATTTGTATTTGCTTTATAAATATAATGTATATGGGGGAAATGAGCATTGCTATTGAGTAAAATATTAAAGGTTGTAATCTACTTTTCATTTTAATATAAGTTTGTACAAAAGGACATTTTTACTGGCGACTATGGGTATTATAGACCAAGATCGCAATTCTGTACCTTGACCTACAGCTTAAACTCCTGCAGGGATTATCTTCTAATTTTCCACTTAGGGTTTTAAGGGAATGCCATAGAGTGGGAATCGAAATTTGTTTAAGCTCTAAAAATAACGGTACTTTATGTAACCGTTAAGACAAAAAATATTTATCTCGAAAACCGCTGAAAAAGCAAAGTATCGGTTTTCGATTTCTTATGAACGGTGATCAAAAGTTGTCCTATATATTATATAATATCTTATTAAAAAACTACATTTTTTTTGAAAACTTGTTTTTAAGTGTACCTAATTTTGGAATGAATAATTTTTTTTTTCCTAAAAAATACTTAAAAGTTTTACATAAAAATTACTTTTTTGAAAAAAAACGGCTCTTATGTTGTTTGAATTTTTTTCCAATTTTTATCTTTATGATATCCCATTTCTAAAATACTTTAACATTCAAGAGCAAGTTCGTTCGATCTAGATGTATGTTTATTTTTATATTTCGACGTCTGAGAATTGTTTTGTGACATACGCCTTTTAAATTTTCCGAGGAAAACTAAATGTCCGTTTATACAGTATCTACCTACTCCAAAACTAAGCTTTCCTTTAATTTGCACTGGTAACTTGGAACAAAAATACAGGAGGTTGTACAAATTAATTCTCAAAATTTCTTTCGCAATCAATGCTTCATATGCATCATAGAGTTTTTTTTAAACAGAAGTCAAAGTAGGACAAACCACTTCCTTATTTATACATATGTAGTTGGATTTATTAGAACTCGCTAAAAGAGAGTTAAGCTTTTTTTTTAACTAGGAGTCAATACGGCAGGAGTTATTTCATAGAGTCATGTTCTTCCTATATTTTGTTGCGAAGGTTAATTGATAAAACATGCTGTAGGCCACGAAGCTGTTGATCGGCCTCTATTTTAAGTGCCTGGAAAGAATATTGGCGTCCCAAATCTGTACAAACAGCAGTAGTTTATGATTCGATGTGGCCTTTTTGAATAAAGCATGAGCTTCGAAACAACAATTGTTAAAATTGATCCAAGTTATAGAACTTCTTTTCTGCTTTAGCAAAAGATGGACTAGAAAATACGAACAAGTGGTTTTGATCACAGACTTAAGAAGCACTTTAGTAAGTTATAGTTTATGGTATAACGTGTAAGATAATCAAATAACACATTGCAATTTTTTTACTAAAAAAATTCAATTTTTCTTTCAATAATAGAGTTTGTTAGAGATTTTTTTTTTTCTGAGCTATTAAAAATTTGATAACTTCCAATTCCGTTCGAATATCTTTTCTATATGCTGTTGTATTGAAATATTTGAATAACAAACTACTTCTGATTGTTTCTGGATAACCTATATGTACCAATTTAAAGCATACAATTGACAAAAAGAAATCTTCTGCAGTTCTGCAGGGTTGCGAAAATAGAAAAAGGTTGATAAAAAAAACAAAAACAAAACTAAATTCAGTTGGGTCTTTATAAAGAGAAGTGATGTTAACAAACTATCATGACAGATAAGCTGTCGCTTTGTGCAATTGCAATAGTGCATTTTTTATAGAATTTCCCATGTTGTGCAAGTGTGTTCCTGGTAGTTTATACACACATCCAGAGCTAGACAGACGCTATAACAAAAAAGACATTTTCTGGTTTTGTGTTCATCCTCATCTCTACACAGGCAAACAAATTTGAAAATCCAATAACCTTTGCTGTCATTTCGTTTGCGGTGAAATGAATGTCACTTTCAATTTAATTAACAGTCCACCTAATTGAACATGGTCATGGCATGGCATGGAACGAATTAAGTTGTATGTTGAACTGAACCAGTGAGATGGTCTTAAATCTAAGCAAACAGTTTCATTTGTTGAGTGTGGCCTGGTCGTATTTGGAAAATATTATTTCCATGATACGAGTAGCACTTTATGAGATGAAAATTTATTTGGTTTTTAATTTACTACATTAGACTGTGTTACAGTGAAAAAATACTTGAGCGGAGACCTGGTAGAATGTGTTCGTTTTGTCGAACTGAGTTTGATAGCATGATTAAAATTGTCAATCTCATTTTAGAGCCAAAAACCGTGATTTTGGTTCATTTTGAATATACTAGTCTCAAAACCCCGACATTTCTTAACCGAATTCATTTTTTTAAATTTTCATAAAAAGAAGAGAAATATACTTTTTCGACCATATACTACATTTAAACCCACTTTGAGCCTTTTTGAAAGCAGAATTCAACATAGTTTTGAAAAATTAAAAACAAAACAAAAAATTGAATATTAAATGATAATGATAAACGGTCAGTCAGAAAAATGTAAAAAAAAATAAAAAATGACAAACAATTTGGTCTTAATTTTTGCCGTTTTTTATGTTTGAAAAATAAAAAAACACACACTTAAAAGGGTGTGTTCTTCCCAGACAAAAAAAATTGAAAATCGAATAACAAACAACGAAAATATGAGTAAATCTTCACCTGACACTAAAATGAGATTTTGGGGGTATTGGAAATTTGTTGTATGACATTTTACTCAGTCTTACAAGACCTACAAAATGTGTTCTTTAAATCGTGACAGGCTTTTGAAGTATTTTTAGGTCAAATGTCACACAAATTGCAAAAATGTGCATCAATGTACATCAATGACAGATGCTCTTTCCTGTTGTTCTGCTCTATCTTTAATTCCAAAAAAAATTATCTCAGTTCAGATTCAAAAAATACTCGTAACTGAAAATGTTTCCCTCTGTTCCTCGCCAAAATGTTTTAAAATTTCGAAAAAAAAGTCCTTCTTCTTTTCTTCTTTTCTTCTTCCTCTTCTGCTTCTTCTTCTTTTTCTTTTTTTCTTCTTCTTCAATTGCGGTCATTTGCCCCACCCCAAATTATTTTCCTAGTTTTGTGATAAAAATTTGTGCAGAAAAAATTATGTTTTTCAATGCATTATGAAACATCTAAAATTCTCTTCGCCAAATACGTTTTCCATTTATTTAAATTTCCTCTCTAAGGAAAAATTAATGGAGAAAACCCCTAATTTGAAAATTTCATTGAAAATGTAGGCAACCCTTTTGCCAGAGAAAATTTCCCTATGCAAATACCTACCCATAAATTTTCAAACTATTTTCGGTTTTTTATGTTCGTGATTTCAAAGCATTGTGCATTGGAGCTGGGGCATTGTATCATTGGAAATGTACTCGTACATGTAGGTACTAACATCATAGAACAACCGTAATGCGAATTCCATGTGAGGTTGAATTCTATTTCAGAAACCACAATTATGAAATGAATTTATTATGCATTCAAAATTTTATTCTTAATAATTTCATTGCCAAAAATGTTGAATATTGTACTATAATGAGTTAGATATTTTTAAACAAAATTTTGTTAAACTCAATATATGTATGATGTAAAATAGCAGACGTCACATATTTATGAACATAAATCACTATATGGAATACAAAATAGTAGATTATATCTAGAGCACTTAATTTGAATATAAAGTATTTTTTGATTGCGGTTTTCATTGTAAGTACATGTGTATAAAGTGCAGAGTGAAATGCCAAAAGCAGGACGGAGTGGAATTTTCAAATTATCGTACATTAAAACTAGGATATTGAATCATATTTTGCGATGATCACGATATTGTATGATGGTATAATTTTTATGCACACCCAAACATTAAAAAAAACTGTTTTGAAGTTATGAAAATACGGCCAGCTTCTTGAAAAGCATTTCATTTTATGAACTTAAAAATTCATTTGTCTTATATTTATTTTAAAAAATCAATCTGCTGTAAAATCCTGTATTGTACTAAATTAAAAAAATTACCTACAGTGGTTCCCATAAAAACACTGGGTTTTAAGTATTATTTATACCTGGACTATACGGAACTTGTTGGCAAACTTGACATTTTGTTTCCACAATTTCGGTCTCGCAATTCTTTTTTTTTGCCTGGGTGTAATATTTTAATCTTGTATATATATTTTTTTATTATATTTTGGTATTTATTATTTTATTTCAATACTAAAAGTAACGGAATGTTAAGTATAGCACTTATTTTTATTTGGGGTTTTTTGAAAGATCTTAAGTTTCTCAAAAAAAAAAAAAAAAAAATTATTGGTGACTTCCCTTTTAGACAATTTCTTTTCGACCAATTTTTTTTCACCAATTTGTCTTTGACCAATAAATAATCAAATAAAACTGTAAATCCTGGCTGTCAGCTATCGCAATTGTTATAGGTACAAAATTTGTAAAAAATTGTAGGTGATTGGAACAAAATTAAATTTCCAAAATAAAATTCATTATTATTATTATTATTATTATTATTATTATTATTATTATTATTTATTCAATCTACATTCTATCTATTCAATCTATATTTTATACATCCACAGATTTTGCTTATTGCTAAAATAAATATAAAGGTATAAATATAATACAAGTTAACATAATTGTATTGCATGTTATGTTATTAATTGATAATATAAAAAAAAGAAAAGCTATTAGTAATTTTGAAGCAAGTTTAAAATAAAGTTCTTAAACTGATATCTAGGCAAAAATAAATCCAAATCATCATCATACTCATTAAATATTCTACAACAATGAGAAATTGGCTCACGCTGTCCATAATTGGTACTATGAGGTATCTCGAAAATTAGCTGTCTCATTCTTAAAACTCTACTTGGTGCATAAATATTAATTAATGCAATTAAATCAATACAATCGACATCACTACAAAGAATGTCGCGAAAAAAAAAATTACCTACTAATAATTAATAATATTAACTTTGTCATCGTCTTCAAACCACTTAAGCAATCCTCAGTCACAAGCATTTTATCTATGTTGAAGAAAAGGTTTTATTTTATAAATTTAAATAAATTTGATTCTATTCTATGCATTTGTAAATAAAATTCTCTTTGTCTAAGTCGAAACCACATAAAACTAATGGTCAAATATTTGAATTCGCAATAAATTCCAAAGTTATTCAGGCACAAAATCTTACGGATGGATTGCTGAAGCGTTTAATTAAATTTTAAATATACCGAGCTAGTTCAACAATAATATGGTAACATATACCACAAAACAAATGGACATAATATTCATTTCCATATAAATATTTTATATATTTTATAACAACTAGTATATATACTATACTAAAAGTATGTTATTCAATATGCATATCTGTTGTTTGATTTATCTGTATTTATGGGAGGTATGGCAGTCATTGAAGTGAATGTAATTTTATATCAAGTCAAAGACTTGATTCTCATTGTAAAACCAAATTTGAACTGAATTGGCATTTCGAAAACAAATAAAATTTGATTAGGTATTTGATGTTTTGAAATGTATCATTATGTATGTTTGGACATTATGTTAACTTCCATAGAAACAAGAAAATTGAGGACACTCTTTGTGTAATCTTTTTGGAAAAACTTATTTATATGTGAATAGCAGGCACGAAGCGTGACTTTTTTGGAAGCGGAAGCACTTAACGTTGAACTTAAAATTAAAAGTCATTTATTCAAGATCATATTTTTATTACTAAATCCAGTGCTGTTCCAAACGCTTTTTTCATTTTCGAATAAAAGACACTGCCAACAGTATAATTTATTTGTTTTAATTCATAGAATTGCATTGAAAAATGCCTTGTACATCGCTTTGTAACGGTGTTGATATTAACAAATGGCTTCGGTCTACCACCGTCTATTATAATTTTTTTCTCATCAAATGTTCTCGACGAGAATGGTTTATTAATTAAGCTTTCAATTATACAATTGCAGGTAATAATTTTGAACAAAACGCTAAAGAAAAAAGAAATCCTAAACTACTTACACAAAACATTTACAGTTGAAAATGCGATTTGCACACAACAGATAAAAAACATAACACGGAACACACAAGTATTAAATTAACTTTTCTACCCCTTTGTCAATGAATAAGAAGAATCAAATAACTCAAAACTCATATCTCTCCTTTCCTGCTCTACTTTTGTTTTCACAAATTTTCATAATGAGTTCACTCAATTCAATCTTCACGTCTTATGTGAACGCCAACAAATTAAAAAATTTGCTTTGAAGGAGATTGAGTGAGAGTTGAGAGTAGGCGATATATCAGAATGCCTAGCTGGTATGCATTCCAAATATTTGTTTGCAAGCGCGAGTTTATAATGGAGTGATATTGTGCATTCCCCGTGGACATTTGCTTTGAACGAAACTGAGTGAGAGGTGAGAGTAGGCGATATATCAGAATGGGAATGCCTAGCTGGTATGCATTCCAAATATTTGTTTGGAAGCGTGAGTGTATAATGGAGTGACATTGTGCATTCGCCGTGGAATTGAAGGGATATTATGAGTTTGTGCAGTTTTATGTCGTTTTCAATTGGCAATCTGGAAGCAGAAAAAAGCATTCTGAAAGCGTTCAATTGGGCAAAAGTGACAGTTCTGATTCTAAAAAAAAGAGAATTTCACTTCTGGATTTGAAATCAGAAGCAAAAACAGAATCACTCACACATTCAAAGATTTAAATGTCACGCTTGATAAATTACATATTTTTTTTAAATTTACAAATTGTGCGAACTGTGAAGTGATTGTTGGAATACTAATACAGTCACACCAAACTTCAAATTTTTCAGAATCGAAAAAAACTGTTCAATTGGGATTCCGAATCTAAAGCCAATTCCGGATTGCCAATTGAAAACGACATTAGTTTTGCATTGTTTCGAATTAAAAATTCTTTTCTTAAATCGTATAATTTTTTGAATTGCTTAACGGAAGCACTCATTCCACTCAATATATGGACGCTTCGTCCCTGGTGAATAGGTACATATTTTTTAAAACAAGGATATTAAATTGAATGAGGTTTGAAAACTTGCGTCACTAACAAGGTCGATTTAGATAAAAATGTTATGTGCACAAATTTATTTATCTTGAGCGGTATTTTCAAAACTATAAATAAAATTATAGCACGTCACGCTCAGGGCCTTCGAGAGAAGTCCCGAGGACGGATACGATTTCCAACTACAGGACGATATCTCTCGTCATCAATTTAAGTAAACTCTTGAAAGAATTAATACTTAGGAAACTCAAGAAGTTCTGCAGCGAATAATCTCAAAATTCCTGATATTCAGATCAGCTTTTGGAAAAAATATCGCCTTAAAAACCATCGAGTTAACTGCTGTTATCCACAAACTTTAGTAAGTAGGCTTTCCGATAGCACTTATCAAAATGATTTTCTCTTTTCATTCTTCCAGAAATTTCTTCATTCAATTTGATAATTTCAACAGTGAAAAGTGTAAGATCTGGAGTTGCCTCATTATGAGCTCTGATCAGCCAACTTCAAGTTATTAGCTATAGCTCTCCAATATGGTTCACCATTTCCAAAACAGCTATGATTAGTCCTAACCCTGAGAATCTGCCCAGGGCTTTACTTCGATCGTAAGCGATGTAAGCTCTTCAAGAATAAAGAACTCTACTCTGAAGCCAAGACTACCCCGCTGGATTACTGATCCTAAGGCTATCTGCAAAGAAGCAAGTTAGAAACATCGCCAACCCACCCAATCACTTGGCGAGAAGGATGACAACTTAACAACAACATCCTGAACCAAGGTATCTTGTCGCAATTGAGACATTGGACGAAGATAACATTTCGACAATCAACTATAAAGCAATATCCTTCTACACTGACAATGGTTCACTACTTTGGCTGAACGCCAAACCTACAACCCATATCAACACATCGCCACTGGACAACAGTGGCTGAGTTACTCTAGGTGGAAAAGATCAAACCGATATCACTGTATTGAACTATTCAGTACCAAAAATTCTTATTGCATTTTACAATTGTATCTTCTTTAAGTTCTTAAGAAAAGTTTAAACAGAAATGTTCAATAAAACAAAATTGAATTGCTATTGAATTGGTTATTCAATTCAATGAAAAATTCAGCTTAAATTTTCACTGATTACGATATTTTCTATACTGAGACATTACAATACAATATTTGCCATGAGGAAAATACAATGTTTTCGATATTTTTCAAATCTTCTTTGAAACTTTGAAATTCGAAAAAAAAGTCTTTAAAAATGAGTGAAGTTAAATATAAATTTATGTCTTGAAACAAAGAAGATACCTTTGCGATTTTGTTTTAAACATTTTTCTATGTTTTTCATTATCTGTTGTTATTTTGTATTTTTTTGTCATAAAATCTATTTAATTATTTAAAACATTGAGGAAACCATTTTTCATTTAAGTTTAAAATTCCACATAATACACCTATGCATTAATTTGTTGTTGTACCTGTACAAGAAGCTGTTGGAATGTATACCGCATAAAATTTTCATCGTATTGCAAGAAGGAAAACTATGTGAACAGATGGTGGAATTATGTAGTATTAAAAGTTTTATTTTCCCTTCGCAACATGCAGAAGCACATCGCATCGTTCTGAAAAGTGCATTCTGAAAAAGGAAAACATAAACTCCTATCAAGGATCTACTTTGCGATACCTACACGAATTGGAGGTTGTGGTATATGAAACACAAATACGGTCAACGGAGCTATGGACGTGGGAAAGGGAAGAGAAGGTAGGATTGCATCCATGCTAAATCCATGAAAGAAACATTTGTAGGAGCATGATAGCTGTTGTTTTTTTTTTGTATTTAATTAAAAGAGATAAAATAAAGGTATTATGAACCGGTACGCAATATCTCTTGAGCCATTTTAAATACTATTTTAATAAAATCCCACGATTTTATTGTTTAATTTCCGTAGTACAAGTATTTTAGTTATTTATGATATATTTTTGTAGAGCATATCAGGAAAAATTGTGCACATGTAAGTTAGGTGGGTAGAGAAAAAAAAGAACTGTTGTGCTTAGATAGAAACAAAAAAGCTTGAATGTGTTCTAAATATAGACTACACAGATTTTGGTAATGAATTAACTCCCACTATTTTTTTTACGGTTGAATTGTTTAAGGGGAGGAATGCAACTGGCTATTTCATTAGAGCACTTACCGTAAAAGTAACGATAAAAGAGTGAGAGACAGGAAACGTTACGCCGTTGTTCGAGTGACGTAAAAATATCAATGATTTTCCTGTCTCCGATCATTTTTAAAAATCGTCTTTGTATACTGTCCAAGAGGCTTAAGTAAGTTGCTGGAGCACCAGCCCAGAGATGGGAGTTATACTCAAGCTTTGGACGTATATAACTTTTATAGATAATAGCCAGATCTAGAAAGAATTTCTTGCATCAACAACAATGGAAATTGATTCATATAATTGATAAAAATCTAACCACGTCATCTTAAATTTCCGATTCTTCTATTTTCATACACTACAAGATCTTACGTTGTGCGATGTTCTTTGCTCCATGATTTTGATGATCTGTCAGCTGGTCCAGTTGGTTACGGTTCTTACGATTTTTGGAGAACTATATCTCAGGAACCACTAATGCTAAAAAGATGAATTCTGTTGAAGCCTCTTTACTCTACCAGTGTAGCAAATGTTCTGCATTTGAAGTTTCTGACTTCCCTGGTACTGAATTTAAAGGGCGATCGGAAATCACCTGAGTATTACCGTATCCTTTAATTTGAGGAAAATCTGTCCAACCGTAAATATTAATGGACATAATGTACGTCTAGATCAATCGATTTCAAAGCATATTACGACTTACCAGTATTTCTGGAATTTTCCTCCATCGCAATGTTCATTTTCACGAAACCAATACTTGACGTCAAGTCGAGCAAGTAAATTGCTAGGAAGTGTTTTTGGGTGGACAGTAAAAGAGTAAGTGGATGAGAATATAACACAGACTTCTTAAAAATAAAAAAAAAACTTAATGCAACAAGTAGGATATACTAAAGTAGCAAAAGGAGCTTCTGAAAGTAACGTGATCCATCAATTTTTTAAGGATAGTTAAACAAAGCGCAGTCGAAGGTTATGGAGAAGTAATTCTGGAGTTACGTTCCATGAATTCCAGTTGACTTTCAACGCCCACCTAAACAATGTTATATGAATCCCTTTAAATTCTTAAATTAAATTTGTCTCTTTCTCTGGAAACATTTTGTCCAGTAATTTATTTCGCTATAGATATTTATTTTTGGTTCTATGAAAAATTTATCTTCGCATACAAATTGAAGAATAAAGATAAATTATACATTATGTATAGTTTCTACATATCTAAGTTGTTCTACTCGAAGGAACTTTTATTCATTTGGTATTGATTTAGTATCAGTTTGGTTTATGACACAGTTTCTGTTACTGGCACATTTTCTTAGCTCCGTTTGGAAGTTAGTAGTTTGATGGTTGTACAACACGAATCAACATTACCAGTATACACCTTTAAGTCCTACGTAATGTACATTAAACCAGATAAATATTAAATCCACTCAATTGCGCTTAGCAGACTTCGCAAAGCAAAATAATAATAATAATAATAAAGCAAAGCAAAGAAATTGGTGTTCACTTTTTCTTTCCCGAATGTTTTTTTTTTCTACGGTATCGACATTCGACAATCTAGAAGAGAGATTTATTGACGGAATGTGCAGTGGATTGAGGTTATGTCGATATGTGTTACGTTTTTTTTTTTTTTTATTTCAGTTTTCTTTTATAGTGGTTTTAATATGGTTAAGTGACTGTGTGATTTATTTGTATCCACAGAGGTTTATCCAGCTTAAGTGATGAATCTATATAACATTCATTCTCAAGAAGAGATTGGGGAGAGTACGATATCTCAGGCGAAAAAGTTTAATGACAGATTTGTATAGAACAGTTAAAAAAAGCATTATTTAGTATGGGAGGGGGGTCTATCTTCCCCCGTTTAGGTGGCAGGGGCAATTTAAAAAATATGTACGTAAAATGGAAAAAAAAATTAATTAAAAAATAACGGTAATACTTAACATTAAGTTTTTTTAAAGCCAACATTCTATTCTATTAGCCAGTTTTTAAATCAAGTCAAAACTATGCATATTTTTTGAAAAAAATTGTTTTAAACTCAAAATTTCGACAAAAAAAGTTTAAAAAAATGTTTAAAATGTAATTTTTCAAAACTTTAAGACTATATACTATTGTTTTTTTTTTTTAATTTATTGCTCTTATTTAATTTTGGTCAAAAACTGAAAACTAGATGATTATATGTCTTCTAGTTTTTGAGAAAATTGAAAATTACCAAAAAAAAAAATATTTTAATTAAATTATTTTTTCCTTTGTTTACCTCAATAAGATTTCATTTGTAATTGTAGTTGCTTGTAGTAGGTATATAGTGGACATTGGACAATAGGTTGGTGTAGTTAAATTTTAGTTGAAACATGAGGCAAATTTTCATCCTTATTTTTGCAGTTCATTAGCACAGTACGAAAATTTTAATGCAATAAGGTGTTTAGTTAATCTATCCAGAGAAATAAATACTATTCATACTGTCGAAGTATGTATGTACATGAGTACAGAACAGCCAAAACCTGAAATAACTCAATTCAGAACAAAATAAAACAATTTTTTTTTCAATTATTAACACAATTTTAAAAAATTTAAAGGTATTCTGGACAAGTGCATTTTCTCTGCATTTTAAATTATACACATTCATCATTTTCTTTCATTACTTAAGGACTCTAAAATTTTGGTAACTTTAGCTCGAATATTTTTGCCAGAAGCAGTTTTTGGTAAAGAATCAACGAAATAAACTCCTCCATGCAAATGCTTAAAATGCACCATTCCCTCAGTCACATACTTGGAAACGTCGGCTTCAGTTAAACTGCTGTTGGGAACCTTAATGACAGCAGCAGCTGGCAAGGAACTAGAAATAATATCAGGAATTCCACAAACACACACTTCCACCACATCTGGAATTTGTATAATAACCTCTTCAATCTCGGTAGGGAAGTAGTGAAAATTATTGTATTTCAAAATATCTTTCTTTCTGTCAACAACTAGCAATGATCCTTTCTCGTCAAAGTAACCAAGATCACCGGAATGAATATATCCATCTTGATCGTAAATTTCACTAGTGGCAGCAGGATTTCTATAGTAACCAGACCATTGAAAAGGACATTTTATCAAGATTTCTCCCACTTCACCAACTCCAAGTTTTTTTCCAGTATCGTCAATAATTTTGACTGTCACGTTGGACTTCAATTTTCCGTTTTCTCCAGGCTTTGTTGGGGTTCCAAAACTGCATGCACCGGAAATTTCACTCATACCATATCTAACTATCACTTGACAGCCCTGTACATGTTGAGCGAATTCTAGAATAACTGCAAATGGAACAGCGCTTCCACCACAGATATACTTTCGGAAAGAACTAAGGTTTCTCTTTGTAAAATCAGGAATTCGTATTGCCGTGGCCATTTGTGATGGCGGTGTAAAGGCAACATTTAGTTTGTATTGTTCAATTATTCTCAGAAAAAGTTCAGGTGAATACTGATGATCAGTAATCACTCTAGTGCATCCAGTAATTGTTCCATGAAGTAGGCATGAAATTCCAGAAATCCAGTAGATAGTACTGAAGCAAAGCAGTTTGTCATCCTCTGATATTACACTGAAAAAAAAATCAATTTTATTTATCTTCTTGCTATACTGAACTTATGGTAAATATACATATGTACTTACTAAATAAATGCATTGATTAAACTCTCATGAGACATGCAAACTCCTTTAGGAAGTCCTGTTGTCCCAGAGGAACACAAAATTGCAGCCGTTTGACTGCTGCCTCGTTTTAATGGTTTCACAGCGAAAGAAGCTTCTTTTCCTGTTGGAACAATCAATTCTTCGATTTTTCTCACGCCTTCTAAATGATCCTTCATAGTATAAATTGGAATAGAAGAATCAATTTCAGCCAAAGCATCTTTAACAGTTTGGTATATTTTTCCATCACAAAACATCAGTTTTGGGTTTGTTATAGCAAATATATGTCGAACACCATCTGTTGGAAAAAAAATTTAATTAAGTAATTAAAAAAAGAACAAGCAGAATTATCTAACCTTTATCGAAAGAGGGATCTAGAGTACTTATAGTTGCCCCACAGAGAAGAGATCCAAACACCAATGGTGCAAGGTAGTCGGTGTTGGAAGCACAAATACCAATAACATCCTCTTGCTGAATGCCATTATTCTCAAGATATTGAGCCACCCGAACGCTCATAGTAAAAATTTGCTCATTGGTATATTGTTTTCCATTATTATCACAGATCTGAAATGAGCAAACAGTGGGATTTTCACTATAATTTACAGCTAAATGTGAGATTAGCTATTTTTCGAAGTGTGGTGGTTTAAATTTCTAAAACTATTTTATCCCGATTACTCTGGATGTGATCTTGGGTTTTGGTTGAAAAATTGGTGAATTAAGGGCTTAACCTAAACAGTGCCGAGGTTTAGGTAATTTAAATGAAATGAGTCCGTTTCCATTGAATCTCAATTTGTGTATCTAGTTGAGTAAAGTATACGTAAGTGAATGATTTTCTGTTTTGTTGTTAACGTTTTCGTAACTTTTACTTATTTTCTCCGTTTCACTCATGTCTTTCAAGAGTTCGAACATACATCACGTTAAATGGCTTTTGCATGTAAAGTGAGATGAATTGGTGAGTAAAATCTACACAGAATTTTAGTTCATTTAGTTTATTCTATTACATATTATTTATTAAGGTACACAATTCTTTTGCGTACATAATTAGACTAAAATAAATTTGAGATTGTTCACGAAATATTTTCGTTTTTATAAATCTAAAACGGTTTTGTTCATAGTTCGAATCGTAATAGAGATTAAATTATTATAGTATCATTAAAGTAATTGACCTCAACTATTACTTCAATCAGAGTATAAACACTATAAGCTGCACTTGCACTGATAAAATAAAGCATATATAAGTAAAGATTATACCTACCTGGGATATGTGTTGAGGTGATTTAAGTAAGCTTTCTAAAATAGAATGCCCCAACGAAACATCAGGGCCACTTTGCAAAGCCACTTTTGGACCACTCCATGTCCTTGTTTTGGGATCGAAGTGGGGGCCTGTTTCAGTAATTTTACTATGCATTGAACTTGTATACTTTACAATGAACTAACCGAATTTAAAATGATAACAAAACTATTTCCAATAGCGACTGCGACTTTTATTGCAAAATGATCAAGTTTATCTTTTGTACGAAATTGCATCACTTTACTTGTGAAGCACGCTAAACTAAATGATTGTTATTAATAATTATATAATATATATATAATTATAGCGAAGAGTATTCAAATACAATTTTTATCAGTAATAAGGTTAGCCGTAATGCGCTAATGGTTAGACGTAGTGTATAACAAGACAAAAAGATGCAAAATCATTATTGTAAATTTTAGTGATACCTAACGGGGAGAGTACGATAACTCAGGTGACAAAGTTTAATGACAGATTTGTATAGAACAAGCATTTGTTAAGAACAAGCATTTTTTACTCTGGGAGGTGGGGTCTATCTCCCCCCGTTTAGGCGGTAGGGGCAACTTAAAAAAATATGTACCTTAAATTAAAAATAAATAATTAAAAAATAACGGTAATACTTATGACTAAGTTTTATACATTTTTTAAAGCCAACACTTCTGTTTATTAGCCAGTTTTTAAATCAAATAATAACTATGAATAGTTTTTGAAAAAAATTGTTTTAAACTCAAAATTTGGACAAAAAAAGTTAAAAAAAATGTTTAAAATATAATTTTTCAAAACTTTAAGATTATCTACTATTATTTTTTAGAATTCGTTGCTCTTATTTGTTTTTGATCAAAAACTGAAAACTAGATGATTTTATGTCTTCTAGTTGTTGAGAAAATCATCATCATCATCATCGGCTCGACAACCGGGGTCCGGTCCTGGCCTCCTTCAACAAGTCTCTCCACCTATCCCGGTCTTGAGCCGACGCCATCCAGTTGCGCACCCCAAGACTTCGGGCGTCCTGGTCTACGCCATCTCTCCAGCGTATGGTCTACCACGCTGCCGTCTACCATAGAATGTACCACAAAGGACTTTCCTCTTCACTCATGCGAGCTAGGTGCCCTTCCCACCGGAGTCTACCGAGCCTAATTTTTGTCACTATGTCTGCTTCAAGGTAGATTGCGTACAATTCATGATTGTACCGTCTCCGGAATCGTCCTTTCTCACATATGGGGCCAACAATTCTCCTTAAGACTTTTCTCTCGAACGCGGCTAAGAGGTCGGAGTGTCTTTTGCTAAGCACCCAAGTCTCGGATCCATACGTGAGTACTGGCAGGACCATGGTCCTGTACAGCAGTAGTTTTGAAGTTATGGTGAGATTTCTGGATTTGAAGAGCTTTGACAGACTATAGTAGGCTTTGTTGGAATTGAGCAGCCGCCCGCGTATTTCTTCTTCTAAATTATTATCGGCTGCTGCTATTGATCCAAGGTATTTAAATGATTGCACTATTTCAAATTCGTGCTCCGCTACCTTGATTGTTTCACCCATTGTTCTTCTCACCAGTTCGACGCCACCATGCGCTTTGTTCAACCTTCACTAATGTGCAGCCCCAGATTTTGTGCCACCTACTCGATGTGGATGAAGGAATCGTGTACAACTTGTTCAGTTCTTCCGATGATGTCAATATCGTCTGCGTAAGCCAATATCTGGCTGGACCTGTTGACGATGGTCCCTCTTGTTGCCGTGCCAGAGTCACGGATTGCTTTCTCCAACAAAAGGTTGAAGAGGAGGCAGGCCAAACCATCCCTTTGTCGGAGTCCATTCAAAAATTTATTTGGAATGCCGAATTCTCACATGGCCTTGTATAGTTCAACCCTGGCTATGCTATCATAGGTGAGCTTAAAGTCTATTTTCTACCAGAGTTTCATCGCTAGACAAAATTCTCTTATGAAAATCGAGATCGGCAAATGCACAATTTGGAAGCATTGTTCAGACGTCACTCTATTCATGTTGAAATTACAAAACAAACTAAACACAAATCACTTAACAGCTGTTAAATTGGCTGTCAGTTGAAAAAGTGTTGCCAACTTGAATAAACACCCTTTTCAAGTACTACTAGTATGCGGTACACTTTAAGATATTTTAAGATTCAAAAGAACAGAATTAAGTAAGAGTCAGATTTCAAGATTTTGGTTTTTAAATAAAATCTAGAAAAAGGTTTTCCGTAATTAACGCTTATGTTAATCGCTCAGGAGAGGAGGAGGAAGAAATTTTGTATGAATTAACAGTCTAATTGGTCAATGACTCGGATGCTTTTTTCCTAGATTTTATTCAGGGTGGGACAAATGGACCTCGGCATAGAAAAAAGAAAAATAAGTTAATAAGATCGATTTCGTGGAACATGGCGCCTATGCTCGTAGACATTATGTCGTTAGCTAAAACACAATGAAATAAAGTTACTTTACCTACATAACACATTACATTTTATAGGTGTACATTGTTAATGAAATGTTAAGAGTGCCACAGAGAACAATTCCATGTTCACTGTTTCCACGAACAATTAAGTATACAAATTACGAATATATTTACACCTACCTTAATATAGAATTGATTCTCCAAAAAAAAGTATTTTTTCGTTCTTCAATTTGATGCGAAGCCCTAAAGCACTGAACACGTGTAGACAATATTCTTTATCCTTAGTTATATAGTAGTATCCATCGAAAAGAAGAAAATGTCGAAAAGAATAAAATGTCCTTGGTCCTTCCTATTTTCTTTTAACTGAGCACATTTAGCCTGTTTCATTGATGGTTCACAGATTTTTATTTTCTTGGGTCTTTTTTCGTAAAAGCCTTTTCGATAGCAATTTCACTGGACGAATCGTCATTTAACTAATCGTATTTCCTTTTTTTCTAGTACAAAAAATGTTTTCAAAAGATAATAAAACAAATGATGTATCACATAAATAAAATATATAGGTAACAGAAAACTTTAGCAGTGAATAAAATGTTTTATATATAGATCACCTTATATAGTATAACGAGTAGAAAAAAAATGAGATAACATTTTTTTTGTATATAAAAATTGTTTTTTTTTTTTATGAGGTGCTAGACCAAAAACCTCAGGGATATTTATTTTTCTACATCAGCCTTTCGATAAAATTGTTTGATTCAATCCGCTTCCAAAATCAATTAAGAATATAAAATTGTCTGTTATGATTTCTGATCTTCTTCGTTGAAAACATCTCTCATAAAATTTTCGTGTGATTGAATTATTTCGATACCAATAATCAAATTACCGTCTGACCTGTTCCATCATTTATCCACAAGAAATCCATAAAATGTTTCCCTCTTGCCAACTACCATCTGGTGCTTTTCAAATTGTACAAAGGGCAATATACGCAGCTAGAACAAAAATATTTTCCATGCTATTCTTGAGCAGGCCTTTCGATGGTAGTTTTTTTAGGATTCACTTCTAGGTAATTGTTATTGGTTGGACATTTTCGTAGAAGTTGCATGCAAGGGTATTAATTCTCATTACAAGTACATCTCCTCAAGGAGCAAACATTATTTACGTTGGTCCTTCAACTTAGCTTCCAATAAGCTTCCAATATGTTCCAATATTAAAGAGGCAGGGATTATTACAAAATCGTTATTGAAGTAAAATCTGATATAACACTTTCCTTATATATATTTATCGAAGTATTTAGTCCGATAAGAAAATCAGTGCGGTACACACTGATGTAACGTGTGCTTCAAGTATTTATTTATTTTGTGATCACACGATATCTTCCCACTGTTTAGGTCACCTTGGAATGTAAAATAATATTAAAATACAAAATTTCTGAAAACTTAATAAGTAACTAACTGGCATGTATGATGCCTATTTGTATAATCACATATGAAAGTAAATTTATTTTCAAAATTCTAAAGTTAAAATATTGTAACATACAATATTTCATCAAAATCGTTAAAGCCGTTTTGGAGAAGCCAAACAATGAGAATAGGAGGCGTGAAAATATGATTGTTTTACGAAGATCAATTTTGTTTTGAACAGGCCCCGAAAATTTCATCTAAATTATTTAAGTGGTTTCTGAAATATAGAGCGGCTTCCGCGAAACACAGCGAAAATGGGCATGGCAGAAGGCAATAAAAAAACTTCCATTAGGCAGCAGCGCAAAAGCTGTTTAAATAAAGGATTAAATAAGTCATAAATCGATAGGTACTTATACCTACCTGAATTGAATTTTAGTCGTTTTATGATCTCATCCTTCTCTTACTTTTCTGTCATTATTGCGGGAACTTATGTACATACATACATAATAATAATTTGCTTTGAGAAATCTGTACGAGAAACTATAAACTTTCTTATTTCTTGTATTTACCTGCCTTAAAATAATTATTTATATAAAGCAAAAAGATAATGTGCTTTTTAATGACAGTTGCTTTAAATTTATTCCATCAAAAGGATGTGTTTTCAAATTTTCTAAAAAAAAAATATCACCAGATACAAAATATGACAAATGGCAAAAAAGTCTCGTTCGCTTATGAATTATTTGTCTATCGACAAAAATTACGCAGGAAAGCAAAAATCGATAAGGATCAAAGAGAGCAAATGATTAAAGCCTACAAGTTAAAATATGATCTCATTAAATATTTAATAGCTGTTAAATTGGACACCATGTTCAATTGTAGCGACAACGAACGTGAATCGCTAAAAGAAGTCATCCATTTTAAAAAGAGTCTCAAGAAAAAACTGAAGAAGATGTTGAAATCAGAGGCAAATAATAACTTCCCTGAAAATGAAGATGAAGAGCAATCGATTGGAAAACGATGAAAAAAATATCATTATCTGTTCTTCTTCTTGCTTTGTCTGGCAGTTTTGCTTGTGTTCTTTTTTTTTTGGTTTTATTAATTTGTGTTTTTGCCTTTTGAATGTTTAATAAAATTAAATATTTAAATTTTAAGTCAAATGATTTAACTTTGTTTTTACTTGACACATGAAAGAAAAATGAAATACTTTGCCGAACGATTGGGTTTTAAATTTTCAGTATAAATGAAAATCAATGTACCTAATTAAATTATGAAGGTTTGGATGTTTGAAATGAATATTTAGTTTGTATTAAATCTTTTATTTTGTTCATTTCAATTTATTTGTCTTTTAGATTTTGAATTTTTTAAATTTCAATTTTACAATTAGTGTCTTAACATAATTTTCTGTTCTTCATAAGGATTAGATGAAGTAAAATACACATTAGTTATTTTCTTTCGGTTGATGAGAAAAAAAGAACTGGAGTTACTCGTACATGTTATCGATAGTTTCCACGGAAAATCCTTATAGATTACTTACCTTTAAATATCAATGCCATTGCTGAAATTAAGGATTGTTTTCTTGAAAAACGATTATTTACCGTCCGCTTAAGGCCAGTTTTCTCAGAGTTGATTATTTTCCATGATTATTGAAACGCTTTTATTCTATAGAATGCATATTTTACTAAAAAAAATTTTCACTCACTTTTTTTCAGCGTTTTTGGCGCATTATTATTTATGAATTTAGCTAATCAACTGAGGGTGAAATTCAGCCAGAACATTTTAATGATGTATCAGAAACTTGGCCTCTGTGAACAAACAAGAATCATGTTTCAGTGAATTGAAAAAATCATTGATTAACGAAATTAATAATTAATAAAATTATGGATTTCTTGATTGAATGATAAAAATTTGGTACCGACTTGCAAATAAATAATCCCTTGCATAATTAAATGCAATACACTTTTAGATTGAAATTCCTCAGTGTTCTATTGATGAGTTCAAAAATTATATAAAATGAAAAAAAAGGAAAAAAGTTTTATTGTTTTTTTTAATAATTTTGACCAAATAATTTTATTTACTTACAAAACTTTGCTGAACATTTTTATTAAAATGTTCTCAGATAAATATGTCTTGTCTCAAGGATTATAAGACAGGTACGTTTATTTTTGGTGCCCCTTAACATTTTGACTCCTAAGATTGAAGAAAATCTTTTGATTTAGGTCTTAAATTTTTTTTTGGCAAAACCTGACAATACTTATAACATCAGTGGGTCGTTTCAGCATGAGCCTAGTGTTGTAACTATACATACAAATTAGACAGGTAGTTCCACAAAACATATTTTCAACTAGCTTAAAATACATAACCTCATTAGCCATTCTTAATTACCTACCTGAAGATTATCATTCAAAGTTCCCAACCCTTTTAATCACTACATAATCTTCAGTTCTATAAATCGGTTCTTGGATAATCTACATTAAAAAAAACCGTCACACAGGTACTTAAGACGATACTTACCTCAATTGTATATAACATTGTCAGATCGGCGAAACTAAGTCAGTGTGCAAGAATCTCTCAAGCCTTAACAATCTCAAGGAAATTATCAAAATGTCCTCGCAACAAAATATCAAATCAAACCCAACTCAAGAACTAGTACCATACCTACTGTTTGTGTACCAAAAAGAGCTTCGGTCAAGACGACCACCAAGTCCTGCTGTGAAAATCCAAGAAGAAGTAAAGTATAACCTTACCAAGGAGCTAGTACGAACCAATTTAAGTATAGTGAAGAAATCAACCAAAGAAATTGGACGCGATTATGGAAGTGAATTTAGTAAAATGTATCAAAAGATGAAACAAACCAAGTTGAAGAAGCAACAATCATCAGCTCAAAAGAGTGCGACGACAGCGGCGAATAATGGGAAGAGTTCTTGAATGATAGCCCACCAAATTTGTGACGTCAAAGGAAAAAAATCAAACTGTTTTATAGCATTTTTAAGTTAATTTTATAATTAAAGATTTAAGAAATTATTTTAAATAAATTAAATATTTTGTATTTAAATACAGTAGTTAAAAAATCACTTTAAAGAGTTAAGAAATTAATTAGAATTTCTGTAGAACTAAACTTTGAGCCCTGTGGCATTTGTGAAATTTCAAACCTTATTCTCATGTTGAATTATTATCAATGGATTCATTTTCATTCGAAAGTCTCAATAGGAAATTTATCTAGCTTGCTATCAAGGCTTAAAATGTCAAGCTCTTCATAATGGAAGATTGACAAAAGGAATTTGAAATCCAAAGTGGGGTAAGCAGGGCTGTATACTTTCACCAATATTGTTCTTGTTGATGATTAGTAATGTTTTGCACGCAGCTTTGTCAGATGGAAATGGAGACATTCAGTGGATTCTGCAATCACACTTCAAACAGCTTGACTACGCGAACGACGCACGTATGCTTGCGCTCACACACGTTGAGTCGGGTATAACACCTTTATATGTAATGTAAGAAATTTATTTTTATTAATTTTTTTTACCATTTGTAAACAAATATTATTTAATATCTTTTTTATATTTAACTGGGCAAGAGTTGGAGAGATCTGAAAAACATCTCCAGGAACTGTACGCGCGTGGGAGTAGTGGCGGTCCTACATATGCCCTGGAACAGGAAACTCAAGGAAATAATTAGGTTCGAGGACATTATGTAAAAAAGTAAGTTAGTATATAATATTCATAATGGTTTACAACGAGTCCGAACGCATAAGAACCTTGCTTAAAAAAATTTGTAAGCTTTTGTATAATTTATCTCTGCAATAAAAATAAATCTAATCTAAAATCTATTTAGAAAATCTTGTGGGTAACGAAAATCTTTAAATCATCTTTATCGCATAGTTAATAGCAATTATTTTAATGGGTAGGGATTAAAGCACTTAACTTTTAATCTCCTTAGGTATGTAAAGATTGAATTAAAATTCATGCTGCAAAGTTTTTTTCTTCTTGAAAAACAGAATCAAAGAAGTGTTATAAATTGGATTATTATAAAGCTGTAAGGTGTTTAAGGATTAAACAATTTATATTCATCACTTTGTAGAAATAGACAAAGCCCTTCAAATGTACTTATTCGTACTACACAAAGGGTCTACTTATTGGATTGTGTAATTACTTTCGTAAATTGAGTTTTCCTTGCTGCACAAATTTCGAAATGAAAAAATCCAAAGATTGTTCCGAGAAGATTAATTTGTTTGCGGAAACTTAAGCTTTTGCATGATTCCTGCAATTGAAATTTTAGTTGAAGTTTTTCTCTTTAAAAGTAATTCTTTCTTAAAACTATAATACGAGTACATTTGATGCTTGGAACTAATAGTTTTCAGAATTCAAATCATATAGCAAGAAAGATAACAAATAAACTACAAATCCCCCGTTGAATAAGACAATTCGAAATTATTCGAAAATCCATCACAAGAAATAAATAACGATATGGATATTACTCTACTATAGATAAGACCATCCTCTATATTTTTTGGGTATTATCTGAGTTCAGAAAAAAAAAACATTCGAATCTTATTCAAAACAACATTGAGCAGATTTCAAGAGACGGCAACTAAAATTTCCTAAAAATATATTTTCAAACTTCTTTGATTTGATTCTCTTGAAATTTATAACTAGAATAAAAAGAAAATTTAATTTAAAACGTAATTTGATGTCGCCCACTAAATAAACCCTTTACTTTGAATGAAAAATTTCCTTTCCAAGAAGATTGATATGTTTATATCAATCCTCAAAACGATAGATATGTAGCTTTCTACCTTTAGAATAATCAAATTTATACCATTTCTCTGTATCCCTCCAAAGACAAATTATATTTTTAGAATTCATTTCAATATTGATAAGGAGATTACGAAGTTAAATATGCTTTAAATCTATCTATAAGTCCTAACCATTAAAATAATTGCTAGATATTAACAAAGCCCTTGTCAAATCAAATAGTATGCCATTAGCAGTGAAAGTAAAGTAAAGTTTCACAGCGCATTAAATGAAGATTATCGCAACAATTTATACAAAAATAAATTTTAAGCCTAACGTCTATACAGCATTCGAACTGTTGAATCCCATGAACTTATCTAGATGTTGGTTATATTCATTTAAGTAAATTAAAATTAATGATTCAATACATTAATTCCTCGTCTGGCCTAATAGACGCGTCAATATAAGATTTGTAATGAAATTTTTAGTCTGCGTGGAAAAAAGTTTAACGAAATCTGACAACCGGAAGTCTCTTTTTTCCTGAGTTTGGTATTTTTCTTGCAGAACAAAAATTTTTGTATTTAACTCAAGGGTCCGAAATTTGTATATTCTTAGAAATGAATTTTGCTTATATTTGTTTGAATATAACTTCTTCTATTTGCTATATGTTCAGTACTGCCGTCCCTACGGTTATAGTGCTGTCACCTTCATGTGCCAAATGTAATCGAAAAATAGTATCACTTTGAAAATTAAAGCTATAGATGTTACTGTAAATTCTCGAAATGATTAAATTTTACAATTTACCGGTAAGATCTAGGACATTCACCAGCATTGGAAAATACAAATATAATTGGTATACCTATACGATTCTAATAATATAAATTATACGACGTAACTCCTTTGTTCCACTCAGGGCAGTGGTTCCAAACCTTTTCAGTCTTGTAACAACCATGAGCTATTAGGAAAACTGATCTTAAACCCTATATAATGTTATCGAAAAAAGGCTAAATTTTTTTGGCAAAAAAAAATATTTATTGCTTCTGTTTTCTCCTCAAAAAATAGTGTAAGCTTTCTAAAAAAACAATAAAATTTGTATGAATTTTTGTGAACAACAACAACAACTTAAAGGTATTACCACCAAATTTTTTTACGAATCAATTTTTTAGTTAATTTGTTTATATTTTATTTTTGCTATTTCCTGCTTCCCAGACAATCATCAGACTCTGGTGTTGCTGAGCACTAACAATTGGTTAGTTGTTCACAAAAATCCAATGAAATTGACGGAATAAAGAATGGTCAAGTCTAATAAACTGACATTCTATGTACGAATAGTACAACAAAAAAAAAAATTGTATTTCAATGCAAACACTCTCACCTTGAATATTTTTTATTTTTTCAATTGAATCAATAACTTTTTTTTTAATTTGTGTAAATAAAAGAATAAAATAAGATTGCATTTTTCTCAAACTTTATAGAGATAAAATCAAAACAAAAATTTGAACACACACATCAGTTTTTTTTTTATGTGTTTGCCTACGACACTTGGGGAAATGTATGGGCCTATCTGTCCGGAGAATTTACGAAAACAAAATATTAATAACTTTTACCAATGTTGTTGAAAAATTATAAGTCTTACCGGTAAGTTCTAGAACTGCCCCATTTCGGTAATTTACAATAACATAGACATATGTACATAACAACAGACCGATCCAAAAGCACTCTTAAGTTGTCTGCTATCCGAAACACCCCACCTCCCAGGTGTCTGCCAAGTGTCAAACTTTTTTGGAGGCACCATTACCAAAAACATATCAACAATTTGGCTGTAATAAAATAACTTGATTGTCCATCATTTTAATGCACCTTTTAATGCTGAAACGCCCCTGGATTTAAGATTAGTAATGCCCATTCCTTTTTATCTGCTGATAGAAAAAAAATCAGCTGTGATAAAATATCTGCCCTGTTCTATGAGTACGTTTTTCTTATTGATAAATAATTTCTCGAGAAATGGTTCATCAAATTCTTTAACAAAGTTTATAATGGTATTTACTTTGAAATTAAATTTTGAAAACAAAAAAAAATACCAAAACCATTATTTAAACACACAGAAATATTGTTTATTGAGATGGTTCACAAAACTAAAAACTGCTCTTCTCAGATACCTACGTCATATTGCTAGCATAATTTATATAGGTAAATACATATAACCTATTCCCTTAATCCCTTCAAACAATAGAATATAAATTAAATTATTAAATCATTCTACATAACAATGGAGAAACAGTCCAATTATTTATTTTCAACAAGATTTAAATACTTCAAGTAATCACGGGTTCTTCCGCGAATATCTGCTTAATCTTTGTTAATTTGCGAAATAAAAACCCTTTTATTTCTTATAGAATTCATGGAAATTTTGTTCAGGATTTATTTATGTCTGCCTGAGGAGATAAATAACGAATTGCTTTTACACGGTGGGATTAACCCACTCATTCAATACATATTATTTTGTATGATGTTACTGCGTATCTTCTGTTTCATGTTCTTACTTTGATTTTTATTTTTTTTTGTCGAATTTTAAATTATATAAAACCTTTTCAGTATCTTTGATACCTACTCAATAGTAAAGATAATAATATACAAATCTAAGAATTTCATGCAATTAAAGAAGAGCGTTGGCGTTGGTTAAAAATAGTGCCTGTAGAATTATCGACAAAGTTTAATGACAGATTTGACATTTTTTGCCCAAATTTTGAGTTTAAAACAAGTTTTTTTTTTCAAAAACAATGCATAGTTTTGACTTGATTTAAAAACTGGCTAATAAACAAAAGTGTTGGCTTTAAAAAAATGTATAAAACTTAGTTGTAAGTATTACCGTTATTTTTTAATTATTATTTTTTCCATACGTTAAACATATTTTTTAAATTGCCCCTACCGCCTAAAAAAGGGGAAATAAACCCCCTCTCCCATAGTAAAATATGCTTGTTTTTAACTGTTCCATACAAATCCATCATTAAACTTTGTCGCCTGAGTTATCGTACTCTCCCCGAATTATCGATTTGGTATAATCTGAATCCAGCCATGGATTTCTTTCAAACAATCTTCTTTTTTTTTTAATTTATGAAGAGAACAAAAAAAAAAAACTTTATATCGTAAAAAATCTCTTAAAAACATTTTTCTTAGGTTTCTTGCTTTTTATATTGAGGAAAGAAAAAAAAAAAGAAGTTGTTTTAAACAAAGGGGAAATTCAACAAACGAACTTGACCAAATCAATTATTGTTAACTATATTCCGTGAAAGGGGATATAATTACTGTAATTATCATTAGATCGAATCGAGTAAAGTTTTTTGCAATCCCAAGTTTAGCTTTTTTTCAGACTTCCACAGCACATTATAATCGTAGATATATTTATGTAACAGCTAAGAAGGCATTAATTAAATCATAAGAAGGAAATTATCACGTATCAGATGCTGCGATAAATCTACCCATTAACATAAAATTATGGTTAAAGAGATTATTGTCAAATGGCGCACATTATATACAGAAATTAATTAAGATGATAAAGAATAGAAATTTCCACAGGTCGATTAAGCATACCGCAAAACTCATTTATTTGTGTATGTATTATGTTAAGGATGTGCATAGATACTTATTAGAGTTTAATCCATTAATTAGTCAAACAATTGAAAAGCGAATATTTTGCCAATACTCGTGGTAGTTAAAGGCAAAGAAATAATTATTTTACTTTATTAAATAAGAATGAAAAATTAGCTTATAAAAATTCAACATCATGAATCAAGGGAGGAAATTCAATCAAGTGATTAGGATGTAACAAACTAGGGGAGTTGTGAGCATGTAGAGGGTGTTTTTTTAAAGAGGTGTATAGTACATAACTATAGGTAGGCGACAGTTTTTTAACAGCTGACTGAAGCCTGAACAACGTTTCCAAATTTTGCATATTTATCCCGATCCTGATTATCATAACAGAATTTTGTTTAACGATGAAGCTCGCTTTTGGCTACGTCACTAAGCAAAACTGTCGTATCTGGATTAAAGAAAATTTTCGAGTAAATGTTGAGACACCGTTACGTTCTCGGCTGGTGGAATCATTGATCCGTACTTCTTTAAAAACGATGCTGGCCAGAACGTTACAGTCAATGTTTAACACTATAGAAAATTGGCGGTCCTATACCAGAAACCATATCTAAATGCCAATTTTAAAAATGCAAAAAACACCCTATAGAATATGGAAATTCGCACATGATAATGGTGTTCCATTCTGCAACTTCTAACGTCCATCAGTGATGCAACGGTAACTACAAAACAATTTTGTTTACTTAGCGTCCATTTAACAACCTGATGGATGGAATTGGCGACTTGATGGATTGGTGGCACTTGATTCGTGCTGACGAATAATACCCACATCACATTACAATTGTTTAGTAACAAGGCCTAGAATATACCAAGAGCTCTCGCACCATCATATAATCCACACAACAATCAATTGTTACTCAATGCAAATGAAAAATTAAAAACTCAAAAAACCTTCAATATGCGGAATCACATGAATTTATTTATTAGAAAATTTTTCTTACACAGGGAATGGTTCTTAAAATTATTTTTAAAACTATACATTAATAATATTTGTTATCTTTAGGGAAATTCCTTAAAATGAAATCAAATCTACAAATATGTCACTTGTCGTTTACTACGTTTCCGCTTATAATTTTCCTCGTCAATTAACTTCTTCAGCCTTTCATTGTACATAATTGTATCCATCATATTATTTAGTTCATCCCTGTCATAACGGGTGATATCTTTCCACGTAGAAACGACAATTTGATTTGTTAAGTTGTGTTTAACTTTCGAAAGTCTCAAAAACTGAGCTTTTCTTTGGTGCAATTGTCTTCGGTAGACAAATAAGTGATAAGCAACAGATGGTTCTTCTCGGATCATAGTGTCTTTTCGAAATCTGCTATATAACCGACTTTGACTTGTTATAAGATGCTTGACAAATAGTTGACTAATAAATTAAAAGACAATAGCGTTGGATTTTATACAGTAGAAGAGGTATATGCTTTTCAGGATATGCAGGTATACAGATGGTTTAGTCCTTATTATACTTGCCTACTAAAACAATATACATACCTAAATTATTTTAACCTGCGACAATCTTCAAATTCATTAAGATAATCCTCTTTAAGAATTTGAAAAGTCATTATTACAGGCGCTAAACGCACAATGCTGTTGTAAGCATCGTCGTCGGTTGGGTTGCCAGGTAATCCCGTCTAAGTAATTGAATTTGTTTTGAAAGTATTCAGAAACACCATGAACCAAGAAAAATTGTGTAGAAATTCGTGAGGAAATAAGAGATGATATTTCTTAGAAAATATTAATTAATAGCAACAAAAGCAAAATATTTTATTATGTAGACGAAGATTTACCACCGTTTTCTCAAAGAGGAGAAAAATGAGTCGAATGATGCAAAACAAGAGGAGTTTTGTTTAAGATTTCATAATGAGGTTTAACTTTTGGAGTATTTCCTTTCAAGCAAACTATACAATGGTGAACCAATTTGTGTTTAACTTGGAACAGATTTCAAACTAGTGGTTAAAGTTTCTAGGAGTTAAAATTTTTTTTGGTATTTGGTTTCTTTAATTTGAGTTTCAATAGAAATGTTTTTATAATTAATTTTGAAATTTGATTTAAAAAAAATGCTTTGTGATACACAGTGAACCATTAATGTTTATATCATTATTACGAAATATCTGATAGATTAAAATTATTACTATTAGAAAAAGCTTAAACAAAAAATTGATTAAATATAGCAACAATTTCTTCTATCAAGTCGAACAAAATAAAATAAAAATCAATACGTACCTATGATAGTATTTAAAATTTTTTCCTAAGGCTTAACCAATGAATACAATTTATTCCAAATGCAAAAAAAAAAATAATCCAAAAAAAGTATATTTCTATCTTCTGAGCAATTATATGTTTAAGAGAATCATAACTCAAAAACCACTCTCTTATTATTATGTAGATATTTTATTTTCATTTGCTAATAACAGAGGGTTTTTTGAGTTTTGAGTCTTTGATTTCAACCATTGTGCCATGTATTTAACAGACCAAACTATGGACTAGGGTACTGTTTTACATTGAATTCGTTTGACAGCTTTTCTCTCAGTCTTATACGCATTATTTATAAATATACGTCCTATAATATTCTTTCTTGTACGTTGCAAGAAACATTCATAAACTGAATTTTTGGACCACATCGAAGATCGAACCTTCCATATTTACCATCCATCAGCAATAGCTCTCAGTTTGAGGGAAGATTTTATGTCTAGGATAATTATGTATTCTTTTTTTGCAATATCTCTCTTTGTGTGGTCTAGGATTAAGTTCGTGCGAAGTGAGATCTAGTCATGCATTTTATTCTATTGTATTCATTTTTGTATTTTACCCACAAAGTATTATTTGAATTTCAACAAAAGGCTTTGTAAAGCCCCTCAATTCCAAATTTGGTGGCAAATAATTTTTCCAGCCGAAAGCATTCTCCTTACGCTTACAACAATACCCAAAATATATGTAGTTCTATTGTTGAATTGTAATTGAAAAAAAAAAAAAAACAAACAGGAAGAACCACAAAACACAAACATGTACCTATACCTATTCTAGTAATATAAACTTCATTAATATTCTTTTCACGCAATCAACCTCTTTTTCTCGAAAAATCAATAATAAATAACAATGGCCGTGCCACACACAAATTTGTTCCAATTCATACATATACAATATACATATGTATATATAAAATAAATGGAACAAGTTAAGTAACCACTAATTTAACGAATTAATATTGGTTGCCGGGCAAGATTGCTTTGCCTGTGAGAATTGTTTTTGCCATACGAAATTCGCATTTTCAATCGAAAAACGAAAGGATAATATTTCGCAGCTTTTGTTTGTGTGTTTTGTGTGTATTAATATTTTTATGAATTTTTATTGAGAAAGTTTTTCTATTTATAAAATGAACACATAAAAGTCTATTCGGTACAGAAGTTAGTCCTTTATGGAAAGCTTTTTTTTATTTTTTTGGCGTTGAAAAAATTTGACAAACACATTTCCCTGTAGGTTGGGGTTTAAAAATTAGATGGGAGTTTGTAGAAGAGTTCTTTAGTAGATTATACCTTACGAGTATATGCGTAACCGTAAATTCCCGAAACGATTTTATTTTAGAGTTTCTCGGTAAAACCTATAATTTTGCAGTAGCATTTTTCTTTGGTACACTGGGTGACACGGCTTAGAATATTTCAGCCGCCGATTTGTTTTGATTAAGTTATAGACAGGAAAAGTGTTTTAAAAACAAAAATCTACAAATGCAAGGACCTCAAATTACTAATGAAGAAGGTATGAAAACTAATTTTTTTTCTAATTTTTACCAATATTGCTGACATACCGGTAAATTCTAGAATTTTCCAATTTCGGGAATTTACGGTTATATATAAATATCAAAGGTTAATTTTTATAGGTATATAAAAAGGAAGAACTAAATGACTTATTTCAGTCGATAATTTTTTTTATTCAGTGTGTACAATGCGATTTTCAACGAAAGATTTTGATCTGCGAGACTTCATAATTTCATTTGTCAGTATTTGCAAATGTTATATTAATACTGGTACTGTGATATTTAGTAGTGTATTAAGGATGTTGCTGCCGTCCGACGAGCTGACGTCGTCCATTACGCAAGGAGACAGGGTCCCCCCGTCCCCCGGAACCAAACATTCCTTCCCATTATATCCAAGCACTTCCCTTCCTGTTTTCCTAACTACTTCTTTTTCCTATCCTACCTCCTTACCGACTTTTCAGATCCCTTTACCGACAAAAAAAACGAGGTTGCAGGTTGCAGTTGAGGCAAACATTTAAATTTTTAGTATTTATGATTTTGGTAAAATTCTGGAGAGAAATTTTGCAATTTCATCATATTATTCATTTTCAATAAGGGAACGGTGCATATTCGGGAAATTGTTACTTCTGAAAGGGCGTCGGGCTCACTTCACTGGTAAAAACGCGAATTAAAACTGTCTGTTACCATCAGGTCTTGTTGAGAGCTGTGGGCACCTGTGATCTCTGAACTCTTTGGTAATTTTGTAGACAGTTGTTCTACTGTCACACCTTCTCAAGGGATCGTTAAACATCGATAGTCAGAGGTTTCGATAGTATCGATTGTTTTTTTTACACTATCGATACTATCGATAGAATATCGATGTTTAACGATCCCTTCTAGTGGCATCTTCTGCTTTTGTAGCCTAGCTCGTTTCTCCCGACTGCTGAAGTAGCTGCGATACGAACTTTGAGATGTTTCCTTTCTTCGATCCTTATACAAGTATCTTCTGAATGTCAAATACTATGGGTCCCTGACCGACCAGCTATACTTTCAGCACCGGATATGAAAACATTTTTCACAGCACCCCAATGTTCTTCGATGGCGGTGATATGGTTCATTCCACGTACCGTTAATAACGGCGTATTGAAAAATATTTCTTGCTTAAAAAATTTTAACTACACTGACTGAGGTTGTCGACCCGTCATCTTAAAGATTAAACCTCCTTATAAATTACGTCAACAATGTCTTAGAACATAATTTCAACCTTTATTGATGTATATGATTTTTTTTCAATATTTCGTATTTAGATAATTTAATTAACTCTCAAATTATTTTATTAACTCTGAATCATTTAAGTTGCAACTTGCAAGTATCCTTATATAATACAATAGTCGGAAAAGAGTTGAAATTGAAACATTTCAGCTTTGTCTCTTGTTTCGCTCGAAATTATCGCGGTTCCGTCAATTTTGTTTTGAGTTTGACGAATAAATACTGAAAATTGCTGTTGAAATCTAAATTCTGCTAAATGATTACATGTTTATATTTTTTTAATATCTTTGAAGGCCATCTTTAGCCTTGATGGTTTTGTTTTTCCGGAAATTGAAGCTAAAAAAATACATTCTGGTCTGGAACACTTTGGAGCTCTTATTGTCTTGTGGTCAGTTTTAATGAATATTCCATTCTCATAATTACACCTACACTCATAACATGGTTACCCAGTAACATGCATTTATTCAAAAAGGATATCCTGAAATGTTCACTTTTGCAAATTTATGTTTCTACCCAATAGGAAAGTATTTTCACTGAACAAAAATGTTAAACGAAAATTAAATAATTTATTCCGAATAAATAAACATATGTAGCTACCTACGAAGAAAAATAGCAACTTTCGAAACTTTATATACGAAACACTTGCGGGTAAACCTACACACAACTTTTTTATTATGCAGTATGCAGTACATAGTTTTACTTATCCAAAATTTCTCATGGTGCATATTCATATATTTTGAAGAAATAATTATACGAGTCGGGAGTTCAGAACATTCCTTTAGAGAATAAGGGTTTGAGTGAACAGAATTACATTGAAATTCAAACCAATTGAAGTAGAAAACAAAAATGGTTTTTTTTTTATAAGGCAACAATTTTGTCGGGAATGTTTAGATTTGTTTTGATATTGGGATAGAAATTTGTGTTTCGATATACGTTCCTCGAGGAAATGCTTCTCCAGAAAATGATCGGATGAATTCATTTAATCAATTATGTAAATACATATTCAATAATGCTTTGGTATATGAAGATACGTAAATATGTATGTATAATAAATAAATTAGGGTATCTTACCTTTAGGTAAGTAAACAAATTTTTGAGTATCTAATGTACTCTTACAGCTAGCTTGAATTTGTTATCGTGCTTCAACTGTTAGGATGTTGGATGTATATTGTTTGTATAATGTATAATGTTGTTTCAAGATTGACTACTTTCAAGATAGGATGCTCAATTTGGTAAAAAAAAAATATATTGGTAAGACGAGTTCGCACGGTTCTTGCTCCTGAAAGAAATACGAGCACATTGATTAAAAATGAAATATGATTGAATTTGCAGTATTTGCGAAATATACATATATAATTTTACCATCTGGTGGTTCCCTTTAAAAATTATATTTTGTGAATAATTTGTTTTTCTTTTTAAAAACACTTTTTTTCTAACTTTTTTTTGGACCAATTCTTTCATTTCGACAAGATGTTTTATTATATAAACTCATGTCATTCATATTGAAAATTCACTGGAAGATGCCATCTTACGTATAGTAAAAATACGCATTTTTGACGTTTTTAGCAAAAAGTAATATTTTATGTATGAATATTTTTAGGAAAAATTAAAAAAAACATCAAAAATCTAATTTTCAATGTACTAGTTTGAAAATGTGTACTTGTAAACTGTTTTTTATTAATCCATAAAATGGGTGCCCAATATTTTTTTTAAACCTTTGATTTTCAATATTTTACTTAAAGTATATTCGTTGAGCATAAATTGTTATTGTGTAATCATAGTATAAGCCCGGAAATAGACTTCAAAAAACATAGTTAAGTTTATGAATTGTCAACAAAATAGCCTTGGGCCCTCTTTTAAAAACCAAAAATCTGAAAGTTGTTCCAAGTCAATCCAATTGTTATGTGTAATAGAAAGTAAAAATTTATGCAAAAATTAATAATTTCAAAAATTTAAAACTTAATAAATGTTTTCAAAACAATATTTGAAGAATTTTTTTCCATGTAATGTATTTTAATGACAAAAAATTAAAAAAAAAATATCTCTACACAAACTTTCAAAAACTGTAACCCCATCCTTCCCGATGTTTCAAATAGATAGGTATACCACAAAAACTCATTGTTCCAAAATTTCACTAATAATTCATAATTAAATTTTTTTTAACAACCAAAACAGATTTTATAATATTCAATAAACATTCTTGTTCTGATTTCCCCTTTTTTTTAATTAAAAATAAATAATCCTTCACTTCATTCTCCAAAATCTTTTTTACATTAGACCCATGTTAAACGGTAGAAGATAATATTGCAATAATTAATTAAAGCAACTGTTCCCGTCCTTTTACTGCAAACTCCTTTAAAAAAATTAAAAACGCTCCTGATACGACAAATAATATAAAAATTACAAGATTTATGAGCAAAAACTTTTCTTATGATATTAGATAAATGATTGTCTTGTACACCCCTAGAATTCAAATAACTGTCTTGAGCCGCCTTCGAATCCAAAATTCAAAAACCCCTTCCAGGTTGTTCAAGGGCCCTTCTAATATGTTCCAGATATTCCAAAATATATTTTAAACTTTTTTGGACTCTCAAAACTTAGTAATTATGGGTTGTGGAAAAAAAATTTATATTTCATATTTTTGTACAAGTTGTCGAAAAAAAATCACCCCAAAACAGAGATCAGAAATAAATCTCAACCTTTTGATGGGTTCTCTCAACCATTTAGAGATATTTTTGAAAATAAAAAAAAAGGTCAATCGATAACCTCATTTTTTTCAAATTTAAATCTCAAACCGCAACCAAATTCTTTCTTAAGAAAATAAAAATTTACTAAAATTTAATAAAAAAATTACTGGAAAAACTAGATTTTTGATCTGCCAATCATCACAAACAAAAATTCAGAGTTGTTTAATATTGTAGGGTAAAACATCTCTACTTTCTGTATCATAACTCGTTTGTATTTATTTGCATATTTAATGTTTTAATGTTTGGTTGTTAACATCAAAGAGAAGTTACTGACGCGAACTACACCTGAACTCAACAAAGGTATTGTTTTCTATTTTATCTATACAAAATCTATGATACGCGTCCAGTCTATTGCACTTGTTTAATCAAGCTGATAAATAAATTGGATATTACAAGGATATTGCGGTTTTAATTCTATATAATTAATTTCCAATTCATTGAAGTGTTATAGTTCAGCCATTATTTAAATTAGTTAAAGCATATTATAATCTAGATTGTAAACGGATTGCGTTAATGTTATAAATTACAAAAGTGTTAATTATTATGTTGACGTAATAGTTTATTTCGTTTTAATGAAGACATTTCATTTATATTAATTATAAAAGAAATGAAAATTGTTCTTTGCCGTGCAATGAATAATGCAGTTTTCATCAAACACAAAGGAACATAATACAAGTTCATTCAGCTTCAAATTGAAACTAAGATTTAAAGTGACATGACATCCCAAAGGATGGTCTTGTTATTGTCAGTTTGGATCAGGGTGACAATCCTTTAATAGAACTCTTGTCTTGTCTGAAGAATAATAGAATTCTAACACACGAGATGGATACACTTAAATTAGAAGAAATATCTGTCTTTTATATAAGTTATATGTTCGTATTCTCTGGTTGATTAAGACAAATGTAATTACCGTGGGAGTTTTGTCCTTGTTAAATTTTAATGAATTAATTAAAGATGAAGAGGTTAGGAATGTATCAAATAACGAGCATCTTAATAAAAATAAATATACATACATATATTATACATAATGAAGCCTCGAATGGGAATACAAGACAAAATATAAAGGGAATACATGCATTGAAATAAGAAAATAAATGAATACGATATCTTAGCCAAATAACGAGAATTTGAGAAAGTGACCCATTTTGAAATAAATAAATCATTTAAGTAAGTTTCAGAGTTGAATACAATTTTACTGCTGATAAATTAGAAATTATACAATCTTCAGAAAAGATTTTTAAATCTTTCGATGCTTTTATTTTTGTTAACAATTGTTTTCTTTATTTTACTTAGGTTTAAATAATTAGCCTTTTCTCGATTCCTTTTCAAATACAAATGATATTCCATTTAAGAAATAAGTGAATGCCTTCAGTTGAACTTAGGAAATGGTTATAGACTTTGCTGGGTTTAGCTTTTTTGGCCTCTAGCAATAAAAGTACTTATTATCGAATTATCAATTATATCGAACTATCACAGTCTATATAAGCAGAGCTTCAAGAACTTCATCAAGCAGCGAGAAGAACATCAAGTGGAGCGTCCTGTAGCCCGTCAGAAAGAACGTCAAACAGTAAATGTTTTAAGCATTAAAATTGTGAATTTTCTATAATTTGAGAGACATTTTCAGACTCATGACAACCTAGCAACTTTTAATGATTGCAAATTTCAGGAGAATTAAAATTTTGGGGTGCTTAATATGTATCTCCGTTTTTTGTTACGCAATATTCTTATTTAAATTTTTTGTTGTTTTGCTTTTTATGTATTTTAATCAAGCCAAGAAATTGCAAAATAATGGAATGCCATAAAAACTGCCAAATAACAAAATCAAGTTTTTTGTATCAATACTAAGTTTATCTTTAACCCTCATTGACAAAAAAGCCTCATAGGTTTTGCAATAAAAACTTCCAAAATAACTAATTTAATTTCATAACTATACGCACCAAGCTCCATGAATCAACTAATGTCCCGGAATGCTAAGGAATAACTTCGTAATGAACTAACTCCCAATTAACTAAATCCAAATAAAATAGGATCTGTTTTATTATGAAGACCCATTATTTTTAGAAATAACTGTGTTAGTTACATACAAAATGAACTAAGTTTAAAAATGAAAATGAACTACATGCATAAGTCACAATAGTGGAAATTTTCAAATATTCATATTCAACTATTAAAAAATGAACTAGTTCCCACTTTCTCGATTTGGGATTTAATTCATTGGGATTCATTTTATAATGAACTCAGTCAAAAGTGAACCAACTGCCAAGTTTATGAACTAAGTCCTAACAGAATTTCATTTGGGAGTTAGTTAGTTTTTGATAGTCATAAATCTAGACATTTCAAGTAGGTATTGCTATTATTTTAAAGATATATTTACATAAATCATTTATATCCCGAAATTAAGGTAAATTAAGTTGTATTCATTGACCTATCATACAATAATTATATTCAAATTACCATATAACACCCCTTTGATACGGATGAACCTGAAAATCTAAAAAAACACTTTGTCTCTCTAACCTACCTTATAAATACTTTGCATGTAACAACTTTGGTCTAACCCTTTCGCTCGTATATAACCCAGAGCTTTTTATGATTGGTTTTGAAATAGATTCCTTTTGTTGTTCACTTAGCAATCAAAATTCAAAGTTTCCAAAATTGTTTATGCAAATCGTTGAAATTTGGCAGTCTCATGTGGAGAATAAATTTTCAATTTATACAATTTTTCAATAATAGAATAAAAAGTAGGTATTTGGAATATTGTTGCTTTGATGTGTAAATCATCTACGTATAATAGCGGGACTGTGGGGATTTTTTGCGGCAAGAATAATAAAAGAATTCGTAACAGCTTAAGTAGGAAAATGCCTTTCAATTTAAATTGTAGTATTTTCACTTCCTGCTGGTGTTTCTACCAACTACAATTAAAAATATCAAAACATAAAAAATTGGTTAAATGTTTGGCAGTTGTTGTCAATTATAGGAAGATTTTGTATTAAAAACAACATCTTGAACTTGGGTTTTGACATTTTTCCATAAATTACTTTCCATCCCAAAAAGCTGTGTCACACCCATGATGACCCAGAATTCGATGATGATAAATCAACATAATTTTTTTTGTTTGTTTTAAAACTCACCTCAATAATAGCTAGGTACATAATCATTTACATTAAATTTAGAAATATACATATTTAAGTGCTTTTGTATTTCTACATAATAAATTCTGTTATCTAAAAAAATTTATTTTATTTTAACTTTCAAAACATTTGAAGTTTTCGTTCTTCAAAGATGTCACATGGAGAAGACAGATTTTGAGGTTGGAAGCTTAAACCATTAACCAGACAAAGATTAATCGATTTGAATGTGATATTCCTAGGTATTTTGAAGATATTTACTTTTATTTTTGACAAATAAGAAGATTGAAGATTACTTCTATATTAGAGGTATGAGCCAAAGCCAAGGCGAGACTTCAGAAGACTCATTTCTATCTCGTTAAAGATGCGGTGTAGGTCTCAATCGCCAAAAACTATGTCTTCCCTCGCCTCAAGATCTTTTTCGTCCCGTTTATTTTTGTGGGAAATATGGGGAACAACAATTTGAATCTATAGGCTATTCAATTTCATTTAAAAAAAAATCGAATGAGTTTCTTTAATGGAGAGAGTCTCTTCAAAAAAAAAAAAAACATTCTCGTCTCGAATACCTAGTAGGAGTTAGTCTCGTCTCGCTCTCATGGCCAGCTCTAGTCTTTGTTTCAAAATGAAGACATACATATATTTTGCTAATATATGTTATAAAGGTGAATGTACTAGTCTTATGTATTTGTTTATTAATTGAATGAATAAATTTATATATATTCATATAAAAACTTTATGAGCGTTTAATTATCGAAAATAACCCATATGGGTTTTTTTATTGGGTTCTAGATTATTTTTTAACATGTTATAATGTTCAGTCAATAGGCAGGCGCCATTAAATTTTTTTTTCGAACACAAAATTAATTTAATACTTTTAAAAAATGCATGGTTCTAAATGTCGAAATAAACACTAAAAAATGTTGTCGAGAAAAAATTTCGGTCTTACAATTTTTTTTTCGAAAGAATTTTTGTGAAAAAAGAAACAAAATGGTTATAAATGGTGAAAAAAAATTTCTCCAAAAATGTGTGCCGACTTTCTGTCGAAAAAATTGTTAATTTTAATATTTTGCGGGAATAAACATGGGAAATACCTACCGAGTCCGTTCAGTCCATCATCATGTCAGAATTGTGCATATCCTTATACATATATTAATAGTTAGTCATGAGACTGAGGCCAGTCTCAAATTAAGATTTCAAATTAGATCTTATGTTAAATAATTTTTAAACGGGGGCTTGTCTTACAACTAACTAATCGTATATAGTCAGAAATATATGACCGAAATGTGCTGACTCAAATATTTAAGAATAAAGGTAAAGAAACGAAATATTTCTTCTCAAACACTAACTTATCTTTAAAAAAAAAAACACCTTAAAAAGTTTTTGTCATTCATTTTACGAATTTAAATTCCTCTTTGGATTAATTTTCAAGTTTGAAAAAAAAACACAGTTGGTGTAATGCTCCTGAGAAGAAATGTCAAGGGACTGAACCAAAACATAACAACACAATCAATTTCTGTCAGAGGTGTTTGTTACATTTTATGAAACAAATCACAAAACTTCAGAATTAATAAATTATTGTGTGAATAGATAAATGAATGAAATTTGGCATTTTTCATGGAAAGAAAGATTTTGCTAATTTGTTATTTTTAAATTATTAAAGAATTTAAAACTTAATATGTAATCGTCCTTATATTCCAAAGTATACCTGTACAAACTACAAACAAGTTGGACAAACAAAAAAGGACATAGACAAGGTAAAAAAGGACATGGTGATTTTATTGGGAGTAACTAAAAGAAAAACATAGCTGCTAGCAAAAGGTGTATTTTGAGCTAAAATATAAATTTGTTTTACTTCATTGACTGAACTTAATCGCAAACAATTATTTTCAATAGTTGAAAAGTCCTTCAAATAAATTAATAAAATCTAGCTTTGTTTTGTTTGGTTTTTGTATTTTAGGTTTTATTGTTCGATGTTTAATATTTCCACGAAATGTTTTTCTTTTTTTTTAATTAAAAGTGAAAATAATTTTGCCATTATATATGTAAGTAGCTAATTTTAAAATAAATTTAAAAAGCATTCTAAATAATTTTCTACTAGGAGGAAGGAGGAAGGATCACTATAGCACATAGTTATGTAAATATTGGAAGTAATTTTTTTGTTTATTGGCAATAAAAACAATTAACTATAAGTGCGTAACATAAAACCTTTTTAAATTATTGGAAAAACATATACGTATATGGCGATAGGTACTAACATACACATTTAACCTTTGCTAGTTAATTGCTACATTGGTTTTGTTGGCAAACAATTGCAACTGATTAAATGAATTTATATCCACAACTACCTTAAACAGTTTACAAATTAAATATCAATGTTGGATGTTTTACCTCTTTTCTCCTAGAATGCTTTTGATTAAAAGCATTTTTTGGGTGAAAATTTTGAAAAAATCAAACTGTTTTTTTTTTAATTAATTAATGAGTTTAAAAGATAATAGAATTATGTTTTCGTGCTGTTTTCGAACTTACCGAAATTGTCATTAAAATTATAATTTTTCAAAATTAACATATACATAATGTATGTACATATGTATGTAGGTTTAATATTCTATATTATGCAATTTATAGGGTTGCCTGCCTGTAAAGTAGATAAAGTACTATATTGCTTTTTGTCAACATTGCACTTCCGTTATTTGATTTTCAAATCAGGTTGAGTTGAAAAACTTTAAATTTATAAAGCAAATAGGTAATTTTGAGTTTCAGTTAAGGAAGAAAGAAAAAAAGGTCTATTTTTAACAACTTTATATTTTTATCTTTTTAGTATTCGATAAAAAAAAAAGCTGCCGGGCTTAGAGTATAAATATGATTATTTTTATTTTTATTTTTCAGTACTATTTGGGCTAAATATTTTCTTGACTTTTTTTTCTTGATTTGATTTTGAATTTTAATCCAAACTGTTGCTTATAAAACGACACTCCACATAATATTTTAAATTCTCTCAAGAACTTAATCTGATATTCTACCTATCTTTTAAACTTTTTCAAGTTATTTTAAACTCCCAGAAGCTAGACAAACCCATATTTAATCGCCGCAAACTACATAGGTATTCACACCACACAAATTTAATTGAATAATCTTAATCCAGGAACTTACTCTGCAACAAGAATTAAATAAATAAATATCTTTCCATCGTTAAGCTCATAAGGAAACCCAACTAAAAATAAAGAGTGACACTTAAATCCCCCAGGTAGATGACAACTTTTCTTGAATAACATTTTCCAAAACAAAATAAAAACAACGATATAAAGGTACCTACCTGCCTCCAAGGATAATAAATAGTAAAATTGCCAGGGGAAAACTTTTTATGACATTAATCTCCCATCCTTTCACAAAAATGCGTACAGCTACAGAGAACGATGACTCTGTCATTCAATGGAAATCTCCTCGCACCACATAGCTGGAATAATATAATTTTGTTCCATTAGTCAGCTTGGCGATGGCGCTTGTGCTAGCTCGATTTTGGCTGTGGTTAGTTAATTCCATCCTAACCTGTTCTGATGATTTTGAATGATATTGAAGCACAAAATGAGGAATTTTTTGATTACATTTCGTTGGGATTGTGTTGTCGTTATCATAAAGAAGTAATGACAAGTGAACTAGCCCAGAATGAACATCAAGACACCTAATCCCTCCACAGTGGCACAAACATCACGAAATAACAATTCTCGTCTCTTAAAATTTTTCATAGAATTTAATACTTGAATGACTTTAATATCAACAATTTGTATTCTTATGATCTTCGCAGCGCAAGGATTATGAAGCATTAAATTAAACCTTCCGAACCGTCAAAGTGAGACAATGTTGTGTCGTAAAAGTTGGATTACATTTTGATGAAATTAAAGCGTAACCAAATGAGGAATATGCTAAAAATAAATTTATTTTTACATTAAAAGTTCTATGTAGTCAAAGATTTTCATAATTTATCTTGCTTTTGTAAATAAAATAAAATTTTACATTTTCTACTAAAATTCAACTGAACCTTTAAACAAAAATCATGATAACTCCCAACCGTATATCTTTTAAAATTTAAAATGGTGATTATCCCATTGAAATAACCAAAAAGTAACCAGCCTGTAATCCTAGCCATGAACTCGGTTTTAGAAGAAACAAATTGTGCTTGGTGTTCATTTAAAATGTGCAATATATAAACTCTGTTTAAGCAAAAACTATTATGTTTTCTTTTATTTTAAATTTTTTTATAAACGGTTTAATATATTTCCATCCAAACTCAAAATCAAATTGTGAAAAAAAGAAAAAAGTTTCATCGAAAAAAAAATTGTTCCAACAATTTTGTCAAAAAAAAAGAGAATATAAATTCTAAAAAAAAAAAATTGAATATTCGTCCTCAAAACAAAAATGGTTGAAAAAAGCAGAAAAAAAAATTTTCAAAAAAAAAATTGAGATAAAAATTATCACAAAGAAAGTTTTGTAAAAAAAAAGAATATCTAAAAAAATTTTCAAAACAATCAAGTGAAAATTGAAAATTGAAATATTGAACATATTGCTTTTCCCTTTTAAATATGACAACAACTCACTTTACTAAAAGTAGTTTGTTTGTATCTTATTTCCAATATGTCTCTTTACAACATAGATACATCTTTGCAGATAATACCTTACGGCATGTGAGACTCACTTTGAGAAAGTTGATATTTTGTTTTAAATGAAATTCACATATGAACCGATTCTTAAATGAGGTTGTGTTTGATTTCGTATTTGTAATTTAGAACATTGATCGGCTTCGGCCATTCCTTGACCTCGAGCTCTTACTTTATCATGATTGCCTACAATCAAATATCATATCGTAGTGGTAGAATATAGATTACTATCAACATGCACCATCACATGTAGCAGGCATTTTGAAGAAAATAATAGAAGGATACGAATGTTAGATATTTGTACTCGAATTAAGTTTCAAAGGATATTTCAAAATAAAATTAAATATTTATAATAACCTTGTGCTGTACTATTTATCTATACTTATACAAATCGTTTCTAATACCTGTGCTTAATAATTTGGACTTAATAACGTTGGCAAAAATTATAATTGGTGTCATACTATCTAACAAATGGTAGGTAATAAAGAGAGCATTATTAATTTAATCTGACGAACGTAAGAGGCATTAAATATTTTAATACATTTTAATGAACTGTAGGTGTTTTGAAATCAACTGAAATTTGTAACATATATATGTACCTAATGTTTTTTGTCAAACTCATTTTTCGTTTCATTTCTCATTAAACAAATTAATCGTTTTCGGCGTTTGCGTAAATATGAGTACTAAACGTGTTATCATTGTCGACCGATAGATTAAATAATTTATAGTTTAGCATTCAACTACAAACAGGAAACTACAAAGGGCAAATTAATAATAAGTGGTTCTAAAACACAGTTTTTCAGTGCATGTTTATCACTTTTTTATTTAACTCTGAAATACAATTTTGAAATTTTCTTCTTGAGATTATCTGTTGAAATTTTTTCAATTTGTGTTTTCGAGTTTATGATTTCCTGGAATATATTTCAAAATCATAGATATCGTGTTGTGGTAGACCCGTGCCAAAACACAACACCTTTTTGTTTTCGTGATCCTAATTACTTTCAACAACAACAAATCTACATAGTTATCGATTTCAAAAACATCCCTTCTGTCATAAAATTATAAATGCTGTCTATGATCATTATTTAGTCCTTGAGTTGTTTATTGCTATTGGTTAAAACCCATAGTTAATCAACAGAATTCATTAAACATACCTCTGTTTGCCTGTTTATATGACCAGACAGATTAGAAGAAGACAATGATTTTGACTTCTGGCACGGACAAATCATAAACACATAATTAAGTTCCCATTGTAATCAGACACAGGTAAGAAATGAATTCAGTATAAATAGTAGCACGAGACTATTTTATGCAATTAGTTTTAAAACGTCCTTTGGAACTGTAACACATTCGTGATATATAAATATACTATTTGTTAAAATGCCTCAAGCAGCTATTTGTGAAGACCATTTATCATACCAGAAACCTACATCGATTCCATATTTGGTTTTTCTCTATCAGGACGAATTGAGAGCCAGAGGACAATTGATGACCGAGCCAGAATACAAATACGAAATCAAATATACCCTGACTGACGAATTGGTTCATATGAATTTCATTCATGCTCGCAAATTTACCCCCGTTGAAGTGGGTCACATGCAAGACAGTGTCATCTACAAGAAACGCTTAAGGCTGACCATAGCCAAAATTCGAAATAAGAGACAAAAAGCTTTGAAGAAGATTGGCAAAGGAAATTGGACATAGGGAAGGTGTTGTTTTGCAATAAGAATAGATTAAGAAGTAAATTGTGATATTATAATATTAGGACGAAGACGATCGAATAAATTGTAGATTATCTATACTAGTATTATTTATTGTTTTCCGTGGATGTTTTAAATCTGGTTGAACAAATTTTTAACAATAGTTTTTATTACGAATGGATTTGGTCATAACAGAAGACAGTAAGAAAACAAGTTGAATATTAACTAATATAAAATGTGATACCATACCTAAGGATTAGGCAATTTTTTGAGAACAAAAATGGAGATGTATTGTTGAAGGAAAAGCCAGTACAAAAACAAATAAAAAGTTGATTTTTTTTGCATTAAAAAAATCTTACCTCTAATAAGTATATGGCTCAGGCAGCCTATATGGGTTGCTAGATATTTATCTACTTATGGTTTACCCACTCTCCTAACATCATTCATGGCACATGAGTTTGAGTATATTAAAAATATTTGTAAAATTAATTTTTCTTTGAAAAAAGAATATAAGTATGCTGCCCCTCTAAACGCAAACAAAAGAGCTGCTGTCCAAACTTCAGAAAACAATTGCGGTACATTTACATACAAATGTTGAAATCAATCGAACTATGACATGGAAATACAAACATATTTAGGTCTTTTTTTTAAATATTTATACCGTAAGTACCGACATTTTTGAATCTAAAATTAATTTTTAAAGTAACATAATATAATATTAAAACACTATTAGATGCCAAATATTAGGAATTGTTTGAGCTACTCGAAATATTTAATTAAAAAAAATATTTTTTTCCAACATTCCAACAAATTTTAAAATGGTTTTATGAGTTTTAAAAACAAAAAAATAAAAGAATTTTCAAAAATGTTTTGAGGCTGTTGTGATAAAGTTAAGATTTTGCAAAAATAAAAATATGGTAATATCTGTGCTGTCGTTCTATATCAATTTTTTTTTCTGCTTTTAATATTTAAGATAAGTTGAGAACCAAAACCTGATCACATTCAAAAATAAATAGCATGGGTCACTCAGTGGAATTTGCCCCATTTTTCAAAGCAACGTAACGTAACGTTTCTAACTCTATATAAGATGAAAATACCTACTCAAACAACTTGTGCGTAATGCGAAGACAAAAGCCATTTGAAGTTAGAGCCAGGCGAGTAACTATTTTATTTATGTATGCAATAGAAATTCCGAGGAAGAGTAGGCAGGTACGAACATCTTATTTATAGATTTAAATACCGTTGACCTAGTTTATTTCTTCCATTCAACCATGAACAAGTTAAAAATATCTTTTGCTATACTACATCTCTACATGTATGTCAATTTTTGCTATGATCCAATTAAACCCCTCCAAAGAGATGCATTCATAATTTTTCAGAAATTAATCTTTTATGAAACATGACTTAACTTTACTCAACTCATGAGTTGATAGGTACATAAGTACTTACCCTCAACACAAGTAATTATTACATATTAATAATCTACAATTTGCCGTTCCACTTATTTGCACCACTTTGAAAATGTGAGATATTTTTTTTTCGTTTTCTAAATTGCATAACAAATTGCCATGTCAAGGATATTTGTGTCTTATGCAGGGACTGAACTTATAAATAATAGTGAATTACGTTTTTTTTCGCAAATTTTTAAACGAGCTTATTTAAGGAAAATATTTCAATTAATTATTCGTTGGTGATGAATATACTATACACCCTTATGGAATTAATAGAACAGAAATATTCCCGTCACGTAATATGGTTGGGTGGTTTTAAAAAATTGTATTTATGTTTTTCTTTTTTAATATCTTACTTACTTACCTACCCATCAGAAGGTAGGTTGGTCGGTATATCAGTGATATAAATAGTCATATCCATGATTATATTTAAATAAAAATCAACATCGTTGAAGATACATTCATTTTAAAAATAAAATTTTAAATGAAAATTGCGAAAATACATTTATCCTTAAGTTAACGAATGACGTGGTAGTTAATTTGCTTTTCGTTGTTTCCACGCAGAAGTACCTATCATATGGGATATTGATTTTTTAATTATAAAGACTTAATCTCATTTCGACGATAGTGATATGCCCTCCATGTTGACTATGTATATTTTTGTTGCAGAACAATATTGCTAAGCACACTGATACTTAGTGATTTACTTATTTTCATTTACATTTTTAAGGTGACGCTACAGGCCGGGATGGACCATGGCCTCAGCAAACATGGCTTCTCCAGCCGGCTCGGTTCCTAGCTACCTGTCTCCAGTTTCGCAGGCCAAGTTGATTGATAGCTCGTAGATTTATCTTCTGCTTCATTACTTTATTTACTTACTACTTTTCTTCTGCCATCAATACTCCCAAGATATTGAAAATTCTCTACCATCTCTACTGGTTCTCCAGTTATATCTGCTTAGACAAATGATAAAATTTCAATGGATACGGTCTGTTGACTTTATTCCAACGATATCAGCTATGTCTCAAATTTTGTTGTCATTTGATGAAAATTCATGGCCGTATGAGAACCATACGATTCCTGAGTATTCCTGAGTTCAGTACATCACTAATTAACAAAAAAAAAAAATGGTATTGGTGATGCAAAGTAGTAATGTTGTGCAAGGTATTAATTATATCGACGCAGTGCGGAAATCTGCTTGTTCAGCGTCAAGTGTGTCTTTGAAGTTTTTATTTATTCGATCCAAAAATACCTATCCAATGTTAACAATCATAATAACAATCATTCATTTTGTCCATTCTTCTGGAAAGCTTTCTATTTCCCACGCTCCCACTACCACTGATGGGGTATTAAAATCCATACCTTTCCTAAGAATTACGAATTACTATTAATTAATTTTATAGAAGACATATCATTTGACAAATTACAGAACAACATCTGAAGAAGTAAGGAACACTTGCGAAACCTGACATCAATTTTATCGACCAATTAGCCACGGACTTGGAAAAAAACATTTCTTACTTAACCTTACACTAATCCACACCTTTTATCCTTAATGACAATTATTATATAATGTAAACAAACCAAAAAGGAATTGTATCCATTAGTATTTATTGACGTGTAAAGGGTCCAACAAGTTAAAATTCCTTGAACTCCAAAGGGAAACTTTGATTAAAGATCAAGGAAGTTATTTTAAAATTTTTAATTTGATATGTATCTAACTATCTATCCTTTCAAAAACTTATATTATACTTCGAAGCTACACATAGAAATATATAAAACCCACTTACATACATTTTTTCGTTTTATTACATAATTCTTTTTTTGGCAAAGGATTTTAACCAAAAAAAAAATTCCTTTGAGTTAAATCGTATAGTATCATTGAGGTGATGAAACATCTTTCAAAGCGACAAAAATACAATTTCAAATTCCAACTTCTTCTGAAGCTTATGTATCCTCTATACTTGGTAAAAGAAAAAATGCTTTGGGCTAAATCACATTCAGAATGTTCGGTCGTACGTGCCGTCAGACTCATATCTCACATTGCCATGAAATAGGTACTAAAGAAACTTCTATACAAAAAAAACTTGGAACTTTAAAGGTACGAGTATATTGAAGTATCTGATTTCAAAAGTATAGGATTAATGTCATACATTTGTTCGTATGTATATACACATGCTTGAAATTACAAAACCTTAAAATTACAGGGAGAAATATACTTTTCCGAAAATTCTTTAATATTTTTTTTTTTTGGAATTACGAAACCGTCCTAGAAAAAATTACATATTGGTATCTAGTTAAAAAATGCATTGCACGAATGACTTCGTTGAAGCTCTCCAATAGCTTTTGCTACACATTTAAAAAATCTTTTTCTTCCATCAACTCAACCTCAATTATGAGATTGTTAATACGTGTGGAAGAAATTGTGAAAAGATGTCGTAAGGTAAAAAATCATAGGTGCATGTACTATCCTCGCCCACGATACCAATAGCCAAAATTAAAAAAATGAAAGCTTATAAAAGGTACTTGGAAAAATTACAAAATTTTGTGAACGTTAAAGAATTTTTTTTTAAATACTTTTTTTTTTTATAATTGCGCGCCCTCAAAGGGATTTTATGTACCCTTTATATATCAGAGACACAGTGCGAGTTTTAGGTAAGTAGGAGGGGATTTGAAAGGATATCCATAATTTTGGAATACAGAATTTTACATAATAATCTTATCAACTTCCGCTTAGTTGTCATCCACTTAGTCATACTACATTTGATAAATGACATTTGTCATTCAGTGAGCCAGTACTTTAATCAAAATTTGCTTTGAATAGGCACGTACTAAAAGCTGTAGGCCTTAAGTGTTTTTTTTTTTTAACCAAAAACACCGTTTGTACAAAAGAAAGTTCAAAATAACAGTTTGTGGATTTTATGAATGACTTGGAATTTCAACCAACAGCCATATTTAAAAAGGCTTTAACGCCTTAAACATTCATAGATCTTTGGCCCTTAGCAATAACATTTTGTAACTTTTTTCTTGTCCAACATCGATTTCAGTGCAAAAAGAATATTTATCAAAAAATTTAATACAATTCTGTATACCAAAATTCCAGTCCTTTATGCATCCGAAAGTACTACGAACAATCAATTTGAAATGCAACATTTCGTTAAACTGAATTTTCAAACACACAATTTTAAAAGCAGAACTCTGGAAACCAGAATTTTTCTTTCCCCAGAACTTCGACCCAAATTCTATAAATTCATATTTTTCTAAATAAAATACAATAATTCATGAAGCAAAGCATAATAAATACAATTCTTCTAAAATTACTTAAACAATTCTTCATCTCGAAACATAATCTTCAAATTCAATAACCTTCAAGACATCAGTAGGCTATGGAATATGGAGAGTCTGTATTGCAGATAGGTGGACATCCAATTGTATTTTTTTTAGGACAAACCCCTTCTTTTGCAGCTCTATCAAACTTCAAATTATGTTATTTCAGTTTACATAGCATTTTTAATTAATCGACATTCCTGCCAAAAACTCAAAACAGTACTAAACTCATATTATTGCAAGACACCTTTATGACAAGTATTCACAGGAATTTTTACACTCTTACACTCGTCATCATAATATACACTTAAAACTTCATGTCACGAACAATAATAAACATATTTTCGGTGCTTAAACTTTAATCATCACCCACAATTCACAAGCAGACGAACCGAAATTGCTTAAAGAAGCAAAAAGTCGCGTTCCAAAGCTGCCGTAAATTTTTACGATACTTAACTTTTTTTCCCATCATACGACCTGTGTCGTGCGTGGGAAATTTCTCAGATAAGCACGTTCGTTGTGCTTCTGTTAATTTTTCAAACCTTCACCTTTAGGAATTGAATATCTTTAACTCAGAACAAAACAAAAAAATTAAACTTCCTTTCTACGAATCTGTTGATTTTCTTTAACAAATTAAAGTAAGCAAAAATGGGTTTATTCATCTAAAAACCTTTATAAAGTTTATCCCATGGGTAGAGCCAATATACCTTACTCTTCTATGAGGCATAACAGACTCACAGGTAACAACTTAGAAGGGATGTTAAGTAAAAAATGTTCGCTCAAATAACCAAAGTATTTCGCCGAACATTTACTTTAAAAGGGACTTTTAGGAGTCAACAAAGATGTTTCATTTTGAATGTTTGTTCAATGTTCATTGAGTTACCAAACTTGGCTTTTATGCAGGCACGTATAGCTTATCCTTATTGTTTTACCTTTCTTAGACTTTATGACTACGGGATTAAAGCTGAAATCATGACATTTTCTCGGAAGAACTTACCAAAGCTTTAATTAGGAAATTTAATTGGGGCAGGATAAGTTACTAGGAAAAAGGTATTTAGCATAAGCTCCGTGAAAGGAAAGGTGAGTAGAGCCTGTATGCCACTGGAGTCATTATTATAAGCACAAACTCGCAATGTGATGCTACATAAAAACTCGAGCATAATGTCGACTTTCTACTTATACTGACATGTGATGCCTTGAACTCTTAAACAACATATACTCAGTCAAAAAATTAAAGGATCACAAACTTTTTGGAAATTTTTATTTATTATTAATTATCAAACAAAATGTTGGTGAAAAATTAAGTATTGGCAAAACATATTCAACATAACATATTAAGACAAATTTTAAAAAAGTTGAAGACGGTTAGAGAAGGATAAATTATTTTGAAGTGACGCATTCAGGCAATAGTTGGGAAGAATCAACAACTTAGAGAAGTTCATTTCATAGGTTACAATACATTGGAGTTCATTTATTCGTTTTCTCATTTATCTTTGTCATTGCGATAACAACACCAAAGTTGAGCAAAACGATAGAAAAACATCAACATTTGTTCTTAAGACATTAATTACCAAACATACAAATTTTTTGTGATCTAAAGGGTAACCGGTCGCCATTTTGAAAAAAGTGAATTTCTTCAACTCCGTCAGAACCAAAAACCGCAACCTCTTGTTCGTATTTTTCCTATAAAAGTTAATTTGAGGATTATCTTGAATATTGACTAGTTCCAACAAAAGTTCATGATCCCTTATATTTTTGACTGAGTGTATATTATTATTATTATTACATTTTCCTCATATGTATGTAGTAGAAGAACTTTATGAGTGGAAGAAAATGCTAGAAGTGGTGTAACAAGTTTTTGGGGTTATCTGTGTAAGTTACTGTAAATTCCAGAAATCTTGGATTCTAGAATTTATGGGTAAGACTTTGATTTTGTCAGCAACATTTTTGTTTCTAAATAATGCCTTTCCTGGGACGCAACAGGTGTTCCAGTGATTTTTTATTTTTAAAACTTAAATTTACAAAATAATAAATCAACGAAAACGAAACACATCTTAATTGTACCTATGTTGGTAGAGAGACTCACATTTCAGGAATTTACAGTAACATATATACATACGTAAGTTTGAATCAGTTTAATCAAAATAAAATGAAAGTATATACGACTATGCAACACAGATACACATAAGAAGGTACGAGTAGATGTCTTAATTTTGGTAAAATCTTATATTAACTATTTAAGGTAGGTAAGGTAGTTAATTAAATACATTATATTCTTACTGCAGGACATTCGGATTATTTGTCTGTTCATTGAGGAAAATAAATAAATAAAATTAAATGATGCGAGTCCACTGGACATCCAGGTTTGATGAGTGAAAAGTTATGTCAAGTAATTAAGAAGCAATTAGAAGTGGAGATGGCAGACATAAAAGTTGTTTATTTATAAAACCCTGTGTTTACTTTTCAAGGGATTATGTGTGGTTAGCAGCATGAAAAAAAACGAGATAAATAAATTTTCTGTGAAAATTCAGAGAATTGTTGTAGCTGGATATGACGTAGATAAGTGTGATTTTTAGCTTGGATGCGTTTTGCTTAAATTATAAATATAAATAGATAAATAAACTATAAAATTCTTAATTTCAGAGAAGTTTTCACGCAGTGAAGGATGCAAATGCAACATCATATTATGAAGGTTGAGGTTTTGAAGTATACTACAGCAACTTGATTGCAGCACTAGAACATAGTAAGGCTAGAGCCACATGTTTGAAGAATACTATTTCGATCTTCAGGCTCCTTTATGTGTTACGCAAGACTTTTTTAATTTGTTCATATTTATTGAAAAATATTTTCCAACATTCATTGCACACACATTGCAATAAAAGACTTCCATTTGTATTTAGCTTACACATTTGAGTTTAGAATCATAAAATTACGTTCTTTTGATTAAATAATGAATGAATATATAAATAAATTGTGAGAGAAAAAAAAGACATTGAAAATGCCGCCTTCAAAGGCTTAATAAGTAAAGATTAGGTGTAAGAAAATGAATATAAATGTAGACAAATTTTTTTTAGCGTAGAAGTAAAAGTGTATTTTATTAAAAAGTATTCAAATTTGAAGAATTACAAAAAACAAATAAGTAAGTAAAAATACGGTTTTCAAACAGTAAAATGACATTTGGAAGGTATAAATAAAATGTTTCAAGTGTTATGATATGATATACTCAGTTATACATTCAACGCCTCTTCAAGTTCACTTCAAAGTCGTTGGATTTTCTTTTATTTGCTGCACAAAGTTCTATTCTATATTTGACACTTATGTAGGTATCATATTATTCCAGTCTATGAAATCTGCTTTTAATCACTACTCATTAATACAAAGTGCTCAAATTAAATGTAGCGCATTTATTATATATAAAGTTGTCTGGATATATATTAATATCAAAATTGTATACATAAATAATAATTGACAAACCAAAAATTAGGTAAAGAAAATATATGCACATAACAATACTAAAAAAAAAAAGTACGTATACGCCACAGTGTACAAATAACTTCTCGATGATTACTATCCAATTCTTGCTCCTAAGTTTTCCATTTAATTTGAAAAGAAAACAAATCATATACCGTAGCCCCTTTATAAATAGTTTTGTTGTAAAACTAATTTTAAGGTGAGTCAATAATATGGCTGTCAACGGTAAAACAGGTTATATTACTCAGCATCGCCCCGATGACACACATTCAATATCTCAATAAGTATTTAATCAAAACATTTAAACCCTTTTTGTATTAACTGTGTCAAATTAGAGTAGCCATTTGTAGGCAGACTTTGTCTACCTGTGATACAATTTCACCTTGTAAAACAATATAAGTGTTAAAGTGCGTTTCGTCGGGTGTAGAAAAAATTGAAGTAGTCCACCCTCTTCCATAGAACCAGAAGACCTTTGTCATACCAGTCCTGCTCTATGGGTTAGAACATGGACCCTTAAGGATTCAGATGAATTGAGATATAGGTTTTTGTATTGATTTTTGATTTTGTGTGTTTCGAAGGAGTGTGGAGAAGAAGATTCAAAGACGTCAAAAAGCTGAAATATAGGGACGATGAATGTATGGACTTCAATGAGTTTTCAAACTCAACGCTTTTTTAAGAGCCCCAACAGAAACAAATAGAAAGTTACCTATGTACATTGTACACCAACTACGTGCGTAACTGGAGACCACCATCTAGGGCAGCGACAGAGCTGCCAGACAAAAATAATGTTAAAGAAGATAAAAAGCTTAAATAGTATAAAATTGTAAATAATATTTAATATTAAGGGTACTCATATACAAGGGCGTAAGGTTATCATAAATGTATAGTTCAGTTTTTAACTTCGTAAATCTGCCACAATTTATTATGGAAAACTAAAACTTTAACACATATACGACGACTTAACGCCATTTTATGAATACCCTTAATAATTATCAACATGGTGATTTTGTGAAACATTCGTACCCTGTGGCGTATACGTTTTTTTTGTTTTGTTTTAGTTTTGTTTTTTAATACCCTTTTTTGTTACTGAAATTTGTATTGTACATTTATGTATGCATATTTTACATAGCCTAAATATTTTTCATAGCTATGTTATATTGGATTTAATCACTGTGTATAATGAAGCATGTATATAAGTCGATATATTCCCTAGACTAAAATTGTATGATGGCAATTAGAATATTACACTGTTGTATAAAAATTTAGAAAAATGTTTTTGTTTTTGAAGTGACATACGTAAGTGAGGTGGTGCGGATAGACATCATGTTCACGATATTATGGGTCTAAAAAACTTTTATATTCAATTAAAATTTCAATTTATTTATAGGGACCTTTTGGTTAATGTTTTCGACCTTCAACGATTTTTTACTATGATGTGCAGACATAATCTTAATAAAAATGATATTTTTAGTGCACAAAGAATTTTATTAAAAAAAGTAAAAATTATAACTGGAACATGAATTTAAGTTATCCGCCTTTAGAGGACGAGAATTGCTTTGCCAACTTAATTGTTTTATTTGTTTGTATATTTCAATATACAAATAAAGTCGGAATAAGTTGAATTGTATTTTTCTGCATACATTTTGTTGTTGTCAGTATTTTTAAAAGTAAAATTTTGACTAAAACAGAATGGAAGCAAAGAATATTTTTTTTAAACAGAATTAAGGCGGATTGACAACAAAAAAAAGATTTCTGAAAATCTGTTGTCATCAAAGATGACTGTCTAAAATTTAAAATAGGCGAGTTAAATACTAAACATAAAACAGAAAAAAATTAAGGCATTTTTTTTAGTTTAATCCACCTGAGCTACCAGTACCTGATCCTTATTACATGCAAAAGGATTTTTAACTAACACGAAAAAGTTTTATTTTAGTTAATATTTGCTAACACCTATTGTTACTATCATATTTGATTAGATCCATGTTCATTCTTAAATATTGTGTTTTAGTAAAATTAATATATTCTTATGAAGAAAACGTTTCGAAACAGACATATGTCATTGTCATTCATCATTAAATCATAGAAGGTAAAAAAGTTCTTTTAGAACAATGTACAATTTTGTTCTAATATCTACAACATACATATTACGATTAGCTTTGCTATTTTTCATAAATATCTCGAAATGTTTGTTCTAAAAAAACAAAATGCCAGGATTCCATTCTACAATTCAAGTAAAAAATATAAATTTTAAAAATCACAAACCAATTATACACAGGGTGTAAGTTTTTTTTACCATCGGATATAATTCGATAGAAATAAGTACTTAATTCTGAGTAGATAGATATAAACAGAATATACCTAATTTTTATTATAATATTATTCCGACATTAAAGAACGATTATTAACAATAGTTTGAATAGACTTAAATATTTTAATAAGCTTAAATATTTTATCAAAAAATAATGCTAGTACTAACACCTTAAGCTTTCATTTGAATTTAAAAACAAAAATGTGTTTGAAATATTTGAAATGATTGAAATGATTGAAAAACAAAATTTTTACTATTAAATTATTAATAGTTTTGTTTTTGGTTGAAAAACAAATTTGCCAAAAAATAAATTTTAACGAACAAAAATTTCGTCCTCAAAAAATGGTTTAAAAAAATTGTCCAAAAAGATCGGTTAAAAAAATATTTGCCAGAAAAAAATGAGTCATCCAATACATCAAATCATTATCTAATCAAGCGTTGTATTTAAATATACATTTTATTATGTATTAAATAAATGCATTTATTTGTCACTTTATTTTGCCTTTTTAATTGCAATTAAATAAATTGAAATCTTAGTATGCAGTTTCTCAACAACAGAAAAAATACACTTAAGCACACATGTTCTATGTCCGTTTTTTGTTGTTTTTAACAAGCCCAAGGTAAGGTCTTGGTACGTGGATAGCTCTTCAGAAATGCAACTCTATTACCCTTTTAAAAGTATATTAATGGAAAATAAATAATTCTTTGACAGCTGTTCAATTTATTCATGATAGAATAAAATATTTAAGTACATACAACAATTGCTGAATCAACCAATCTAGGATTTTTGTTGGACATGGGTCGGGTGTGCATATGAAAATATTTATCATATATCTCAGAGTACAAACAAAGAAATTGCAGATGTGTGCTTTGAAGTACCGCATATATAATCAACGTATACTTTATAAAAAATACGGTACTTGGGACATCAATCCTATCGAAATTCGTATCCTTTTCCATCACGTCAGAAGAGCAGATTCGCTCTTGAAAAAATTCCAGAACATCTTTTATTCATTGAATTTTCAATTTAAGTCAGCGAACATACCCTTTAACATTCAAATATTGGACGTCTGTGTTGAAGTGTATACTGTGTACCTCCTTTATGATCTGATCATTACCGAAAATCGATGTTTAATTACGAAATCCATCTATATTCGTAGAAAAGCAAACTTAGGACTTATGCGTGGTTTTGTGTCTACAGATTTGAGTATGTACAATGTACTGTACTAGGCTCAAAGAATACTGATGAAGTGATTAATAACCTATAGACGGATTTAAATCAATTAAGAACATTTATGCACAAAGGCATTAAAGTGCGTATGATTGTAGATAAATTGAGTTGTGCATAATTGGTTTGTTAGGTATACCAGGGTAACGTTTAGTTGGTCTATTTTGCATAACTTTTTTGGAGATAAAAGCAAAGAGTTGAATACAGCTCTTGGAACTTTAATCAAACTAAAATCAAAATGACCTCTAGAATTTTTTCTGAGCAATTTTTTTTTTGTCATATGTGCAGTCTTGAATTGAAAAATAGCCACCTGCCATCTGATAGCTTAAAAAATTAGAAAACTTATAAAAGATTGTTGCAAATGCTGTGAATAGAGCGACATGTGGTTGAGTTGTCAAAGCGTGTCTTTTTCTTCTTCTTCTTCTTCTTCTTCTTCTTCTTCTTCTTCTTCTTCTTCTTCTTCTTCTTCTTCTTCTTCTTCTTCTTCTTCTTCTTCTTCTTCTTCTTCTTCTTCTTCTTCTTCTTCTTCTTCTTCTTCTTCTTCTTCTTCTTCTTCTTCTTCTTCTTCTTCTTCTTCTTCTTCTTCTTCTTCTTCTTCTTCTTCTTCTTCTTCTTCTTCTTCTTCTTCTTCTTCTTCTTCTTCTTCTTCTTCTTCTTCTTCTTCTTCTTCTTCTTCTTCTTCTTCTTCTTCTTCTTCTTCTTCTTCTTCTTCTTCTTCTTCTTCTTCTTCTTCTTCTTCTTCTTCTTCTTCTTCTTCTTCTTCTTCTTCTTCTTCTTCTTCTTCTTCTTCTTCTTCTTCTTCTTCTTCTCCTCCGTTTCTTTTTCTCTTATTTCATGCCTTTCTAACCCTTAATCCCTACAAATAAAGTACATATGTATATGTTTAAGAGGAAGCCAACATACAATTCACACATCTTTTTGCTGCAACTGTAATTCATTACCTACTCAACTTGTTAATAGTCGTCCTCTTAATAAAAGAAGTAAAAGAACATTTTTCTTGAATCTTTCAGAGACAAAGTCGTCAGTAATAAGACATAACCATTTATTTCATTGGTCTTAATGTGGATTCATTAGGACGTATCCTTTTGTTACTTTGGATTCAATTACACAAAAAAAAATCTTTCCAATAGATTAGAGTCAAGATGTTAATGGGCCTTCTGAAAGGTATACATAAGAAATAAAAGCAACATTTAACAAACTCAATGGAAGAAGAAGAATTATTAAGCTTCTCTTGACTTATAACACTTTCAACTTGATGGCGAAATGTGTCTGTTTTCTGAAGGACTCATTTATAATTGCAGGTAGATAAGGTACCCAATGAATTTTTAAGGGAATCTTTCGAGTGCTATTCATAATAAATTCGATATGATGCAATGTCTTCGAAAGTTTCAAACGGCTCCAAGCCTAAAGCTTTTATAATTTTCAAATCTATTCTGCCTGAAAAAAATCAAGAATAAAAATTAAGCTGAAGTAGATTTTTTTTCATATATTTCAATGTTTAGGTTCTAACATCAGCTCACTCCAGTGAACTCTGAACCTTTTTTTAGCACATTGAGTAATGTTGAAAGTATCTTCGGATACTAGAAAAATGCCATTAAATCCAGATGATGTTCTGCCTTTCAAACAAGAGAGCATTCATCAACAAGCATTATCTTTTCAGAATATTTTTATAAAATATTATTTTTTCTTTCTTTTTTCGTTTTTTTTTTTTCAGGTTAGGTCTTAACTACAACTCCAGCTTTTTCTATACAAAAATAACTTTATTCTCTCAAAATAGAAATTCGCATTAAGGAAAAAAAACAATGTTATTTTTTCCGACACCAACGTGACATCTGGCTGATTTTTATTGCACTTTTGTCACGTTTTTAGTAGAGAGATAATTGAAAAGTTTATTGCAAGAGTGTAGGCATGACCTGGTGAATTTTTCAGTCAAAAGTATTGTTATTATGCATGGGTAATGGGTTGGAATCAGGTTCTTATAATAAACAAAAAATATTTAATTTACAGTTCTTTTGCTTAAAATGGAGTGTCACGTAGGTAAAAAAAAAAGTGTCATATAACGTAGCAGTTATTCCAAAAATTGAAAAAGCAATAAAGCGTTAAATTGCTACCACATTTCACATTTTTTAGTGTAAATTTTAATCATATGTTTATATATTTATAAAAATCGCATTTTTTGTTTTAAAAAGATTGAAAAAAACTGTTCAGTAAAATAACTTGATTTAAAATTTAGATTGAATAATTAAAAAAGGAATGTAGACTTTGATAAGCCTACATATTATCACAATATTGCATTGGGTATTGCTATAGTGTTTATTTTATTGGACGGGGATTAATATCATTCAATTTCAAATCAAATTTTCATTATATATATAATAACTTCAAATCGGCACCGATGTATTTGATTTCAAAAAAGATTTTAGACAAGGTGATGCCGCTATTAATTCAGGCAATGACACCAGCTCTGAAATCAATCGAAGAATCTCTAGACTTAGAAGGCTATTAAGTAACAGCGGCAAAGTATCACTTTATAAGACACTTATTATCACGATTCTTATATGTATATAGCGAAGAGTCATGGGCCTTGGCAATGAGAACCTTAAGGATGCTTCATAAAAAGACCACGCACGCTGGCGCCGCCCGCCGCGCCGCGCCGTCAGGAGAGGACTTCAATCAACTTGGCGTGTGAAATTGGAGACAGCTTATACATACGAGTAGCTTATTTCTGATAAATTTTATTTTTTCACAATTCTGTTTTTGACGAAATTTTTATGTTTGCCAAATTTTGAAAATTATTTTTTACCAAACTTTTTTTTTGGGTACTTCTTTCTCTTCTCACTTTTTCGGAGTTTTTTGACATTTTTTTTTGAAACAATCGTTTTGCAGACGAACATTTTTTCGAAAGCATAAAAAAATGTTGATATTGGCACATATATCTGGGTATTGGAAATTATGCTCAGGTTAGCAACGGAGTTGCTTGAGCGGGTCAGTACCCCCAAAAAGTGAGTAAGAGAAAATGCTGCCACTCAGAAATATCAAAAATACAATTTTAAAACATGATTTGAGTTAAAAAAACATGATCCATTACCGAGTTGGAAAATAATGGAAAAAAAAATAGCTCGTAAAAAATATTTAAAACCACATCATGCCCTGTGACGAGTAATATAAATTTTGAAACACAGACTAAGAAAACCTGAATATTCCTCGGATTCAAAATATCCACCATAGTAACTATTTTGCATTCCTAAAAATAATATTCATCACGTATAACCTTCGCAAAATTATATTCATTCACGTGTCAAGAGGTGATGATGATTATACCATTTGGGAATAAACCCACTCTTACGACATTCATTTCCTTCAAAACTAGTCTACCTACATATTCCACGCCGACGCCACACATTAAAACTGCAACCCCGGCATCTAATATAATTAATCACAAAAGATGTCTTCAAATAATAAACAAACTCGTACGTTGTCATAAATTAACAAGCACGAAACTTGAACTTTCAAATTATTTTTTTAATGACTCTTGGTATATTAATTTAATTATCATATGAACTCAAAATGTCAAGCGTTGGTTTTGTATGCCAATGAGTTTGTATATAAAAACCTCACCTTAATACAATATAATGGGAGCAGAAATAATATTACAAGAATAAACTTTCTAAGTACTTTTATACACAAATTAAATTACCTATAGCTACAACAATACGCCTTAGAAATCCTTGCACCTCATAAACCTATAAACTTTTTACAGTTGGGATTTATGCCTTTGTTCCACTCTATCATAAGTTTACCTTAAGGTATAAACACTGTACTTAATCTTTATGAACACTTCATCATGAAAATAAATCATTCCTTCCTTCAATAGACAGGACTCATTGAAACTTGTAGATGAAATGCAACCCATTAGAGGCATGTTGTTCATTACCACAGAACACAAAAGGCCTTAAAACAATTTATAAATAATCAGGAATCCATTATCTTGACGATGGTTGCAGCTGTTTCTATGTCCACTGGACCTGTTGTTAAGAAGTAAAAACATTACCTACAATACTTCGAATAACCTATAACCTACTTCCAAAAATACAGTGTTTTGCTGCTCACAACTACATTTATGGTAATTTTGCTTGTATTTACATTTTACAGGTTCACAGTCTGATTTTCATTGAGGAAAATGTAAATTCAAGGTTAGTTTTACGCAAAACATGAGTTTCCCTGGAATAACAGTTGTGTAAACAAAATACCAACTCACTAGCGTTCCTTGAAGTTCCAGGACTTTTTCCATTTGATCTAATTCCAACGCAAGCGCTTACTGCACTTAAGAAACATAGAAAACGACACATTGTGTCCATTCATTGGGACATCGTACTGATTTTATTCGAATTGAATCCTTTGATGTCGACGAAACAAATCTTTAGGATTCTGCAATTTTAGTTCGTTGGCATTCTTCAAGCGGTTAAGTAAGACACAATCGAATGAATTCTAGAATATCACAAAGCATACAACGATCTCGGTAGTGATAAAGGAACAAGTCCTTGGTATATGGAGTTTAGTGATAAAAAAAATTGTCTGTGGTTTAATAAATATGTTTATGGTTGAAAAAATTAAAAGTTGTTAACAAATAAATTGTTTGTCCATATAATTGATGTGAGAAAAAATTAAACTTAATTAACTTAGCCATATTGAAATTATTATAAATTTAATTGATGTCCTGGGATAAATTACCCAGTTGATGAATTATATAAAAACTCATATAACTAATTTAAAGTGATATAAATAAGTGTACAAATAAAAACAAATTAAATATAAATAAATAATTTGCTATATTATTTTAAGATAAAACTAGTGAACGTTTAAAACAAAATTCAATCAAATTAAATGTTAAATAAATGTCAAATGTTTTTAGTGCTAAATAAATCTTAACATCAAATATCAAAGTTTAAAAAAATTAAATTTGAATTGAAAAAAAAAATAAATAGTAGTTTAATTAGCGACCATCATTTTACTGTAAATGTGTTAATTACTAAATAGCATAAAATAAAATGTGTATTTAAAAATAAAATATTAAAATCTTTTTCTAAAAAAAAAAAATTATAAATAAAAAATAAAATATTAGTTAAGTAAATTTCCATAGAAATTAATTTAATTTAAAACTGTGAGCAGAGCAAAAATATTAAATACAATAACATATAAAAAATAAAATGTGTTACAATAACATAAAAAAGGAAAATGTGAAATATTTAGGTACTAAATAAATAAATAAAAATAATTAAAAGAAATATTAATAAAATATTTTTCAAACTTTTACTTGCAAATAAAAAATAAATTTAAAACAACAATCAACTGTTGTATTGGATAAATGGATAACATCATTTGAACAATCATTTTGGTGAGAAGTCTAATTGTTAATTTTTTTTTTTTTAAATAATGTTAACCCTATAAAGGGTCTGTATTCTTTATTCCAAAATTCTGTCTGAACATAATTCTGAATTCAATTATTTTGCTTTTCCATTATTTCGTATTCCAAAATTCTGTTAGTCTAGAATTCTGTATTTCAAAATGGTGTTAATCCAAAATTCTGCTTTTTGAAATTCTGTAAACCAAAAATTCTATTCATAAAATTTCTAAATTAAATTTTAAAAGGTTTTAGTCCCTGTTCAATAACCTTTATTAAATTTACAAAAAATTTAAAAGTATTAAGAAATCGTGGCAAACTACTTGTATGTCAATTCTTTTGATGGAAACTTTTTGGCGAATTCAACTATTTGAATTTTTAGATAGTTAAATGCTAGTTAATTGTGTAATTGACAATTTTTCAGCTCAATTTAGGGGTGAAAGTTTAAATAATATCAGTAATTATAATTTTGATTCAAATTTTTAGCTTTTTGAATGCTTATTACGAGTATTTGCGTATACAATGATCTTCAATATTTAAGTATTGGCTAAAATAAGTTAGAGGTCGAGAAAGCATTTTTTTTTTTTTTGATCGTAGGTCCCGATTTTGAAGCTCAGATCTTTTTCTTTCACTTTCACCGAAGCGACGCGACGGTGGTCACTGCCCTGAGTTTCAACTTAAATGCTCCGCACAAAACAAAATGTTATCCGTAAAATTTGGTTCTACAGTCAATTGCTAAAAGTCTTGGTAAATTTAGAAATTGCAGATTGGACTTTTTGGTAGTTTTGGGTATGTTTTTTTCTTAACCGATTTCCAAGGGCTACAACAGTTCTAGTTCTAATTCTAATTCTAATTCTTATAAGAACCCTTAAAAAGGATTAACAAAAATTTTACAAATTAAAATTTTTCTTTAATTCGTACATTATAAACATAACTAGGGAAAAATACAGTTCAATCATATTAAAAAACGAACGGTAATATTTTTCAACGCAACGTAATCATTCTTTTCATCTGTCTGCCAGGTAACTCACATAAATTGCTACAGCATTTATATTTTACAATATGATATTATTTTTCTGCAGTTAACATTATTTTGAAAAATTACAACTTTATAGAAATTATCCTGTTTTTTAAAAATTGCATCTCAAAATTTTTGAAAACTTCCTATTTTTGAGCGAAAATAATGAAATTTGAAATTTTTTAGTAAAAAAAGAAAAAAAAAGAGGATTAGCTCTCTCAAATAATTAAATTAATAAGATCTATTTTTAAAGTTTTTATTAGGTTCATACCTAAACACAAATTTGATTTTAAAGTTTTGAAGTTAAAATATTTAATTGTATTTCCTTTATACATAAAAAATGGTCATATCTCATTTTTTTTATTATTTTAAAACAAATTAGCAATAATGTTACCTATAATTTACGCTACATTTGATTTGCTTTGAAAAATAGCAATTTTCATATTTTTGTTCTGATTGAAAGTGTTTTGAAAAACAAAAGATCAAATAATTAAATTTTTGTTCAAATTCTTTCTATCTGCAAACACTTTAAAAATTATAATCTGACAACTACCTATACGCTTCATAATTAAAAACCACAATTCCAATTTAAAATATTTATATTTTATTCATTAATTGAAACACGATCGAGACAAATTAAACTCCAAAAATTAAACTATCGTCTCAGATGTCTTAAAGTAAGTCTCGTCTTGGTCTTGTGGCTGGCCCCATTTTTATCATTTCTGCTATAAGTAATTTATTGCTGACTGGTTTCAAATTTCATTTCCAAAATCCGAGCGAGTATCAAATAAATTTAATTGTTCATTACATCTGCTTCCTATAAAAAATGAGAATGTAGTCCAATTGAATGATGGCTTCTTTTTTTAACCAAGATGAAACGAACGGATATGCATAGTTACGTATACCTCAACTCAGCAAGGGTGAAATGAAACACTGTGGTATAGTAAAGAATTCATAGCCATTAATAAAAACGTCCGTTTTACACGTCAGTTTGCCACGGAAGGTTTCAAAATAATTGTATGTATTTACATCACATGAACACAATTTATCTGTTCCTTTTTTTTAAAGAATTGGCAAAAATGTTTTATTTAAAAGTGTGTATCTACCTTCTTAATATAAAAAAAAAGATCAACAAATTCAATTCAACTAGAAGTATACGTATGTGTTTACTTTTATTTAATAAAAGACATTTTAAAGAACATTTGGTTGAAAACAAAATTTTGTATATTATTTAATTTTATTTGACGAATTTTGCTTGCTACAACTTGAAAGCGTTTAGTTTAGTTTGGTCCATTCTTTTAAGAACTTTAAAAAAAGTAAAGTAATTAATTTAAAAACTACTTATTTCTAATCCTCTTCAGCAAGTAACTTATTTTCTATCCTTATGATAAAATCTCTGAACAATGTACCAAGTTTGAATTTTAAATTAAAAAAAAAAAAAACAAATACCAAGCCAAATTTGATTTGCACCTTGTTATCACTTTAAATTGAAAGTTATTAATTTTGTAGCAGAAAAAAATTGTTTCTTTAATTTAAAAACAAAATGTTTAAAATGGATTCTGAACTTAAAGCTCCATATTTTGTTAGAACAATTTACGATCAAACATAGATATCTTTTTGAATTTTTTGTCCGAAAGGTTTTGGCGCCTGTGTACCTTTAATTTTGAAAAAATGTAAAGTTTTCAAATAAAATTTCAAGCAAAGAAATGAATACATAAAAGGTTTTTATATAATATAAATAATATTTATGTACTCCTGAAAAAAATCAGTCTGGTAGAAGGCTTAGCACTAGTTGATTTTATTTATTTACAAATTGCTGGGAAGAAATGCCAAATTTTTGTACACTCAATGCCGTAAAAAGCTATTTTGAATCAACAGAAAAATTGTAATTTTCTTAATAAGAAAATTCATTTTTTTCAGATTCGGGTCATAATTCTGTTTTTCACATTTCTTTATTTTTAGATTAGGTATTTTCATAATTTTGTATTCGTAAATTCTGAAAACATAAAACTGTATTTGAAAATTCTTTTACATGGATAATTCTGTATTTTTATTCACTTTTTTTTTTGGAAAACAGAATTATGAAATACAGAAAAATGACCCGTTCACTTTTATTTTCCATAAAAATTGAAACTTTTACGGTCTTTTTTTTTCAAAAATCCTAATTCTTTGACTCTGTTTTCGAAGAAATTCAAAAATACAAATGAACGTACATACATACATACATATATTTGAATTTTTGAATTTCTTTGACACATTAATTTACATGTTTACTTAAAATATGAAATAATATAAATTGACGGATATGCGTGCACATGTACTTGTAGTTCAAAGTTCTGAATTCCTCCTTATCTTATATGAGCTGTTCACTTTAGGGTTTTGTGACTACCCTTAATTGATTATTAAAGAAAGTTCATTGGTTTGGAAAATAAAGAAGCTTGAATGTAATGGATACAAAATAAACGAGTATATAAATAAATATATAGTATGATATTAAAGAGTTTATTTTGAGGGTAAATAAGCCTAATTGAGTTCGCGTGCGAATATTTCAAGGCTTTTTCCAGCTTGTATTTAATGCATGACTAGATCTGATGAGTATTCTATATATATAAGTTTATTGTGACGAATAATCAATTGTTGGCACCAATACTTTTCAATTGACAAATGGTTGAATGCTTTCTACGATACAGAACCTACATAATTATAAAAAAAAATAATTTTTTTCTAAAACAAGTAGATGAAACAACTTGATTGAGAAAGCACATAAGAGAACTAATTAACAAGAGATGATTCCATTGGGTTTTAATAATTTTTTTCTGCTAAGAAATTAAAATTTATAATTACTATGCTTACCTAGAAGCTAATTGTTTTTAAATATTTTAAATTTGATTATGTTTAGCGCGTCAAAGTTAGAAATATAGCTATCTAGTTGCTAGGTGTTGAATAAATATTTGTTGCTATTTGAGAGATCACAATGAAAATTTGTTTTGTTTGAAGACCATTTTTATCAACCCTCAAAACAGATTTGTGGCAACTCTAGTCAAAGTTATGTCAAATTATATTTTTGTTTATACATAGTGTCAAAAAAAGCTTTGATAAAATTCACATAGAGGAAACATTTTCTGAATCTTATATTCATGTTTATTCGACCCACATAAAATTATGACGACAAAACGATGTGGCACACTAGGGCGTATACGTAATTTTATTATTTTGTTTTTTTTTTTACAACATTTTTTTGGCATTCATTTCAAGCATTTTGTCAGCAATGAATAAATTTGATTATTGGTACAGCTCAGTAATAACTTTTGCAATCTTTATAGAATTTTTTGAGAAAAACCTAAGACGCAATTTTTTTATTAGATCACTTACATAATGGCAGGTTCAAATGAAGTAGGTACAATAAATGTTGGTATTTTTACATAACTTTGAAAACAGAATTATGTCCTGAAGTTCAAATATACTTAATTCCTATTGAATTTATTTGTTAGAGTTTATCCGAAATCAAAGTTTCTTAAAAACGGTTACAAACGATTTTCCATCGAAAAGCGTAATTCAAAGAAAAATGTATTTGTAGTAATACTTGTAAAATGTTGATGAAGAAAAGTTGCAGGCTATTTTATTAAAGGTAATTCAATAAAAATCACAACGATGTTCTCTCACAACTATCTATCTAATCAATTGGTGTCAATAAATCAGTAACTTGTTTCTTTTTCCTTAAGTCATGGCTTTTTATACAGAATGTCTATTTCTGGTAAATGGATATAAAAGTTACTGCCAAAAGAGATGTGTTTATACATAGGTAATTCAAATACAAAGTATTTTATGTTTTTTTCCTCCTAGCAAAAACACCACCGATGTTACCCAACTTCTCGAAAATCGGGGGAAAATACATAATTCTCTTTATCCAATTTGGTATGTAAGTTGAATGTTATTTGATTTGAATGCTTTCGTAGGGTGTTGCTTCAATTTATAGTACTTTTATTATAATACCGAAGTTTATTGCAAAAATAGACAGCTTCAATTGGATGATTGTACGTGCGAAAATATAAAGAAGATACATTTTACTGCATATGAGACTTTTTTAAATATTTTGCCTTTGCAATCAATGTTGTTATAAATTTAAATATTTTTTGTGGAAGACAGAAGACTCTGTAAAAATGGTTGAAATATTTTTTCTGCGTTAATTCTACTGAAAAATAAATGATAAATTTTTAATATTTTCTTGCATTTTCAAAGAAGCAAAGGTACAAAAACTTTTTTGGAATTTTTGAGGGATTCTTGAAAAATTGCAATTAAAGTACCTACTTAAATATTGAACCAAACAAAATCGATACACCTTTTTTGTAATTGTAAATGAAACTATCAATTACAAAATTTTAAATTATTTAAAAAAATTTATTTCAGAAGTTTTGTTACCTTTTGTTATATTTCCGAAATTATGTTCACAATCAATTTAAGTATCGATGATCTAAAAAAAAGTCAAATGTTTTTCAAAAACCTTTATTTCGGTGAAGAAAGATACTACAGCCTGTTGGATGAGAGTTTTGGCCACAGTAAAAAATTCGATGCCGAAATTTTAACAAGCGACATTTTTAAAAATGCTTTTTATTTTATTTCAGCATAACCATTCACTTATTTACAGCCTTTCAAAAATCTCTAAAAACAATTTAAATAAAAGTGTTAAAACCGAATGTTTGCTAAGACAAAAAAAAACGGCAATATTTAATAAAAACAAAAATTCTAAATTTTTAAAACTAATAGAAAAACTTGGTGACCAAATGTTAAATTTCATAAGAACCTGCAAAAAGAAATAAATTTAAAATCTGACTTGGAAAATGCACTCTGCATTACTGAAAACATTTGTTTTGAGTAAACTCCTTGTAGGAATAATGCTCCTCTACTTCTACGAAATCGGTTTGTTCTGTGACGTCCAGCATCAGGAGTTAAGTAGAAAATTATAATTGTATGTTTAACTTAAATATATATACTTATATTAAGGTTCCATTAAGGAAACGCCTTCTTTCTGAAGCAGACAAATTGTAATTAATTATCATATCTTGCCTCTTGCAAAGGTCAAAGATATTTTCTTTTTGATTTGCATTTTAATTAAAAATATAAATTTACATACATTTGGATCTGAGTGTTGAGCCAGTCGATGTTAAAAATAAGTGATTGGACAAAATAAATGGCTTTAATAATTTATTCCATTCATTCATCCATCACCGTGTATATCCTTAAGAATAAAAGCTTTTTCTCGTAAATTTCATTAAAATATATTTCTTCAAACGTTATAAATCAACCTTTCTCTGCGGTGGCTATCCACTTTTGTTCTTTCAATAATTTATACTTATATATATAAGTATTATATAAACCCATGAAACTAGTAATTAATTACAGTTTGAAACAAAAAAGGTGCTTTACAATACTTTGACTTTTTACTTTTCTGGACCTTACCAAGCCACAGTGGTCTTGGTTTTTAGTGAAATAAATTTAAAAAATCAAACAAAATTGAACTCTGTATCAAAATATATCTTCGTTCATGCTGGACGGGAAACTAAAGGACATAATAAGTCTGAGGACTTTTATGTTATGTTCAATTCAATAATACCATATAAGTCATATTTCTTAAGTCAAATTCTTCGATCACAAATAATACAAAAAAAAGTTTCGAAGGTGTAAAATTACATTTTGAAACTTTTTTTTTACTTTGTTCAGAATTTTGTTGAACCGAATCTCTAAAAGTAGGTATAGAATGTTATAAAGGAGATTTTCGATTACATAATTTTAAATTTCATTCGATCCAAAAACTTCGATAATTTTCTCATATTATATGCAGATTTATTTATCCAATTTATCTTCATCAAAATAAATACCAAAATTATATTTTATATTATATTTAATTATATAAATTGATTGTGCGTTGGCCACCATTAAATAAAAAACGCGTTTTAATCCTTATATCAAGGAAGCCTCACGGTGGTAGAAGAAATTTGTTATCACTGTTTAAAAATGCCTAAAATTTAATATTTAAATCAATTTAAAAAATTGAGGGAAATATAAAAAAGTAAACTTTTTGGCGATTAACTCTGAAATTATAACAGCCGTTTGCTCGTATCATCTACTTTTTCCTCATCGTAGAATCAACTCGTATTATCAAATTAGGTATGTAAGTTTCCTTTCAGAAAATGGACCTACATTCTATGAAAAAATGACTGTGTGCAATAATTCAATCGAAATAATGCAAACAAATTTCTTGTTAGAGCCGTTCTCGAGATTTGGATTTAAATTTCGTTCTTTAAAATGGCGGCCAATGCACAAAATTTCCATTTTAAACCAAGAACTAACCCATCTATCAATTCCGATAGTAAAACTTGAGAAGAGTAATTTTCCATGGAAATTCTTTTTTGGGGAATTAATTTTCATGGGAAAGCATTTTTGATTCTACCGACTGACCTAATATGAGTTCTAAAATTTGATTGCATAGGAAAGGCTACTTGTTTCATAAATAACAACAGTGTTATTTTCTCGTTCGATTTCATCAAGCCCAAGTTAAAATCTGAAATATTCCCTGAAACATAAGATATATGTATGTACATAGAACACAACAGCCTTCTCTCACAGACGCATTCAGATTGTGATGCAAATTGAAAATATTGCTTAAGGAATTGTCTTTGCAATTTTGCATCAACACTTGAAACAACGCAACAACGCCAATATGCCTTGAGTTTGAGTTTGAGTTTGAGAATATCCTTGACATTTTCGTTCTGTGGGTAAATTTTTTACTTGAAATACCACTACGCACAAAATGAGGAAAAATAAAAGATGATGTTGATGGTGATGACGGGGACATAATATGAAATATGATGAACAAAATGCAAAAAGGAAAAAAAAATAAAAATCCAGCCTGGTGTTGAATATGCATGCGGATTGCGGACCGATTATTCACTCTGCTGAGAAATACCTACTCTCTCGATGACAATGACATAGTTTGAGATATTATTAATGAGTTTCTTCGTCAATATGCTATGTCAACAAGGAATAAACTTCGCATAATAAAAAGAATTGGTTATGTTTGTGTTTTTTTTTTTCTGGTTATTTTATAATTTATTATAATGGACGTTGGACATGGGTATGGACAGGTTTTATGTCATAGATTTTTTTCATTGTCATATAATACGATGAGGAAGAACAAATTTAATTATTTCTTAATTAGGATGTGAGCGGAAATATAAAATATCAAATATTTCAAACTTAATTAAATATTTTTCCGACAGCTACCTATTAAAATTTTTATTGGTCGATATCATTTCCGTTATAAATAGCGCGAGCTATAAACAAGACCAATTTTGATTCGAGTGATTATTTTTGTGTCAAATAGCTGAAACGCTTTATTTTTATATTGGAACATATAAATATAATAAAGCAAAACAATTAGTACCACCATAAAACTGCTTCAGATTGTTTAATTTAATATGAGATTAAGGAATCAAAGTAGTCTCCTTCGAATTAAAGGATGTTTTTATGGGAGCGGGGGAAGAATTTAATGCACGAATGAATTGGAAAACAAAAGCAACAAAACAATCACTTTTCCAAATATTTTTATAGAAATCGGTACTTTTTTTTTGTAAGAATTGCATAAATAATCTTTGAGTTCAAAACTGAATATGCCATATAATGAAAAAAAAAGAAGTGTGCATTTTTAAAAATTCTTTTACAAAAATCATTAAAAGGCTTTTTTTCAAAAAATATTTTTTTATGTAAAAAATTTCTTAAATATCAAAAAAAATAACTTTTCTTAGATTTTGATTTGTACTTGAATTTTTAAAAATATAATTTCAAAAATATATTATTTTGAAATTCTTGATATATACAATATACATATATGTCATATGTATTATTAAAATCCTCTTCCATAAAAATTTTAATCACAATCCGCCAAGCCGCAGCTAATGACAAAATTGAAGACCAGTCAGGTTCTATGACCGGTATCTTTAATGACGGTTTATTGAAAAATAATTTTTTGATCAAATACTTTTAATTGCTCACAAAACTCACAAAAAAAATTTCAGCAAAATCGTTCAAGCCGCTATCGTGATAAATAAATTTTCTCTTAACGTTTATATGACAGGTAACGATATTTGGTAAGCTAAGTACCAAGTTTGTAGAAGAACGTAGGCCGAGATACAGACAGACAGATGGACAGAACAACTGACAGACCGAAAGACTGAAAGACTGACGCACCAACAGACAGACATAATTCCGGGACCAACTTTTTCATGTAAAGCTCTGATTAATATCTCAATTTCATTTTTTTTACTAAAAATCCAAAAATTGAATAAAAACTAATCATTTTCAGGCAGAATATATTTAGTTCAAAATTTTGATAGTTTCAGCACACATGTGTCACAAAAAAATTAAAAACAAACTTTAATGTATCAATAGATTGATACTCCACATTTTTTTTGAATTTTTTCAATATTTAACTGCTCTCAAATTTGTTACTAATATTATGTTTCAATTATTTTTGAATAAATTAAAAACAGCCTATTTAAAAATTTACCTCTTAACATGGGGAGTGTTCTTACCGAAATGTAATATTTTGGTAACTCGGAAAAGGTTTTGTGGTTTAGTTTTTTGAGTTTTAGGAAGCCCACAAAATTTAGCAAAAATTATCACCTAGCCCACTTTCCTACATAAGTACACAAAAGAAACGCTTTTGAAAACGATAACCTGGGGTAGGAACGAGTGTATGGTAATATCAAGATAATAAAATGAAACAAACATACACATTTTAAATCTATTGTGTTACTTGAAAATCTTTAGAACGTGCCTATCCACATAAAAAGAAATAAACAAATTGATTAAAGTCCTAAATGAAACCTCAATCATAATAAACATAGACAAATGTTATCAAGAAATATTTTTATTAGGTTATGAATAATTGAATACTATAAATAATGTGTTTTACTTGAATTGCTGCGCAAAAGCACATTATTCTGAAAATTTAATGTATGCATCTTCAAAATCCAAAATAAATTGAACATAATATCACCATCAAATCTTCAAATTCATGAATAACTACTTAACTATAAAAAGCACCAAAAAATGTAACGGGATATTTGCGTAGCGGGGTAATGATGTTGGCTGGCAAGGCGTATTCGCTCGACCCACTTAATTACCCTTATTTACACATTTTATATTATCTTCGTGCGTTCGAATTTATTCCAACGAATTCCGTTTCATTCCCAAGTGGAGCTATCAGCACAAAATTGTGTCAATTATGTTTTTGTAATTTGGTCAATAGTCTGAGCGAATTCAGTTGCAATTTCAGCACTTTTTATGTGAGCATTTTCCACCAACCGACGCACGTTAGTTAGTTTTATCTGTTCTATAAATTGTACGTTTTTTCAAGCTATATTTAGTAAGAAAAAAAATTTTAACATCTACTTAAGTAGAAGTAGTACCTACTTCTAAAATACTCAACTATACCAAAAATGGAATATTATAGTCAACAAAAGCATAAAATAAAAGGAGATACAGTTGAGGACATATGAAAAACTATAACAACCCACAAACCCTCGGAAACAACAATATCTCTCGAACTATATAGAAGAAGACATCTACTATATTCAAGGTTGACTGGGGGAATAATAGGCTCTAAATAATGAGTGCTTTGAAATTGCGAGGCAAGTACTCTTCCAGTTGAATTAATGTTTTGTTTGTTTACTTTTTTTTTTTTGGTAAATTGTTGAAAAATAAGATTAAACGGAATTCACACACTGCTGACTAGGTAACTTATATGGAAAAGTAGCGCAAATTGTTCTTTCAAGGATTTTTTTTTTGTTCGTTTTACATGTTATAAACATACATACCTAACTATATTTTTTTTTTACACACAGTATCATGAATAGTTAAAAGTAGCAACTAGGTACGTATGTAGGTATACCTACGTTTTTTGCACCTTCATTTAATTTCGTGACAATGAGAGTTTTTATGGTTTGGCAATTTAGTGCTTTTCTTTTTAATAGAAAGTCAAACATGAACTAAGGATGATTGTGGATTTTTTAAGGGAAACATTTTTTTTATTGATTGATAAAATAAAGCAATGTTTAAAGATTTCGTATTTTAGAAACATTGTTAAGTTCCTAATGATACGTAAATTTTTGTTTTTGTTAATAGCTAACTTAAAAATTAATATTTTGTTATCTTCTTGATATCAATTTCGTATAATATAATCTCATTTCCGGTTGTCTTGTTTTTATAGCCTCATCTTTTATGATCTACATAGAGGTAGTTCAATATGATTTTTAACTTCCCATAGGGAGTTATTGTAATCGGTCCGATTTGTCAAATTGAAATTTTTGAAATTTCTCGACGTTTCAAGGTCCCTAGAGCCTATATCAATCATTTTTAGAGAGATGTCTGTGTGTGCGTGTGTACGTACGTTCGTACGATCGTACGTCCGTACGTCCGTACGTTCTGGTACCATTTTTCGTCGTCGATATCTCAAGAACGAGTAGAGATATCGACTTGAAATAAATTTTGTTTTACAGATAATAACTTCGAAAGAAGCTGAAAGGGCGTTTATTAATATTCAATCAATTGTTTTTTTTACTATAGCAGTTTAAAAAAGAAGTGAAAATTTTGGTTGGGCTCAAATATCTCACGAACAAATAATGCTATTGACTTGAAATAAATTTTATTCGACACATTATGACGTCATACAAATTTGATATGAATTTGGAAAAAAATCAATATACCGTTATTTTTTAAAATCAAAAAAACTAAAAAAAAATTTTTATAACTCAAATATCCTTAAATGGAAAAACGATATTAACTTTAAAATAATTTTATTTTACGAAAAATGTTGTTTAAATTATCTCGAGAACGAGTAATGATATTGACTTTGCCATTAGGTATTTAATTTTATACAATAATGATTGTTTGAATTTAACAGCTAAGGTTTGTTTCGCAGAAAATTTGGTTATTTGAAAAAACTAAATATAAATTTTTTAAGATCACAAGTGTGGGTCGCACCCAGCCTCTTTTTTTTTTAATTTTTAAATTGAAAATTTTAGAAAACATGATACAAAACATTTATTATTTTCATTTTTTTTTAAATATATTTATACTTAATTTAATGCAAAATTAGTTTGTAATATTTTGCCAAATTTTAACTTTTCATGGAAAAGCGTAGCCTTAATATTTTTCCAAATTTCATCTTTCTCTATTCTACAGTTCTTTTTTTATCCAAATTATTGTTTTAAGTACCTATACTAGATTTTTATTATAGAAAAATACAAATTTCGAAAATTAAGCAATATATTAGCTTAATTTGATTTTTGTTCAACCAAATTTCGCTTAAACATAGAAAATTTCACTACATATTAATTCATCTCTTTATTCGTAGTTTTGTGTCTTAAATTTCACTTCGCGATGGTGTAAACTGTTATTGATTGGCGTGGTTTAAGTTACCTACTTTCTTTAAATTTTTATGGAACTTCACTGTACCTTTTTCGTTTTATTATAAACCACAAAACACTCCATTGCGGTAGATATACCAATAATAATTTTTAACTTATAAGCCACACAAGTGTTACGCGAACATTATAAGCCTACTACCCTCCTCTTTGGTTAACTTTACACGGATCGCGAGTACACCGTTAATTGACTTCTTCTGTATACATTTTTCTCACTGAAAACATTTTGCTCTTTGTATTAATGGATTTCATGTAGATACGAGTTGTAGGTACATAATGTATCATGTGAACATTTTGTTTGAGAGCTTTGGTGGGGGCCCCAACTAAATGAATTAAATAAAATAAATGTTCATTCATACTCAAAACTTGCACATCCAATCCCTTAAGTGCATTGGAATACTAAAAAAAAAGATGTCAAATGTACAACTACTTTTCACGCTCTAAAGTGCAAACACATCTGCTTTTTAAAACTTTAGTATAAAAAACAATGAATTAAAATATGTGTAAAAAAATAGGGAATAGGCAAATTGGTCGAGATATACAACAAATGAGACCTATGCAGATAAATAGTCTGCTAAAAATGGAGTAATATTTACTACCGCACAAAAAAAAAACCTAAAAGTTGCAGTGAGATACGAGACAAGACTTTTGAACTCCTAAAGTAAGTGTCGGTCTCGGAACAGTTTTCGACAGTTATTATTGTTTGTGCATCGCGATTGATACAATTGATATAAAACATATGATTGATACTCGTATAAAATTTATTGCATGCAGGGCAAATCCATTGAATTCAAATACCTTGTTGTATAATTTACAGCTTCATTGGCATCGCTAACTGAATCGATTGATTTTTCATAAATACACAATAAATAATAATTATTGCCGAAAATTGTGTAGGGTTGGAGGGAAAGCTTATTGTGGGAGTGAGACAGGAAATCAGTTTCTCTCTTATCCCTACTTCGTGTTGGGTGATAGCTGACACGTATAGAATACCTGGTGGTGATAACTGATCAATTGATTATTGATTAGTTATCGATCATTGAGAGAGGAAGATTCCAACTTTAAGGTTGCAAGATCGACTGGACGATTCGACAATCGATTATTATAACCGCACTTTCTGTTTTCAATGCATTAAAAACATACAAATTTATCGTTCGACAGTGAATAATTAATTGCCAAAACGCAACTCCTTTTGTTCAAATCTGTGGATTAAAGTAAAATTACTAATATCGCTATTGAAAAGTAAAGGGTTATAAATATTAAAAATTGTCCAAAAAATTAAAAAAAAATAATACCACCTAGGAGTACCTATACAAAATACCCTACGACCCTACCCTCAACAGACATTCGGCCCTATCGATGTAACCGTCGGAGAATCGGAGACTTTTTGCTTCGATGTAGTTCTCCGACCAGCTGATGAAATACTTCAAATCGCTCTTTTTTAATATTTTCTCCGATGTCCTCCGACAAGTTCTTGGCGCGGAAGTTTTTCTTTTCTCCGATGACAGCTACTTCGAACAAAAATTGAATCCACGACGAAGGATGCGTTGCGAAGAACTTCCGCTCCTATGCAATTGAAAAATACTATTTTCTTAATTTTGTTTTCGAAACTTTATTGGGAAACAGTAAGTATTGGTTTTTAAATTTAAATTCATAAACAAGTTTTTCTGTATATTAGGTACCTATGTACCGTTCCTACATAGTCAAGAATTGCTAAACCAATTATGTTTGAAAACATGCGTTGTTCTTCATTCAAAATAAAAAGTACTAACTAAGTACTTTGTACTAATTTTTATTTTAGCAATTTTAACTTGACTATGTACTTGGCCTACACAGCATTTGTGTTTTGAATTGAATTTGAAATACGTTATCAAGTATTTCAAAGTTAAAATTATGTTTTTCTACATAATAATTTTTAATACGAAGCTATGGACAGCAAATGTCAGCCAAGGTCAATACTTGGTATTCATCACCATCATTTCAATGTGTTGTGTCATAAATCTTTGACACCTTCTGTGTTCTCTACGATTTCACTTAGGACCAAATTCCTATAATGCTCAGGGCTAAGGTTCATTAAAATTATATCAGACATCAAAATAGGTCGGTATCTACATCCATACCTACGAGCATTTTGATCTCTGTATTTTGACATCGATTACCTTTCAAATTACCAAAACCACTTTGAGCCTTGATGAGTGCACTCTAAAATTAATATTCTTTGACAAGGACACTCAAATTTTTTTTTTCATCACTGAATCACTTTAAGAGCACAAATTGTTGCCGAGGCTTTCAAAATAATTTCAAGAGGATTATTTATTTTCTAAAGAAAGCTCTTAGACGGGAATCAACAACCTACATATCTGCAAAAAATGTTTTTGCCATATTTTTGGTTAAATTTATGAAACAACCCACAGTATTAAAGAATATAATAACAACTTATTCCGATTTCTTTAAATAGATTTTTTATGTATATATTTTTACAATATTGTATACCCTACCCATGCATACAATGTACATCAATGTGATAAAAGATTTTTCTTGGTAAGCAAAACAAAAAAACCTAAATGTCATCATCAAATATGTATTTTCCAATGATTTTTTGGTGCAACTCCTTCCTCAAAAAAAAATATGAAACTGGCTTATTAGAGTGTCCTTATGATGGAAAATAAAATTAAATGCGAGACATAAAAACAATTAATTTTATTTAAAAAGAAACAAATATTGGTTATAAATGTAAAATTAGTATTATTATTTTAACGGCTTTGAATATGTATCAATCAGCCAAGATGTAGACTTTGACATTTGTGATAGGTATGCTTATTGTGAATCATGTCATTGTGCCAAAGTGAAAACTTTGACGTTTTTTGTAGCTTATTGTGAATTTTTGAAAACAGACAAAGGAATATATATTTTTCTTTTCTAAAAAGCCCTATTGGTCGTATTCAGTTTTTGTTGATTAAAATCTTGAAAGTAAAGATGAAGCTAAATGTAAGTGAGTTGAGCTGTTAAAATAAAATTTTATTTTTTTGTTTTACTAGAATCGCAACATTTTTCCACCAAAATAAATAAAAAAAAATTGTGTTGCGACAGTCCATGAAGAAAAAGGGTCTGAGTGTCCTGTGTTCGAGTTATTGCAGCAATGAAGGGGCCTACAATTTTATGCCAAATATGAACGGATAGGGTGAGAAGCACTCTATTCTTGACAAGTCATACTCTTGAAAAATTTGTCAATATCTCGTAAAAAGCAGCAACCCGCTAAAAATACATTATTTGCGTTTTAAAATGGACGAGGGGAGGCTGATAATTGAACCCAAAACTCCGACATGACAGCACTCCCCACTAACCACTATGCCACAGGCTACAACCCAACATAAACTTTGTACAAGTAAACTATAGGATACATAAAACAAAACCATCATGAACGATATTGAAAAATTAGAAGAGTCTTTAAAAATAATAATAATTAAACTTTAAAATTTACCTTGGCATGTATTTGTGAATATTTAAACAGGTTGGTGAAAAAACATCAAATTTGTTGTTATAAGTAAATATAATCATTTAGATTCTCTTTAATTTCTATATTCTTATTTGACACATTTTTAATAAGTTTCATTTTTTTGGTAGTATTCCCACTTTTCCTCAATTCTTCCAACTTTATCACCAAATTTCGTGATGGTATTCACTTTTTGTAAGGACTTTTTACTCTACTATAGGTACTTGATATCAATGGGCGAGGTTCTCTAAGTTGATCTCAGAAAACATTAATAGGATTGTCCCATGCCTGAGGCAGACTTACCGTGGTATTATATTGCAATTTTCAAAGTATAAATATGTTACTGCAAGTTGCAAGTAATTAAAAGGAAACTTTACTTAGCCCGTTTTGCGGGTTCCAACGATTTTAACTCACTTTCTGAACTCATTGTCCAACTCACATAACTCGGTTGAACTGCTTGGGGTATGTTCAGTCACCGGTTAGTTTTAAAAGTACTACATTTAGGGAATTAAGAGTAATATAGGTATACTAAAATGGACATAATTTAGCTATAACAAAAAAGCTTAACTAATAGCCGTTCCTCCTCTTTTTACCATGAGTTTCTCATTCAATTTCAATTTCGTTTATTGCATTCAAAACTTTTCCCAATTTTCAAAATTTCTTTTATACCAAAAGAATAAATCAGTTCTCAATCTATCCCAAATCTAATGCATCCTGTTTTTTTTTTTTTTGCAGATATGCTCCCAAGAACTTCAAGGATGATAGGAACTTGAACGTCCATTAGTCACATGAACTCGATCAAAGCAAACAGTCTTTAAATGGCACTCAATCTCTCTGCAAATGTAATGAATTCCACCACCGAGAACATACTTTTGGATAACGCGATATTTGAACTGGGAAACGTCACAAGCACATCGTTTCCATTAATTTCAACGACTACGGCAACGACAATTGCGGATATCGGATCTCAAAATGGCATTGCAATTTCTGCATCGCCCCCACTTCAACCGGCAGCAACATCTCCAGCAGCTATGGGACAAATACAAATTGGTCTTTATGCAACCATATTCTTGTTGGCCATCGTCGGGAATATCCTTGTGATTCTTACACTTGTCCAGAATCGTCGGATGCGGACGATAACAAACGTGTTCCTGTTAAATCTTGCGGTGTCTGATTTATTGCTGGGAATGCTTTGCATACCATTCACATTGGTCGGAGCAATGCTGAGAAATTTCATTTTCGGGGAATTCATGTGCAAAATATTACCCTATTTGCAAGGTAAGTGCTTGTGGAATTTCCTCGGAATTTCGGAACTCTTTGACATGGGTCGAAGAGGGTAAGCAATAAACATTTTGTGTTTATTACGTATGCGTACTCAACTCATGTCATTTTGCTTTGATATTACGCCATTGGCATTAGCGTAGCTTGTGATTACCCCCTAGGAATATGTATTACTGTAAATTCCCGCAATGATTAAATTCTAGAATTTATCGGTAGGGCCTAGAATTTTTCAGCAACGTTAGATTTATTTTATTTTATTGAAATTAAATTGCCTGGCCCGCTTCGGGGATTATGAAGAGGTTTAATTCCGTTCACCCAACACCGGTGCTCCCCTTAGGGTATGTTGACTTTTTTTGATTAAAAGTATCTTGCCTATGATGTTTCGTGAGTTCCAACGAACTTTTAAACAGAAACAAAACTTTTCTAATATTTTCCAATGTTGCTGAAAAAATTCTAAGTGTTACCGGTAAATTCTAGAATTTTCCCATTTCGGGAACTAACAGTAATACCAAACAACACATATAAAATAGACAAAGCACTAATTTTGTCCTCGATATAATTTATTCAGCCGCAAATTAGTTAATAGAATAAGGCCATTTTAGTTTTCTTGTTCAGTGGTTGGTGAATTTTTGGTAGTAATACATTAATTTCCAACAGAGATAAAAACTTAAGAAAAGTTTTTTACAAATGTTTGCTTACCGCATATTTAAATTTATCTTGACACCTTCAAAGTAGATGCTGTTTCCAGAAAACAATATTCTCCTGTAGATCTAATCCTTGCATAACATTTAATTGTTGGATTTGTGACCTTTTGTGCCTTTTTATAAAAAAAATATCTTTTATCTAAGACTTGATTTATAGAAAACAAACTTTTAGGTATGGATGCATAGCTGTTGTATCGATGATGAAGAATACTTTTACATCTTCTTTATTGGTACCTACAATCAGAGTTGTAAAAATGGATATTTCGAAAGAACTTCTGCTGACATTACTTACTGAAAATACAAGTTTAATATACAATGTCAAATAATAATAAGTACCTAATACACGCGACGGGAAGACTGAGAAAATAGTTTTAGGATAATGTATCCCCTTTAACTATTTTGCAGCAAAACCCGAATTGCAATTATTTCTTTCTTCAATATTTTAGTTTAAATACTGGACATCACCAAATTTAATTGAACCGTGGAAAATAGCATGTTGCAAGCAAATTAAATTTTGAACAAATACCATCCACTTATTGCCTCATCTTTTAACTGCCAGTCAATTTTGAAAAAAAAACATTTTTACTGCATTTTATTGTTAATGGTTTTTATTAATTATATGTAAATACATTATACCATATATTTCATTAACTTAATAATTAACATATTTCATGATAAGGCAAGTGAAAAATAAAACAACTATTTCTGCTTTAGAAACCAACGCCATCTTTTGTTAGATCTCAATAAAAAAACGATCGTTTGTTAAATTTGAAATCTTACTGTTATTTACATTTTTTGGCTTGAATCTTTCTTTCAATTTTTTTTTTTATTTATGCTATTGCTCTAGCGATACTCTTTTTTGTCTCTCACACTTGTTATCGAAATGTTTCATATCCAATCTTCTTGATTCATTGTAACACCTCATACTTTTTTTTCACGGTGGGTGAGATTTAGAAGAAACTGGATTAAAGATTATAATGAATTTCATTTATATTTTTTTCAATTTTTAAGCTTTTTTTGGGCTGAGAAATGCAAATTTAAAATTAAACTAAAAACAAAAAACAAAAAAAGTACTTGACTTTCAATCTTACAACTTCTATATAGAAGAAACCAACGTGAAGTTGGAACAGGTTCCCCGTGCTAACATTTACTCACTAATTTCTAATGTAAAATATTTTTTTTTTAATTTTTATAAATAAACAGAAACTCTTAATAATAAATATACCACACTCTGCATTTATATTTGTTATTTCCGGCGTTTAAGCCTTAAAATTAAATCAACATAAGTTCATAAAAAATATACGTTGGAATATATACATATGTACCTACATATACATATATGTACTGTACATATATTATAATCGAATAACATTTCGAGATTAAAAAAAAGACAAAAAATGATAGAATATTAAAATGTATATAATTACTCATAATCCACACTGATTTAATAATTATTAATTGTTTATTTTATAGTCATAGCCAATCAAGCCATTTAACAAAAACAATATTAATTAAGTTTTATATTTAAAGAATTGTGTTTTTTATTTATTTGCCACACATTTTTCCTCATTATTTTTTCACATTCTCATTAAAGCTTGTTCCGTATCCGTTTCCGCATGGACACTGGTTGCAATATCCTGTGAGCGTTATTACGCCATCTGCCATCCCTTGCGCTCTCGTACGTGGCAAACTTTAAAACACGCCTACAAGCTTATCGCCCTGATATGGATTTGCAGTTTGATGTTTATGGTGCCAATTGCTGTTCTGAGTAAATTAATTCCCATTGGGAAGGGTAAGTTTAACCATTTATACCTACATATATTTCAGTCTTTTATAATTTATAATAAAGTAGGTATGGCATTTTTGTTTTGTCGCGACCTGGGTGTTATTATTAATTTTTTTAAATTGAACTGTGGTGGGTAATAATGTACTCTGGGACTATTAAAGTATGTCCTTTAAAATAAGTGATGAGAGTGAGTGTGTTGACTGTGGATTTTTGTGAAGGAACATAAATTATAATAATTCAATTTTGTAAATGAAAGTTTCACTTTCAAGAGTTTAATGGGAAAAAGAATAAGCGATTCACTAAGGGATATTAAAAAAAAATAAAAAAATAAAACCTTTTAATTGTTCAATCAAAAACAATTAAAATATTTTATTTAGTATACACTAATGGATGAATTTGTTCGTAATAATAGATAGGTTTTTTTTTTGAAAAGACTTACAAAAATAAAATCATAAATATAAAATTTCCAATAAGAAGGTTTTATTTACATTTGAGTGGTTAGTATATGCGTTTTTTTTCATTTGTTTATGTTTGGACGGCCCCTTAATCAGCTAGACATAGAAGCAAAAATTTCCCCAAGTCTTTTCAGATTTTTATTTCAATTTTTTTATCCTTACTGGTCGTAAAAAATTTAATTTGCATAAAATGCCTAAAAAGAATGGGAATGGGAATGGGAATGAGGAAGAAATCATTCAAAAAGGATGATGTTTCCCCTCTTTATTTAGGAAGAGAAATGGTCAAAAATAAAATATTTAAAATAAAAAAAAATAAAAAACAAGCACAAGGACAAGAGCTATTATGTAGTTCTATAAAGACGCCAATTTTTTATTCTATTTTTTCAAATGAAGTTAATTTTGCAAATGGTTTATTTTTCAAATTCATAGTACCTACAAAAAAAAACTAGTGAAAGTGTGTACTACAACCAAATTCGTAGACCTAGCTATTTCATTGGGAGCAACCAAATCATCAAACTCATTAGGTGGTATTCACTCGGTTTGGGTTTTTTTTTTTAATTTGAAAAACTGCTTTCCCGTGCAGAGGTCGAACTAGCGGTTTGAGAATAGTTTATTGCTTAGAAATTTGCATGATGATATCAATTTTGTTGCGTATTAGGAAGCGAGACTTTTGGAATTTTTTTCCTGGGCTGTTCAAAATCAAAAAAAAATTCACCATCGGTCTGCAAACGTGTTTCTTGGAAAGCGACTAAAATTTTTCGATTTTTAATGAGTCTTTTATTTCACAAAATTATGTTGAACAACCTATTTCAATTAAGTTCGATTCGATTGGCACTGGTAAGAATATTCGAACCGTATTTAGTTCGTTTTGGGTTCGCTGATTTCTGGTTCCCAGTCCCGAAATTTCTGTCTAGGCATTTCAATCATACACCTTTCACATTCATTATTTGTATTGAGGGATCCAACATCCTAAATTTGTTAATGAATAATAATTACTACGCTCTGGCTTGATAGTAGTGGTATGATAAATGGTTTTAATATTAATTTTAAGCTACATTAAGGATAAGGAATGGAGGATAATGAAATTGAGAATGTATATCGTAGACAAACAAACATGTGTGGAGAAGCAGATGTTATTGAGCATCTCATGGAGATGTAAGCATCCAATCAACCCAAATATTTCGACTCCATCTGATCCATGATTGCAAAATAAGGTACAAATTAAATGCCCCACTTGGTCGCATGAACTTGCTCTTATTTAAAAGTACTTTATTATTGCGAAAACAAAAATTCCATTAGAGAAAAACATGAGAGAGCATAAAATTTATTAAGGAGATCAAAACTGGAGATGCCATCTTAACAAGAAAATGAAAATAAAAATTTTTGGAAAAAAATTCAAAAAGCGTTAGAGCTGTTTTTTCAAAACAAAATTTTTCTATATATAGGTACCAGTATAAAATTTTGCACGTAAACTCTATTTTACTAGCGTAAGGCGTTAAACAAAGTTAGATGGAGAATTATTCTCTGGAATTTTTTCTTCTTGAAAATGTTTAATTTAGAAATGGTTAATTTATTTCAGTGCTTAGTTTTTCTTTTCATATTTGCATTTACATAGAATCGTGATGGCACAAATTTCAAACACAAGAATACGAGAATTCCACTACTTCATCAGAATTCAACAGCAACCGTATAACCGTAAACTTGCTGATTCTATAAAAGCAAATCAAACAAACACATAAACATCAAAAATGAGTATTCATCCGTTATATTGTACGTTCATAAGTCTATTTTGCATATGGACATACATAGCTTATGCCAATTGAGAATATCGGTGGCATTGGAACTTTAGAGGGTGTTTTAATTCATGGTCAATACTTTGCGATTTTTTTTTTTTTTTGGGAGTTAATAAAATGCCGCAAATTAAACTTCAATCGCTTTGTTATTATCGCTAGTTTTCGCTTTTGTAGAGAATATTTTTTTTTTCTATCAAACACACCTTAGTCGTTTTTAATATGCAATGCACTTATTTAAATTCAAACACTGCTTTAAAATTAAAGTGTCATTAGTAAAAACATAATTTTTAAAAAATTGATTTTTAGACTTTCGACACTTAAAAATTAATTTCAAAAATGTTAATTTTTTGGCTTCTTTCAAGTTATTTAAAAATGCCGTTCCAAAAAAAAAATTCTTAATTTACCTTAATAGCTTTTTCAAAATATTGACGATGAATTAGGAAACACCCTGTATATCATGGTGTTTGTCAGGCCTACTTTTGGGTTGCCTCTCATTCGATTTGGTCGGAACCTATTATTTAAAAAAAAAAAACCTTAAAACCATGTGGCAAAATGTAAATCCACATTTTTGTTCTGTTTCCTTCTTTCATGATTGGAAAACTTTTAATTGTTTTAGCAGTCTACATTTCTACATATACATATATGTTTGTACCTAATGAATTACAATATTAATTGCTTTGCTCTTAGCATAAGGATTAATTTGCAATCAACAAAACAAAGTTGGAAAATGAAAACGTGTTGTAAATTGAGTACTTCCGCAACTTTTTTTGTTTTATGTTTTAAGAAGTTTATTTTGTTTTTTTAACCGCAATTCTATATAACCTATTAAAGTATTCATTTTAAATGTTTCAAATTTTGCTATAGCTAGGTATGTACATATAAAAAACTTCTGATGTAATTGCTGGAAATAATGATTGCACTATTCAGAGGATAACTTCCTACAAACCTGTCATGTAATTAAAACTTGTTTGCCTTTGTACAAATGATTTGTTACGTGAGGTGGTTAGTCATGGGAAACTGGGATAAATTTTCAATCTTTTTAAATAGAATCGTAATTTAATAGAAGTTAGTGCAACAAAACTGAAACATTTTTTATTTTTGATTTAAACAACATTTAAAATTATAAGGACCGAGGCTTACCGAGAATATCGATCTCGGGTCCAGTGAAGATAACGTACGATCACATCGTCGTTATGTCTGAGTTGAAAATTCTAGGAACTGTTTTCGTAAAATTTTAGATTTTTGAGAACGGGTTTTTCTTAACCTTCGTATAGAAGGTATATGAGATAGGTACCGTAAATAGTGTTTTAATTAAATTGTTTTATTTTTAATACATTCAAAATTTTATCAAAATTGTCGCTACCGTTTTTGAGGATTTTTTGAAAACGCTTTCTTAACATTATACATATATCGAGCCATTTTTAAAACATGAATTTTATTTTAACTTAAACTTTTCAAAAAAAAAAATATTTTTGAAATTATAAGTTTCAAATATTTTTAAAAATTTTCTTAGAATATTAAAGAAAAAAGCTTTCAGCAAAATCCTCAGCAACAAAGCAATATATACGGCAGCAATTTTCTTAAGAATGCCATTTTATGCCAGGTTACTCTAACTGTTAATATGTATATGTACACCAACTCTAAGCTCTCTATAATGTCAATTCAATTTTCCTGTTCAACATCAGATGAATCTCAATCAAAGGAACTACTATTATTTCTCTATGTCTCTCTGGTCGATGCAAAACTATTTGTAGTTCCATGTTAAGCAAGAAAAGTAATCAGTGTGACAGATGAGAGATTTATGTATTAGCCAACTAATGGACAAGCACAAGGTAATAAAATACTGACTTAAGATAATTAAGTTTTAAATTAAACATAATTATCCCAGTCATGCAAACGAGAAAGTCTTTTGAAGTCCGTGTTCTACGTGGTAATATTGTGAGGCGGAATATCAGCGAGTGATTTGAGTTGTTTGTTTGCCTTGCAATGTCAAAGTTCTTTGTGTAAGTAAAACTAAGCAGTTGAAAAAGGTAAATTAGAAACAAGAAACAGTAGGTTGTATCATCACTTCATAAACAATGTTTCTGAGAATTCGAATTAGAAAATGTATTTCATGGGAAAAAATAAATTAAGAAATACAAACTATTGATTAGTTTTAATGATATTTGCTGCTTTCTTGGTATATATCTTTATAATTTATTTTATCTTCTTATCTTATATTTATTTTATATTTTATTCATTACTCCAAAGTTCTGCACATGGGTAAAAAAAATTTCCATTATTCTGCATTCCAAAATTCTTTAAATTTAAATTTCTGTTTATTCAAAAAAAATATATGCATTAAATTTCTTAGCAGGATTTTAACGATTCTTCAAGAAATTTTTCTTCAATTAACATTAATTATAAAGAAACACGTTCAATAGATGAATAACTAACAAAATAACAATGAAGAAACTTTGACCAGTCTTCTTTAAATATTCTATGTGTTAAAGCTCATCTTTTTTCAACGGCGGCGAGGGAAAATGCAACACCAATTATTTGTTTTGTAAGATTTCCTTTAATTGCACAAAAAAATTGCCAGAATGTGAAATTTTAAGTTTCCAAGTTAACTGGAACTGGTAGGCGCTGGAAATAAAATAATCACTTTGTTGAACTTCCATTTAAAACATAAATTTTTGTGTCCAAAACTTTCATAGCATAAACAAACGTATTACCAACAAATTTAAATTTTTTTTTCTATTTACCTTCTTACTGACGATGCTCTACAAAAGCTCTTAATATTCAAAGTTTTCATTTTCTATAGGGTGTTTAAAAATTCTTCATGATACTTTGAAAGATGATTGGTCGGCATTTTCTAAGGAAAAATTTATTCCAAAGGGTGGTCCATTTGTTTTCTCTTTAAAACAATTGGATAAAAAAAAATAAGACCAACGGTGACGGTAATATGCACTTACTTCCTTTAAATTTTTTGAAGCCAGAAATCCTTTATAACTTTTGACTTTTTAAATCAATATTTTTGTTTGCTTTCTGCTCTTTGGGGGTTTAAATTTCAAAAAAAAAAAATAACAACAGGTTGAGTGTGATGCATCAAGTTTATATACGTTACAGTAAAAGCACTAAATTAAGGAGTTCTAAAATTAACCTAAAATTTTTCCCAACGCTGGTAAAGGTTCGAAATATTTTGTTTGTGTAATTATTTTTTCCGTTCCCAATTTTAATGACAGACATAGATTTTAATTTTAAAATTACCTATTTAAAGCCGCGAAACGTCCTGAGCAATCACAAAAAAGCTATTTCCATAAGCGCCTGCCTGGCGATAGAGCATAACCTAAATGGGCAGTTTATTCAAAACGGGAGATAAAATCCGGGGGTTAAAAGAAATTAAATTTACTTACGTTGCTGAAAAATGCATGGTCTTCCAGGTAAATTCTATAGTTTAATTTTTTCGCGAATTGACAGTAACATGTTAGCCTCAATTTTTTATTTTTTAACCAACAACGTTGCTCTTGTTGACTTATTTATAGTACGGGCCAACATTTGTAATCTTAAAAACAAATTTGAAAAATGAAAAAACAGCAATTTAATCCGATTAACATTTTTTTTTTTGTTTTTATTTTTCAGGTCACCACAAATGCCGTGAATACTGGCCACCCAGTGTTAAGCAATACGAAAAAGCATACAACATTTTTCTGGATTTAATCCTATTAATAATTCCAGTAGTCGTGCTCACGGCAACTTACTCCCTCATCTCAAGGACTCTCTGGCATGGGATGCGAGCCGAGAAAGTCGCAAAAAGCACACAATCCAGTAAGTAAGATTATTATTTAATTATATAAATTCCTTCGATATACTTTCGGGAATCACAAAAGGGCATTAACAGACAATGATGATAATGATAAGTATAGCATAGGCTTGAGGAATAACCTTTTTGACAGATTATTTGGCTGTCGGAGTTTCTCAAAATACTTGCCATTGTTCTTCTTGACAACATCTCCTTACCAAAATGGCAACCATCAATTTGGTGTTAAGGTATTTTATTTAATTTAAATTTTTGCTTGGATAAATCTAATCATTTTTAATGTCTTCATATTTTCGTTCTGACAACAACAAATACATATACTTATACTTCATTACGCAGATAAAATAGCTTGGATGAAATATATAATTTTATAACTTGTGTCATAGGAACAAGAAGCTTTGCTTTGCTTTAATAAGGATACATATTATATCAGCATAGAATAATTTTAAATTTAGAAAGGACTAGGAGATTGGAACGTTGACGTGAATGAATTTGGAAGTGAAGGAATGTCATTTAAAAAAAAGAGGCAGGATGCGACATTTGGGTAAATTTCCATTAGTGCCCTTGATAACAAGATACTTGATTTTCTTAAGCTTACGAATTTCAAAAACACTATCGGGTGTTTAATGTATAAAATCAAGTGAAGTCAAATTGGCAATCAACTACCATCCGAGATATTTGAGACGAAAAGCATTTTCCAATTAATTAAAATCGTTTTATTTAATTTAAAATAAAAATGGACTCAAAAATGATAATAGTTTAAAGCCAAAATGTTCAGTCAGGGCCTCTATTTATTATTTAAGGTATTTTTTCTTCCTGAACTCAAAAATCAATAAAAAAAAAAACAAATTGGATGTTAACGTTTTCGAGATATGAATTTTTGAATCATCATTGTTGATAACAACACTTTTCTTCCAATAAGTTGAGGTTTTTGAAAGATATGGCAAAAATATCCGAAAAAAATTTATTTTTCAACCGAAATTTCCCTTTTTTTTAAAGTCCACTGAAATTGTACGCTGGTCCTTGTAGGACAATGGCTATCACAATATTTTTGTTGGTATATTGTTTAGTGTGAGCGAGTCTCCAAAAAAATATTTTTGATTTTGAATTTTTGTGAACAACAACAACAACTTAAAGGTGCTACCACCAGTTGTTTTTATCGAATTAATTTTTTAATTTGTTTATATTTTATTTGGTCCGAGTTATAGCTATTTCATGCTTGCCAGGCAATCATCAGACTCCTAGTGGTGCTGATTTTTAATCCAATTTTTTTGAAAAACTTTTATAGTATTCGAACCCACGGTGCACTTACGCACTCAACCTTTTACCGGCCATTTTAATATAATCAATGAGATATCATTCCTTAAATCTATACTATTTATAAGCTTATTAAAACATTTTGTTACAGCAGATAATCTCATGGAGGTCTTCATCAATAAAAATGGCTCGCCAAGCAATCGCAGCTTCATGTCCTATCGAGCCACATCTCGAGACAATCTCGCCAACTATACCCAATACACAAATAACTGTGTACAAACGCCGACCACCACATTCAAAGAATTTTCATATTCAACAAGAAGAAAACAAGGTCTTCGAAGGTAAGTACGAAAAAAATAATAATTTTTTTTATGCAAAACTTCTCTTTTCTCAGGACAAACATTGAAAAGAGCTTGCAGAATAAGAAACGTGTGATAAAAATGTTATTTATGGTTGTGCTAGAATTCTTCATCTGCTGGACCCCGCTCTACACTATCAATACAATATCAATGTTCAGTCCGTCATTGGTGTATCAAAACTTGGGATATTCCGGAGTGATTTTCTTTCAACTATTGGCTTATTCCTCCAGTTGTTGCAATCCCATTACCTATTGTTTCATGAATCGCGGCTTCCGAAAAGCATTTTTGAATTTATTTCGTTGCTTCAAAAGATTTCGTTCCCCAAAACGAAAAATCAGCATTGGAGATGTTGCCACTCAAGACACTGACTTGGAAATAAGCAAATTGCATTTCCAGCAAATATGCAACGACTCAACAATGTCATATTGATTAAGGCCTATTAATTACGAATTGGCTCAGAGCTCACATTTTTAAGAGACTGCAAATGAACAAGTTAAAATAATTTTAATAATACGTAATTATAATTGATGCAACAAAGAAAATGGAATCGAATTAAATGTTTATATTTTATTATTTTAAATTCTCTTTAAAGAAAAAAAAAAGTTTTTAGAAAACCTGTAGATTTTTTACTTACTCGTATGATAAATGTTCAAATAATACCGCGTTGACATATGGATGCATTTCTGTACATACATTATTATGTACACTCCTATTTTTTCGTTCTAGTTTTGAATTACTTTTAAGTTGTAATCTATTCATCAGCGCTCTTCCAAATCATTGTGAAGCTATCTATTATCTAAGTTCAAAGGGCTGGTAATGACCTCCCAAAATATCATCTATTAATTTGATGAACTTACAATTTATGCTTGATAACCCATTGGAGTACTTAAATTTCGTTAGCCCTAAGTTAACCCATTAAAATTAATATACCAGTCTGTTGAGAATTGTTGGTTACTTTCAAAACATTTTGCTTGGTTGAATAGTCTAATAGTAAGTAAGTTTTTGTAAAAAAGCTATCCTTTAACAAAAAACTTAGATCTACAAATATTGCAAACGGTAAAATTCAAAGTTTCAAAATAATTAATTCTGTAACCAAAAAGTTATTTCATTAATAAAAGCTTGTACGAGGGTACTACTTTCAAAAATGTATTTAAAAAAAAAAAACTATTCGTGGGTTATTTTCAGCTTGATAAGAATTTTCATATAAATAATGAGAGCTCATATATGTATATATGTACCTTACCTATACATAAATACTTCTTGGTTTCCATATTTTCAGAATAATAACAATTTAACAGTCAAATATTTCTTTTGCCTATTTCAACAAAAAGAATTTAAAACATGGCTTCAAAAATTATAAAAATGTTTTTACAAATCACACAAATATTTCAACCAAAAAAAATCATTTCATCTTAAAATAAAAAAAATATGCATTTAGATTTTTTATTTTTTATTTATTTTTTACTTTTAATTTTTATAAATATATAATGTTAATTTTTTTATCTGAATTAAATATAAATAAGAAACAAAATGGTGATAAAGATTTTTAAGAAAAAATAATAATATAATTAGGAAATGTATTTTATTAATTTTTTTATTAATAGAATTTATTATTAAAAATATTTAGAATTGGGCTTTCTCTAAGTAAATTAAAAAATAAATTCAAAATTGGCTAAACTCAAAGCCCAATTTATGTTACTTTTAGAAAAACTGTACATAAGTAATACCTATTAGGTATAAATATAAATAAATTTAAGCCAAAACAATAAAATAAAAAATGAATTTCAAAAATAAAATAAAATTTCATGTTTAAAAATTATAAATAATAAAATCTTTGAATTATTTTCGTACTGCTTATTGCACAAGGTCGCAATATATGGGATATAAAAAACAATGTACACTCAGTCACGAAAGTAAGTATACACTAGATCTAATAGAAAATATGTTTATGGCACGACCGGATTAAGAAAAACGCTGTGTCTTTTCTCAAAAACATACTTGGGAACCTGAAGGTATTTTCAGAATTCGGTCTTATCATTAACTTCTTTTCTATAAGACCTAGTGTATACATACTTACTTTCGTGACTGAATGTACGTACCTAGGACTTCTTCGTCGTATCTCAGAGAAGATCAATTATATTCTGTGAACGAATTTTGTAAATTAGTCATCCAAAAAAAAATTGTAATCAATAGTTAATCAATTTTTTCACCAAAGAACTTTGTTTCTAATACTAAAAGCACATCCTAAGGTTAACGAGTTGGAATAATCAATACTCATGGATTGAACATGATCAAACAACGAATTAACCATTAGACGTGCTAATGTGATAACCCCGAAAATGGAGGAGAAGTTTTTCAACTTTGGAAAATTTGTGTGGTATTTTTTAAATAACCTAGAAATCATCAACCTATTCATGAAGGAATGGAAGCTAATCCCGAAGAATATGATATAAATCTATCGATTGAATTATCACGGGGCTGTCATTGGCTTTCATCAAGTGATTTTCTTTGTGAACATTAGGAAGTGAATTCACTACATAAGTGGAACTTGGTTTTTCACCTGTTCAATAATTTTGATGGAAAATTTAATGAAGCTTCAAAAGTGAAATATAGCCATTTATATTCACTGAAAAAATCACTTGGTGAAGGCTTATGAATCTCTTGATTTTATCGGTAAAAAGCTTCATTCAATACTTTTATTAATTTCAAGTCAAACTAAGAAAACTCACAAAATAAATTAAATGTCATAATATTATTTTGTTTTTATATTGTTTTAAAAGGTCTTCAATTAACAACTTCCTGTAGTGGCAAAAACTCCAGGTTTGGCAAAGGATATACCATCTATATTATTAAGACTGCATTCCATTATGGTCTATCTCACTGAAATAAGATAAATAAAGAGATAAGATAAAATTGTACTCAACACCAAAATAATAAATTACTACCTTGCAAGACATTTTGCTAAACTTTGTTACAAAAGCAAATAAAGCTAATAATATAAGTTGTAGCTGTAGAAGGATTTCCGAATTCACTTTTATATTCAGTTTATTTTATTTCTTTCAAAAGTGACTAAGTAGAGTGGTTTCCCCTATAATTTATTTATAATACTTTCAAATTCACTCACTCAACTTTTGTAAGCATCTGCTTGCTTAAGACAGTTCCAAAAATAAAACTATTTCCTTATCTCGACGGAAATTTCTTCGAAATTATTTCTACAGTATCTTTACGTATGTACCTATAGGTATAGCTATTCTTGAAAATGTTTTTAAAGTAAATAAAGCAGTAAGTAATCCTTTGAAAGTATACAAAGATGTTTGTCTATTTTAAAGCTATTTTAAATTTTCAGTCTGAGAAGAACTTTTAAAATTGATATCTTTCACAAACCTTTTTGATGTTAATGACTAATGAAAATTTCTTTCAAGTTGTAAAAATCGGCCTGCAAAAATTCAGTTCACCCCTAATTTTTTCCATTTGAAATCCTTATTAGAGTGAGGCAAAATTCAATGAAATGAAGAGAAAAAACTACTCTGTGAACCACTACTTTCTTTGAGGATTTTGTAATCCACATTAAGTAATAAATAATTATTATTCCCTTTACGTCTTACACAGCATAAAGTTAAAATGACATGTCCACAGATAATTTGAAAAAAAAAAAAATATGGCAACGTTGCCGCTGGCGCTCGGTGAGAAAAATAATTAATGTTTTTCATTAGACCTAAAACCCATTCAACCAAAAATATCTTTGACGTACAGAAAGGCAAAGAGTAGAAAGAGAGTAATTTTTTTATTGAAATTTCTTGATTGATGTTTACATATGTATGTACATGGCATACGATTAACAACTATGATTACATAAAAATACTTTGTAAACAGAGAGAAAATTGGATGAAGTTTTATGGACCCGGACTTTAAATTCCATATTTCACTGTTTGAATACTTACGTATATTTTTCATTCCAATTTGAAACATTTTCAATGAAAATCGAGGATTTCTCTTTTGCAAAAAACATTTGCGAAATTAAAATGAACCGACAAAATTGAAGGACATATGCCATCGAAGATGTTCATCTATGCATATATTTTTTAGCAACGAACAAAAATTACCATATAACCACAGCACAATGATTTCAAAGGATAAATGTGGAAACTAAAAACCCTGTGCTGACCATGTGGGTTTGAAATAAAAATACATAAATCACATACGTACGCAGTTGAAGTACACACTGCTCCGATGTTGGTGATTTTTTTTTTTTATTTTTTATTTAGGAAATTCAAACATCGACTCTCTTAAAAGGAAAGTTTTTGAAAATTGAATAACAAAAATTTTTTAAAACATTTTTCAGGTTTTTTTTTAAAGAAATTTGAAATAAAGAACACTAGTTTAGAAAATTTTGGGTCACCGATGCTACCTAAAAAAAACTTTTTTTTACTACTTTGGGGTCGCTGAAAACGAAAATGACATAATTTTTTTTTAAAGGTTTTGAGATATTCGCAAAAAAAGGTTTTTTTTTGGTCTATTTTCAAACACTGGATTATATCTGTTGAGTGAACTTTTTAATTTAGATACTGGAAAGATAACACTTTATGCTTTCCAATGGTATACTGTATGTTATAATCGGGTGCGAATTCATTAAGTCACAGGCGATCAAAAATTAAAAAAAAAATCGATTTTTTCGAGTTTTTTTTTTTTTGAAAATTTATCATTTTCAATTGAACCGTGTGAATAGAAAAAAAAAAAAAAAAAAGTTTTTTGAGCTCAAATAAAATATTTTTTTTTATAACAAAACCTTGAAGATAAAATTCATTAAAATTGAACGATAAATGTAGAAGGTATGAAATAATAAGAAAAACAGGTCAAAGTCATTTTTCATACGAAATCGTTTTCATATTACTTTAATTAATAAACAAAAAATTTACATAGAATATACTAAATTTATTTATAATTATTTTTAAAATAAAACTAAGAAATATCAATTTATATCAAAATTTAAAAACAATTGAAAATTTAGTTTTTCAAATTTGAAATTATTTCCTGTTGAGAGTGTCGATATCATCAACCATCACAGCATCCCCCAGATAGGCGTTCCGATTTATGGTGCCCACAATCATAAAATACAGTAAGGAAATGGAATTATTTCACCATTATTGCACCTACAAAGTGTAAGAAATATCTGTACATTTTGTGCAGAGAATGAAGCAATGGATTGTGCATTTTACATCAGTCAAGTGGATGAAAATATTACGCTACAAGAAATATAAGACAAAGCTAAAAAATGTGGTAGAAAAGATTTCATCTTCCTAGTATGGAATTTCCGAAACTACGTAAATAGAGAAATAGAAACATAGCTATATCCAAAGTTTTGAAGTACGCTCAATTTCATAACTTATACACCAAACCAAGGATGTCTGAATAGTAACAATCCTTGAAGTACATAGAATTTAGGAAAACATTTGGTTTGCTGAGTGGGTGCAACTAGTCTAGTGGTGTGAAATACAACTTTAAATATGCTATATGTCGATCCAGTATGATGTGTACATCATGATATATAGAATAGCCCTTATATTTCTCTAGATAGATAGCTGTATCTATATCGATAGATAAATTGGTTATTAAAAAAAAAAAAAAGAGTTTTCGTGTGCCCAGTTGCAGGAAACGCTTTTAAATATTTATTGCTTTGATAAGCTTTAAAGTGATATCTATCCACTGCACCAAACAATTTTATTTCTGAAAACCAATTAACTTAAATACCAATTTCCTCCAGATACATTTTAAAAGTGAGTTTTAACGAAAATACTCTGTACGATAGTGTGAAAGAGCTTTACAGTAGGTAATGTTTGACATCTGTCAAATTGCTATTTTACTTGCACTGGTTAAATTTTTTCGTTAAGTTTAAAAAAAGATGGTAACATCCAGGGAAGATTCCCAAACAGTAAAGAGCATTGGTGCAACTGAGACAGATTTACCAGACCGATTATACATAAGCATTTTAGCAGAAACTGTTTTAAATGGATTTTGGTGCAAGAAGCAATTACAAACATTTCTTACTTAAGAATAAGGATATGGCATGGCAGTTTGGCGTATGACATTGCATGATGTTTAAATGGAAAATAATCAAAAGTTTTTTTTACAAATTCATAATAAGTTAAAATTTAGTAAGGAGTTACTCAACGAAAACAAAATTACATGTACAAATTTCTTATGGAAGTAATTTTTGCATAAAAAAATAACCCGAATTGCAAAAGTAAAAGTAAGTAAAAGAAAAAGCAAAAGCAAAAACTGTTTGTGCAAAAGTAATGGGGTTTAACAAATATTTTTTTTTTTTTGACGAAAATAATCTTGTGGCGACTTCCTTCAATTCTATGCATCAGCATCACTCTTATAAATCCGTTATCTTGTAGGTTTGATGCTCTCGTCAAGATTTTTATTCGGTTCGTCGAAATAGAAAATATATAGTCTTCTCTGAAGGGAAATTTCTCAAGGATGGCGACGACGGGACGAGACAAGCTCTCGGTCTTATCAAAATCGAAAAATTCCAGTATCACCACTTCTTGGTCTCGTCTGGTCTAGGTTCCAACTCAGGGTCATTAAATCCCATTCTTTTTTTTGTGAGAAACTTAGTATGGAAAATCTGGCTGCTGCTTTCGCTACTGGTAAGACCACCCATGTAGTTGGTATAAAATATTTTATAAAATATTTTCAACTTTCTCTCAAATGTTTTAAAACAAAAGCAATATTACTTTCATCCAAGTCTTATGTTTTTATTCAATTCAATTCTTTGTTAAGTACTAACTTCAGTTTCATACTCAATTTAATTCCACCAATCAATATAAAATTTTCTTTTCCGATTATAACCCTTTGTTATTTTGAAAATGTAAAACGAATGCAGATGCATATTCATGAATGAAGTTGAGTAGGTATAATTCAATGAAGGCGAATAATTGTTGAAAGAAATGATAACCAAATATTAAATTTAATTAATATTTAACAAATTCAAATACAGTCGACTCTCTGTAAATCGAATTTCCGTCTTGTTGAAATTTCGATTTTTTTTTTTAAATATTTAAGCATTTCCATGCAAAAAATACATATTCTCTGACTCGATTAACTACTTTTTTCTTCTTGATGAAAGTGACAATAAGTAATCTTTAACTGTGTAAAAGCAGTGGACCAAGGTGACTACCTTATAGTACACCAGAGTCAGTATTAATTGAATCAGGAAAGATTTATGTGAAAAGAAGTGATCATTTTGATCATAGGGGGCTCTACGTAATGATTGGAAATCTTCAAACAATGCGAGATAGCTGTTGTTATAATCCCAATCATTTGATGTCTTTAATTTTTTTCATGTTATATTTCCTTATCTATGTAGTCTTCGAAGCTCTTGGGTGCACTGCACCAATTTCTGGAAAAAATGACCTATCCTTCACATCATAGGTACTTTTTTCCCATAAACATTTTATGGAATTTTTTTTAGAATTTTATATCTTCTAAAACTTTGATTTTTAAATAAAATGGTTAACATTATTTGACAGGAGATTAAATCTTCTTAAAAATTAGGTTTTTAAATTAACCTTTTAGAAACATTTTTTAAAAGAAGAATAATTGTGAACGATTAAAATACTTTTAATAAAAAAAATATTGATCAAAACGGAAATTTTTCATTCACTTGTGGACTAATTTATTTTCTGCCGGGGCCTTCGACTACCTTTCTACGCCACTGAGTGTAAAGGCCGAAAATATCGTGGCATAAGAAATGTATTTAATTGTAATTTTATCCTTTTGTTTACCGTTCCAATTTATTTCAATATGAATTTGTTCAATAACACAAAAATACTTTGGTTTACGTCATCAAAAGGATACAATTCGAAATTTAATAAAGAATCCCTTAAACAAATTCTTACTCATTACAATACGTTCAATACCTATTTTTATTATAAACCTCCTCCATTTGGAAACCGAAAAATAAAAAGAGTAGGTACAAGAAGAGAATAATTAAAATCAATTATAGCGCATTCAATTTTTTTTTTATGAAGGTGAAGGTGAAGAGGTTACATAAAGTTTTAATTATAGAAATCAAAATTAAAATTTACACATTTTTTTCGGGTCTTGCATTCATAAAGCAAATGAAGATTTGTATTTTTGATTTAAAAACACATACCTATTCTAAATACAAACAAAAACACGTTGGAATGACTACCAAGAATACGTTGTGGTTGTTTCGTCGTCTTCAGCGAATGTTTCGCATTGGTTTGGGCGACACCAAACTTAGCTTCTTTGAATCCTACGCTCTCGGCTTGGGGCTGTTTTTTTTGACGTTACGTTACGTTACGTTCGTTTTATGATTGAGATGATAAGCAAGTGATGTGAAAACAAACTTATTGAGTATAGGTAACGTAGACATTTTCACAACAACTGCGGAAAAGCTACACAATGCTTTTAATTATTACTAATTCAACAATACTTTGATCGAAACATTGTTTTTTTTAAATTATTCTCATGAAGTTTAGATTGCGTGCAAATTAATATTCAAAGCATTTTGCACGCATACGTAATGAACTCCTAAAGAGAAACTCAATGCAGACAATAATAATGTTTAGTTGGTAGTATATTCTTTGCGAATGGCGATGAATATATTTATTAATTTATGTTACTATATTTCTAGAAAATATTTCATGCGGAAATTCAAGGAATGAATTATTTTGTATTAAGTTTCTTACAATTACGGTTAGGGTGGAACCTTTAATTAAAGCTAAGTCTTAGGGGAATCCACTATACTGGATAAATGTTGAAGTGCCTAGGTACATAATGCTGTAGTTCTTTTTTGTATTTATAGAAGAACGACAGTATTAAACATGCAATTTAAAACAGAAGCCACGTTTTCCAAAAATTTCTTATATAATTATTTTTTATTTGTGATCCAAATAAAAATTTAAACGGTGCGGTGTGTGGTTATCTTCAGAAGTTTTCAATCAGAAAGAAATAAAGAAATTTTTATTGAACAACAAATTTTTTGCAGGTAATCTTATTGGGTGTTAAAAACAGAAAACAAATGGAAAACTTTTTGAATTGATCAAAGTTTTCATTTAAATTTGTTTCGGAATACACAAATTGAGTTTCATTTGGCTATAATGAATCTCAATCAATTGCAATTTGAAATTCAAAAGAGGTAAATTAAAGTTGGGCAAGTTTGATTTTTTTTTTGTTTTTGCATGAATTTGTTTTTTAAATATTTTGTGTACTGGAAGAGTTATATCCAATATTTATTTAAAAGAAATTCATCATCACATCTTTGGATTTTTATATGGAAATTGGTAACCAAATCTCTCGCTGTTACCTTTAAAGAACTTTTTAAGAGGCTTTCATACAAGTTTTCAACAATGGACCCCTTGCTCCCATCTTGGTTTGAAACGGTATCTGGGTATTGCTATTTTTAAAATTCAATTTCTTATTTCTTATACATAATCCATAAATTTTTTAAATATAAAAATGTTTGGACGTAACAAAAAGTTCGAAAAATCAAATAAATGATTTCAAAAATAATTTTTAAATTTTTTTTTTTACGTGAAAAAACAAGGTGGAACTTAACATTTTTGTATTGCCTTTTCAAAAATATTAAATAATACCATTCAATATCATCTTCAATATTATTATTCCGATTTATTACAAATTATTTATTAAATCTGCTTTTCCGTTGTTAGTTGTGAGCATCGATTTTCGAATTATTTATACGGTGATACATGGGACAACTTTCTTGTTAACAAAATCGTGGCAAAGAGTCCAAAACTAGAATTGAAGATTACTAAAAAAACTGCTTCCCCATTTTCATTTTATGTTTCCATAGTAATCATATTAGTACGAGTAGCTATACCTAGATTGAATCAATACCTATCTGAAGAAATTGAATTGTGTTGAACTCAATGGACTTTCAATTATGCGGGTTGACTTAAATTGCCCTTCTTGATGTAGCCATCACCTAAATGACATCGAATTAGGTCAATCGAAATGCAATGCCGCTTCAATAGACTCTTGCTGAATGTTCAATGGGACTTGATTGGTTGATTGACACGCGAACGATGGTGTTGGCGTTTTTAATTATAACATGGGAAGTATACACGTGTAGCTAAAGAAAGTGTAGAGAAAGCAAGTGGAGTCAATTACCTGAAGTTCAGGAATACCCTGTCCCAATTATGGTGTAAAAATATATACTTCTATTAATTAACCATCTGCATAACCAAAAATTGATCCCGACCTGATTACTAGTTACCTAATAAGTCTTGATGGGGCGTGAATCCAAAACTTGACAAGTAAAAAAAAACGAAACTCATTTCAAACATTGAAGTTACTTCTCTTCTACACTTCTCTCTTTATACAAATTCAAAGGACAGACAATTCAGGTTCTGTGCTCTAATATTAAAAATTGATTTTCCGTATGATATGATTGGGGATGCATTATTACAGCTATCAGTGACTACCAAGCATATACATGTTGATACGCATAACTTGGTTCCATACTCTTAAGATAAATTGTCTTCACAATAATCCTCTTAGGACCAACTTTATATAAACGAATATGCTCGAAGAAGAGGTAAGGATTGACGAGATGTAGCATATAAATTATTTAAGACATGCATACCTTTATTTGTATCCCACTCATAGAGTCTAGAAGAATCTGATTCCCATGGACTTTGACTATCACCGCACTAAAGCCTGGTAGGATATTTTTGCTGACAATGAAATAAATCAGGAAATCCAAGAGACTACAATGCATGGAGTTAACCATCTTATTGTAATCGGATAATTTTGTTTTCATTTTTTTCTTTTTACTTTCCTACTCGGTATCCATGTTCTTCAAAAAAAAGCCACTTTCATGTTTCATTTTATAAAAGGAGCTTAAGACAAAAAGTCTATCTATATTATGGTATCTCATGTCACACGTAAAATTGAATTCGAATCATTACCATGGTTACCAGAGATTCTGCTACCTTATAGACAAGTAGTAGAGAAACGATTCAATCATTAAAAATAAAACGACTTAATGTTCATTCTATTATTATCAAATTGTTATATTGAATTTATGTAATATAGGAATTCAATAATACAAATTAGCTTGAATATGATTATAAACAAATTCGAGGAGCAAAAGCACAAAGCTTTTATATTTATTAATAAATCGGGCTTTCTGATTTTAGACGTAGAAGAAACGAACTCAAGATACTAACCAGTCGTTTTTTTTTTTTTTTTTGCGAAACCTAAATAGCTATGTATTATTTTTTGGAGGATACAGCAAATAAAACAGGTATCTTAAAGTATTTTAATAAAATAAAAAGGTGATAAAATTAGTACAACAGGTAATTCCATGACTTACCACTTGGGAGTCTTGAGCGTCTCGGGAGTCATGATCATCATGGGTGACTTGAGCGTCTTGATAATCTAAGAGTCTTGGGTGTCTTAAACGTCTTGAGTGTTTTGGGCCTCTTTGGTTTCTTGAACATCTTGAGCATCTTTTAAGGTTTTAAAGTCTAGGAGTCTTGGGTACCTTGAGCTTTTTGGACTTCTTAAGCTTATGCATGTTGAGACTCTAGAGAGAGTCTTAGGTTTATTTGACGTCCTAAGCGTCTTCGACGTCGTGCTTATCTTTGGCGTCTTGAGTACAAGGAGCATCTTGCCCGTCTTGAGCGTTTTGGATGGCTTGAATATCTTGGTCCTTTTGAGCATCTTGGGAGTTTTAATCGTCTTGGACGCCATGTCTTGACCACCTTGAGCGTCTTGAACTTCCTGACTGTTCTAATAGTTTGACCGATTAATTTTTCTTAACTTAAAATTTAAAAAATCAAAGTAGAAATCTACGAGAACTTTTATTAAAATTTTTAGTTAAGTTTTTCTTCTGAAACTGAACTGAATATTTCGTTTCGCTCAAGCATACAATAACCTTTTACTAGCAGCGTAAGCCAATTATGAATTGTATGTATTTCAAAGCTATTTCCAAGTTTGTAGCTCTATTATTCACTTAACTTTCTATTAACAAAACCAATATTATGGTTAACTATAGCTTAACGCACACTCACTTACCATTATTGACATCAAATTATTATAGACCAACTAAATGATATTTAAATTAGTGTTGTAAACTCTCTGGTTCTATTCCATAAGTGCTATTATGTCATGTGGTAATAATTCAACTCTGTGGTTCTAATTTCAAATAACGCAAAATAATCTAGTTTGCATTCAACTATATTAAATTCTCAGAACAATGTGGTTTGCACCACGCTAATCCTGAAACTTAACTGACGTTCCGCATAATTGTGTTTATATTGTTTAAGCTCCTTCAATGTCATCGGCATCAGTTTGAACCTCAAAAGTTTTCAATTATTATTAATGAGTACTGGCATAGACGGTCTCCTCGTTCTCAGATTTTCAATTATAAGGATATTGTAGATATAAGCATTGAGGAGTTGAAAACAATGATTGCATGGAAATTAATATTCCGCTAGAATGTTTGAATTTGGAGACATTATACTTTGTCTTTAACTTGCACTTGTGCAAGAACTTATGACTTATGACGTAGATGATATGTACATTATAATTTGAATATGTTTTTCGAAGACCAACACAAATAGATTAGAATTTTAAAACTAAGTTGAAATTGATACCAAAATAGAAGCAGCAGAAACCCAAGGGAAATTAAGAAATTTAATGACATTTGATGTTACGAAATGAAATATTATTTTTAAAAGCTATTAAAATATTCGGAGAGTAATTTTAAACTTTCTTAAGTTCCTACTGGCTTATTTATTGACAAAAATAGATATTAATTATAGCTCTTGTATTCAGCATTACTACGCGATGAAATGAAAAAGTTTAATTAAAGAATCCCACGCCTTTGTCCCCCTAGACACCCCTAGCGCTGGGTTTTATTTCCAATGAGTACTATAGCAATATAGGAAATCGTATCGGAACTTATTTTTTTATTGAATTATTAGAATAATTAATGGCATACAAAAATGAAAAGTGAAGATATTAAGTTGAATCAAACATAACAAAATAAAGAAAATATGTGTTTATGGACGATGTGGATGTTTAAGGGAAATAAAAGAAATATGTCTGATTAATTCAAGCAGTAATCAAATTTAAAAAGTGAACAAAAATAAAATTTTTCAAGCTAAGACAAAAAAAAAATAAATGAAAAAAAGTTGAAAAAATAATTTGGTATTGGAATTAGAGTTAGTAGTTTCAGCTTATCAATCATTATTTTTCTAGATTATTATCTAAAGAATTAAATTCTATGCCAGTTGAAGTACTTATTCCAATCTATTTGTCCAAATAATCTATATTTCATATCATCGGCATACTTATAATAAATAAAAATAATAGGTCCCAGGTGACTGCCTTGTGGGATACCAGGATTCAGCAATAAACGAAATTTTTGGAAAAGAGTAGCAAGATACAAAACCAAATTGGCTTCACATTTATTTAACTATTCCTGACAAACCGTCTGGTCGAGAAAAGAATCATATTTTAGTTTGTTTATTTCATGCGCCTCATCAGAAAAGAAATTCATCTAAAAAGGCAGCAGTAATCTACTCAAAAACTTTCATTTAGTGCAAATTTATTTGAAATAAGGAGTCCTTTAGGAAAAATGATTTGAACGAAAAGTAGGGAAAGTCAAATTTTTCACATTTTTTCTTACCGGAAAATCTCATTTATTAGCCTTAAATATATTTCTTAAAAAAATTAAAACAACTAAAATGAACTAGTATGGAAATCAACCAAGTCGCTCATTGCTTTTGCTTTTCAATGGTTCCAAACACACAAAATGTCTAACAAATCTACTATGTATTAAATTGCATTTTTGAAGAAAAATTTTTTTGGCAACAAATATTTTATTTACAACCGAAGTTTGTTTTGTTCTTCATTTCGCAAAGCCAAATAAAACCAAAAAACAGATTTCAAAAAGGAAACATTTTACCCTTTTAAAACCGGAAACATTTCGACAAAGCTTTGGGGCTTAAGGTTTCCGGTTTTGGTATGTCCCTACTTATTCATCATAAACATAATAACCATAACATCTGAATAGGTATGTCGTTTGAGAAACAAAACACAGAGCAAAACAAAGGGTGGAATGCAAAAAAGCTCTATCTCTGTCAAAAATCACATTTTTGTGTCATTTTTGTGAGAAAAAATTCAACAAGCAAATTAGATTTTATACTGACATGAAGTTTTCTCTTGTGCAGATGTATATACCAGTCAAAGTTTTGAAAGATGCAATAAATGCCAGAGGACTATTGCAGTTTAAAACAAAGTTTTATTTTTTCTTTTGTTATTCTCTTTGATCTTATTAAAGATTCACAAAAAATGTTTATTGGTTACACGCTTGTGCACTTTAGTTTAAAATTTGGGGGGAAATTGAATTCCATTGTATTGAGAAATAAAATAAAACGCACGACTGAATCGCATGAACTTGTGTCTGCAGTTCAAGGGCAAACAATTCAATGACAAAAAATGAATTGATTTGTCTGCAATTTTTTTAATTCTTTATGTGTTTTATGACCTTTTTGTAAAGATTTAATTTTTGATCAACTTTAGTTTCAAGTAAATGAAACAAATAATGTTGTTATTTTAAAAATAAGGTTTCATTCCTGGTTATGGACATCATAAAGTTAATTAGTAATGGAGCACTTTATAGAAAAAAATTAAAACATTCAAACAAAAAAATAAAAAAGCAATCAAATTAAATATTTAAAATTTGCTCACTTTCTTTTTTAATTTTTGTTTGAAAATTTTGATTTGGAAATGTCTTTAATAAAAATTTTAATCACGATTTGTCAAACCGTTGTTTAGACAATCAAAAACCAGTTCTATGGGAGGTATCGTTAACAAATGTTTTTTGAGAATTATTTTTGACCAATCAATTCCACGTACTCGTTACCGTTTTTGAGATAAATATGTTTTTTTTTGTACCGGTCTTATGACATGTAACGTTATTATTGGAACCAAAAAAATTAGCAAAGAATCGAACCCAGACTTTGGCCTAAAATAGTCCAGTGAAAAATATCAAAAGCTATCTTTAAAGCCAAAGCTCCATTCATCATTTTATTTTCTAGATCAAGTTGTTTTGGCCCATGGGTTTTAAAAAAAATTTAGATTTTAATATTCATGTTTTTTTATCAATTTAAAATCAAAAACTTAATAAAACCAGACATGCTTCTAGAACTTATTCCATCAAGATATGAGCAATTAAAATAAGTTCGTTATAAAAAAATAAATTAAAGAATGAAGTGTTTGGCCTCAAATCGGTATTTTTTCTATTTAAAGTCATCGCTGTTTTTTCTATTTAAAGTCATTAAGAGGGAAACGCTCAAGCCTTTTGTCACCCCCAATGCATCTAATTTAAAAGTAACATAACTTCACAGTAATGTTTGCATCATTTACTATTTTTATTAGAGTTCTAAATACATACACAAATCTAGTACATATTTATAATGTAAATATATGAAGAAAAGAAGGAAAATAAAGCTGTCTGCGGGAATTAGTTTTGTATAATGTTTACTTTTCTAATTTCCACAGAACATCATAAAATCACACCCTATTGCAGAAATGACTATAATTTTAGATTTTCCATATACTAGCGTCTCCATATCCCTAAATATAATTTTGGCAATTGCCTATAGACAGACACATTCAGTGACAAACAGGCTGAAATGTAGAAAGTACCAGATGCCTTAGGCCATAGCCTGGGGCGAAATGTGTTACCATTTTAATTGGATGTCCTTGCAATAAACCTACTATCATTTGGTATGGAACATAGCATTGCGGGATTTAAACATAAATTGAAACTACGAACAAACGATATACATATACATATGTATGTATGTACCTACGTGTATTTCGTATACATAGGTATATGTCTCTTCTTCCTTATGAAGCTTTAATATGGTTATAGGTATAAAGTTAGGAAATGGAATGTATGTATGTACATATTATAAAACGTTTTTATTTGCATTGAAGTTAAATATTTTACCGTAAGTAATATCTGTCACTTTTAATACAATATGATAGGGTCTATGTCATGACAGTTACGAGACAGTGAAATTATAATACCTTATACTTTACGTTCCTACTTGCACAGGGGTGTAAAGTGTACACGGATGAATCATAATGTGTATATAAGAATATATGTACGTAAATATATGTAGATAAACATTTGTAATATATATTTTTACTTTGATATAATTTTAGTGTACATCCATCCGTATACAGAAAGACTAACGACCTAGATAGAGTTTTGAATAAATTTTGTTCAAGAGGAATCTGTTGGGTTGGCACAGACAACAATCTCATTTATAATTATTTAGAACTTGCAACAGTTACGTCTCAGACGTCACCCACAACGATAATCCTGCTATCCAACATACGCATCTACGCCTAACGGTATACATTTATCAATTTCCTTCCTTCTCTTTTTCTACACAAACAAAAGCTTATGGATCTATATCTATGTCTGTATACTTATGTACGTATGTATACAAAAATGTATGTTTGTTGGTAGATACGCACCCTATAGACACATAAACCGTTTGAAAGTTGACAAATTCATGTATTTTTTTTTTATGGCAAAGGTTTACTGGTCCGATAGGTGGCGCTGATGTCAAGTTATTAGTAAACTCAACATTAATAGAGAAAAACGACTCAATCACAAAATCTGCACATCAGGGTAGGTGTCGAGTTCCTTGTTTCTGAAACGAGATGAATTTACCAAAAAGGTAAAAACTAAAAGTTAGTTCAGATCATGATTTTTCGGTTATACATTATTTCGAAAATTGCTCAAAACTAATCAGCTAGACATTAGAAGTGGAGAATCAGTAATATGATGTTCTAGATGGCAAAACAAAAATTCGTATTGCTGCTACTCTTATGGAGTTACACAGAAATGCTTTTTACCAAAGAAGCTATATATATGCCTACTCTTTAGAGTTTAGTGTCAATTGACGTATAAACGAACAGAAGCACAAACACATCACAGATTATTTGCAAACGGCATTTTAACACCCATTAATTTTTCAGACAGTTGGGTATGTATGTTTGATTTGAATTAAAATTCTTTTTTTTTTTGTAGCAAAATCAATAACCAATTACTCTATGGATCAAATATAAATTAACCGTCCATAAACATTATTATCGTTTGAATCATTTGCAACGTTGTTTTTTTTTAACCACAAAAAAAAAAAAAAAAAAAACGTTTTGTTTAAATATGAAAAAAAGACCCTCCATTTAAGCAAATGTTTTTGTAAGGAATTAATTTAAAAAAAAACATAGGATACAATTATGTAGAATTGCGTATCAGCTTCACAATATTTTGCACATTCATTTTCAATTCAATCAAAACATTTAAATCATTTTTCTCTTCGTTTTTTTTTTATTTATTTGATTTCAAATCGAAATAAATTCATTGCGACGTGTTAACAAATAAAACTAAATGTCGAATCAAAAGCATGTGGGCATTTTTTACAGGAAAAAATGTGTTTACACATTTTGTTTGCTTCATTTTTATTGTGTGTCGATGGTGATCCGATGCTTTTGTCCTTGGGACAGGATAAATCAATACATAAGTAAAAGATTAAATTTTTGAATGTTTTGAGTTACACTGAACGTTTATGTTTCATATATTATTTTATTATATTTTATTTTATTTTATTTTATTTTATTTTATAATATAATAATAATATAATATTGGCGATTTGCATAAGTCCAAACAAAGAAGTCAGGGCTTGCTACGTTATGAAGTGCAACTGTTCAAGTTAATTTATTTACTTTATTAATCAAAAGTTAAAAACCAGATTGTCCTAGAAGTTATACTTTTAAATATATAAACAAATTCCTAAGACTATCTGTTTAAAATCCAATTTGTATTAATTAAATATTATCCTACTATTATTTCTCAAATAGACTTAACAGTGACATTACTTATTATTGCATCATTATTAAATATTAAGGGATTTGTTATTTAATCAAATCAATACTTATAATTCAATAAGAGAGATTAAATTTTTTTTGGGAAATACCTATCAGACCATAGACGGTACCTTTTTAATTAAAATAATTATTAACATTTAGATTTCAATATTTTATGAATTTTAATACTGTTCGTACAAAACAAAACTAAAAAAATTAAAATTCAATAAAAATAGATTAAAAAAGATTTTAATATTTACGGAATATCAAATCTCTGTATAGTTATTGTATAGAGTTGTATACATACTCATAAAACTAGTATTAGTATTATCCCAACATTTCCAACCATGTTTGATTTTGATTGTTTTAAGGTGTCTGACTATCGTTGCTCACAAACTCTAATAAAAAATCTATATTAATTTGCTGAATTAAAAAAAAAACAAATATTATTCACCATAACGTATTAACACAGACACCATGAGCTCATTTCGCTGGCAGAAACAATTTTCAAATTTCGTTTTTTTTTTGTTTTGTTTTTATTTGTGTTATGTGTTTGTTATTAAATAAACTTTTAACGATTTGTGAATTACCAATGCCTAGAGGCATTTTGAAAATATATTTTTTGGAATAGGTCAAAGTTCATAAACGTGTGCAATTTTTTTTTAGCATTCATACTGGATCCTGCATCAACCATGCATATTGCATAAGCCTATTTAGATAGAAAACAACTTCCAATAATATACAGCAACATACACGGGCTGGTTTTGAATTCAAACATTTTTGTATTCCCTTTTATGTATTTGACACATAACTAACAGAGAAAAATGAACAGAATTTTTCCAAATATTTCAATTTTTTCTTTCTCATTCTTTGAAAAAAAAAATAAAAAACGGAATTTTCATAGAATCTCATTTAAAAACTTCAAATAAAAATAATGACTATAGATACACTCATGGGTAACAGGGGCTTGTCAATAAGTATTCTATAAGACATTATAAAAATAAATGTAAATTTTGAAAATATTCGTTTTATTTATAAATAATACAAATAATTAAACACAAAATACCTTCAAATTAACAACGCCATTAACATTGAAAACATAATTCTGTACTTTAAGTTTCCTTATTAATTCTTCTTAAACTATTTGTTAAAAAAGTTTACTTTAAAAGCTAATAAAAACGGAATTATGGCTTTTAAAATTGCAGATTTTGCCATTACCGCTTTGAACTAGGAAACACTCCGTACACAAAAAACAACACCGATTTTTTTCTTCAAGATCTTGGCAGTCATTTTTTAAGAAAATATACGTACGACTGTGTACTCCTTACTTATTAAAGAGAAAAATTTAATAAAGTTAGTTCTAAACTGAACATTTTTAGAAAGTAGCCTGTGATAGATGAGTGGCGAAGTACTTGTCAGTACTTTGCCATACAATGGAAAGCACTGAAAAAAATTTAAATTTGCTTTTACTTCCTCTTTCAATAATTCTTTAAGGTTTTGGTATCACACCATTTACGTGAAAAATAAAGTGCCTAACAAAACAGAAACCCTCTAGCGGAAGATATCATTAGTAAATGAGAATACTAAATTTCAGTTTTCATCTACTTACAAGAGTACTTCTTCACCCCGAACAAAACAACGCCCAATGAGACCCACGTTTTCCCAAAATAGAATCTTAACAATCCAAAGTAAGAACTGCTTTAAAGAAAAAGGATATGTTACATATTATAGAAATTGAGGATTATTTGATTAAGGATTTCTCTGAAGCAGATAAATTATTTAATAACGTATATAATGATTCACGTCTTTAATGTGACTTTTAAACAGTGTCAAAAACACACTTAGAAGTTTATTCCAAAACAACAAGTCGGTAGCAACTTTTTCTGCAAAGCCATCATAAAAATGCTTGATCAGTTTTTCTCCTTAAATCAAATATCATTGTATCAATGTAAAGCCTTTTAATCCGTACATGTATTAATACAGTTTGTGTTGCATAATCATATTTAATTTTAGCTTGAATGAAATACAGAAAACTTTATAAGTTTAACAATGACCATGATGTTGTTTTTAAAGAGCAATCAGAAAAAAATAATCCCACAACCACAACCAAAAATTGTAGGTGCATAAAAATTACTCATATAATAATCGAATTATTATTTTCAAGGCAATTTCTTTTCAATAAATTTCGAATAATTTTTTTTCAACGTCCTTGGGAAGTTGAGTGGGAAATTAAATCATAATTATTTATTAATTTTGACATTTCAATGGGGAACATTTTCCTGCAACATGCGTCCATTGCATCAAACTCAATTAAGATCTTGTGTTAAGTTGATCACCTACAGGCTTCACATTTATTTTTACTAACTACTATTCGTTAACTGAGCTTCAGTTCATAATTTTATTACATATAGCCTCCTGCAACTTTAATCAGATATTTTTCGAAACACTCTTTGGGTCTTTGCTCTAGGTTGTACTTTTATTAAAAATTTAAACAAATCCATCTCATTTAAATCAATAGACGTTTTATTTTCGAGGAGACGAGGTATGTACTTTTCAGCTATTTTTGGTTGTTCTTTCCACATTTTTATTGTTTCTGAATTTTAACTTTTTTTTTCTTTTTTAAGGTTAGTGGTTTAAGCGATATAGTAAATTTACTCGAAGCCTTCGTTATGGACGAATATTATAGTAAACTGTGAGTTTCATAGTTTGTGTAGTCAACACTTTAGAAAATGATTTATGGACCTGTTCTCAGAAGAAAAAAATTGTATGGGGGGTGTAATTTTCGAAAACATTATTTTTAAAATGTACATGTTGGTTTTATTAAAAATTCAATTTTTAAAATGAAGTTGTTTTAGCAAATAATTTTAGAGAATTAAATTTTCAAAACTCAAAAATAAAAAATATTCCAATTTCCTCCAAGTCAAAGGTTTTTGAGATGCCACTCAATTTAATTAACGCAAAAGTTGAATTTCTTACGGGTTATCAAATTAATTACGGGTTATCAATTCGACGCTTGTCGAAAATTGTGCCGGACGATAACAGTCAATTAATTAGAATTATGCATCAAATAAATCGGATTCAATTTTAAGCTTCATACTTGAAAGAACAAACAAAATATGAAAATCTGATTCAAGACCGTTTAACGATTAACTTCTAAATTATGATAAAACAAACATTCCAAAAAAAAAAATGTAATATCTTATATGCATAATTAAACCAACATTTTAACTCAATTGACACAAAACTCTTCAAAAAAAAATCAATTAAAGATCTATAAGCATGTTATAAAAGACAGCAAGGGTCAACTATTTCCTCTATACTTTGCGATTTAATTTAATGCTTCAGGCCTTAAGGCATTGTATCTCTTGGCGAACTTTTATAATGTGATTAAAAAAAAGTTAGATTGAAATTCTCTTTTTCTTTTATTCTAAAGAAAACCCCCATAAATTTGTATTGTCCCTCGTTAATCTTCAAATGAAAATCATTATGTACTAGGTTGTAAAAATAAGTTCATTAATTCGATATCCAAGACAATACAACAACAACAACAAAAAGAGACTGGATTTTATAATTAAAAAGTTTATTACGTTTTTCTTGCCAATGCAATGTGATAAGAAAGAGAACCAATTATTTGGTTTTTTGTTTCCCCTTTTGAAATCGAGTAAAAATAAATGTGAAATCAGGACTTAAAAGATTATATTGTCATAGTAGAAAGATATATATGTATCTATGGATTGAACTTTTCATTCATCTCAAAGATTTCCTTTTGTGAATCGAACAATTCGCTCCAAGAAATTTAAACTTATTTTTTCTTGGTCAAGCAATAAGAAGGACATCTTGCATTCGTCGACGACGGACGCACGAACGACGCGACGCAAGATTTCGAACGTGTTGTTCCATTCCCTTTCAGGTCGAATATGTTGTGGTTGTTGCTTCTATCAATTGTTGATTTTTTAAATATTTTTATCAAAAAATAAATCACTATGGCAATCTGATTGATTTTTTAATCTAGTTTTTTTTTGCTGTGTAGATCTATTTGTTATTAAAACTTGTATCAGTAAAAATTAAATTAAAATTCCTTAGCGATTAATTAAAGCTAAAATTATAGTAGACACAATAAATTGTATCAACATTTTTGGGGGTGGTTTCGGGAAATTTATGATTTGTTTTAAAAGTTATTAACTTAATTGAATTTAAAATTGATTTTGTATAAGGAAATCATACTCTTGGAATAAAATCTTGAAAGAAAAATATACTCATTTTTTGGAAACAAATTAAAATTGTTGATTTATTTTAAATCTGGCGAGTCTTTTTTGAGAAAATTAAGATATTCGAAAAAAAATCAAGAAATTTGAATGCACTATTTCTTGTTTATGTTTTTTTTTTTCAATCACTGTAATGCAATCTCGAAAAAATATCTACCAAGTTTAAAGGAAATCTACCCACCGATCCAATCAGGGAAAAAGTCAAAATGGACCCGCGAATGCATGCATATCTATGTTGTACTGAACCATCCGAAGGACACATCTTTCAAGTTTCTTCAAAACTTTCCATTTCGGTAAATTTCTACTTAAGGTTACTTTGCATTTTTAACCCAAAAGAATTATTTTGTAGAAAATTAAAGACAGAAAATAATTAAATAAAAAAAACATCATATTCAAAAACACTACTTTTTATACTTTCTATTCTTTGTAAAACATTTTTAAGGGTTCCTTCATATTTCTAAGCCATAAAATGAACATGGCAATCAAAATTGTAAATTCAAATATTTTCAAATGCCTCTAACTTGTATAAATAAAAATCCCTTAAATATGCAAATTAATATCTTAAGAACCAGAAAAAACATGCGCTCGAGAGAACGACGACGATGCGTTTAGCATACTCAATTAAAATTCATTTTCTAAATAGTCTCCAAAATATTCCAAGATCCTAAAATGCTCTGAAGAGTTTACTTTAAAAAAAACACGTTCTAGAATAAATTTAAAACGAATGTGTACTGTACATCCTTAAAGCTCCGCGAAAAAAAAATATATCTTTGTTTTTAAATTAAACTAAGACTCAAAACTAATTGTATAAAAGGCATTTTACTTAGCATATTCATTAGAGCACTGTGATGCGTAAAAAACATCAACCCATGAAAAAACACAAGTTAAAATGCTAATTCCTCCCGGGAGTAGATATACCTTACCTACCTACCAACTCGTCTGACGTCTTGACAATATAAGCTTAGTGTTGTAGGTTGTTATTTAAAATAAAATAAAATGCGTAGTAATTGTTATCAAAATGGAACAAACATATACGTACTCATGAGAATTAACAAAACAAAAAAATTATGTTATCCTTTGCAATGAAAAGAAAAAAATGAATTTGAATGAACCATTTTCTTGAACAAGAGGATTTGTAATTCCATCAATTCAGTTCCAACGAACCTCGATTTCAGTAGATATTTGATCTCCTATTGAGAAATTAGAAATTATGTCATATGTACACTGTACAGGTAGGGCAAGTTTTTTTTTTATTAAAAAAAATTCGAACTTGAGATTTTGATCAAACTTGACATTACGAAAGAAGTGGGTCTCATAATTTTGTCTCTCTTCCCCCGAAACGGGTGGATCGATTTCCTAAAAACTGGGTGTATAGTGTTTTTTAAGCCGCAATTCTACACTTTATTTTGATTTTATCAATACCAAAACTAACGGTCGGTACCTGCCATAATTTATTTTCTTGCCGTTTGGGTAAATCAGACATATCTCCAAAACGAATCTGATAATTTCTTTACGATAATTTAATGAAAATGTAAAATTAAAACATTTTAAAGGTACAGTTTTTTTCAAAAAAGAATTCACCAAATTGTAATCAAAATTTGAGCTTTGAAAAAAAAAATTAAATAACTTCTTAAAAATGAAATATTTCAAAATCGAATCATTTGCATGCATTTCTTCGAAATTTGCTCCAAAACGGTTTTTAATACTACCTTTAATAATTTGGACAGAAATTTATTCCATTTTCGAAAATAACGGTACGTTTCAAACAAGTGATTAAAAAATTCCTTTTCAAAAATGGTGTTACACTTTTGTGTAGTAAAACATATTATTAATCAGTAAAAAAATGAAGACATTATCAACAGTACTTCCCAGACAATAATGCAAAATAAATAGTGTTTCCCAAAATCCCAAACTCCTCGCAAACGGCACTAAACTGAAATTTATTGAGTATATTCGTATTACATAGCCATGTATCTTGTTTTACACTAAGACTTGAAAAAAGATTTGATCGCACAAAGGAACAAGTACGCCCGTACCAGTCGTGGATGTTATTTTAATTGCATTTCAGAAAAACAAAAATACAGTATGAACTCTATTTACGCAACCCTCGATTCGTGCAACTCCTCGATTTGTGCAACACTTAATTTGTAGCACGTCTTGATTCTATAAGTGCAACTTCTTAAAAATGCTACCTTGATTTGTGCAACTTTCTATTGTTATTAATCTGTTTTCTATTATTTGTCTGAACAAAATTCCTTGTAAAAATAATACACAAACACATAAATTGCATCTGTGTTTATTTGAATGGGTTTCGACTTCATTATAGACTGCGGAAAATTTGTACAGAATGGGCGTGACAAGAAATATTACAGAATTGTCTATTAAAATAATAATTTCTATATCAAAAACTACTACCAGTAAGTGCAACAACATCGGTTATTGCAACTGCGCCAATTTCTACTGGTTGCGTAAATCGAGTTTGTACTGTAATCAGTTAATCACTATCGCTTACTTTGCCACTCCTGACGGCAGCCTACATTCGACCAACAAAATTAACAGTCTCTCTAAACGTCAACATACATATATTAACATAAAAAATTAAATTGTGTCAAAGGGAGCATCTGTAACGTTAAAAAAAAATATTCCCGTTTAAGAGCAAGGAAGGCAAGGGGTAGGGGAAATGGTTTGGTATAATAAATGTCCACGTATAAATACTTATATATATTATAAAACTGATGTCATAAGACAATTGAAAAAACTTCCCAGTTGGCGAATTTTCTCCCAAGAGACCCACGACAACCGAGAAGTGTTAAATGAAAGGGAACAAATAACCCAAAGGCCATTAAACAATATTGAGATGTTCTGTTTTTTATTCTTGTCCGCTGTTTTATTATAAATAACTGAAATGAACCCCAAATGAATCGAAAACGATAATAAAAATAACTTAACAAGGAGTCCCTGCGAAAAATATCTAAACAACAACAGCTTCTGTTTTTCAATTGTTTTTGTCCCGCGGATATAAAATATTCAATGACCTTCTACCACTCAACACTTTGACCTATTTTTTTTTTTATTAGATATAAAATCATTGAAATTGCCTCAAGTTCTTGTCGTTCCACATTGTTAAACGCCAATCCCTTTTAATGTAAATTATATAAAAAATAACATAAAACAAGAAACAACAATTATGTACTACAAAGAATTATGAAATTCTATATAATTTGCATTTTCCTCAAAGGATTTTCCAAAATTAACCATTGGAAGACAACAAAAAAATTCGATTTAAAAGGTATATCCGATTTCGTACATTGATTTTCTAGGAAATAAAATGAATGATCTGATCTAATGAAATGACTCGGTTCAATGATTGTAGCTTGATTTTTATTTGAAATGGATACATTAGTTTAAAGGCTCATAGTAGAGTAAGTATTTCATTTGAGCGGAATAATATAATGAAAATATTGTTTTGTCTTATAAAATTTTGAAAATTTTCCATTTCTGAAAAAAAAATTATTTGGTTTAGGTTTTTTATGATAGTATAATAAATTACTTTACTGCGTAATACGATATATCAGTATTTTGATCTAATTTGATGATAGCAAAAATGATTAAATGCTTGTAAGAGTTCTGAGAGCAGTCTTGGGAGCAGACATTATTATCTCAGCCACCTTGGTGACTAGTTGGTTTTTAATTATATTATAATCAAATTGCTTTCAGGAAATTCCTTTTCTCTTTCTTTTACTGAATACATAATTAGAAAAATGAAAAAATGATAGTCACGAAGAATTACTTAATGTTGCATCAAAAAAAAATGAGGCCATTTTTCATTATGAAAAATAACTCAAATTTTAAAATGGAAAAAATACGTCAAATAAAATGAAAAAGACTTCACAACTTTAATATTCCTTAAAACCAAAATTAAAATTATCCCTTTTAATTTTTCGACAAATAAAAAAATTTTCCTAAAGTGATATATGTATGGAACCCCTTGCTTGGGCTTTATCGCCATGAAGGTGCGAGGTTATGTGCTTAGCTCACTTTTGCATTTAAAATTTTATTTCTAATTTGAAAATTTTGAAATATCTGATAGGGTTTGATATATGTAACTTAACTACAAGCACTCCAAGCTCACTCCCAACATTAGCAGTCTTATCTGGACTTACTATTTTTAATAAAGCTCAATCAGTAAAAAAAATGTATTAACAGTTTTTGATATGTTTTACCAAGAAAATGTTTTTTATTTGAAAATTAAGGCAATTTTTATCAATAATTTAGAGCAATTTCTCTTTCTAAAAAAAATGCCCTAGTTTTGTGGCCATTTTTCATTTGGGCTATGTATATTTCATGTAGTCTATTTTAACTAAAAAATATAAATTATATCAATAAAGCCCTAACCAATAAAGTTTTTTTTAAAGAGAAGTTTCAGTTAATAACTTCTACTATGCAACATTTTAGGAGTTATTTAATATAAGTTTAAAGACAAAAAAGTGGATCTTCCAATTCTGCCTGTCTGTGTGGGCGGCTAACGGGTGGATGGATTTTCATTGAACTTGGTATATAGTGGTTTTTGGACATCCCGAGTTTTTTATTTTTTTTTTTTATTTTTTTTTAAGACCAAAAATCTTGATTTTTTTCAGAAACGGCTCTGCCGATTTTTTTTCAGTACCTAGTTTTATTAAATATTCACAACTTTTTTATAAAATATTTATTTCCCAAAAATCAGGGTGCTAGAACTCTGAGAAAAATTAATTTTTTTTTGAAAATTTAATAATATTCAAATACTAATTGATGGACGTTTTGACTTTAACTATGTGCTTTTTAACGCAACATTTAAGCAATGTGTCAGTAATGTTACTTACTGTCATACGAAAAGCCATTGGGTGTTCTTTATTTTATTACATGGCAGCTAAGTTGGAATTCTGCCTTTATCTTTTTTGAGAGCCCGAATCGTTTTTAATCGAACACTACTCGTACCTCACCTAGTGTTCTTATTATTTTCAGCGTTCGATTAAAAACACTTTCGAAATAGGAATAAAACATTTTTGTCACTTCTACAGCTATTTTTAAATAAATTTCCACCAAAACACCAATTTTGAAATTGCGAGCTACATAAATATCCAGATCCAAAAACTATTTCTATCCGACCAACAATAATCTATATAATAACACGTAGTGATCAAACTTTGTCGTACACTTTTACCTCACTTTAATTAAACTTATCAAAAAATAAAACTATATCAATGAAAAGGTAACTTCGGGTATAGTTGTTCAGAATATAGATTTTAAGATTTGAAAAATAAAATGTTCGTAGTTTACAAAAACATGAATTCGAAAAATTGTCGTGTATGCCTTAAACTTTCAGAAACAATAAAATGCAAAGTCCATGCAACTCTGTGATTCAGGAAACCTCAATTTTGTGGTACGATTTAGTGTTTATAATGTAAAATCAAGTTTGTTCCAAATTTATGAATCAAATTCCATTCATATTTTCACACTCTACAAAGTGGTTGACAATATAAGTAATAAGTATTACTATGAGGTATGTATAAAACGAACGTATACGAACGCACGTGCTGCAAAAAAAGGATGAAATCCAAAGAAAATGTTTTGTAGTTGATAAAAAAAAGGTTTATTTGGAGCTTATACATATTGTACCTTGAATACATTCATTTACATCCGTAGTCACTTCTTATCTTTTGGGATAAGTGGCTCGTTAAATGACAAAAAAAAATATGCAAATATGTTACAATACATCAGTCTAACCTGTGTACAAGAAATATTCTTGTTGAAACGAAAAGTTATTTTTGATTTGGGTTGATTTCAGAATTTATCAAGGTGAGAGAAAAATGACAAAAGCTTCGTGAACAAAAAGGACAACAACGACAACAAAAAAAATAGAAGAATCCTCATTTGCAAAAAGAAAATAACAAATCGGGTTCTGGTGGCATAATGGCATTTACATAAATTATTTTGTATGCAAATCAAATTCCGTTTGCTAAAAATATATTTTTTTTGCGCAAGCGAAATTTGAAGAATGTGTCATTTGCACTCAAGTAAGTATTTCCATTTGGAAATAAGTAGATAGCTCTCATTCATGTCGAAATGCAGACAAAAAAAAAATTTAACCTTGGTATGTAGTCATAGCAAAATAAATATCATTACTAAACAGTAAAAGTCACGTGTCTTCAATTTACAAAATTGCTAGGACTTATCTTGGAAAATTTTTCACACATTTTTTTTTTTTATTAATAATAATAAAATGTTTTTCTACAGAAAATATTATTCTATACCTACCCAAAAAAATCACAGCAAGAGAAAAATCACCGAGTCAATGGTCTTAGCTTCACATTGAGTAGGTATAGCTGAACATTTGTTTGATTTTATATCAATCAAAAGAAACAATGGAATAGTTAAGGACCTTTTCTGGCTAAGCTGACTGATGCCACACATGTCGCAACACTCTCACATTGTAAGATTAATTTGATTTTTTGAGGTTTTCGTACGTTGGCAGTAAATTGACAACTCGTGACCTTACAAAAGCTATATATGAAGGATTGAGTTAACGACTTTTCTTCGGCTATGTTGCATTCTTTTTAAATCATAGGAGTTTAATTTTTATTTTACATTTTTTTCAACAAAATTTATTCTAAGGTTACGAAAATAAATATTAAACTAGTTAAAGTCTTCAGGAAAATTATTTTCTGGTGTATCTTCACCAGGGAAGAAAATTTTCATTTACTCTGATTCTCATATTTTTAACCAGACTTGTAAAATATTTTAAGTATTTTTTTACTTAAGTACAACTACAATCTTATGTATACTTAACTTTTGAAATACTCGTACAAGTACATTTCCTTGGTACTTATGCTTAACATTTTTTAAGTATCAGTGATGGTAGATACTTATAATTTCTCAAAGGAATTAGAAAAAACAATTGTAGTAAGTTCTTGAGTACATACATATGTATATGGAATTTCGATAAATTACTCAAAAACTTTTTAATTTTTTTTAGTTAATTCTAATTGCTTTTAATAACACACCAAGCGTGAGTACCATATAGCAAATAAGAAATTTAAAAAAGTACTAACGATACTACAAAAGTACTTGAGTATTGACAAAATTTCGTTAAATTCCTTTGGCGAATCAAAAGAACCAGTACTGCGAGTAGGTGAGCTAATGTTGCTTAAATTTTTTAAGTTTATCTTACTACCGAGGAATTGTGCTGTTCCTTACAAATTTTGAGAAAAAAATTGTAATGAATTTTTAAGTTAACAAAGGTCTGCTTTTAACCTTGATAGTGCTACGAGTAGTGATAACTGAGATAAATCCCAAAATATTACTATCTCTTAAAACTTCAGATATCCGGCTGAATCCAATGCTTCTTCATTAGGGATATGCAATATCATTTAATTTTCTCACGATGTTAATAACATATTCAAGGTTCTGAGTCCTAACACAAAACAGAAAACAGCAAACAAAATTGTATGTCTTGTTTAGTCAATTTCTGCTTCCAGAAATTTATGAACGATGCTCCTTCAATCAACAGCTTTTCTCTGCCCTTTTAAAAACGAATATGAAAATCCCTGTAAAATACAAAAACAAGACATAAAGAGTATTGTATGTCTAGACATAGAAATGTACTTCTTGGAAATTGAAGAGAACAATCAATGTACTGGATATTATGTACATCAAGAGAAGATTTTGTTTTGCTTTATTTTTATTTTGAAATAAGAAGGGTTTTCAAATTATATTTCACCTTTTCGTTTAATATCATTCCAGTATTTGAGCAATGAGCTTGTCTGTCAATCAAAATGAGGAATTTCTGTGAATTTTCAAGTATCACGGTATGTAAAAAAGGTATGAAAACGATTTGAACTTGGTTGAAATTAGTTATGAATTGTGTTACTAAGGCTCGATACGCCCCCACTACACACTGGTTTTTGGGTATTTTTTTGAAAATTCCGTCTTTTGATAAAATAAAGTTTAATCCAATTATAATTTTATTCGCGTCTTCGATAATTATAGATTAATTATTTATTAATGCTCATCACTGACTTTGTAATACCTGAACCTCACTACCCTCGTTATGAAATTCCCTGAAATCTGATATTGACACTCTTTACGAGAGTCGTGTGGTTTTGCCTTAAGACTTACGTAAGAAAGTGTTTGTTGAAAGTGAAAGTGCGAAAATCAAAAATATCAGGTGAAAATAATTTGTACTGTATAAATATAAAAACAATTACTATGATGGGTACAATCAACACGCAATTAAAACCATAATGATAATAAACAATAAACAAGACTTTCTTGGTAAAAAAAAAAATTAAATTGAAATAAAGATTTGAAAAAGCAAAAAAAAACTAGACTTATGCTGGTATTTACCGAACGCTCAGCTATATTAGTGGAGATCTACGAGCGCTCTCAAAAGTTGAGAGTGGCCGTCCAAGAGCACTCCCAAACTTAATATTAGTTTGTTCGAAGATTCGAAAATTTGGCAAATTGTCTGTTTAAGATTTTTCCTCTTTGTTTTAATGTCTTTTATCGTTTTCAATTGGCAATCTGGAAGCAGGTACATTGTACAATGTATGTACATACGTACATATGTACATAACAAAAGAAAATTGTTTCACTATACACCCTATTCAACTGAAAACAATTTCAATAGCCCTCAAGCCATTTCTGGCATAAGAAATGACTTTTCAATAAAATATCAATTTAAAGAACTTTCATAAAAGGATGATTTGTATGGGAGTTGTTCGTTGTACCAACAGAATTGAAATTAGTGACAAATGAAAGCTTATCAGTTCTACTTTATTTCCTTTTTTGTGTTCGTCCCATCTGGAAAAATCTCTGAAAGAATCTGGATTCTGGTGTATAACCTTCTCATGGTATTTTGAAGAACTGTAAGAATTTTCCATTGATATAAATGTCACCAATAATTTTAGTGGCGATAGTAGAAATCTTCTACGGAAAATAACAGGTTGCTATTGTAAATGAGCCTCGTGCTCCGTTAAAAATTTCTACGAAACTTCAATGATATTTGACAAGTATGAAACAAACTTTATTTATTTTCAAATGTCACCCAATTGTCCTAAAATCACCTTTTTTCTTCGCAGTAAAAAACCTGAATATCTTTAATTCTTGGAGGGTTTTTAATCTATTAACATTGTAGCCATCCATCATGTTCTTGTCTTCACAGATGGTGAACAAACTGTATTTTGTCGCTTAATGAATATTTCTTTCAAAATGTCACCCAATTACTCTAAAAAGATCTTTTTGATTTTTTTTCGAGATTTTTTTCATTTATTAACTTCGGATGGCCATCTTTCACTGGAATTTGATAGTTAATGTCTTTAAAGCTGGAGAACAAATTATATTTTAATAAACAAATTGTCAAACTTATTTAACAAGTTATTCCTTCTAAGTTATTACAGGTAACCTATTGGCTAGAAGTAAGGTTTTGAGGTTATTCAATATCAGTTATTGAAATAACTCGTAGAAAATATCTTTTAAGAGTTTTTCTAATAACTGGAATCTGTTCAGAGTTACTGGTAACTTTGACATTGAGTAACCGATTATTACGAATAATCTGTCAAAAGTCATATTTATCGATATTTCTGTATATACATACATACATATGTATGTACATTGTACAAAGGCTTCGTATTAATGTCAACATCATCCTTTCACAATTACATCAGTTTAAAAAAAAACCTTTTCAATGCAAAATATAAAGTTCATCTCCATGAACAATCAAGGTCCTTATGAATTAGGTATGGTTCATAGTTCATAAAGAATAAAGGAAATACAAATAATATATATTTTTTTTTTTGTGATTTGTATCTTGCTTGCATCAAAGACTATAAATCAATCATACAGATAGATTCGTTTTGCTGTTCTATGTTCTGCGATAAATTTGTCCTTTCAATAAATTGAATTCCTAGAAATTATTTTTTGACCAGCTGAGTCCGATGATTTTATTACTTCTGATTCCTGTCCAGATCCTGACCCATCTGTGGTACGTTAAAAGAAAGTACGACATGTTTTATATTTCAGTTGTTCATTCAATAGAGAAATGATTTTATATAAACAAACTTAACAATTTAGCATTCAAATTGAAGTTTATAAATAATGATTTAAATTGCATTTAAATTAAGTTTAAATCCATAAATTTTATTAGCAAGGCCTGTAAACCGTTTTGAATTGCGATATTTGGAATTTCTTGTAGTCTGTTTTATTGGCAATGTTTTTGTGCAATAAGGTTTTTGTGTAAAAGCAACCTTCCGAAATGGGTATTTCTTCATACATATGATAAAGGTTTCTGTGGAAATTAAAATTTTTCTCCAAAAACAAGAATTTTTAACAGTTCATTTTTTATATCTAACGGTGTTTCTTAATTGATCAATGCTTGAACTAATTTACCTACCACGTTTTGATTGCTTCTGGCATATCTTCAACTTTTTATTCTGTTCCTTCAAGAATTTTTTCTTTTTTACTTCCGACTATAGGCACTACATGGCAAGTTTTGGATTCGTAAAAAACATGTTTTTCGAGATATTAAACAGACCTAACATTTCGATGATAAACAATGCAAAAAAAGTGCCTGCCGCAATTCTGTCTGTAACTATATTATAATATTCAGCTTAAACTACTGATGTGAATTTCTTCAATTTTTGAACTTAAAGTTTTTTGGTAAAATTGGTACCGTTATTCAGTACCTGTCAAATATGTATATTTATGTATATGCGTCAAAAACAGCTGTAATGATTTTGATGAAATTTCATTTTTTTTTTTGTAACTGGTGCCTACTTTTTTTATTTGTTTTTATGTGTGTATTATTAAATACTAAAAACCATTTGTTTTCTTCTTAAAATACTTTAAAAAAATATTTATAAGATTTTATACTTTGAAAATGGCTTTAACGAATTTTGAAGTTTTTTCAAAAATTACCGTCATGCTCCTTCAGTTTAAGCGTCTTCTTGGACGTGTTTTCAAATAGGTAAAATAGGCAATGAATCTTATGGTCTTTTATTTGTTCGTCTAATTCTTTAAAATAAGAGCAAGTTCGTGCGCATTTTGTTTTAATATGAACGCCTTAGGAGTATTTTATGCCAGCTCAATAAGGTTTTAATTTTTTTAGTTTTAAATGGGGGTGTTCTTCAAAATTTATTTCTTCAAGTTGTGAAACGTTATGCTCCACAACAATTGCCTCAACATTACGTCTGAGTACAATTTTCAGTAAAACCTTCTATTCAAACTCCTGAACAAGAAATTCTCATCGCATCAACGTAAATCAGTAAATGTCAGAGATTCCTTATCCAAATTTGAGCTTGGGAAGAAATATTTTTCATGACTGATTGAAGAAAACTTTTACTTAATGGAGTTGCTGGTGGGAGTTTTCTTATCGCTACTGAGGTTCAAACTTCGTATAAAACAATAACATGAGAGACGATAAGATATAATTCCCCGAGGAATGAAAACCCACATCAAAACTTGCTAAAATTCCCTTTTCGCCGTCGCCGCCGTCGGTCATATATACACAATGTATGTATTTGTTGAATATTTATATTTATAATATTTGGTATGCATATTCAACAAGAATATTGAATCAAATGATAATTACGAGAATAATTGTTATCACCTAGAGACCACAATAACCTTGACCGTGATGGTGTTTTCTAAATAGCGCGTGTCACTAAGTAGACAAGACAAGAGGAAATATATAAAATTAAAGGAGGAAACACAATACATATTATTGTTACAAAATTGCTAGCATGTCCAGTATCCACACCTACTTATAAATGTTTCAATTTCAAATAACCTATAATAGAAACGTTTCCGCTGTTTTAATGAACACCCACCTTCGCATTAAAATTTTAACCGCAAGTGCAGTATATATTACAATATAGGTAGGTATTTTCTTTGAAAGACACGGGCAACGGACAATATAGCTTGCAATTTATGATACTTCTAAAACAACATCCTACACGTTGTTTAATCAATTAGGTCCCCACCTATATACGAAATTACTCACAAGAATTGATATGAAACCATTCCACATTCACGCTTCTCATAAAATTGTAGGCGTTGCAGTCTTCCTTGAGTTTGCCTTCAGCAAAATAAATGCAACAGTCATTTGAAACACTAAGCTGCAGATGACATACTACATACAAGACAACACTGAAGGTACAAAAACCCATTTCAGGAGAATAATATAGAATGTTCTATGTTTTTTACTGCGTCGAAGCATTGGAAGTCTTAAATTAATAAAAACATCAGTCCCACGTGGATATTTAAATATTGTTCCCCCCCCCACCCCATACTCCCCCTCAAACATCGCATAAAAGAACATTCGCTGCATTGCTCTACATTCGCTTGAACTTGACCTGCAGAGTAGAATCTTTTCAACATTATTCAACATAAATAAATTTAATACAGCGTGAATAAAATATGAAGTTTCGCTTGAAATCAGCGAAGTGTATTAAAGATGAACCGACAAATTGCATGTTTATGTTTCACTGCTGGTAAAACTGTCAAAGAAAATGACAATAAGTATTTCTTCTCCGATGGGTTTTCTATATTTAATTTAGTAATGGAATTCGGAATCAAAATAATTTTATGTAAATATAAATAAATTAAATTTAAATAGAATAAAATAACCCAAAGAAATAAAGAAACAAAGGTGGTTGACGGTTGACGGATGAGTAAGCTTCTTTGATTTCGAGTTAAAAATAGGTTAGGTGACGAAACTGCACATCACTTAGGAATAGTTTCCCAGGATAATACTCTAACACAAGATCGTCGTGATGAATTAAACATTTTATTTTTAAGTGTGAAAATATTTTGTACTGTGCTGTGCGAAAGATTTCTGGGAAACTTTTTAATAGTAGTTTTCAATTCAAATGTTTTTATACTTTTTGCGAAAATCAAACAGGTTTTCAAATTTACTAAAGAAATAAACTTTTATGTTTGTTCTATAAATTCTTGTGTAGATTTTTTACCAATAAAGTTTCTTACGAATAAAAACTACATATTTTTTTTGACTTTAAAGTTTTTAGCTACATTTTGAACTAGGGAAAATTTGTTAATTTTTTATTCATGTCGAATCAAATGAGCTATCATTATTTATCAAAATCAATTTGAAGTTAATTTCCTATGGAAGGAAAAATTCAATCAGGAAAAATCAGCTTTTTCCTAGAGAAATGAAAGCTGTATCTTTTACTTTTTAACTGATTCCTTTGATGAATTTAACATAGAAATGTCATTGGAAGCACATGCTAATTTATTCTCAAAGAAAATTCATCAACGGTATCCCTACTTCATTGGAAGTCAATTGCACTGTTCCCTAATCTCCTATATATACCGCAAAAACTTTTTTCGAGAGCTTCAAAATTCAAACAGGAATATTTTCTCAGATTAGATTCGGATTCAGAAAGGTATGGTTTTTGTAACAAAAAAAAAAAAACATTTTGTTGGCGTTATTAAAATAAAGAGTTCGTGGCACCCTACTGGAAGTACCATGGCACGTCACTGATGTACACATGTTAATTTTTGTAACCATTAAAAACATTCTCATCGAAAATACATATTTTTTTACATTCATTAACTTCATAAGTAGGTTCTATACTGTGTTGACATCCCTTTAATCTTTATTAACCGACATTCTGTTTCTATTTGTTTGTAATCTGTATAAATCCCTCAAGCATGAAATTCAATTATTTTACATTTTATCAAAAAAAAAAAAAAAAAAAAAAAAAAACTTATTTACATTGCAGTTGTTAAGCCCGCCCGTCATATCGTCACCGCGCCCTGTAGAAACGTCTAAAAATAATAAGCATCAATCCGTTGGGCCAGAGCCGGAGGGAAGCCATTGCTCTGATGTTTTTATAAGAGAGTTCATCCTTCACATTGTTGGCTTCCTTTCTTTCGTTTGAAAATCAATCCAAAAAGTTCGGAAGCTTTTCAGTTTTAAATTGCATTTCTTATTTGATTTAGGAAATTTAATGTGGCATAAAATTGGAATCTCAATTCGAGTCAAATCGATTTTAGCTTTTTTTATTTTGTTTGTTTTCATCGCAAGAATCGCGAAAATAGAAATGCTAAACTTCCTGTCAACTCTTGGGTTGTTAAAGTGACTTCCTGAAATTATCTGGAAATCAACTCCCAGCAACAGGAAGTTCTGGCTAAAGGGAATGGAATTTTCTGTATAATTATGTGATTTAATCAATATTAATGGACACTCAGTTGTTCGAGATTACGTTGTCGTCTTGTACATTAATGCTGATTATGAAATAATAATAACGAAATATTGCACTCTATTCTCTAGGGGACAAAATGTTCATATTAAAAAATATACAGAATACAACAAAAGCTCTCTGAAAGACCATAAGAAAGAAATTGCGAAATCTGTGCCTAGGGAAGTGTGTTTTTTTTTTGTTGTTGTTGTTTATGTACCTGTATATTTTTATTTCATAAAATGTACATAGGTATCTTTCTCGACACCAATTAAATGAGGATTATCAAGACATCCCACATAAATCTCTTTTATTAAACCCAAAAACAAGCTTACTATTTGTGTCAGGTATAATAATAGACATAATCCTTAGCTTAATCTTCAACAGGACAAAGCAATTATCACTTTATAGGTATATAGATATAAATACTAAAAGCAAATAGTAACATTTCATCAGTTAGCTAAAATATTTCTTTCATAAGACACATCAAAGAAACAGCATGTCAGGACCACTGGGAGGCCAATCAAAACGTAACAAAGTATCTGTTGCATATCATTTATTTAGATATCAAGAACAGTTACGTTGTCGAAAGTCCAGCAAATATATACATTTTGTGGTGAAATATAATATTATTAATAATATCATAATAATGGCCACAAGACGGGATGACATCAGCAGATACAGCAGAGAGGAACGGAAACACTTGATTGACAGTATTCTTTACAAAGAGAAATTGAAACATAAATTAATTCATAAGACATCATCGAATTCATGGAAACATAAGGGAAAATCAATTTCTTTATAAGTTCCAGGATTTCTTTTAAGTTTGTTTATGATGTGTACATATGTATTTTATAAGCTACATTAGTTTCCAATAATTGAATAAGAAGATTATTTATTTTAAATAAATTGCTAAAACTATTTTAAAAATAGCTCTCTTGTTTTTTTTTTGTTTGTTTGCAAAATGCATTTTAGGATAGTTTTAACCTCATTTTAAATAAATTTTCAAATTGTCCAAGAACTTGGTACTTTACAGTAGTTCAGTAAGACCGTTGGTAAATTGCATTGTTTCATCTCTGAGGCAAACTAAATGCGGGTATCATTGCATTGCCTTTTGCACTGGAATCTCAGGGCATCTTTTTTTATATGACAGTTTTATGACGGTTTCAGTTTAGGGGAAATTTTTCGATTGCAGAAGATAGCAGATCTTTCTCGGTATCGCTTATGATATATTTGATGTCTTCATCACAAGATCTTGAAAACGACGAGTTCTGATATCGATTGCACATAGGTAAAGAGAATGAGGATTTCCGAAAGTCTATAGGGTGATCTAGTGGTGAAAAACTGCCGCATCTTCTGCAATCCATGTGATCCAAAAACGCAATCCAAATTTGGAACCATATAAGTATAGAATGACCAACTTGGCTGTTAGGTACTATCATATAAAAAGATGAATCCCTGACAGACCAGTGCAAGAGGCACTCCAAAATAAATATGAAAAAAAGCAAACGCAACATCAAATAAGTGCAACGATTCCTGCATTTAGTCGACCTCAGTCTCAGATATGGAACAATTCTAGATTGGAAGGCGTGGCTACGTTTCCTGAGGTCAACGCGACGAACTCCACAAGCAAAGTTTTAATTTAAGGCATTGGTTTAGAGAGTTTTGTTCCCAGTCGAGATCATTACAATCATTGCGTCGGTAAATGAAGAAGAAGTATAGGTTTAACTTACCTCTGCTATCGAACTTGCTACTATATAGTAGTATTTTGCTCCTTGTGCGAGGTTTATATCTGTTTCTTCGAAAAAAAAATTCCACATCTCTATATATTTAAATATGGAGGGTTCAAAATTTAAGAATCTGTAATTATATAAATCAAATAGCATTTCACCAAGCGCTCTCAAGTTTAATCAAAGGAAATTTAACGAAAAATATTTTGAGTTACGAGGCTCCTAAACGTAAGAGCGCTTTGATTTTTTTTTAAAAAACACCACTGTTATCTACTTTTAAAGAAACTAATAATTAAAAATATCAAAAAAGAATTGAAATTGAGAAAAAAAATCTAAAACCTACTAGAGGCTAATATGATTTATAAAAATAAGTCATTACTTAAAAATTAAATTATTACACCATAAAAAAGCAAGTAACACTTATTTATTTTACGTTACAGGGAATTAAAACCTAACCAAAAATATATTAAATAAGTACATAGGTCACTTTCAAAAAGATTGCACACTTATTTTTATTAGATATAGTTTATTTATGGGAAATGGGAGTATCTGCAGATTAACCAACAATTACACTAATAGATTTCCAAACCGTTAATCCTTTTTCCTAAGTTATAAAAATAAATATTAATCACTTATACCGAAGGCAATAAAATATGCAGACAGGCATTAAATCCTTCTTTCTTTGGATATAGATACAACAGGTAAGTAACGACTAAAACCAAAACAAGTATAGCTATACTCGTAGGTATAAATATTAACTGACAATCAATTCTTTGTATCACTTTGCAAATTACATTGCATAGAATCACACGTGCCTAATCAAGCATATTGAAACATCAATCCAAAATGTCTGGAGAAGTTAAAAGGCAATCAAAACGTAGCAAAATATCTGTTGCATATCAATTGTTTCGATATCAGGAACAATTGCGCTGTCGGAAAGCAAAACCACTTAACCTTTATACAGTAAAATATAATATTATTAATAATATTGTTGCTAATACGTGGAACAATATAACAAGCTACAATAAGGAGGAAAGAGAGCATTTGATTGATAGCATTCTCTATAAGAAAAAGCTGAAACAAAAATTGGAGAAAGCCGCGAAACTTAAAAAAACATGACTATACACGGGTATATCTTAATTTAAATGCTGTAAATATTTATGTATCTTAAGAAAAGCTTAGCTATTTGTAAATAAAATAAATTATAATATTTTTATTAAATAAAAAAAATTTAATTTTGTCACAATGCATATTGGATTTTTGCTTAAAATTTTTTGGAACAACGTTGGTTCCTTATCATTCTTATTCGAATAACGGTCTGAACTTTCGAGTCTTATGGTTAGATACTTATAGTTCTATCAAATTTGGAAATAAAATCGTATTTTTTAATGCACAAAATATTTTGCATGATATCAAATTGGGTGGAAATCTTAATTATAAAAACGAGTTTTTGAGAATAGGGATGAGTCACCATCTAGAAAAGGAGACTGTTTTTGTTTATATTAAATAGTCCGTTGGCAATTCAATTTACAACAAAATGTTGAACATAAATTCTACAGAGAATTAATTATTTAGTAAATCGCACCTAATGCTGGAACAGATTATTTAAATTTCTGCAAGATTTTAATTGGACATTTTGTTGTATAATGAAATACATATCGACAGTCCACACACTACTAAACAGAAACAAAACCAAACTCCATTTTGCAGGATCTCGAAAACTCGTCTTTATAATATGTAGTTATGAGACCCAAACCGCTGTCCTATATTGATTAAAGCTGCCAAGTACTCTTCGATGATTAAAATCAATTTGCATTAGGTTTCCCTTTAATATTCTGCAAGGACATGATAACAACAAACATTAATTGAAGTGATTTTACCAATTTGTGCAGGACTTGAGTTAAAAATAGAATGTCGCTGCTTGTACTTTAGACTCCATTTTGTAAAAGACGTTCCGACAAACATCTCGTCCATAAACTATTTAATTACAAAACCCTTGTTATTCTACAACATTACCCTTAATTTTTTCATAAAACTAACCGTAAGAGCTAAGCTTTAACTCTTAAAGCATAATGGAAATCCTGGTCTGGTTTGCACCCTTCACTGTTTTCTTAAACTTAACGAACAAATATAACCAGTGCAAGTCAAATAGCACTATGAGGGATTTCAAATTTTCACACTGTCGACATGAGTATAAGCAAAAATGTCAAAAAAATATTTCTAAAAAAATGATACATGTGTCAATACTCAATGGGATTTAAAAACTTATCGGATGGAAAATGGCATTTTAGTTTATTGGTTCTTTAATTGGCTTTTAGAACTAAAATTGTTTGGTGCACAGGTAAATGTTAATTTAAAATTTGTCGAAGCAATTAATACTTTAAATTGTATCGTGCAATCGGACATAGTTATTTAAAAAAAAATGCTGCACATTTTTATGTGTAATGATAACCTTAAAATTTCAAAAGAAATTTGTCCATTCTCCCTACTAAATGTTTATTTGTAGATACCTTATTAAAGATATAAATTCAGCTATTTTCTATTTTTCTATTATTGAAGTAAACTCAAAACCGTTTAGATTAGCATTTCAAAATGAAGTAAAACTTATTGTGATGTAAAACAACATATGTATGTATGTATGTAGATATTTTTGACATAAAACAAAAAGAAACATTCACAATTATTTTGAAATATAAATGCCAAAGGTCCATTAAAAGTAAAGGTTAACATGTGGGCACAACACGTTTTTGCTCATTCAAAAATGTTATCTTTAACACACTCAATATGCATTTTTAAGGAATAATCTAAAACGACAGCTTCCTGCTTATTTTAAAAGGTAATAGTATATTTTTGCTTATTTAGGTTGCTACCTGTCGTTACTTTGCTTATTTAGTTTTATTTTGCCTTTTTGTTAATGTTTTTTGGTCAACAAAATCCTATCCTTCATCGTCATCTTCATGCAAACATAAAAGCCCGAGTGGTTTTGTTCACATATTACATCCATCTTCAGTGACAAAGTGAACACTAAAAGGGTTTTACTTATTTTATCATCCTTATTTAAATAGATTTAATAAGGATTAGTACGAAACTTCAATTTATGGGATAAACTAAACTTACCTACAATCTACATAATAAAATTAAAGTTTAATGGATTAACCATAAAACAAAAAACAAACTTGGCCTAAGATTTCCTTGGGTCAGTGTTATTAAGTTTAAGTGCAGTCGCCAGCGGATGTTGATCTGGAACTTTCTCTGGGTTTGAGTCGTTCGCATAAGATTATGCTAATGGTAATTAAGTCTAAAAACGAAAAATGTTCCATTGAATAATCATTAAATCCAATTTTTTTAAGTGCACATAACTTGCTTAATTAGTCTGCAACAGCATCTGTTCATCTCAAGTTTCAAATCGTGGCAAGCAAAAAAAAAATCGATTATAATTTAATCTGACCGATTAATGTATATATTTATATAGACAGAGGCAAATTAATAATTTTTTATGTCGAAAGTAATAAATTCAGTCATATAGATACTTATATAACTTTGAGAAGTTTGCAGAATATTAAATAGAATTGGTGAGTAAAATCTAAAGCTTTAGTTTAAAATATTTTCTTTATCTAAAACAAGTTCCTATCGGTGTCGTATGGCATAAGGCTAAATTGGAGTGAGAGTTCCCGTCACTTTACAAAAGTGACAAGGCCAACTTTTAATAAGAATTTGATAAAAAATAGATGTGATCAACTGAGGCGTCAATCGTCTGCGTCTCATATAAATATTCTTATCGGGAATTTTATTATTTGAGATTCGTTTCAGAAAATCTTCCCCAGAATTTTATTATTTATAAATTAATACCGTTTTTGTCTTTCCAGCTTAACTTCCTTTGAACAATTCAACTGGTGATCCAGTCCGCAAACAAAAAAAATATGTAGCTTTCTACTGCAAAATTGCTCAACCAAATTTTTTTTCCATGGATTTTGACAGCGACATGACCAGTTCAAAGCTACCAAACACACCTATTAATTTAATTTTATGATTGGAATTGACGTTTAATTAAAGTGAACAAGGAGCAAGGACACTTTGTATGTATTCCTTTTGTTAAACCAAATGCAGTAAAGTTTAATATGAAATCAATGATTCATATGAAAACCACGAGAAAACTAATATTGCTTGTTGCTTTGTGGTGGTTCATTAGGGATTCAATTCATATTCGAAAATATAGAATGATTAATCCAACCAAAATCCTCACATGGTCATGTTACAGGTAGAAGACAGAAAGACAAATATTCAGTATCTACTGTCCTTTGTCTTTACTCTTCTTCATAAATGAGATGAATTGCATGATGGCTTCTAGAAAAAGGTACCCTTAGCAGTGGACTTTAAGTACGGTGACCATAGGTCCTCTTCTTAGGACTTGTGTCCTTGCTTTTCTTTTAAATATTAAAAATCAATTATTAAAAATTAAAATAAATCACACCAAACGCCTACACTATTTTTGTAGGCGTTGTATTAAATTTATTGGCAATTAACAGAAAATGTTTCAGTAACACAAATCCAACACAACAATAATGGATTTGACATAATTTGAAAAAAAAAATTCAAAGAACCAAATCGAAGGAATGAAAGGTAAACAAAAAATAATCACAAAATGAAAAGACCAGCTGCTTTTCTTGGCGGGTCAACACTTACAGTTTATGTATATCAACGATAAATGTTGAAAACTATTACAAAGTTTAACATTCTGACAACTCAACATTGAATCTAGCAGCAATGACTTCAAAATGCTAACTTAAAAATTTTAGTATCAACAATAATTAACAAAATTGTTTAAATTGTCATATTTTTTTACGGTGCAAGATACGTATGTCCAGTTATTTTCTTCATTTGATTAAACTTAAAACTATTGTACCTTTCATAAATACCATAGTTTTCTTCCTTTATTTTATTTTTATTTTAATTTCCTGGCAACTCATTTTAAGTTCTACTTAGGGTCATTCTCTTCGTGGCTTTAAGTTGGTAGCGCTGGCATTTGACACCTGTCAAACTCAATTGTCATACAAATGAAATTTATTTATTTAAAGTTTTTACTTTAAAAATTTGCTCTTTTTTTAATGCAAAAAATGGTCACCGTACAAGGTCTTGTTAAAAAAAGCTCACAAAAATGATAAATAGCTTCTACAACAGCTTGAAAATTAGAAAATTTAAGTATTTGTATCAATAACGGCTGGGGAAAATTTGAGACAGACAACTTGTGGGCCGCATTTCTAAATTTTTTTTTAGGTATTCAGGATGTCTGATGATGTATTCATGTCGATAACAGTCTGCAGTGATTTACAAGATAGGAATTCTCTTTTCTTTTCACGAAATATAATTGGATACAAAAACAAAGCACTGCCCTAACCTAGTTTGGCTGGTTCTATAATTGACATGTTTACATAAAAATTGTAGGTCAACAACATAACTGAAAGTGCGATTGTAATAATCGACGGCCGTCCAGTCGAAATTGCAACTTTGAAGTTGAAATCTCCCTCTCTTAGTCATCAATTATTATCAATCAGATTTCCCCACAATGCGCCTACAGGGTGTCAACTCTCAAACAGCCAAAAATACGAAGTGGGATGGGAAAGAAGCTCTCTTTGACAATTAGCTTTCTCTCAAACTCTATGCAGTTTTCATCGCAGTGACATTTTACTTTCTCAGTACAACTCTCATGTTAATTATGTAAGTATGTATATCCTAAATCTCAACAATTTAAATTTTTATATATTACAGTTGTTTGTGAGGCCACTTGGTGTCATACAAATCAATCGATTCAGTTTGCTGTAAGCTGTACAATACAACAGGCTTTTGGAACTCATTGAATTGTTATAGTTATGGTAACAAACAGAAACAAACATCTTTCTTCTTTCAAAAAAAAAACACACTTCCACCTCCGATATTTATATGATCTCTCATTATTTTTCATTCTTATTATAAAATCAACATTTATTCCAAGTTTTATTAACATACCACCATTTAGAATATAAATTCATAAAAAGGATTATAACTTTAGATTTTAGGTTTTGCTTTTTGTACTTTTCAATACAGCATTACTATTTGCCCTAAAATAATGCGTCATATTTCTAAATTCTGCCAAAATCAATAATTAAATTTCATATGCTTGCACCTCGCTCCTGCTCAAAATCTATTAAAATGCCTCTGTACAAAAAGCCAATAAGTGAGTTTTGGCGGACTTCGGACGTGTTTGTGAGATTGAAATACTGCGTCGATACCAATCATAAAATTTCATTAATTAATAATCTGCACATCAGAACCTATCATTCCTAAACTACAAAGTGATATTGTTATTAGTATTACATGAGTATTTTGAAAACTAATGCTATCAGCGAAATATTAGCAAATAAAATTTCCTGAAAGCAAAACCACACGCAGTACATATTATGTAATTACCTAGTTACCTATAAAAAATAAAATACATGACTACATAGCATGAAATAGTTCGTGTGTCCTTTAAAAGGAATAAAACTAAAATTACATAAAAAAGAGGAATAAAGAGAGATATATAAAAAAATCTTTTTTTAAATCAAAAACAAAAAATCCAAACAGTTTGAATCCGTGCAGTGCCGGTTAAATATGACCTGACACCTGACTGACTTAAGGAAATCAAAATCGAGTGTAAATTAATTATTTTAAAATTAATTAAATAATGTACTAAAAATTTTAATTTCTCTTTACCGTTACCCAGAGCTAACAACGTCAACGTGGAATTCACAACTGTGAATAATACAAAAATTGAAAAGAAGAATGCAAAAGTATTTTTATAAAGCCATATATCCAAATCTTCACACCAAATAAATTTCAAATTCCTTAAATTAAGAAATTTAAACAGCACAAAAATACCTACATACATCTTTCGGATAAGATCTTAAAATTTATTATAGGTCTGAAAACAATCATTTAAAAAATAACAAAAAAAAAATTAAATTCGAGCTTGTCCAGGAAGGTACTTATACTTTTAAAGCTGGAAGTTTTTTTCAGCTTTATTTACTCGATCTAAAGTTCTGTTAATCTAAAGTTAGCTTTGTCTTGAAATTAAAATAAATACAAACAAAATACAAAAAGTACATGACTTGTTTCAAAGAAAACTATTCTCTTTTATTCTTTATGTTGCTGTAAAAACCTGAAATATAAAAATTCTATAATTTATCGGTAAGACTTAGGATTTTCCAGCAGAATTAATAAATGTTGCACATTGACTGATTTACGTGGGAATTTTGCCTGAGAAAATTCGCAGGTGGTTCCAATAATTTTACCTGATTTCCTGGTAGCATATTTCCCAGGGCACGGCAACTCCGTTTCGTTGTTCAGTCACTAGAAGTCACAAATGTAAACATTTTATTATGTTCCAAGGAACTTTCAGGCTGATATACACCAAGATCATAACTCAAAATATCCCCTATCATTAGGTCATGCAAGGGAAATTTCTATGAGTTGATAAGAGAGGATTTTTTCAGTTATGACCGCTCATAAAGTTACCAGCCTCACCTTACTTTTGTTAATGTTGCGGGAAAACTTTAAGTCTTACCTTTAAATTCTAGAATTTTCGTATTTCGGGTTTTAACAGTAACATAATATATAAATAGGTACTCATTTATAAAACAAAAACTTTTATTTTCTTGCCATCTACACTCCAATCCCATATACGCCTTCAACATCAAACTTTGGTTTCCAAAGAGATGGATAGATGGATGCCTTGAGGCCACAGATGTCATATGAACTTATTTTAAAGTCTGGTAAAGTTTATTTGTTTTCCATCACAAAGCTGAACACAAGTGATTTAATATAAATTTCTCATCCCTATATGTTACCATCCACACAAATTTTATCCATTGTGCAACATTTTAAGTGCCCATTATTTTATCAACATAAATTACACACTGTCTGCAAGTACCTACTTAAATCTAAATTACGGAGGAAGCATCTCAAAGAGCTTTTGGTTACAGTTTTATTCATTTAGCTTTATATATATAAATGCCGTGTAATATTTTATAACTTGTATTTACTCGTAGTTATGCGAAACGAGGGTACGTATATGTATGATGATGGAGGAAATCGAGGACCAGAAACTGAGAAATTTCTTCGAAATGAATTTCATGAAATAATACTCTGTGGTTCCCTTAGTCAAAATTCATTCATTTTCGTATTACAACTACATACTTACATAATGCATAAATAGGTATTATTATCATTAAAGCCTCTTATATCAAACTAACGTTTACGAATTATTGTTATAGTGGCACAAAACCGAAGTATTTAGAATTTGAATAGAGTTAGACCGCAATGAGATAACCTATGATCAATTTTTGTAACGACTCGACGCGACGACGACGGCTTAAATATTTTAGGCGAAATGAACTATACACAATCATAAATAATGAACCATAAGTATCTGATGTTTTGACTCATTTTATATCGTAAAAGGATCATTATTTAGAACCTACTTAAATATTGTGGGTAATTTTTTTATATTTTATTTAAGCCTTACCACGAGACCAGACTTCTTTAGTCTCGTCTCGGTCTCGCATCTTAAAACTAAGTCTCGTTTCGGTCTCGTATGGGGTACCGGCTGAGTTTAAAAATCGATTGTTTGTTTCAGGTGTCTAAGAGTTAGTCTCGCCTCGGTCTCGTGGCCAATAATTGCAATCTTATATACATATCAAGGGTAAATAACACCAATAAAAGTGTTATCAAAATTATTTAATTCACTTCAGGATCACGATCTACATATGTAAGCGCCATATTGTGTGAGATATTTGCATATGATGACTCGAAAGCTTTGGAGCCTGTAAGATAACATACCTGCATATCATACAAAATACTCTTATCTTGACATATTTTTTTTTTTTGGGAATCTAAAATCCCTTACATCTTGGGATCCACTCCACACCTTCTGACTACGGCTCTGTATTGCTCTTGTGGATATAATAAAAAATCAATAACCCTCAATTTGTATTTCTGAAGTATGCGACAAAATGAGCTAATATATGTTTAATCGACCATAAGTGAAAAGGAAAACCCATTTTGTATAGGTGCTTTACGTTTGACATTTGGTTGGTTTTTGTGTTAAATTGAGTTTTATTTATGGCAAATTACTGTTTCACCTAAGCTTTTACTTACATGAGAAGGAATAAATGATTAATTTAGTTATCAATTTTCAGCAGGTGTTCTCATAATAATGGTTGCTGTTGACACAATAAATCAACTATTCGAATAAAAGAGAATTATCAAAGTACTAATTTAAACGTCAAAGCAAAAACCACAACAAAATAATGGGTATTTTTATTTTTTTTTATATTACCAACAAAGCAAGTCTTTAATAACAAGGGTGTCACATAAAATAATGAAACAATTGGATTTGACGCCATTTGGGTAGTAATGACATGACAATCGTAAAACTATTTGCCGACTGATAGTTTAGTTTAGCAATACTGGTATTCATGCATCGTCGTAGGTCTAGCAATTGTCTGATAATTAAATGATAAGTTTACGCAAAATCTTTGTTTTTTTTGGATAAATGATCTGTAATAGAATCAGCTGTTTTAACCAAATAGATCAGATTACTTTTCCGCAGCATAATCTTTGGATAATCTTAACCAATTTTCGTAAATTATTTTCCATACAAAACTTAACAGTTCATTAACCAAATGGAAAACTTAACCAATTTTTAAACTTAACCGAATGGTAAGCTTTAATTCAATATTTAATAAAACAATGTTTTCTATTTAATTGAAAACTTGCGTAAATTTTGGAGCACCCTATACAATATGCATGTATATATACTGTAAATATACAATTTGTTTTGAAGTGAAAACAAGATTAATTGATATGGTGATTTGTTTTTATTTGCAACAGTCTATTTTGATGATGTTATCGTTATGTTATGTTTTTATCGCATTATAACGAAACTGTGTTATACAAATAAAACGAATGTCTTAATTTAACCCATAACACCAATCACATCTGCAGTTGTAGTAGACAAAACGGTGGTTTGTATTTTAAGATCTTAAATCTCTAAGAAAAAAAATTTAAAGGACATCCAAAAATTTTGCAATTAAATATATGAACATAATTAAGAACTCAGAAAAGTTTTCCTTTTTGGTTGATTTCAAATATTTGAAAGATCTTAAAAAACATTAAAATAATCTTTTCACATATTTCTACTATTTATCCCTTTTTTAATATTTTATGCGTTTTATTTGATTTTTTTTTTCGTTGGAACAATGAAATTCTTAAAACTCGAAAAAAATTAATAACAGTTTTCAACCTTGGTAAAAATCCAAAATATCCGAAATATTCACGCTTCTTTCAGCTATTGTTGCTTTTAGTATTATTCTCAGTTTTCTCAAAAAAAAATTAACTAACGGATTAAAGGCAAGTTCAAACACAACGACAAGATTACTGGACTATAAATACAAACAACAATTTTGAAATACATCAAAATCCGAATTTTAAATATTCTTATGTCTTAGGAGAATTTAGGGTTTTCACAGGAAGTTTAATTAAATAAACGTGTAATTTATACCAACATTCACTTTAATTATAATCCTATTACAGTCAAACACTATACCTTTTTCAAAACTTGACAAAGCCTTTTTATTACTTACAATAATTTCAATTTCCATCAATAAAACCTCTTGAAACATAAACATCAACTACTCAATGCTCATATGTATGTATTTGATTTAGTATTATAGAAAACCTATACCTATTTTAGGAAAATGAGACTTGTCAAACTTTCAACCAAAAGAACTAATCCATGTACCCTGATTTAATTAGTTCCTTTAAAGTAGGTACTTCAACAAAGCTACTTCAAAAGAAACCACGTAACATTCTTCAACCGCAATAATTTAGAAGCACATAAAGAGAGTAGGTTTTCTAGAAATAGATCGCACCCATTTTCAAAACTCAAATACGCACTGGGCATTGTAAATTTGTGTGTTATTGTCTGTGTCCTGGTATATGTGCTTCATTTTGAATTGGGAATTGGGATTAATTTGGTTTGGGTTAGGGATCAGTTACAGCTATCCGAGAAACTAAATCTTACTGACCCAATAAAAATTGAAGTCGTCAGAAATTAAAATTTATTTAGTAATCACTTCAAAGATAAAAGAAACGTTTTTTTGACTGTTCCTTAACATTGCATAAGCATTGAATTTTAATAAGCAAACTTTTTAATTCAATAAGTTTTTCGTATTATTAATGAAATTTTTTCTTTAAATAATTAGTTGATGAGAAGATTGAATTTTGAAAGCGAAATAACTAAGTAAAATTAAAAAAATCTACACATCGACCTCGTCCTGATATTTTTTTTTTGTATTTAATTTAAATATTACATCAAGTATTTCAAATGTGATATTTTCCACTCTAGTATTGCATCGCCTTCTAAGTACTACTTAATATCTCAAACTTACACGAATTTCATGGACAGCTGTAACTGTTGTTTTAAACTCTTTGTACACAATTCCCAGTCCTCATTTTGAACTTGGCATTGTGTTTTTAGCCCTATTGAATAAACGTGACAATGGTTTCAATAAAGAGTCACTCTTGAACCTTTGGAAAAGAAACGATTCGACAAAAGACGAACGTGCTATACACTTTAATTGTATTTTGTATAGAGAAATAAGAGATACCCCAGGGATTCTTTATAATTCGTTTTCAATTTCATCAAGTTAAAATACTCAATGCTCGAACACAGGGTCTAGTTTTGCGAACATTATAATTGAATTTTAATAACTTATGTTATTAAAATTAGTCAACTTTAGTACGTCTTTCACAGCTATATATAGTCTAGTAAAATATAGTCAAAAAGTGCCAGACAAGGTGGGCGGGTAGTTTATTAAATTATCGCATTTATCTCAAATATATTGTTTGCCTTTTTTTGAAAAAAAAATTGAAAAGGATCACAATTCAATGTAGTTGACCTGATTTCTGCGGACAAGGCCATGATATTTATTTGTGAACAACAGACAGCACACTAAATAAAAGAATTTGACATTCAGCAACGAAAAGGAATTTTTAGGGAATGAAAACTTTATGAAAATAAATTCTGTAGCGTAAAAGCTACCAAATTAATTCAGTTGCTTGTGAAATTGTGATAAATATATAAGCATTAAGTTAGCTGGTGTACTTTTTCTAAAATTGTTAAGGATTTCGATTCCATTTTTCACGATTTTAAGGGTGACAATTTAATGGGCAGACATGGGGGTACAGGCACAATGTTTTGTTTTAAAGAGGAATGCCAAATTCTCTTCTGTGAATGTTGTGCCTAAATTAGGCCATTAGAGTTTGAAAGCTTACATTAAGAATGTGATTTTTGTCTTTAAAAATATCTCAACTACGTACATATGTACATACTTGTACTTTAAAAATTACATATGTAAGATTAAAGTTTAATAATTTTATGGGTAATATCCCTCATTTCCTGTGGAGTTATGTCAATGTTCCAAACATACATTTGAAATTGAAATTTAAAAAAAAATTAAACGGTTGAAAAAAATGAAAAGCATACAATTCATTTTTCGATTTGCAAAAATAAGCCAAAAAGAAGATTGAGGTCAAAACTTAAGATGCCATCTGATGCATAGTTAAAATATGCTCTTTAGAGCGTTTTTTTCAAAAAATATTATTTAAAGGTATTTTTAGAAAAAAATTGCCATTTTTCAGTATTAAATAATATACACTTAAAAAACAAAGCGTCCCATCCACGGTCCTTTTATAAAAAAAAAATTACCGATTTGCAGGAAAATTCTAGGTCTTATAGAATTCAAACATTTCAGAAAATTACAGTGGCATATAAAATAATATAATAATTATTTTCTTCTTCTACTCATATTACATTGCCCACAAAAACGCATCGCATTTACTTACATCTATCTACACCCGTACAGGTTTTTAAATTCGAACGAATTACCCGGAAAAAAAATGATTTACTTTTAAGCACCAATGCTTCTTATTTTATTTGTGTATACCTATACAGCCATTAACCATCGAGTTAAATGTAAATGGACCAGGAAACATTTTCTGATGGATTTTATTTACGATTTTCTCGTTTGATATAAAACTGCTAAACTAATCGATGATAAATAACTTAATGTATTTTCATGCGAAAAAAAATAGATTGAAAAATTACTTTTTGGTGATGATATTTGTTTCCCTGATGAGTTTGCATCACGAAAATAAACAAATAGATTTGAAAACAAAAGTAATGGTTCAATTTAAAATTTGAATTTCACAAAAAAAAATCTCGCAGAATGATTCAACATTCTATAGAATTTAGAGTTTTTATCGTTAATAAATCAAACCCAAGATGTCTATTGATCCATTTTTCTGCTTGGTATAAATGGCCTCTTCAATGGTACAGCACAATATTCCTCCTTATTCCTTTTTGATTCTTCACAATTCAAAACTATTTAAAAAAAATGTCTCCCAGTTAGGGTATGGCAGCATGTAACTGATGTGCTCATGCTCAACTGTCGTGCATTGTGCTTAAAAGCGCTCCGAAGTGAACAAAACCAGTCATTTTAAGAGTAGGTGTATTATTGTTCTAAAAAGAACCGTTTTGTAAAAGATGGTAACTTCAAAATTTAAATGAATTTTCTGTATGTTTTAGAATTAAAAAAAAACTGTTACCAAATGAAATGATACAATAATTTAAACAAATCGTGAATAATGCATGGAATTTATAATATATTCCAAAGAAAATTTTTTAAAGAAAATATGAAATTTTATGTTAATATATTTTTTTTTCCAAAAAATGTTACATTTAAGCTGCATTTACTTTGCAAATAACCTTTATCCCCAAATTCTCGTTTTTTTAAAGGCATTTTACAAGGTAATAGAGCAAAATACTAAATTCTTGTTGTAATGATATATTATTTATATCATGTTTTTAAAAAAATATTGTCTTAATGCGGTTTTCGTTAAAATATAATGGATTGGGTCCTCTTTCCTATTTTTGAACAATAACAAATTCATATTTAAAAAAAAACTGTCCTAGCTGCCTCATTTTAAAATTTTGTAAATAAAATATTAGTTTATATTTTGCATCTTCTTGTGTATCACATTCATTCTGAATTAACAACCATCATAATAAATATTAATGACATCTAGTATTCAGCTTTAAAATGTTTTCACACGCGCCACATGGCCTCTCAATATATTTTTTTTTTATCAAACATTATCACTTGAGTTCACCTCATTTTATCTTTTCCTTAAAAAAGGTGTTGAATAATAGGTATGTGAGCATTAAAAGGATAGCACTTCGTGCGTATTGAATTCAAAGACCCTTTATTGCTCCAAAATTCATACATTCGATAACTTCAGGGTAAAACCATATTATGCCATGATGAATTATTTATAAAATGAAAAGAGGTTGGTAAGTATACGTCAGTATCAGAAATAGGTGATGTGGAACCATTCGAAAGGAACGTAATAACTACACTGGAGGGCTGGAATTAACAAAAAAATATAACTTTGTTCCTGGATTTGACATAAACTTATAAAAAGAACATTCAGCAACAAAAGTTTCGTTGTTTTAATACTATGGTTGGGTTATTTAATGGTAAGTTATGGTAGTTGTAAAATTTTCCAACTCTATAGAGAACATTTTTGGGCAATATACGAAATCAATAGATTTTACTAACTAATAGGTAAGTATGTATGCATATTTGTAATATTTCTTAAAAAAAAAAACATTACTTTTTATCAATTTCAAAAACACAGTTATTTGGAACAACTGAAGGAATTAAAAAAAAATTGAAACAAGTTTTTCATTTTCATATTAAAACTAAACTTCACCATCAAGTTGTGTTTACCTAAATTTACTGAATCTTTGAGTAAGTTCCTACGACCGAGTTGTTAATTTTATTTTAAAAATATATACATGATAAAAAATAAAAAATAAAACAAAAAAAAAATTTCCCTTAATGTCTGAGTTTGACCATTGACGTAGTTTTTAAGCTTTTGAATGGATATACGAATTTTAAACTTGATTACATAAATTTAACATTCATTGACGATCCATGTTAATAAAATTCTGTTTATTGTCATTTTATCTCAACCTTTTGGGAAAATAGGAAATCGATTTAACGGATTTTATTGTAAATTTTCTTTTATAGTCCCAAAAAGTATGCTGATGTATTTTATTTTTTGTGTTTTCTTATTTTGTTTTTATTTTATTTGATGTGTTCGTTGGCTGCCCAGTTGATGATTTTGGGTGGAAAACAAAATGAAAGAATTGTATTTTTATGTCTTTCAATTCCACAAACAAAAAAAAGAACCAAAGGCCATGGGAACAATAGATTAGGACCGTACATAAATCACGCGACCCCAAATGAAAGTGTTGAATAGGATTTTGAAAGCAGAAAATAGTGTAAATTTTAAGTTTATATTAAAGGGAGATTATTTTTGGTCAACGCAACAAAAATATAGCTTTAAATCATTAGCATTAAAGGGGTACTTAGAAAGAAATCATTAATGAACAAAAGAAACAGCAATGGTCCAATATGGCTACCCTAAGGGACTCTAGATGGAACATGAAAATTCCATCAATTCTCATATTCTGCAATTAACAAGTCAAATAAAATTCAATTCACTTAATTATTATATTAGAATGATGAAGTTATATCTTGCAAAGTCCGTGCAAATGAAGTTAGTAACTGGTAACTTACTAGAGTAGATAAATTGGTAGTCATCGATCTGTCAGGCAAAAATACATAGATAGTAGTATGCGCTCCCAAACTACAAATACAATTTTTCAAATATCATTGAGATTACTTACATTTGGCAAATTCGTACGTAATTTAATATAAAATTTTGTGTTGTTTCCATATTCCAAACACTTGAAAGGCAACCATTTTCTAGCGAAATATTAAATAATTTTGAAAGTGGTTCTACTGCATTTTTGACAAAATAACGGTAAAAACCCATCTTGTAACCATAACTACAGTCTACATTGGTGGAACACTAAAGCTCTTTCCATTCAAATCAATCTGTGTGCAGGTATTTGAACTTCATCAAGAATACCTCAACTTAACCTTAAAAGAATAAAAGTTAAATTTAAATTAAACTTCTGTGCACTTATTTGTTTGTCAATTTGATATACAAATCTTCTTAGACAGCAGACAGATACGAGTACTTGTATAAGATCTAGAGAAGAAGACAATTCTATCTAAAATGTATTTTCTCACAATTTCTTCTTTTTTTTTAACACAGAACAGAAACAAAAGGTAATTCTCGCATGTATCTTGACTTAAATTAATCCCAATCCACGGTAGGTATTTGCCATTTTATTTTTTTTAAACGTCAATTAAATTATCTTTGAGAGTTGTCGAGGCTTGTTTGTTGATGCTTTGTCGCAACATAAGGGGGTTTTTTAAATCCCTTTCTAAGCAAACATTAAGATAGAAATATATATGTATAGGTAGTCATTGTGGCTGCAAAGTTAAAAGCAATTTAAATGGCATCAAAAGATTGATGTGCTATTCTACCTACATACCTATAGATACAAAGATCGACAGCTATCAAAGTTTTTGGATAATAGACACTTCTTCATGACATTGCTTTTCTTCTGGAATAAAAAATTGAATTTCAACAGCAATACAAGACAAAGAGATAGAAAAAAAACTCGAGTGCTTTTTTGAATTTATAGGTACATAATATTCCGAAAGTCATTTCTATTTCTAAAAATAAAAGTTTTTGATTAGTCTGAATCACAGCCGAACGAAACAAGGACTGCCTTTGTATTCGAGAATGAAGTTTTATAATTATTTTATCAAGATTCCCATAAATTAAAAAAATATTTATTTTTCTATAATTGTTAAGAAGTCAAAAGTTTTGAGTATTTTGGAAGCCAAATACTCGAATTAAATTGGAATAATTTAACCTGTTCTAGATCTGCTTGCCAGTACGATGAAGAAGTCGGTATACGTGAAAACAAATCCTTATATTTTCGATTTAAGATTTATCTTTAATTTAATTTGACATTGACTTGTATTTTTTCCTGTAACCTTGCACTATAGGTGCTGGCAAAAAAATTGAAAAAATAATTTATTGTACAGACCTGATTTCTAAATTGTTATATTTTGATGTCCATAAAAGAGAGAATAGGTATGTACCTACATAAACCACTTAAGAATAACAATTCTAATGAATACTTTCATTAAATTTTCATTTATCGTTACTGTGAAAGTGGCCAACAAAATAAATCATTTCGTTTGGTTTATTGCCTCAATAATTCAGTTCACGGTTCATAAATTATGGATAATTTGTTCGCAGCTACTGACGACAGTTAGGTAATGCAATGTGAGCAGCATTTTAGTATTTTATAGGTAAACTAAAGATAATTTACAATCTGTGTAAATACATAAATAAAACAACTTTAATTATATTTATTGTTCATGATGAGGACTATCTACAGAGAAGATGAATGAAATATATGAGTATACAGATACACATGCATAAATAAATGTACCTATTCTATGTTGAGTAGTTCAAATAATTTTAAGGAATATCTCCAATTAATTTACAAAAAAATTGTTTCAATTTAGAGTTAAGAGTGTTTCGGAGTTTTGATAGGATACCTTGTTTTATTGAACTTTGTATTTTTAGTAACTGGTCACTTAAGGCGTAAGTATTATTTTTCCAAAAGTAGCTGATTTTAAGTTTGAAATTTACATAATTTTCTACCAAAAAGCGTATTTTTGAAATTAAAAATTTTAATACCAAATGATATATAATTATGATTAATGCAAAACCTGAATAATATTAAAAAATGAATATGAGTAATACTTTTTTTGCAACCAGGATACTTCTTAAGCGGTCCCTAGACTATCAATATTATTGTGCAATATTTGATATTGCACAATATTATTGAGAGTCTAGGGCTCATATTGAAGGGTTGTGCAATATATTGTATAAAATCAAAATCCTTTTGATATTTATTGTGCAACCAAATTTATTGTATAGTCTGTGGATGTGTTTGCACCATATTTTGTCATTTGTTTTGAATTTTCATAGTGATAACATCTCCCTGAATTAAATTAATTGTCACACAACAATAATCCATATCATCGAGCATGATGTTGAAGCACAAATAAAGAAATGTCAAATGATTTATTGTGCGAAATATTGTTTAGTGTGGGGTACCAGTCAATAGTATAGTGTAATATATTGTTCAATAATATTGATAGTCTAGGGACCGCTTTACGCAATAATCCCATAATTGGTCGTTTTGGGTGGCTCGTTTTTCCGACTTGTTTGGATACACTTATCATGTTCTTCTATCACCGGTCAAAAAAAATCGGTTATCGGGGAATCGATAAATTCGGGCCTTACGACATAAGTAATGCTTCCACTCTCTTCAAATTTCCTCACAATTTTTTTTTACTTGCTTACAAAAATCACAACATATTTTCGAAAAAAAAGTCAAAGAAAAATGTCATTATAATTCAAGCCACAAGAATATTATTCCAATTTTCTTTCAAGCCAATTAAAATAAATCCAAATACCATTAACCTAAAAACCAAAACAATTTTGATTAAAAAAAAATAAAACACCTTTTATCTTGCACTCCCAACCGAATTATTTAACGTCTACCAGACAATGTTTCAATTATAAATTCCCATTCTCAGAAAAGAAGGAACCAAAATAGATAAAACATTTAACCAAATGTCTTTATAAAAAAGAGTTGATTGAAAACGTTTGGGCGTAAATTAATTACCATAAGGCGTTGCTAAAAAAATATTTTCAATTTTTGTAAACAAAAATCATTAAAAAATACCGTTGATTTGTTGTATTTATGTTTATGTTAAAACATTTTAAAATAAATATATATAATATATATGTACATAGGATAGGAGACTAGACTAGGATTTTTATAGGATTCGATCCCTATTCGGCTAAGAAGGGTGCACCAACTGCAGAAAATATTTGAAAGTGCAAGGAAACCATAAAATCACTAGTCAAAGTACTTTTACAAGTGACATTTCGATACTAAGCTCTTCAAATAGTATGTTTTTCTTTTGTTCAACAACATAACCCCCCTACAATAATTGTATTACAATTCAAAATGGCACACAACAGATTGTAAATTCTTTCAAGATATTTCGTCGACTTCTAAGAATGAACAAATTAAATTTTGCATAGCTATTTTGAAAATAAAATTAAAAAATTAAAGTGCTCTCAATGTCCAAATATATCAAAAAAATAAAAGAATTACTTGTTAAGAGTACTTAATGCCAAATGTTGAAAAATTAATTAAATTCAATACCGGTTTGTATTTTTAAGCATTTTTTTTTAAATAATTTATAACTCATAAAAATAAAGTTCCATTGAGCACGTTTTCACTCTTAAACCGCAATTTATAAAATTCAAAATTTTATTTTCCTAAAATTTATAGATGGAAACTGCAATGATAGTAATTATTCACTTAACGTTATGTCCATATCCGATAGGTATCCTATTAAACATCAATTAATTATTGGAATATTAAGTATAATCAGGGCCAAATATGCATATGTTAGTGGAATTTGATTAGTTATGTTTAACAAGTGTGTGTTAACGTATAAAATAACTCTCATTACGTAATGAAATAAAGATTCCCCGAATCGTTATAACCTAATGTGATATAACTTGAGGTAAATTAGTTTAGCTACGCAAGCAAAATTATATCAGGAATTCAATTACATTACCTCACCAAAAATTATTTAAAAGGATGTGTGTGTTTTTATAGTGCAGTGTTTATTCCTCCTACTGGATGACTAGATTTTAATAGAGGCTGACATGTTTTAGATTGGTGGAAACTATTATTTAATAAAAAAGTCAAATGCAATCTTTGTTTTTAATCGAAAGTTTTTGAATATTCGCCGACGGGACGTACGTTTCTGGAATTTTCTTTAAAGCTCTATAAGTATAATATGGACTGTGTCTGTAAAGTTGATATTACTTACGATACCAATACTTGCTCAATGAGTAATTGTAAGACTGAGTAATATTTGTTATGGTTTTGAAAAATATTTGCTATAATAGCTAATGGGTAAAGGTTGCCTTTTTTATTTAATTTTTATTGAGATTGTCAATTTTCAAACTTCAAAGCAAGAAACAATTGTATTCGCCTAACAATATAAGAATTTATTTAATCCGCCGCCGACGCACGCCGCGTGCCGATCCTTTTAAGATTATTACATTAAATTGAAATCTTATAATTCAAAGGATGTCTTTGTCAAGGGAATTTATTTAGAGGCTTACAGTAGACGCAACATTTTTTCGTTGGCTCATCTGAGCTTAAGAAGGTTAAAAAAAAACACAATTTCTTTCCACACAATTTTTAAAACAATTTTTTTTAATCCTATGAAAAAGTTTTCATAAATAAAAGAAAAAACCTTTTTTTTTGCAGGGCAAACACTCAATTACCAAAATAACCATTATGCGAGGATGTTTTTTTTTTTGTTTTGCTGAAAGGAAATGTTATAAAAAGGAATCTTTTAAAAATTGAGTTAAACGAAAAGCATACAAACAAAATTCCTACATTTCCTTGTACAGGGACATTTTTTAAATGAAGGTTTGTTTCCTAAAGAATAAGTATAACAAGCAAAGGGATGCGGAAAAAAATAAATAGACAAAACACAAAGAAGATTTTAGAGATTAATATGCCCTTTAAGGGCATAAGTTCTTGTAGAGAGACAAAAATTATTAAATAGTTTGGTATAATAGAAATTTGAATATCTGCATGTCTATTATTATATGTGCTCAGTTTGTGAAGAAATAAAAGTATTTTGTCGTCTTGTCGAAACGAATGTAGTTCATAATAAATAAATTAGTTAATGTAGATTGTACAGAACCTGAAAAAGAACCAATTCTGCAGTCCAATTTCCACGGCATGTTTTTTTTTAAGCTTTGGGCTTAAGTGAAGGAATTTTTCTTACGAATTAGTTCAAATTTTAACACAGTGCAAAAGCTTCGCTGAAATACATATAGACAAATTTCTTATGACAGGATTGTCATCGGTCCCGTTCTATAGTATAATACACTGAATGAAAACAGTATAGGATAAAACTTAGAATTCTTAAGAGACATTAGTAAAAGGTAAAAATTTTTGTTTTCATTTTTTATCCCGAACTATTTGTAAATTATGATTTAAAAATTCTTTCCTAGCAAAATGATCATTGGAACCCGGGAATCGTTCTAGGCAAGGTGCTATATTAATCAGGAAAAAATGTTACCTTTAACTACTGCCTTGCAATCAAAGCAAATTTTGCGTGAGTGGCACAGTACCTACAAAAAGGGAGTTAAATGCTTGGAACACACAAAAAGCGATGTTGGTGAAAAATTCTAGGTCTCCCAGGTTGAATTCAATAATTTCTGGAAGAGTGATTTCCATAAGTTGTCACTAAAATGCTATAGACTGTGTAGGTTGCACCAAGACATAAAAAAAGACGTGTGGTGTGATTTTAAACAGAAAAAAAAATATTTCATACTCAAGCCAAATCTCAATCTTTTATTTAAATTGTTTTAGTTGTGGTACATATTTCCCGACTGAGAATTTCATCGATTTGGGAAGTATGTTTTGAAAAATATTAACACATCTATAGCTGCAGAGAATTTACTCGAAAAACTAGGACCTATTTTGTCCGTTGATGTCCCAGAGTTAAATTTTATTCTAACAGTTTGCATAAGCTGAAGATGTCTTACAAAAAGTTTCTTTAATACCAAATGTTATCCAAACTTACCTTTAACGACAATAATAAAATATAAAAATATATTTACTTAAACAACTTTATTTGAAAAATAAATGAAAGCATATGTTGTTAGCTTTTAGAAAAAGTATTGTTTGATTTTCTAGCTGTTGCCATTGTTTTTTTTTTTTTGTTATTTTAAGTTGACTTGACTAAACGTTTTCTAATAAATATTAGGATTTGTTGCAAAGAGGTACTATATTCCTGACAAGTGATACCGTGAAAAATACATTTATGTTTATTAAACATTGTTTAAGACAGGCGATGCTGGGAATCGAACCCAAATCTCCGGTATGACAGTCTTTCACACGAACCATCATGCCTTAATTTATTACTTTCTATCAGATTATTTAGTAGCCTTATTTAACTTGACAAAAGTGAGTGGTGGCTCAAAAAAATTTAAAATTATTATTTTATTTATTATTAGAATTTTATGAATATTATTATATACTATAATATTTTTTGATAACAAAGGATACGTACAATATTCAATTCTTTTATAATACAAATTAATTATGGATTGCTCTTAATTTCTCGAATACTGAGCACCTAAAAAGTTAATTTTCAGAAAACAATGGTAAGATTCGAAAAATTTTCGTATGCCATAGGTATTACATGTTTTATTTGAAATATCCTCAATCACTGCCACAACTCACTATTATGATGAAATGTATAAAAACATTAACAAAATTTAAAACCATTACTGCAAGCTAATGAAATATTCAATTATGATCTTTTCATCTTTTGAAAATGGTTTTCAATTTCAAAATAACGAAATTGAAAACAATCCCTATCCAAAAAGTTATATGGTTCATTTGAGCCTTTACCTTTTCAGATTATTGTATTAAATGTTTATCCTTAATTCAAATGATGTCTTTTTAAGAAGGTTACTTTGAGATATTTACCTAATTCAGAAACACAAAAAGGCCTTTGTCTATCTCATCTTGGCTGAATATAATAACTTAAGGGGACAAAAAAAAACTGTCTAATCAATGTAAAAAATAATTTTTAAACCCTCTTAAGTGCGGTTTTTTGATCAAATAGAAAGCAACCTTTTTTTCTGGTCAAGCAGTCGATTATCAAAATAGCCATAAAAAAGAATCTTATATTATAAGTCTGGAATTAAACGGAAAGCATTATAAACAACATTATCATTTTATGCTGACTTTTTTCAAAAGAACCATTTTCTTCTTATTTTTTTTTTTTTTTTGTTGTTACTTTATAAAGTTTGAAGTTTATTATATTGGAAATAAAGTCGCAACCATTATCAAAACAGCCCTCGAAGAAGGAAAGTTGATAAGGATATTACATCAACAAAAAGTTTATTAATAAATGCTTAAGGACATTGTGATTGGGAGGAAGGACAAATTATACGCCAAGTTTTGGAAATATTGTGAGAGGGTCCTTCAAATGTACAAAAATAGGCTGCCATTGAAAGTATGCAAATGTCAAGAAGTGATAAAAAATAAGTAAAAAAATTATGGTAATAGAAAGACGGTTATTAATTACAAATAAGTAAGTAAAGACACGTAACTGTGCAGGTTTCACAATATTCATAGAGTAATAAAGGGATTTCCTTTCATATCTGTTAGTATACCGTTCTGTAATCTGAATTCAAACTATTATTAACTAATAGCTGGGAATAAAAAAACAACATTCATTGCAATAATTTGATTTCTGCGCTGGCATCTAAATTGCGAATCAAAATCAAGGTTGTTGTTTTGCTCGAACCGGTAAAACCACCCTCAGGGAAATATACATTTTCACTTAAAAGTGCTTAATTTTGTTTGCCTGCATAAATGATTAACCGTAGGGAGTTTGTGGATTGAGGTGTTTGTCATTCGAATTCGACGTATTTAAGCAATTTATGTTTAAGCAATTTTGCACTAGAACTGTGTTTGGAAATTTTGTTGATGAGAGTTATTGTCAATTTTATTGCTTGGAAATCAATTATAGTTTTTTGTTTCAGTTGCAGTGAAAAACATAAAATATTAGGGTTAGAAGTGTTTTTTTTTTGGTTGATAATAAACAGCATAATTTTTAAATGTCTGGTACAAAATCTAAAACGATCTAAATAATCGTTATTCTTCTTAGCAATTTATTAACTCCTCAAAAATACAATATGTAACAAAAATTTCTTAATATTTCAAAGTCACTGACTTTTCTAAATGTCAAATGTTTAGAAAAAAGTTTATTTTGTTCAGTTAAAATATAATTTTCCAAAAAATAAAAGTGTTTACGGTGAACTTACGATACCTGCCATATAGAATCAGATGTTTGAAGAACTGTGCTTTAAATTTATATTAAAGAGTTTCCTTTATAATCTTAAGAATATTCAAGATCAATTATTAAAAAATAAATATTTTATTGGATTTTTGAAAAATAAAGCAATTTTTCTCAAATAGCGATTTTCGAAATTTTTTTTTTTACAAAATTTTAAAAAAAATTTAATTTTGTCAAAAAAAAGCCAACTAAAATTGTTAAAAAAAAATTTTGTAAAAACATATAATTTTCTTCATATGAAGTCTATATTAAAATAGTTATTTGGCATCAATATAATTATTATAGTTTGATAATGGCTGAATTTTAAATTATACAAGAAATGTTTCAATATTGTATTCAATTAAAAGAAATCATCAATTTTAACCTGGTCCTTAAAATAAAATAACTTTGTCGATACGTGGTTAATCCAGAATCCTAAACATTTCATAAACACTGAATATATTTATATGGTCTTAATACTCAAAACTACATATTTTCGTTTGCTATTTCAAGAGAGGTGTTCAAAATGTATTCCCCTTAGTATTAAATTAAAACCACAAATCAACTAACATTTTTGAACTCCCACAACGATATAAGTAATTAGATACATTTAGAAAGAGTACCGGGAAAAGAAAAAAAAATGTTCCTTAAATAATTGATGCAAAGCCAGAAAACCAGAAAATTAAACTCACAATTCTTAACACAAATTTATGCGTAGCACTCAGTTTGCCTACTTTTTCTAAGATTTCACGCTTAAGTTTATAATTTTAGACTTAGACTGGTATTCACCGAGTGTTTTTAAGTTTAAGAGCCTCTTAACTCAAAACATCCTTTCTCATTAGCTCAATAAAAGGAAATTGTTATGAACTAATGAGGGATGATTTTTAAAATTAAGAAGCTCTTAAAGTTAAGACTGCTTGGTGAATACCATCCTTAATCTTCTTTTCTATACCGCGAGCGACGCTGCGGCGACATGTGTAGAAATAGCTTTTATTTCATTCACTTATAGCACAAAATTATAATATGTGAATATAGTAGGAGTATTTACACTCCAAATCGCTGTATTGAGGTTGCAATGTCGTTTATTCAATAAGCAATAAATTCGAAACCTTAAATATTTGGAGGTAGAATAAAATGAGGTAAATTTAACAGCAGAATAATTCAAAGCACGTAATGTACGGGTCTAGTTACCGGACAGGTATATAAACATGTTTTTTTATTTAAAGTTTTTATGGGAATTTTAAGAATAATGTTTTTTAAAAAACATTTTTTTTTATATAATTTTTGTTTAAAAAAATCCAAAAAAACTCGTCAGTACTGTCGTAAATATATATATATTTTTTTTTATAAATGTTATAATCTAATGTGCCTACATTTATTTAAATTTATTTAAATAATCTAATCTAAATATAGTGACTCGCAGTGTACCCACGTACTTTATAAGGTATATTTTTTGAATAAATTTAAAACTCCTGAAAGAAGCATTCTGTTTTTTATCCTAATATCATAATAAATCTATTTTAGAAATTGTTGAGATATGAGTTATAAGTACTTAACACACACTCTAAATTTCTTTTTCTTTTTTTCTTTTCTTATGCGAGGGCAAACTTTATTAAGATTGAATAATTTATTAATTTTACTATACAAAAATATGTGTTAACGTCTGATGCCTTGATTGTATATACCTAACCTACATTATACTCCTGTTAAATTTCTCTGAATTTGTTTCAAAAAAGTTTTTTTATTTGTCTTTTATGAATTCTTTCGACAAAAGCTTTTAAAAGACTTTATAAAGGACCCATCCTTAGTGGTTGATAACAAGTTCATCACTTGCTTACGTAGTTAACTGCTTGGGCAAGTTGTTTTTATTCCCTGTTCTACTTCTGTACATACAAAATATCTGTAAGTTCTGTATGTACCTAGCACAAATACCAAGTGTACATAATACCTATTTGGGTTTTATTTTAATCTTTAATCCTGTCCAAGGAATACATTTGTAAGTTTAAACTTAGCGACATAGTTAAAAATGAATGTTGGTGTGGTTTTTGGAACACGTACAGTACCAGGTGCCTATATAGATTTAAGGAAAGACTTACTAATTGAATTGTTCCTTATTTTGATGTCCAATTTTTCCCCTCACTTGAACATCAATTTAATTAATTCCAAACACGTCCTCTCCCTTACTAATTCTAACCTAAATATTCAATTACCATTCCTCCGGAGAAAAAAAAATCAAAAAAGTACTGGCACTTTCCTGCTATGAGGGTTCCATTACACTTTGTTGTAAAAATTGAGAGGTAATTACCTAAATCCAATTAGAGACTTCCTTCCCATGAGTTTCTTTTTATTTCCCTTTTTATATTTTGAATACCTCTTAGACACAACACCATCAGCTATTTTAAAATGTGTCACCTTGCTTTTATGAAATTTTGGGTAATTTTTAAAATAATCTTAAGTAGGTATGAAAGAAAGCTTCATTACCAATCATATTTCTTTTACCTACCATCCACGTCCCGCGTGTATCGAAATATACTTTTAACATAACTGTGTTTTCAGTTGAATTCGTCGCTTTTGGATTTTTGGATGGTTTTTTATTTTAACAAAGACAAAAAATAATAATAATTATCTTAAACAAAAAACAATTAGGGTTGTTTCAGCAGATGGACAGAAAACATTTTTTTTTAAGGAAAATTCTCTCCTTTCCCACACCAATTTCCTTGGCCATTATGCTTTTTTTTTACTATCAAGCTTGTTGAGTAAAATATATAATTGCTGGTAGAAACATTTGCTGCGACTAACGGTAATGATGCACACGTGTTTCAAAATTAATTAGCTTTTAAACTTTATACACCATACGCTGAAATTGAAGACAAAAAAAGATAAGCACTACTGGGCTTTGCTCTAATGACTCGATTGGTTTTTAATTGAAGACCCATTTGAGGTATTGCAGGTGGGCCATGAATACCAAATGAGGTCATAAATATTAAGTGAAAGTTTAACACACCTACTTACTCGTACATACTTTTATATAACTTTGAAACGAAGGCTGTTCTTAAATTTATTTTTATTCTTTTTTAAATTACATCATTCCAAATAAATCTTTGAAGCAAGGAAGAATATAGTAGAATATTGGTTAGATCAAGGATTTTATTTGCCTTGCCTTGATAACTATGTGTTAAATGTCACTCTGCTATTCCACCTGATTTACGTACGGTGTCAGTTTTACAAGATTAAGGGTGCTATTCACCGAGTACTCTTAAGTTTAAAAGCTTTGTATGACCTAATGAGGGAGAATTTTTTTTGATTTAAAACGCTCTTAAAGTTGAGAGCGCTCGATGAATGCCAGCCTTACTTAACCCGTGATTTTTCATTCATTTAAGTCGTTGAACATTTATATTGTACATATACCTACATTAATTTATTTTGCAATAAAAAGATGTTTTTATTTAGTAAGGCCGGTATGACTCCACTTTTAAAAGAGGAAAACGTTTAAAAATACTTTGTTTTGGCAGACATGTGCTATTTCTTAAAAAATAGACTTTCGCCCAACTGACATTTATGCAAGATTTAAACAAAAAAAATAAGCTCTTTACTCGCTTTTTTGATATGAAATACACTCAATCAAAAATTTAAAGGATCAAAAACTTTTTTGAATTCTTAGGTTATTTTTGAAAGGCCCAAAAAAAACATCTCCTGCAAATTCGATCAAAATCGGATCGGATTATAAAATTCCTGTTTTCTAAAATTCTGAAAAGAAACTGAATTCTATATTTCCAAATGCGTTAAAAGAAATTTGCTGGCGCGTCAGTCGCTCTGCATGGACCCTAAACTATTCTGCATGTTCACAAACAAACCAATCAGTGCCGTTTGGTAGAATTGAAACGAAATTTATGTTTAACTTAAGCAAATGGCCCTTAAACGTTTAGTTAAAATAAAAACAAAATACATGGCACACAGAATATTTTAATACTTATGTCAGTTTGCATTTACCGAATTTTGAAAAACAGAATCCTAAAATAGAAAAATGGATCTTCAGAATTTTCAAATGCAGAAATACGTGCAAACATATATGTAACTCTCAATAATTTTCCAGGAAAATTATGTTTCGTATAGAAAGCCAACGCTATTTTTCTTTTTTTCTGCAACTGTTTTAGGCATTTTTATGCACTGCCATACCAACATGTCTTCGTTTCCGACCCCAGTTTGATACCCAGCAAAGAAACGTAAACATGCACTTAATTTAATGATTGGTGGGATTCCAAAACGCTTTCTATTTGGTTCACAGGACATGATGAGTACATCTAACAAATACTTTAACGAAACCTTGTTTAGTCTACATATAGTACTTTTGAAACCTAAGAAATAATGGCCGAATATTTGAATTCTTTTTAAAAAGTAGTACATGTAGCAGTTCAGTTATTTAAAACCAACTGAAACCTCAATTCACAGTATATTATTGTAGTATTATGAAGTCAAGTGTTTAGAAACCGTGTAGCTAATAATTCACCCTGATTAATTAATTCATAAAATATAAACATTAAGGCCCATATTATAAACTGGGAATCACACGGAACATTTTTGAAAATACTCACATTGCGACTCGAATTTTGATATTCACCTTAAAAGACGAAGGCTTTGGAAAAACAACGAAGTACTTATTTTCAATATTACGCCATTTTGAATTTGATGGATGGGCTTTTCAATTAGGGCTTAACTTCATTCCCCCAGAAAGCCAAGAATTTTTCTTTACTTAACTTCTCTTCTCTTTTTTTATTTTATTTAATCATCGAATTTAAAATTTTAAATTGGAATAATAATCGGGTTTGGAGTGTTTTCATATTTTTGGAAAAAAAAATACATAAAAATGAATGTTTTTCAGAATTTGTTTATGTTAAATATTTTATACATTTTTTTATTTTCCTTTGTTACTTATCTCAAAAAAAAATTAAAATAAAAAGACTACAACAATCCTTGCATTTCATTCATAAATTGCATGTAGGCATCATCTTTCGTGGCACCTTTGTTCATCTCCGATATTGGCTTTGGTTCCTGTGTGTATTGCTTAATCTTCGTTTGTGGCCTTAGTTTGTCTTCGCGCTTAACTCTTAATGCAGATGGAACAAAACGGGTAACATCGGCACTCAAGTTTCTGGAAATTGTTAAAGATATTTGATTATAGATTTATGAATATTTATTTGTTTTATTTACCTAATTTGAGGTTTGGCTGTGATTATCGTGACTCCCTTAGTGTCTTTGTGTGGTTGGTTCTTATTATGCATCATTCGTGGCGGCATACCCGGTGGGGGACCAGGTGGCATACGAATATTCATGCGCGGCATTCCACCCATGCCCGGTCGCCCTCCAGGTGGTGGTGGCATTCGCATACCGAAGTTGGGAGGAATACCAGGACGCAGTGGTGGCGGCCTAAACATCATTGGTGGCGGTAAACCAGCTGGTGGCGGCAGGGGTGGTCCTCCAGGAAGTGCCATTGGAGGAGCTGGCACAGCAGCTGCGGGAATCGTCGGAGGCAACGGAATAGCGACATGAGGAGTTTCTGGTGATTCGTCATCTGATTTCGATTGACTTGTATCACTTTCGTCCTCTGAGCTTTCGTCAGATTCATCCGTGTCATCTTTGGTGTCACTTTCGCTGCCTTTGCGACCGGCAGCGCGTTCTTTTTCCTTCTTTTTGTGGACATTTTCCATTTCTTTCATGAATTCGTCAATGTTTTGTCCTGAAATGGCCAGCATACGTTGTTGTAGAGCATTAGGCTTAGGAATATCTTCCCCATCCTTGCCCTTTGTTGGGTCAATTCTTGGCTTTTTGATTGGATCTCTTTGAAGAGGTTCGTCGTCTTCAGCGTCGGTATCTAAATCTGATAGTTCAAGTAAATCTGGTGGTGGGCCAGGTGGCACTCCAGGTGGGTCCAGTTTTTTGGGATCTGCAGGTTTTTCTTCTGGTTTTGATGGCTAGTGAACGGAATAAGCTGAGTGACAGGAATTAATCTAAGAATCACCCTTACCAATTCGTTTGGTTTGCGCAGAACTCCAGGCGGCGCACCAGGAGCAAATGGTGGTAGAGACAAAGCGGCTGGAGGCGGCGGAAATCGGTTCGGAGGACCAGGAAAAGGCATAACACTACCCGCAACGGCATTTATCTAAAGAAATATTTTTTATTGGTCAAATTTAAAGGAGTAAATTTCTTTTTAAGCCAAATGATTGTTCTTTGTATGGAAGACTGCAGGACTGCTAGCACTTCCATTTATACTTTTAAGAAAAATTTATGTGAATACTAGTTGCTAACCTGAGCTGGAAGAGGAATCTCATCAATCTGTACGCTCTGTGCGTGCTTAACACTTTCATAGTATTGTTGCTTCTTCAGGCGTTTCTTTTCATAGTCGACTTCTTTTCGTTTTAGCTCTGCCCAGTGCTCAGGATCGTCGGTGTGCTATAGAGAAATAACATGAAAACTTCTTCATTATTGAACTTACATAGAGTCTTAGTCTTAGAGTACTTACATAGAGTCGCATAACACGATCAAAGGTTTCTTTCAGCTTTTTCCGTTTATCTCGCAGGACCTTTTCGTTCAAGGGAGACGGTTGCATTACATTGTACTCTATACAAAAACAGACATCGAAAAACTTGCATTAGGATCTTCTATGAATATGAATATAAAAACGTACCCATTTCATCAATTTTTTCCATTTCCTCCAGTATCTGCCCAGGATCTTTGTTCTTAAGAACTGCAGCACGAACCATTTGCCGCTGGCGTTTGTTCTTTTTTAGCTCCTTTTTACGGGCCTCCTTTCCTAGAAGTTGAGTTCATGGCTCATGGGAAAATGTATAATTTGAAGATTTTATGTTAACTTACTTGCTTGATCTGTTGGATTCATGTATTTACCACTTTTAGTGGTATTTATCGAGCGTCGACCCATGTTTATAAAAAAGAAATTTTAATTCAAAAGCGACAAATCAAAATTATAAATTTTTGCGTCTCCTTGCACGATAGAAACAAATTTTTTGAGAAATGAGATGACAGGTGTCAAACGGACTGTCAAAATTGTTTTTTTTTTTTTAACAGGGATGCGAGTGAGGTAAAGAGTATTATTCATCTAGTACAATCTTATAACACTTTTTATAAGGATTTTCGATTGGGCGCTCAAAATCAATTTATTTCTTCACAGAATAAAATCATCATTAGATCATATTTTTAAATAGAGAAAATGATCGATCTGAAATAATATATAGCTTGTGTGTTGCCTTGTCTTCTATTTTCTTTATTGTCTTGTTTTTATCTTCATAGCGTCGCCCTAGTGACACAAGAACGTAACTTAATTTTTTACGATTTTGGACTGGGTATGTCTTCTTTTTTAAAATATAGCATTCTATATTGTGGGAAAAAATTGAACCTCTAAGTGAAGTAGCTTAGAAGTTAGCACTTTTCGTAAGAACATTTTTTTATTTGCAAAAAACATGAAAAATGGTAAAAAAATCACAAAATCGTCTCTCCTAAAAAATTCCAAATATTGACATACGTTTTTATGTCACAAAGGCGACGATAGGTAATCGGCCTTTATTTTATTTATCTTCTATTAAATTTATTAACTAGTATTTGTTCTAATAAGTTCATTAATTCACACTAATTTTTATCATAAGATAGGATAAACAAAAAATTAGGTATTTGCCGATGATGAAAATTAAAAATAATTTAGTTTTGATTTTGAGAAACGTCGGATTTTAACCCACTCGACTGCATCCTATGAAAATAAAATTTATATTAAAAGATTCCGCTGAGTCAGAGAAATTGTGAAGGCGCCTTCAGCGTTCCTTCATTTGATCAGGGCCGTATTTTTAACTAAATGGCAAAAGTGGGCGAACTTGTTGTTAATAGAGCCCTATTGGTGATATGAAAAACTAGGAAATCAATTTAAGTTTTGATGAAAATATATTGTTATGCACTGTTTTTTTTTTGAAGATTTTGTTGGAAAATTTTTGTTTACACATACATTTTGTCCTGATATCTTTTTCAACCATTTTTTTTTTTTACTGAGCAATTTGTGCGGATATTATATTACGAAATTCACTTGCATTATATTTTATGGTTAATTTACACTTAGTTGCTTTGAAAATTATGTGATTAGGAATTTGGACCACAACTGTACCAAATTATCGATTGATTTTGGGAGACCTGTAATATACCTATTCATTTAAAAAAGCATCACTCAAAATTTTTTGAAGTGATTTTAACGAAAAAAAAATGCTTAAAAATATACAGTTATTGATGCTGCATTTGAGTCACATATTTTGTTCTTATATTTTATTTATTATATTTGTCTTGACAAAATGCGTGTAATTGCACTCAGTTTTTTTTTTTATAAAAGAATTATTTAAATTAATTTCCAAAATAAAATTAAAGCTTAAATATACAAAGTAAAAAAATACACAATACAAATATAAATACATTCTACGATTTACCATCGACTTTCATTGAAGCAAATTCATTGCTGAGCAATTTCATGACATCCGCATGCTTGAGATCGGGTCGTTTAAAGTGCTTGTATTTGTCTTTCACAAACTTTGCAAATCCAGTTGGTTCTTTTACAGGAGTCATAACCACATTGCCTTCCTTGTCTTTTTTGTTAAGATAGACTTCAATGGCTCCATGGCAATAGGAACAGCGAATATTTTCAACTTTCTTCGATTTTGAATGTGCATGGGATCTTAATGGAAGATTTCAAAATAAATAATTGTTTTTTTTTTAAATATTTAAGTCAATTTACTTTGCTCCACAGAGAGCACATTTATATGTGTATTTGTATTCAATGTCATACTGATGACATACTCCGATTTTCGGTAACTCCGGGAATACTTGGTTTGCCTTGCGAGCCCACGCTTTCCATGTTGCACCATGACCACTCTCGCCATTTAAAATCCATGTGGCCGCATGACAAAGTTCATGAATTAAGGTGCACCGTAATCGATCGGCACTAGTTAGAACCTTTTCACTTAACTCAACAACACTAGTTCGTTCTCCTAGTCTGGAAAAATAAATAATTATTTAGTTATCTAATATTGATAGAGGAAAAATATTTTTTTTTAGCCTTGTTGGATAGTTAGTAAGTAAGAACAAATAGATATTGCGGAGGTAATAAGTTTTAAACTTGCGTTTTTTTAGAACTGATTAACTTGCGACTATATTAACTGTAGGGTACATTTTGGATTGTTTTCTTCCAAAATTGGCGGACTATTTAATGAAAGCTCTGGTCAAAGTTAAAGACCAGGTACCCATGCTTGCATCAGCATTGAACAGTTGCAAATGCGCAGAAATAATTGAGTTGAACCAAAAAATTAACACAATTTTAAAAACAAATATTTTCTAGTTTTTTTTTCATAGAATCAATAATTTGAAATTTTGGTACATTCTAAATTTTTGTTCATTACAGTTTTTTGTCATTCTAGCTAATTCCTTAACTTTTAGTTTCAATCCAAAAACATATAAACTTAAAATGTTATCGAAAATATGAAATTACAGAGTAAGAATACTTTTTTTTAAGGTTTTCAATAACCATGATATGATGTACTTCTTATACCTAAAATCCCTACTTCATCACTTCTATCAGCAGTAATTTTTACAGTAGTACAATGTAGTTAATGAACTAATCAATCAAAAAATAAAGTTTCGGAGCTAAAAAAAAATCATGAGTTAAAATATTATTTACTTACCTTTTTTTATTCATACAACGGCCAGCCGTGTTGGTTAGTTTTTTATTCCAAACCAGAGGAACATTCAGATTATCATCGAAACACTTGCTATTATAAATATCATAAAGCTTCGTCGCTAGTTCTTCTCTTTTCAATCTAAAGTTGTCTCTATAATAAAGTGCATCTGGATGACAAACTTGTTTTCCCACACAAACTAAGTAAACAAAAATATAATAATTCATTTAAATAAAACTCCATTCTAAATAATCAACAAGATAAAAATAAAACCTACGATCTAATGACTTCAAGAATCCATATTTGTCTCGTGGCGTCTTACTTATTTCATCAATTACTCTCAACTCCTTCCGAGCTGATTTAGGAGTTTTTAACTTTTCATTCGATCTTGCTTCACGATTTGACTTTGGCGTCTGAATTTTAAAAATTGGTTTACCAGTCTTGACCGATTCCAAATATTTATTAAAAGGCTCAAACATTGCAGGCATGCGAGCTCCTGAGATCGATACATTGTCCTCATCGACGTTTATGTTTTCCCTACGTTCTCTTGGAGAATCAAATGGTGCAACAATATTGTCAATATCTTCATTAGCTATGGCCGAGAATAATTTTCGTTTTGATTTGCTGCCACCTGGTGTCGTGAGTTTGGGCTTGTCTTCATATTTGCAAGACTTAAGTATTTCCTGCAAGCGACTATTGAAACCTTCATCTGAAAAAAGAAATGATAAGACTTAAGGTGGTTAAAACAAATTTCTAGAATTTCTACCATTATTCGCTGGAGGACTTGCAGAAACGTTGTGCTGTATCTCGACTTCTTCTTTGGTCAGATCCAAGTATACTAATCCATCGTCATTTTTCAATCCAGACAAATCATTTTGTTTTTTCTTCCGACGATTTGTTGGAGGCTTTTTGTTTTCGATTTCTTCAATTTCGTCAATCTCTACGAGTTTATCAGCCTTTCCTTCCCAAGATCGATCGGAATCATCTGAAGCATTCTCTGCCTCGGATTCTGTATCGCTGTCAACAATTTTTCGCCAATTATTTCGAACTTCTCTGCCACTTCGGGTCTTGGTAATATTAACCTCTTCAGTTTTTGGTTCTTGAACGGCTGGTTGCTTTCTTTGTCCGCGAGTGGTCTTGGGAATGGGAATAATTTCTTTTGGAGCTTTAAATTTCGATAGAGGCGTCAATGGCAAACGTGTGGAGTCCAAATCTTGGGGGATATTTCTTCGAACTATGTAAAATATGAATAGAATTTAATTTATCTTTAGAATCTAGGTGTGGTTGGAATCATATACTTACAAATGGAAAAGTCACCAAGAGCACTTTCGTTATTTGGTTCCGAATTTGATTTCGTCGTTGTTTCTAAATTTGACTTTTGCAATTGAACTGTTTCTCTAACTTCAACAGGCTGGCGATTTGTTTCCACAATTTTCTTAGAACGCACAGGTCGAGCAGTTCGTTTTATTGAATCATTTGTAACTTTCTTCAATGATCGCATCACTTGTGGGGTCATCCATTGATTCCCGTATAATTCATTTAGTAATTGTTGAGCTTTGTCCATGAAATCTGCCGAAGGAGTAATTGGATCCTGTGGCATTTTGTCAGACACATCTCGTTCAGGAGGAGAATGTGGAATTTCTTCGATTGCTCTGCTCTGATTGTTACTCCCTTTCTGTGCACTGTTGTGTGATTGGTCTTCTTCGATAGATCGGCTTGTGGACTTTTCATTGGATTGATAGGAATCTGTCAACTCCGAGGAACTTGAATCCATTTGCTGAGAGACTTGGATTTTAATGTTGATTTTAGCTGAGATGTTTATTTGAACTTGGGTATCACAACTGGACACCGAGGAATTTGTTGACCGGATCTGAGAAGAGGATTCACTTCTCTTCAAGGCACTTGAAGTCCCGGATGACTGAGGAGCTGCTTGTGGTTGAGCATGTTGTGATTCTTTGTGGTGATTGGTGTCATCCTCTTCTTCAGAAGTTTCAGCGATTGTTAGAGAGTCATCGGGAATTTGCTCGGAAGATTTGTTTATGCTCTCATCGAGCAACTCTGCTACTTTCATTACGGGGTTGTAAAACCTAGAGCTGTGCATAGATTCGTCTGCCTTTGTCATGTCTTCAGTGTCATCCAGTGCCAGTCTCCTGTTTGATTCGGGGGATGGCTCCTTTTCGGTAGGCATAGTCATTGATTCAGTATCAGCTGTAGCGATTCTATGGGCTGTTCCTGCGCTTCGGGAGTCATTCTCCATCGTCATGGGCTCTGTGTCTGCTGTGGCTATCTCTCGCTGTCTCCTTTCGAAATCCCTATCTGGAGAGTCAACCGGTAGGCCATAGTTTCTGCGCACATCCCGTAGAAAAGCTGCCATCTGGTTGGCCTTGACTGTAGTCATATTTTGCGATGAAGTTTGAGCGACAATTATGGACGATACATTTGGTTCTTCTTCTTGTTGTTCATTCGGCTTTGGTTCCTGCTTCCGCTCTTCTTCGTCCTCATCTCCTGAAGAGGAATCAGATATTGTGATTGGAGCATCGCTGCTGTTGTCTTCATCACAAGAAGATGATATACAAATGGAAATATCTGGTTCCCTCTTTAGCTCAGGTCGGAGTCTAATCGGTGAACAAACTTGTACACTGCCCATTCGTTGGTGATCAGTGGACACAATGTGGCTGACATTGTGAGGATTATTTTCTGAGCTTATTGTTAACGGAAGAGGAGGGGCAACCATAGCCAGTGAACTTACTCGAGAAGAAAGTTTTTCGATTTCTTCTTCGATTTGTTCAGTGTTTTCCAAAAAACTAACCATAAGTGGTTCCATTTCGAGGGATTTTTCTGGGTCATTTTCGATTTGGGAGCAATGTGTTGCATCCGTTGCATTGAGAATATTAAGATTATCTGACACTTGATTCTCAATGCTCGAAGAATTTGTTCGCATCAGAAGATTCTCCAATGAAGCGTTTGGTCCTTGATCTTCTTTTTCAGATTCGTCGTCGGTGAGCAATTCACTCAAGAGATTTCTACTTATTCGTCTGCTTACAACTTGATCGTGGATGTCCTGTGGCATTTTGGTTTCTGCTTCCTTTTTTTTATTTGATGAAAGGGTAAGCTTGGAGAATTCTGCAATCAAAAGAATTAAGTTTGTTGCTTATTTAGTGGGATATTTCTTATACTTACTTTCTTTAATTTTAGCACGGCACTTAGATGGATCGACCAAGTTTACAAATTTATAATCAGTCTCCATATAGCTTATGTTATAAATTAAAAAATAAATACAAAAAAATATTTCGGAGAGAACAACTAGAACAAGCTCTTTTTAGTTGGGACATTCAAATTGTTTCAATTTTTCAATCAAAACAAACGGTTGCGTATTTTCTTCACAAAAATGTAGTAGATGACACTTTAAATCAGTTGCTCTCAAACTGGCTACGTTCAGATTTATACTTAGGTAATTAACGAACGTATCAAAATTATATGAAGTTTTCGCGACCTAAATTTATAAAAACAAATACATGTGTAATTAATGTCAAATTGTACAAAATGTAGTTTTACTGATCAAAATGGCAAAATTTACAATAAGAACATACTAATAAAAAACTTCGGTAGATAGATATTACCTTTATTATGTCTGCTACTCGACTGGCTTAAAAAAGGCAAATTCAATTTTATCGCTGTTAACTAAACGTGATTCTTCGGACCTGCTTTAAGTGAAGTGAAAATCTTAGTTAAAATAACTAAAAAAATTGAGGAAGGGTTGCCTCCATCTTTTAAATGTTGCCCCATTCGACTGCCACCATTTTTGAAGAACTTGTCAATTGTCACTTTGTCAGTACATACAAACTAAAATTCTATAGTTATCGTTGTCACCGCGACAAAATCGCGTTAGCTTGGGAGTAATCTTTTCATAGTTAAATGGCATCACCACTAAAATGTCCATTACAGTTTGAGAATCCCTAACGCCATATTTTATTACGTTTGGTTTATGTGACATTTGTATTGTTTGTTACGTTATTTTTCTTTCATACGTCAAGGCGACACAAGCTTAAAAAAAAAACATCAAAAACAAATGAAATTTGTTAAAAGTTAAACATTTTCATTAAAACATATGTGAAAGATCAATTATATCAATACAACTCTAAATAAATCCTAGCCAAGATGAGAAATTGTTTTATTCCAGGATGTGACCGACTTTGTCGAACAAAAGGAACAGTAAAACGAAAAATGTTTGTCGTCCCAAAGGTGAAAGAAAAACCTTTATTATGAAAACTTTCTCAAAAACAAACAAAATTTAATTCTTTTTTTTGTAAATAAGGATAAAGAAACATTTGAAGCATGGGTTGATGTCCTGCCAAAACAACGAGAACTTAAAGCCCACGACAAAGTATGTGAACGTCATTTTGACGAACAGGATATTAGCACAACCTACGACAATATCGTTAATGGCAAACTCTATAAAATGGAACGAGGACGACCTATGCTGAAGCCAAAAGCTATTCCCTGTCGGAACTTTGACTGTGAACAGGTATGAACAAATGACAATGCCCATAAAGGCTCACATATTTCAGTTCTTTACTTGCAGACTAGAAGCCGCATGAAAACCTCAGTTCTTAACAGGAAAAACTGTAATCCAGTCGAAAAAGTTAAACAAGAAGAAATCCACGTTTACCCTCTGTCGGAACATGAAGAACAGCAATTGGAGGTGGACGGAGAGGTACAGGAAATGACAGCTGACACAATCGTACCATACGAGGAGGCGCCCGAAGAAACTCCAATCGATGAGAATGTGACCAAAGTTCACGAGCTTTTCGAATCCCTATACGAAGACATATACGAAGTAGTTCTTCCCAACACTTTGTGGGGCGTCCATCGGTGTCCCGAGCATAGCTCAGTATTCTTCTCCTTTGTTGATCCCAGTATGCTGCGGACAACCAAGGTGGTCTCGATCTCTTCCCGGGGTGAAATCAAGATCTTGCTCGGCAGTCGTTTGATGAATGAATATAACCTTACGGGAGACATAGCCTCCTCCATAGAATCGCTCACGGAAATGATTGCCGAAATCGATGAAGTCATGCTGTGTTCGAGAGTATTCGATAATGAGTTCTGTGAGGTTTCTCTCAAAAATTTAGAATCTGAATTGTGCGTGACTTGTGCTAATTTCGGACAGCAATGAAATTGGGTTAATTTTATTTCTGTTTTTTTTTCGTTTTAAATTTTATATAATTAGTTTTAAGATAAGTATTTTTTTTGTATAATTTTAGTTAAATAAATAAACAAGCAGCACAACTTAGAATGTATTCCTAGCGTAATGGTTCTATTGACACAAAAATGTTTAATTAAATGGAAATTGGTAGATCTTCTTTCTTTTCTAGATGTTTCATATAAGCAAGGAATATCGTCCACATTAAGCTGCACATGCTAATGAAAGGCACTCGATTTCGTTCGGGTATGAGCGAAAAGTTTATTGTTGCTAGTACGGGCCAAACACATAGGGCCACCTGAAAGAAAGAGTATTTTGAGTTTAAATTTAAGTGTTTTAGCATTTTGTTAGTACAATTAAAAGTTTGTAAAAATTAAAAAGCCTATCGATTTTTAGTGTTTATTTTTTTATATGTATAATACAATATTTTGTAATACATAGCACTATCATTATGAATAGAAAATCCAATAACATTTAAGGTTTCAAGTTTATAAGTGACGCGCAAACTAGATTAATGAAGGAGTCATTTCAAAAACGTTCGCTTTGAGTCGAATGGTCAATTCGTTCAACGTCCATTCGGGATCTAAACAGGAAATTTCTAATTTTACTATCGCCAATGCGTATGTATATAAAAACGGAAAAGCGACAAAAACCCCTATGATAAGAAAGCTTTCTAAAAAAAATTAAAATTACCTTGTACGTTGGTAGAAACTTATTTCTAACTTCAGAAAAGGCTTCTGAGACAGTTTTCATTTCTAATAAACTCATTATAAAGAAAAAACACGTCATAGCTGCTGGAGTGTAGGAAATTTGTTCAACAGCTGCTTTCACCATACCGGTGCGGAGTGAAGTTACGGGCCACATTGCACTTGATATTCTAATCCATCCGTATAGTGTAGGCGCCACAAAAAATCCACCATATAAACTAAACCTCAGGCATCTCCACCAATCATAGGATCCTGTAAAATTAGATATTAAAAAAATACGATTTCAATTTTATAAACAAATATTTCACCCCAACTCTTTCCTTCGATGGTCTGTTGAATAATGCTGCTGGTAGGCCAAATTAGACTGTACGACACCATACCCCTCAACATTGGATACTTTGTGGTTAATACTTTGAATTTGCTGAATAAAGTTGTCATTTTTAATTTGTGTTGTGCCTCCTTTATTCAGCTGAAAATTAATTAAGTTTAGTATTAAAAAGTATAAAAAAAAATATTTTTTAAAGGTTTTTTTTTTTAATTGGACTTATTTTTAATTTGTTTAGCTTGGAGTTTGCAAACAACTTACTAAGAAACAATTCTCATTCTATATGTAATACATATATAACTCTGGAGTCTGGACACGGTCCAATATATTGTATATTTGTCCATGATATTTAAGAAAAGGATTTTTTAAAAATGCAGGACCTCAAGCAGGGGTTCGTATTTGTTAAATACGTTCTTAAGTAGCTTCGGTTAGAAAATGCATTTTTTGTTTCAATATTTGGCTAAGTATATGAATCGGATATTAAATGAAAGCAAAGACTATTTGTTTTACGAATCCAACCATTTCAGATTCTCCCAACTTATTTCAAGAAACAAATGTATCATATATTTGAATTACAAGAGAGTGATTAATTTGTTTAGTTTATGAAAGCTCCTAATTCAGTGGAATACTGCCACTCAAAGAAAATACCACTTGAATGGTAAAAAATAATCTTTGGATGATTCAATCGAAACTATTCAGACTACTCATACTCTGATTTAGTTACTGATGAGTAAATCTAAACTTGATCTGAGTGCCTAATAAAATATAACAATAACTCTTACTAACTTTAAATTGACCATTGAAATAACGATTTTTCGTTTCATTTAAAAACTGATATGGTGTCAATTCAGTATATGCAACATTATACAATAGTATTGAAAAGCCCCATTTTCAAAATAGCATTTGTATATCAAACCAGCAAGACTTATTTGAATGCCTCGTGATTATATTGCACTAAATGTTAATGTGACCAGAATTTATAAATTCAATACACATTGTTGTTCAATACACGGTTGTTGTTTTTAAAGCTGAGATTGATATAAATTATTGTTTTTGAATACAATTTAAGATTGTACCCATATCATTAGATTGTTAAACATTTTTCAATAAACTATAAAAAAAACTATATAGCAGGATTAACTATGTTATTTTAGCAAGCGGTCAGTAGATATTAAAATAATTAATGACGACTAGATATTGCAGTGTTTGAATACGGATAAAAGTTGCATCAAATTCATGCTAGATTTTTTGATATATTCAAGGGAACAAAGTCACTTTATATGCTATGGCATTAATACAATTTCTAGTATAATGTTCTTCAAGCAACTATTCAACAATATTTCCCGAGCAGTCAGTTGTGCCAGACACCTAAGCCCAGTTTCAGGCAAAATTGAATATATTTTTCCCGCAAACAAAATTACACGGTTTATCCCATATTTGTCGGAATTTTATATCGGAATTTTATATCGGAATTTTATATCGGAATTCAATGTATTCATATTAAATTTACAAAAACACGATTATTTATAAATAAACACTTCACATATGATACCAATGGTCACCATAACTTAAGACAATCTATTCATTGTCAATGTCCCACTGATAGTTTATTTTCTTTGTCAGGTGCAATGTAAATTCTCAAGGCCACAAAACAATTGAAAAAATTTTAAATATCGCAGAAATTCAGTTTTCCATTAAGTTGAGAGAGAGATAATTTTGTTTTATTTCCTGTTATGTCACTATGTATAATTTTTTTTTTAAGTTTGAATATTTTATTTAAATTCTTAACCTTAGAATCAAATCAGTTAAAGTATAAGATCTATATTAGTTGGTACCTTATAAGACAGTTAAAAACAAATTATTTATTATTAAGTTAAATGGGAATTCGCGAAAACACTCTCGCGATGACGGTTTCGTACTGGGTAACCACACAAATTTATCTTAATTTGAATTTATTTATTTACACGAGCAAACATAAAAAAAAAAGAAAGAAGAGAGCTTGCGAAAGTTTTTCTAGTGTAGATAGTTTGCCAATTATACAACACTATATTTTATGTTAGTTCTATTTTATTTATTGTTGTAAATTTTATTAATAAACCCTTGACTAAGAGTACTAGTCGCTTACGCTTTGCTGTAGAGCGATTTCTGTTGGGAAAGCTTATGAATTGATGCTGAAAGGTGGTGCATCTAGAGATTTGTTCGAGGAAATGATGCTAATACATAATACACCGCGCCATGCAGACTGATAATTATTTTAATTGATTTTGTTTAGTATATAGAGTGAAGGACGTACAGATTCGACAACAAAATCAGATATTTAGAAATTTCGCTATTCGTTTGTAAAGCCATAGAAATTTTAATAAAATTTTGTGGAAAAATAATGAAGGCCTACGCGTAACAATCACTACATAATTGTGTATATACAAATAGGAAATGAAATCTTGTTTGTTTTTCTTGCAAAAATGGTGGGTGGACTGAAAGACAGAAATATTTTGCCAATTTTTTTTTGTATGTATAGCTACGGATACACATTTTGACATTGGAAATTATATGCCAGGAAAGACTGTCGTCAAAATACAAATTTCCTTATATCAAGCAATAAAAGTTTCTAAGTGCTTATGTTAGCGAAATGGGAGTACAGCTTAACTTTTTGCAGAAAAAAATGCTAGTTTATTTTTATGAACAAATAAAAAAAAATAATAATTTTATTCTTCTGTGTCAACAACAACATTTTCCTAAAACTCAACAGAAAATATTTTTGCTTGACATTGTATCCAATAACTAAATCTATGAATTGGAGTAATTCATAGATATTTTTCATATTTTTATATTATATTTATATTATTCGTCATGTAAATAAAGAAGAAGATGTAGATTGTATACTACGTGCTCAATCTGCTGTTAAAAAAGTGTACTAAAAAAAGAACCAAGAACTCAGTTCCCGATTGCTGGATGTGTCCTGGTTTACAGTACATTCAAAAATGTCCGATCAGTGCCATTTGGGAATAAACTTCTTAATATGGAAGGCAAAATCAAAATACCTGATTGCCTTCACGTTTCAAAGACGATACAATCCTTTAGATATTCAATTGATAAAATTATTTTTTCCACAAATCATAAATGGGCCCCACATTTATTTATTTCAAATAATAAATTGCACCTATGCTTTGTCATCATTTTCTCTTATGATATTCCTTTGTAGACATTATTTTTCCACTATATATTTTTGTATCCCATTAATTTTCAAATAAAAGAAAGTCATATAATTGTACTAAAATTAAAACTAGCATTTATTATGATTTTGTTCTTGTTAAGTATTTGACAAATGGACGTGAGTTTTCTAAAAAGTTACCAACTTTATATATGTACATATTTTTAGAAACAGTAACATAAATGCTTTAATAACTATAATAAAAATAAATTGTTCTATTACTTTAAAAACTTACATAGTATATAACATTCGTATAAATATAATAATTATTTATAATTTTAACTGAACTGAAACCTATATGAACTTTGTTGTATATAATTTATTGTCACAGGTTTAAAAAAAAAATGACATCTTGTCTTCAGTGAAATATCAACGTTAAATGTTAGCAGATTGTTTTTAAAAACCATAAAAACTTAATAAATTTCCGATGTAATGTACATAATGTAGGTGATGTGTAAGACCTGGTTATTGTTCAATGCAAGTTTTAAGCAAGACATTTCAAATAACAATAACAATTCGGTGGTAGGTATCCAATTTAAATAATACCAATCTTTTAATTCGCCGTCAACGGTCTTTTTTCTAATACTTTTGTTTCATCTTCAAGAGATTTCATATATGCTAGATATGTTGTCCACATAACACTAATAATGCTTACAAAAACTACTCGATTCCTCTCTGGAACCATGGAAAAGTTAATTGTTTGTACAATGGGCCAGACACAAATGCCAACCTTTATAAAATATAAATTAAATAAATTAGTATAGAAAATAATTGCAGTAGAAAACGACAATCTTACCTTAAACGTTGGCCAAAATTTCAATCGAAGTTCTTCAATACCATCATTGAGGCTTTTGAACTCTAACAAATTCATGCCAACATAAAAACATGACATCGCAAAGGGACCATAAGAGACCTGCTCTACAGCAGCCTATGTAAAGTAGAGTGGTAAAATAAATGTTCAAATAATGGTTAAATTTCAACTTACTTTAATTAGACCAATTTTTAGACTTGTCGCAGGCCACATTGTACTTGACAAACGAACCCATCCATGAAGCATTGGTGCTACAACAAAAGCTCCATATACACTAAAGCGAAAACATCTTTTCCAGTCAAAGGTTTCTTCAAGGAAATCAAATAAATATGTTAGCTAAGTTTAGCCCAAAGTAAAGTAAAATTACCAAGTGTTTTTCCTTCGATTATTTGTTGAATAGCACTTCCGCATGGCCAGAGTATCGCATATGAAACCATTCCTTTTATAATCGGATGCCGAGTATTTAGCATCCTTATTTTTCCTGCCATCGATGCATATGCCATTTTGAGTGGGTTTCTTTCTTTGACCTCTCTAAAATCTATTGTGGTCTAAGAAGGAATGCACCTGTTATTTATGACAAAAAAGGAAGTTGTTAAATATTTTTGTGAAAATTATATTAGTACAGAAGTATATACAGAAAAGAATGTAAAGATAAGAATTGCATCAAAAACATGAACTTTTGGAAGAAACCCCAATTTTAATCCGATTATGAAACGAAGTATTGTAACATTTGTGAAATCAGTAACTTATTTACATAAAACGACTGAAACGATTTTGATCAAATTTGCATGTGTGCTTTTGTAATCAAAAACTGTTTCGTAAAAAAGAATCGTAAGGGCTGCAATAAAAACTATCCGAAATATGTCGTATATATTTTTAATAATATTTCATTCACAATTTAAAAAACAAAAAGTATTTTACAAAAATTTGTTTGAAAAATCAATGTTTTGAAAACGGGTACATAGTTTTTTTTAAATTTTGTTTCTAATTTATTGTATTATTAAACACTTATAAATTGCATACTAATTTTATATAAGAAAAAAATATTGTGAGTAGCTTATAAATTCGTATTTTTTCAATACATTAGATTGTAAAGGTATTCGTTTTTCAGTGCAAACTCCATGGACCAATTAAAATGACGGGCAGGTTAAACTTAACCGTTATTTTAGGCCCTCAAATAAATTTAAAAAAAAACATCACAAGAACGCCAAAAAATTAGAGGTTTCAAGCTAAAGAAACATGGACCCTCAAGATCTGCCAAATCTGACAAATTTAAATCTCGCATTAACAATTTTCAGTGCGAGATTTCGTTATTCTATATAGATTTTGGTTTGCGGGATGTTGTAGCGTCGATTATATTACCTATATATTAATTATGATTTTATTTACATTATACATATTTTCCCTAACGTTTTCTGTATAAGACTGAAACAAAATTCTTCATAAACTAGCTAACGAAATTCTGTAAGCTCTCGTTGATTCAATTTATAATTCGTTTTGTTTTCATTTGAAATTGACTCATGACATGGTTTTAAATTCAATTATTGGGGAAGGCCCTCATCTGCTTTGTTTATAGGTTTCTCGAATGTGTAATCAAAAAGTACCTACAAGTTCCTACCTATAACTACTTGTTTTATTCAGACTTGAAACCAGGTGCTTTGAATATTTTATTCAGAATTCCGAAGCACTTCCTTGCACAATATTACTTATTTAAAATATTATTATTTTATGGGAAGGTACGACTTTCATTTATTTTTGTTTTTGAGTCTATGAAAATCAAACGTAATTGTTGCAATTTTATAATACTGATAACAAAAACAATATAAAATTAAACGCGCGCCCTATACAGGAAATAAGTTCTTCGTTTATCTAGAAATTATAGACATGAAGCATTCGAGATAACGCGATTTGTACGTTTATCATCAGACGACTATTTAAATATGTACGTTAGCGGTTTTTTTCCATACAAAATAATGAGCATCATTTCAGTTAGTAGGTAATTTGATTCATTTAGATAAAAATTCAAATCATATTTTAGTAAACCGTTTTTTTTTTTAAATTCATTACGCCACATTCACTCTCTTAAGTCCATAGTCAAAAGTCCAAAACAAATCGGCAATAGTTCAATTTCTTTTTCTTTTGTTTCTGACAACAAAAATATAAAAAAAAATGTAAACAAAAGCGTGATAGGAAGTAGTGTGTAGACTGAATTTAAAAGCTCTAGCACGTGGCCATATGACGTTGACCTTGTGAGAAATATTTAGCTTGCTATAGATACCCATATCTGTATCTTTTACCTCATAATAACTTTGCTATACTGTATGTATAAAATGTTTTTTGATTCATTATTCACTATACTGGGCGATTCTTCAAACCCTATTCAAACTTGTAGAAACGTATACCTTCATAGGTAGATACATATAGTTTTCCAATAAATCAAGCATTAAGAACAAATTAGAATAATAATCCATATAATAATGATTACACAACTAGATAGGTTGATAGATAATGCAAATTGAAAATTTCATAATTCCGCACAAAATTATTTGATATCACGCAAGAAAAATGTAATTGTCGTAAGAATCACTTTGTCGATTACTAGCTAGCAACGATTAGTAAGATTAATTGAAACATTCAGCAGTTAATTTTTTTATTGATTTTTGCGTAGGTACGTAATATTAGAGACTTCTGAAAGAATATTTTAGTAATACCTTTCAAACAAAATCACATCACTTTAGTTTGCGATAATCCACCACTGAAGAACTCGAACTAACTGTCAATTCAATAGAAAGTTCATTGTAAAATGTGTATTGGGTTTAGTTAAGATAACAAAGACAAAGCTATTAATCAGCTGGTTCACTGACGTCATAACATTGCAAAAAGCTTTGAATGCCAAAAGACTTAAAGCAATTTTAGAATTGCCATTGTATAGATAAAAGTAGCAAAAAAATACAAACATCGAACTTCCTACTACGTTTGAAGTAATCTGGTACTAAAGAAATAAGGTACTTTATTCGAGGTGAAAAATTCGTTATGAGTTTTCAACGGTTAAGAATTTATAATAATTTGAGTTCCAATTTGAAATTGAGTTTTGGAGTCAAGGTTTTTTATAAGATGGAAATCAAGTTATTTTTGAGTTTCTGAAACATACATAAAGTACGCAAGACAATTTCGTTCAAAATATTATTTAAGTATATTTTTTTTAGTTTTATAACCACGCTTTGATGTATGCTTTAGTCACTAATTTTTGAGAATCTTTACTCAGGTATAGTGGATATTTAAGCAATAATAAATCGAGAAAATAAATGTTCTGACCAATTCTGTATAACATTTGTCAGAAATGGGTTTTTCTGTGAAGGCGTTGGAATTTCAATTAACACACATAAACTATAGTTATTTGTTATTTTCTTTATTATTTGTCAACTGGTCTTTTATCTGAAACTGCTAATCCATTAAATTGTTTTGCTGACGACATAAAATTCATTTTTTCACATTCGTTTGCAGATTTACCTCTTCGTCCTTGGGATGTTGAGCTAGGAAGACTTCATATGATAAGCTCATTAATTTATGATTTCGAAAGTATTGTCTCCTTCTTTTTAAACTCAATGATATCTTCTGTCGTCTTCAAAGTGGAACCCACGTCTTATGCCGCTATCCATGAGCAGCATTTGCATCACAGAAACCTAATAGCTCCAGTTCCCGGTATGTGCATGACAGACCACCTTTTTTTTATTGTCTACGTCTAGGGTTTCTTAGTCGATGCAAGGAATTTGCTTCCCCTTCTGATCTGGATATGATCTTTAGGTCTTCATCCACGCAAAGCTTTGATCCAACAACTTATTTTAATCTTTTAGAAAAATTCAAAACAGGGCCTTAACAATAATACCTAGATGATGAAATATATGAAATATTACGAAACTTTTATATCTCTTGAACTCCGTCCCAAAATTTCCTATCCTCACTCTGCTATCATCATTTCTATAAACAATTTTCTGCTGTGTAATGCTTTACTCTGCTCAATTTTTCCCTCCTATTGTGAATTTTGATATCTAGACATTCAAAACCAATATGCTTCAGTATCTGTTTTTGAATTTATTTAGTAAGTAGTTTAATTTTGGGCCGTAGTTTAAACTTTTATTGTGAAAAAGAACTACCTAAAATTGTATTTTTGGAACACCCCTGGAAAATAACAACTTTTTTTGAAAAAAATTTAAAGAGTTGTCAATAATAATTGTTCCTTATGTTTTTCTATATAAAAAAATGGCAATATCAATAGTTTTTGATAAGATTTTGAGAAAAATGGTTGGTAATGCAGCTTATTTATGACCGCACCAACTGCTTATTCCATGCAAAGTATGTAATTCAAAAATTTAAAAGCCTATTAAATATTGGTGCAACTCAAAAAATTTAATAAAATTATGTACGTTTTTCGATGGCCAACATTTGTTTTTATTATTTATTTTAATTTTTTTTTAATTTTTCACATGTTTCCGATCATTTTTCTCAAAATCTTTTGATTGATTTTTTTGTATCCCAATCATTTTTATTTAGAAAAATTTGAAGATTGGTACCTACAACTTTTCTCAAAAAAAATAAAGTTGGCAAAAAAAAAGCTGAAAACCTTCCTATCTATTTAACGCTTTATTTAAATTACGTAATCTTCAATTTGACGGTAGTGTTTACTTAAAAAACATACTATTTACAAAAGGTTAAATAATTTAAATTCAAAGCAAGATCCCTTTGAAATGTTTCTGAAGTCATTTATTCGCATTTTGCATAAATGTCTTCGATTGTAACAAACAAAAAATGCGGTTATTTAGTGAATATTTTCGAACTTACTTCATCTACTACTATAAAATCTACTAATATAAAATCACCAAATGAATAACACATACGAAATAAAAAAAGACACATTTCTAGTTTTTTTTTATAAAAAAAATTACTTATAATTTATTTAATTTTTCTCGTGAACCTACATTCGGATATGAACAGATATTTTGAAAAGTGGAATAAGTTTAGAGATGAACTTATTCTACTTTCCAATTGAACTTCTCATATTTTTTTAACATTTTATTTTATTATAACTGCATATGTTACGTTTAACAAATTAAAAATTATTTACGTAAATGTAGGTATTATTTTATTATGCAGCCTTACTTTAAATTTAAGTTACTTAAGTAATTATTTATTTATTAAACTATACATTTTTTTTCTGCAACTAAAACATAACACCAGTACAAGATTAAATCAATTTTAAGTAAGCACAAGATTATATCTCAACTTTTCGTTTTCATTTAACTTAAATTAGTATTTATAAAATACCTAAATGTAATGTTATTTTTTGCCTAACAAAAGAAATATTAATCTATATGTACAACTTAATTTTTAGAAATAATATTTAACAATAAAATAAAATTAAAAATAATACTTTTGAATTTAATTTACACACTTAAGTTTAACAAAAAAAAAATAATAATAATAAAACTATAAATGCTTATTTACAACGTTACATTTTATAAAGGCATCCGTGAAAATATGATTTTTATTTATTTAATAAATATTTTAAATGTATATTATGTATAGGGTTAGCCACCTTTTTATTTGAATGTTTTATTTATTTTTTCGTTCTAAAAAAAAACCTATTTTCTATTTAATTATTTGTTTGTAAATTTATAAAATTGGTTAATTTTCAATGAGATTTTTTTCAGATGTATGAACACACGGACGGTTTTGAATTCGATAGTTTAATTTTGTTAAAATTAAAAAAAATATACTGTAGTGTATTTGATATTTTTGATTTATGAATGCATTCCAAATTCAATGTTCTCAAAAGAGAAAAATTTCTTGTGATCGAACTCGATTATTCGATTAAAAAGTTCGAGACATGGGCTTACAATAGTGAATGCCGAATCTGTGTACTGAAATTAGTAACAATGGATCTATATTCTAAATACATGCTATTTTTTCTGATTTGAAAAAAAAAAAAATAAACAAACACTTTACAAAGTATGGGACATTGGTTGATGCTCAAGGGATAAGATGGTCGATATCAGATAAATTCTAAATTTGCACAGAATCGGCATTTGCCAAAAGCAAAGTACCCAATCAGGCGGATGTCTCCTTGTTCATTTAAATGTTTAGCTGGTGAGGAAAGTCCCAAAACTAGATCTTTTTGTATGACTTTATCAGAGCCAAAATATTTCAAAAGAACTTGAACGTCTACTAAAACTACGATAACCGCCAGCGGCTCTGAGAGAAAATTAACTTAATCTATCTTCACAGGTTGGACAGTGGTTCTTGAAATGAAAATTGTAAGTCTTTACTATTTTTGAACAATTTTAAACCCTAATATTTACAAACAATACAATTTACGAATATATTTAAGTATAAAAGTCTAATGGTCATTATTTGATCGGAAATATTTAGAAAATTACTCCAAAACAGAGCGAAGGGCTTTAGTATGTCTTTCAACATGGGCTGTGCGTTTTTTTTAACTCCATAGCTATATAGCATTCTACTTTGTAGTATCACTAAAAGTATTTAATTCCAACTGACACGTTCGTTAGAAAATCCGATTTTTATTATTCGCTCCCAAAAATGGTTTCTCTTCGGACATTTTCTCAATGTTACCACTTAGTGTTGGATCAGGTCTTCGTCGCTTAAAGAAGCCGCATTTGTGCATCACATATGTGACAATGGCTAAAAGTATAAGTCCACCAATTATGGAAAGAATTATTATCCACCACGGTGTTGCAGTTTCACGTGCTTGATCTGACAATTCTGGATAGGCTCGTGTTTCCACCTAAAAAAAATTCATCGTCAATATAAAAATAATAAAAATAATGTTTTATGTTTACCTTTTCTCGATCATCTGAATCAATTTGTTCAACTGCATAGTCCGTTGGTATTCTAACATAACCTCTTGAGACTATTTTCACCAAATCTACCCTCGGATAGTCAGCTATAAACGTTGAATTCCAAAGTCTTGCTTTAACATGTACATACGCTTCAGTCTTTTGAGGCAAATTATAAAGATCGCAGTGAATCTTTATGCAGAAAGCAGTTGCTTTATCACAGTCCATAACAACGACATCGTGTTTTTTGCCATCTTTGTCCGTAAGCTTTTCAGCACGAATAATTTTGGCTCTATCACGACGCACACGATTTAGATGAGCATCACTGGGTGGGGAAAGTTTTTCAAATGATTCAGTTTTCTCCATGTATGAATGACGATTGTAGTAGTGTGATTTGTTAGTAGGCCTAAGCATATAAGGTTCGGGTATATAACGAAGATCTTCATGTGTCATAGACGCTTTTGCTTTGCGAGCTAATTTTAAAGGATTGACCATGTCTGGACCGACTGTACATTCACCATGACGGGCACCTAAACCAAAGAAAAAAAGAATTTTTATTAAATTTGGTCAGTAATAAAGTAATACTCGATTAAAATCAGAATCTTAAGGGCAGAGCATCTGATAATAATCAAGGGACAATGTCCTAAAATATGTAATATTTTGAATAAATAAATAAAATAATTCGATTTAAAAAAGCCTTAAAGCTACATAACTGAAATTTTGAAGTATGAACATGAATAAAGTCAGAAACAGAAACCGTAAATCCTAAAACCGACAATTTCGGATCAAATTTTAATATAAAGGTCATGAATCAAAAAATAATGTTTAATTGTTATGTGTTGCCACGTTTTTTTTGCAACTCTAAGAAATTAAAAAAAAGAAAACAATTTAGGTTAGGTTACTTGAAAACCGTTATTAATCGGAATGAATATTATTTGGTCTTTTTCCAATATGCGATTTATTATGGAACACCCTGTATGGAGGAGTTTTTTTCAATGCAAAAACATTAAAAAATTTTTTTTTTAATTTTCACTGATTGCATTCGATAAAAAAAAACTTGTACTTGAGTTCAGCTTAAAACTTATTGCACTGCAAAAGATGATAAGAGCTAGTGCCCTTAGATTTTTCTTTTATTCACGATAGTTTTATTTGATTTTTTTTTAATATACTCTTATTATTTTGTAGTTTTGCAGTTTTAGTTGAAACAACAGTTTGTAATGGGCAATGTTAAATCAAGATCAGTATGCATAGAAAATACTCAACCACAACAGGAAAATATTATAGTAGTCTCGTCAGATGTTGCTGAAAAATTGAATGATTTTGTCGTAAAAGAAAATAATATGCAGTCAAAGGATATATTTCAACAAAAACTCAATGATTTGGAATATTTCAATAGAAAATCCAATGAATTAATGGAAATGGAATTCGAAAAGACAGCACGTCAAGTTGATGCAATGCTCGAACATCGAAAAAAAGTTCCACACACGGACGAATACAGTCGAACTCGCAAACAGCTAATAGATTGTTACAAAAGATTTCCGAAACAACCGCTTAAATGTTTCGATAGTGCCCAAGAATATCAAAAACTTTTTTTCAACAATCTTTAGATAATTTTGTGTAAATTCTTGAATAAATTTTTTGTAAAAATAAAATACATGTACATAAAGTATCTTTTTACCTTCAATTATTGGAAGATCTTCCAAATAGAGCAACCATTTGCCTTGTTTCTTATCGTTGGCAACTTGATGTGGCCAATAGATGGTAAGTGAAACCTTTGGAGCCTTCCATGGACCGTCGTTATAAATCTGAAAGTAAAATATTTCCATCAATCTTCACTTATGTATGCCAAATTAATTTCTAAAATAGTCACCTGGTAAGTATGTGTAACAAGTGTTCCAATATCCTCAAGGTACTGCATGGCACTTTCACCTTTGATTTCTCCACCATAGAAAGATTGTTCAGGAGTCGCCCATCCTCTTAAACTAAGATCGGCTCGTTTAACGACTCTCACCATTTGCTTGCTGGCTGGATTACCACCAATCAGCTTTGAAGTGGTATTTGCAAAAATGTCAAATATCAGCTTAGTTTCCTCGTCTTCCAAACCACTTGGGTCGAAACGTATTGACACCTGAATTGTTGATCCTCTTCGCATTGGATTTCCTAAACCACATGCAACAACGGTTTCATTGAATCGATTGCAAATCGCTGTGTTCTAAAAGTATAGGTAATGAGTCGGGTGAATACATTTCCAAATGATTTTCTTCAAAGATAAGCTTACCGTTTTTAAAGCTGCTATGTACGTTACACTCTTTTGATGTACAATAAACAACTGTGACTCATAAGCAGAATCAGCAGTATTGCTAATATTGACACTGAGTCTTAATTCATCTCGTTCACCAAGGATCAAAGCATATTCGTCATCTTAGAAAAAATAACTCATTATTCGATTTCCCTGATATATTCCAATCCAAAGAACTTACTTTGTTTGTCCAAGTCAATCTCGGCATCGAGTTCTAGATTCGATTCACATGTATCATCATCGCCACAATCTTTTTGGAATGTACCTTCAAACTCAATATCTGCCTGGGTTTTGTCGAGAATGGGATTCAATGCCTTAAGTCCTGAATCAGGTAAATCAGGCTCGACAATTGTGTAGTTGAGTCTAAACTTCAAGGGACTCTGAATATCCCTGGTACCCTCTTTGACATAACCAGTCACTCGATGGCAGTCTAACATACCATTCGTTCGAACAGTGACTTCTCGCTTAATGACATTTCTTCGTTTGTTATCCCGATCGAAAAAGACTCGAGAGAATTTCTTCGAATTCGAAAATGTTTCGGCTTCGACTGTTAATAAAAGTTTAAGATCCGTTGGTTTGGTTGTCTGCTCATAAGGATCAATAGAGCAGCATGCTTCGAATGAAAAACTGAACAAATTCAAATCAGTAAAGCATTTAAATAACTAAAGGTGAAGAACTTACCATGTTAAATTCGTGGACACGTCTGTACGACAGCCCTCCTTTGTTGGGTCGATATTCTTGAGCTCCGTTCCTCTGACTTTTGTTTGAATGCTTATGATTGGCCGTGACAGAAGAGCTACAACTGCTGAAGAGTTGTAGGCTCCAATAACAATATCCGGATACGAATTATCATCCAAGTCAGTTCCACCGGTAATCGAGCTTCCAAATGTATTTATCGGTATCGGCATGTTTCCAAGATCAGAGGCGTGAATAATTTGTGCAGGTTTCTCCACAAGACCTGTTCTTGATCCTAGATAAATGTATACGACTCCATTCTCTTCGTACGGTGCTCCAATAGCAAGGTCCTCACAATTGTCTTTGTTGATGTCGCCAATATTGGCCAACGCTGAACCAAATCGACTTTCTTCTGTTCCAGTTAGTTTAAGAGTTGGTTTCAGTGGCAGACGACTCTTTTCATTTTGGTATATATAAACGGCACCACCTTCATTTTTGGAAAAGTAAAACGGTGCCGAAACAATCAGATCTGGTTCTCCGTCGCCATTGATATCAGCTGTGGTCAGTTCGTACCCAAAACTTGAGGCAAACTGTTCACCCTCTAGGATTGTTTCTACTGGAATGGGATTTGAGTTGGCCTTATTGAAGATCACAACTTGACCATGACCATTACTCCGGGGAGCTCCAGCAGCGTAAGACATCCTTTCGCCGAAATAGCGACCTCCGGTAACTGCCATTCCCAAATAGCTGTACTTGTCCACGGGCGATGAACTCTCCGAATGGTCTCCATAGTACATGTTTTTGTCGCGCTCCAAGTATTCACCTCCGATTTCCGTAACGAAAATCGTTCCGCGCCACGTAAAGGGACCCGGTGTGCCCAATACCATTGTATTATCGTCCAATAATGCTCCAGATGTACCAACCTGACAAAAACCATAGTCTTCGTGAGCTCTGGAAATAAAAAACAATTAATGTTTTTAATTATTTTTTTATCATCTGCAGACTGAATAAGGGTTTTCTGCCATGCGAAATGCATAGCACACCCTTTTTCACTATGATACATTAGTATGCCGTTTAATTAACATGTAAGGGTAGCGTTACGGTAAATAATTGTAACCCAGTTTTAACAATTAAAGTAGTCGCAAGTTAGTCTATAAGTCGACAGTAATTATATTAATTTTCTTTAAGTTATTTCGAAATGAGTCTGAGCCTGAGGGAGGACATGCACATATAGCATTGTCATATTATAATAGGTTAATCATCGTTCTTTGTTGGGAATAACCACTCCCACAGGATAGCAATTAAAGTTTGCGCTGGAAACGATTGTGTACACTTGATTTGTCGAGGTCATGTTTCCTTTGTACATTATATTGGGATAGGATAGCAAAAACTAGGAACACGTGCAAGGATTATGTAATGTACATTGTACATATTGAGATATGAAGAATGAAAGACACGCGCTAATGAGGGTGTGTGAAGTTTGAATCCTCTTAAGAAATATGGTAGTACATTATTTATCCTAGATTGGAAGAGTACATGGATATGCATGTTGGTTATTTGTTGTAAACACAAGAAGAATATCTTATAAAGTTGACAGCTGACATTCAAAAATAAGCATGGAATTCCTGCACGAACATTATGTTGTTCTGCTTTTTTTTTTCATTATTTGTAATGGCGTTTTACTAAAAATTATTTCAATATTATGTACATACATATGTATGTACTGTACAGTATAGTGAATAGTGAAAAAATCTGTTGTATCAAAAACTAAAAATAAATAGTTTCAAAATAGCTTTTAAGGGCCTTAAATCCACAAAAATTTGGCGTTCCGTCTTATCCTTTGCATACAAATTTTTTTGTTTTTCAAAAAGTAATTATTTAACAATAAACATTTAAAAAACAAAACTTCAAAATATTGAGTTTTTAACAAAAAAAAAAACTATTTTGCTAAAACTATTTTGTCGAAAACTTTGAAAATGCATTGTTATTTTGATTGTATAGGACCTCTTCCATGCAAATTGTGATAGCAATCCGTCAAGTAGTTTATGATAAAATCGAAAACTATCTAACAATCACGTTCTTGTCATAGATATCATTCTTTCATTTTTTTTTAAATTTAATATGTGTAGTTATATGTTTGAATTGAATAAAAATTAGTTTAAAAAAAAATTAAAAAAAACGACACAAAAAATAAACCAACAGAATGAACAACAAACACAATTCTGGATCCCACTTTATCGCGTATCCAATCCAATCAATGTAATGCAAGTCTGATTAATATATCGAGTTCGATTTGTTTGCGATTCCCTAATTTATAGTCTTAAGTAATTTTTAGCGAAACATTTATGTAATCAGAATGTTACCCAGAGGCGAAAAATATCGGTAGGTATACTATATATATATACTAGTAAATCTATCTATTTCTTAAAATCCAATCCTTAGATTAATCATAGTTTTTACGTAATCCAAAAATGGTTTTGAAGTCCATACGTAAGTACATTTTCGAAAAAAATACGAACAAATTAGGTGTTTGTTTTCTCATCAAATCCCGCTGGTAACATCCAGTTAAATTTCGAAAATATAGAAAAGAAATCTGCTTAAGATGGGACTCAAGCCCACAGCTCTATGTCCAATTATACATGCAACGCCCCACCCACTAAGGATTTTTTTTTTGTACGAAATTTACTACTCCGATAGATTGTAAAAATTGCAAAATTTATTAATAGTTATACCTCAAAACCCATTAATTAAATCAAGTAATTAAATTTACACTATTCATAATGATATAATTTAACCCAAGTCCCATCTGAAAATTTGTTAGGTGAAATTTCATAGGTAACGTAGATCCAGCATAAAATTTCACAAAAGATCTTCAGTTCAACTTTAATATTTATGTTGTTGCAAATGATGCTAAGTAACCTCAAAATGTTTACACTTATTTTTCCCTAGCATAATTTATAAGTTAAATTTACATTTTTAATTAAAAAAGTAAACATAGTTCCTGAACATTTATAACTTTGATATACCCAGTTAACAGAATTATCAATATTAAATTATTTTTCCCCAATATCTAATCAAAGGTTAAATAAATAACCCCAACTTCAACCCTCATCCAATGAAAACATCACAATTATTATAAATAAATCATTTTCATTACAATCGTCATGGCTATAAAAGTGCCAGAGTCGTCAATAAAATCAACACCATTTATTTTTTTTTTTGAGCAATCAATACGAACAAAAAAAAAACAAGAAATTTGATACAAACCTCTGAACGGTGCGGCCTTTACAAGGCTCATAGACCTCATCGTACTTTAAGTCGTTCGTCAGCACATAACACAACCCTTGCCCGTATTGGTTTTCTCGTATTTTCGTTATGTATCGATGGGCACAAACTAGAACCTGCACATCCAAAAAATAATAAACAAACATAATTTGATTAAAGGCTGGATGTCCAAAAGGTTTAAGCATTAATTGATCATGAAATTCGATCATTTACTGCAGGGAGTAGTGATAAAAAAAAAGAAAAACAAACATATTTATACCTTGCCTCCAAGACCCTGCGATCGAACTGTCACTCCAAGCCATTGTCCCTCCTTGATCTCGTCATCAGATGGTGGTGAGAGTTCTTCAATGTCATCACTATCGTAAGCTATTTTTGCGAATGAAACATCAGCAATTGTTTATTGCGTTGTTTATTTAATCGATAGTTTATTAATACAAAAACAAGAAATAATGAAAACAAAAGTGAAACAACTATTTTAACAAAAGTCGTGGAGCACAAAGAGATGATTGAAGGAGAAGTAACTAAGCTTGTTAATGCTAAATATTTACAATAAAAAAGAAAAAAATATACAGTATTGGTTTAGTAAAAAAGCGCTATGTTAATTAGAGAAACTACATATTATATACATAGAAACAAACAATTTTACAAATTAATTAAAATAAACTAGTTTGAGTTGATCACATTTTGCGAATTCAATTAGAGGAAAGTTATTTTTCCTGTTCGTTATAAAAATATCAGGGCCGAACTTGGTGAACTGTGCTAAGTATTTATTCAACTTTTGTACCACTTTATTCAAATAAACATAATATAGAATAATTTAAAAAAAAAAATCAATAGTATTTATACGAAATATTTAAAAAAATTGGCCCTGAATCTTATATTTGAGTAGCAGCAAATGTCATGTATACAATCCGGCCCTGACATTGTTTTATGAGAAATTTTAATGCACAACCATGAGGTATACTTGCAACTTGCAGTAAACTGTTGTCCCGCATTTGTCACTGATGATGCAGAAGAAGCAGATATTACTGTTTGATGAATACGATGATTGCAATGATGGCACACCAACAAAAAGGACAATAAAAACAAATATAAACAACATTTCCTGAGAAAAATTCAGAGGGTAAATATTCTTTACAAAATACTTGACACTCTTTTGCCACTCAAAAGAATGGCTTTTTTTTGTTCTGGGAAAAAATGAGTTATGCAGGAAGCGCGCAATTTAATAATATACAAATGAAAGAAATTTAATTTGGATTTTCAGTGAAATTTTTTTCTATTATTTTGAACAATTCTTTTAAAATTGACTATTAATTTGAATCAAGTCAGTCTTTTCTAATTACTTACTTAATTACTTACTTTTCTTTTGGTTTATTGCTAAAATTTATAGCAAAAAAAAATATTTTCAAGCTAAATGTTGGTCCATCACAAGCATTAATAAACAAATTTATCGCTGAACTGAATTAATATGAATTTTTGGAGTTTTCGTTTTCTCGTTATTGATCCTCAATATTTGATGAATTTACATGACGTTTTTAGAAAACGAACAAATACCGTCGACGACGTAGTCGACACTTCGAACCTAAATCGGTGGACTAACAAATCTTTCGAAAAGACTACGAAATTTAAATTTCTCATGTAAACATTATGTAAAACATATTACAGAGAAAATAATCTTATTATTTTAAGAGATGAATTTGGCATATTGTATTGTATAAAGGAGTTAGGGTACCTGTACATTGGCAGATTAAATAACTGCTGTGCTTTGAATCTTGTAAATTTATCAAATTAATTCTATTGATTCAGACCGATTTCGATGAAAATTTCTTTTATTTCTAAAACTCAGAAAATATATCTCGTCTCGTCTGATATTCGTCTTATATTTGATCCACTTATTTTTGGACTTTCTTTCTGGCTTCGGATTCTTTTCATTGTCTTCATCGTAAGAATAGCTGGTCGTGATTTTTGAAATTTTATAGATTTTTTTCAGATATTTTTTTTGCCTATAGAAAATCGAAATCATCCCAAGTGTTCCAGGAATATCTTGTTTTTATTTATTCAATACCTACATCTCCAAAAGAGATCTTGGTCAATTATTTCACATGAATAATTTCATGGTATTTTGCATCACTCATAAGTTTCATCTTACAAAAACAAAACAACAGAAAAAAACTTAAACAGTTTTCGTATTCTTCTTAGTTCTTGCTGACGTTAAAGTTTCTTTGGAACATTTTTTTTTGCTTTTGTATGATGGTGACTCTCATAAACACTCTTCTGAACTGCCCACGCGTGAAGACATTATTTCTTAACAACTTACGATAGTAGTAAGATCGCCAACATTATGTTTATGTATGTAAGAAACTGCTTCCCAGATTCTGTTTTAAATTCACAGCGACCAAACACTTAATTGCGGACACCAACCACCACCACTACCGCTATTCGGTAAAAAGATCTGCCACTCAGGGTAACTAAATCGCTGAAAGGTCTTGAGATACCAATACCTATAGAGGTGTACTCGGTAGAAAAGAAAGCTAAGCGTGGGCGTTTGAGTAAAACACATGTCAACCATTGTGCACTCAAGATGCAAATCATAAGCGCGGCACGCAAAGAAGCGTGTTCCAGTGCGATATGCTTTATGAGCACACTCAAAGATCTCTAGCCCACAATCCAATGTGACAGCTGGTTGAGTAATGACCAATGTGTTGGTCTTGGCATATACTCCTTGCATATATGCAATTCCTGATAGGGTCTATTGAAATCCAATTAAAAATAAAGTAATCCCAGTCGCGAATTTAATGAACCTTGAACACAAACTGTTACAACAACACAACAACTGGCATCGTATGGAAACACTGAGAACAGACCTTTCACTTCGATCTGTGGCAAACTGGCAACAAGAGTCGCCGCCAATTGGGACACACTGCATCCATCTCCAACGGCCAGAAACGTAAGGGGGAAACCTTCAACCTTCAACAGGAATCAATGTTGAAGAAGTGGATCTGGCGCAGGCCACCGAATGCCATTGGATTTATTATTTTTTCCGTTCGTCTGGTTGTCGTCGCTACGTCCGTCGGTCGGCGTCGTCGTAGTTTCAGCAGTAGCGATAAGCAAATTTGTTCCTATCCAAACTATGTGCTGCTGCTGCAACAACATTATGGTAATAAATTCTATAATGGCACACAACTAGCTGTATCTATGACATAGACCAGCCTGCAGCTAGCACAGCTCGCATTCTCCAAGTGTTTTGTGATGCAGATTGGACTAGAGTAGGTATAGTTGATATACCTTAAGACTGAAGTTATTTGGAGTCGTCGAATGGAGCACTAGGAAATGGGATCAATGCACAACAACTTACGACCAGCAGCTGACATTAGATGCTGTGAGCGACTGCAACTAGACGCGGGCGCGCTCCAAACTTGTAAAATGTCAGTGTTTGTTTATTTGAGTGCATTTTTGAGAAATGTAATGCAAAATGTGGGATAACTTCCGGGACAATTTGTGGCAGTGACTAATTGAATATTTTTGCAGTTTATTAATTAGTAAAATCAGAAAGTGCGCTGAATAATTTGACAAGTAAATTAATTAACCAGAAATCTTGAAATCAACTTTGGACGGATGGAGTAGTTGGTATGTAAGGGATTTTGTCTATCTCCTTTGATAAATAGATAGACTTAGATATTCAATCAAATCAAGTTTAAAATCTCAAGTGATTTCAAAGACTCATCATTTTGTTTGCAGAATTCCAATTAATAAAAATTCAAATTTATATCACACTGCGCACAACTAATGCATGCTAATGATAATGAATGACTCATGCGCTAACATTGTTCGTTGGAAACGATCCCATATCGTCCTACTTTTTTTTCGTTTTTTTTTACTTCTCCAAGTCTTGACACAAGATGGAACTTGCAATAGCCCCGACGACGCCGCCGTCGCACTGCCACCGTCCAAAGACCAAACCCATTCTATCTATAAATAACACATGACATATAAATACTCTCTGATGAGTTGGAGAACTAAAAATCTCCTCTTATATATTATTTTCCATCCCGAAAAGTTAAAGGGTGCTGGTTCGCGGGGGGACTCCGACGCGGGATTCATAAATTATTTGAAGGCGAAAATAATTCCTCTTCAGCGAGCAGAGGCAGACCCAGCCATGTCGATGCCAGTCCAGTCGCCAAAAGTATGCGGATAAGCATGATGTAGTGAGAACAAATAGAAATGCGTCGGTCGTAGTCATTTGCAGCAAAGCACAAGGATTTTGTTTTCACAAATTCGTTAATCGCCTTCAAGAGTGCCGATATCGGGAGTCGGGAGGTTGGTGTGGCCGCCTTATTCGGCGCCTCGTCTCCTTGGTGTAGAATATTTTTTCGAGTTGTTTTTTTTTTTTGTTCCATCAGGGTGTAGTTCACATGACTTGTATTTAGTATTCTATGTTAGCTGGGAAATTCTTACCGCCTGGATGAACATGTGGCGCGCTCCATCACTTCATTGATGTTGAAGCTAGTATAGTGTTGCCATATAGGATTTTTTTAATTTTTTTTATTTGGCTTGAGGAAAATATGCTACATATTGTATTGGGTAGGATTTTAAACTTAGAACCAAAAAAACGAAGAAGGTCCTCAAACTGAAAACGCAAATCGGTTAAAAACCTTGATTGCAATCATAATCAGTAGAATAAAAAGATGCACATTTCTGTTAAGTCTTTAAGAAAAAACTTGAATCAAACTAAATTTCCTTAAACAAAAATATTACAGGAGATGTTCGAAATTCTGGTTCCATAATTCTGCTTTTTATAATTCGGTCCTTCACACAAATATTCAGCTTTATTCTATTCTGCTTTCCGATATTCTAACAATCCACTTTCGGAAAAATAAAATTCTGCATAAAAGTAGGTAGTTACGAGCATTTTAAACAAGGACTATTTTTCTCAAAATCTATTTATTTTACAAAAAAAAAGTTGTTTTCGAGAAAACTTTTCACCATCCCATAGCCCCACCCTCACCGAAAAAGTTCCTGTCCTGACCAAATTTTGGTAAAGTACGTAAGTAGATATTTTTCAATTTTGACATATTTACCGATATATTTTAAGCTCCATGATTTTAATGAGAAAATTCAAAGTTAAGGGACCACTGCACTGGTTACACTTAAATTTATTTCGAGCACTTTTTTGAATATTTAATAACAAACCATAAAAAGATTACAAGTTCAAATTAAAGAAAACGAACTCTGTTTTTTTTTTAAACTAAAAAACAATTTAAAAAATTATAAATACTTTGTACATCGTCGGAGTTATCCTTAAAATTTAACACATTTACCTATGAGAATGAGAATAACAACTGCAAAGCATATTATGAATGTTTGAGATAGCTAAATAATACGCAAGTACATAATGTATGTATCAATATATCCTTACGAAATATTTTGTATCTGTGGAAGAATTTTCGTATAAGCCTAGCTTGCTATGAAGCAATTAAACAACGTAATGGAGCTGTATGAGGTGGTTTAAATAACAATTAAAATAAATTTTGAATTTCAATAAGCTTTCGGAAGAAATCAATATTTTTATATAAAACTGTTAAAAAAAAAAACAAATTTTGAATGCAATGTTAATGAATGTTAGCCAATTATTGAAACATAAAGTAAAAAAAAAATAATAAATTGTTAGCCAAAAAGATTAAACTCAAACATTAAAAGTTAATGACAAATAAAGCACCCATACCACTTACAAGGTTCATAAGCTCCGCCAGGCACTACATTTTTTTTTTGATTTTTTTTATAGTTTAGTTTTTGTTTTGTGTTTATAATTTTGTAGATATTTTTTTTTTCAGAAATCCATTAGGTATACCGGTAACGAAAGGGGAAGGGATAATATATATAAAAAAAAAGAAAGAAAAAAATGAATAAATTCAATAACATTTATTTCTAATTGTACTAAATAAATTAAAAAAATATTTTATTTAAAAAAAATTGTATTTTAGTTATTTTATTTACATTTGTTTAAAAAAATTTAGATAAATTTTAATATTTACATCATTAAAATCCAAATATTTTCAATGTTTTATTTTTATATTTTTTAAGTATAAAAAAAACTACAATGTTTTCTAGTAAATATTATTTACAATTATTTGTTTTAATAATTCGTATTTGTATGCAAAATAAAACTGTAATTTCTCGTTCAATCTTTTGTATTTATGGAAATTAAAAATTCTAAACAAAAATCTATGGTCCACAGAGAAATGTTGGACATTTACATATGAACTGGCAACAAAAATATTCTAGCGATAGTTCTTTTATTTTTAAGAAAATACCTTCACCAGTTTGAAATTAAATTTAAGACAAAAAAAAGAATAATAATAAAAAACACAAATGAGACTCTTTTCATTAAAATTTTACAAATTTAAAACAAGAAAAATCAAAATTTAAATCAATACTTACATCGACGACCGTCTGTGATAATTTGTTCACAGTCATTTCGACTCTGCGTGATCGGACATTTGTATAATGCACCCGAATGGTTTGATTGTGGCTGCAGATTCTTGCCCAGCGGTGCACCGACCAGTAACCTGAAAAAAATAAAAATAGAGGTACATGTTAATTTTGTTTTTTTAATTTTTTATTTGTAATAATCCAAACAAATGTATGTATCTTGAAGATAGATTTTGAGAAATATGGTTAAGTAATTATCGTCTCGTTTTACACGATCGTGTTTTTTTAGTTGTTGAATCCATTTGTATAGTTAACGCGAGCACACACTAGCTTGTGACATCTTGTAAGATGATATCTGAACTAATTTTTGTGTCATCGGCGCGGCGTTGAATAGTTGAGCAGTGGTTGAATTATATGTATATTACAGTTCGGGGAAGTATTTGAAAACAATTTACTTTATTTTTTATTTATCAGTGTCTGAACTGTAGGAATTTTAATTAAATTTTAGGCCAAATGAAAAATTTATATTGTTTTTTTTAATATAAGAAATAAATTTCGGAAAAATATCGAAGATGATTAGTAGAAGTCAATTATATTTATAAATGTGTTAGCATTTTTAAAATTTTTGTCAACTTGATGTCCTAAAAGGGTATAATAAATAAATGACCCGAAGTCAATTCTGATTGAGTTAATCCGGTTTGATTGAGACAAATGAAAGAAAGCTGATGTAGCCCTTGAAGAGCGAAATATGTATGGTTCCAGAAGGATCACGGTGTTGTCATTGCTCTAATGACTTATTTATGCTTTTTAACTTGAGCCACAAAATGCTACGTTATACTTCCATGTTTTTCTTGGAGAATAGTCTCCTAAATCGATGATAGTACTGTGGTCCTCTGGGGCGTATACGTACTTTTCTTCAAAACTATTTAACACAAGCTTCAGGAAAAGTAATAAACATGGAGGCCGGTCAGTAGGCGTGTCATAAAAGTTGAATATAAGCTTGATGCCCAAATATATTTATTTTTTAGTTTCAATTTTTTTTGTCAACCCCACAGTACAGCCAACCCGACATGCGGATTCAATAAATACTTCAATTTGGTGTCACGACTCGTGTAATCGATTAGTTTGTAAAATCTCAGCTACTGTTTAGAGTTTATGAGTACTTACTTAAGCACACGAGATATACGACCTATTTGGCACTTAAGTTTATGCATATCTACTTCAAAACCACAGTACAATTCAAAATACGTAATATCAAATTTAACTTTTGACTGTTTTCTACTTTAATGATTTTTTTTTCTACTTATTTATTTATATCTAACTTCTAAACCCGCCATATGTCCATGTCCAGTCGTGTGCGTTTTTATTTATTATTGTTTTCATTATTTTTTAAGAGTTTTCTGTTTTGTTGTTGTGTATAATGTGGTTTGAAGTAGATTGCCACTTGAATGGGCCTACTCTTCCACTTGTTTTGCCAGTGATGTGTGGCTAGATGAGAGTATCTGACGTAAAAGATTATGTCTTTTTTTCGTTTTGAAGTGTTTGCATCGCTTAAGACTGGAAAATATAAAAAAGAATTTGAAATGTGATGGGTTTACGAGTATGATGGCCATAAAGCATTTTTTTTAAAATTTGTTTAACAATAATTGGGTATCTAAATACATATCTATATATACTTATGTATATATGCATGATGCAATACTAAAAAGAAAACGAAAAGGCAGTTATAATACATACATATGTAGATGTATGTACATAGGTACACATGGATAGACGATTTATTTCATTTTGATTTTTGAAAACGATATAATGTATACATATATACCTATGTACATAGATACATTTGAAAACTTCAAACATCTCTAATACATTTGTAAAAGTTAAAAAACTTTTTTAGTGGCTTATTAAGGGAAAAATTTAATATACGTATAAGTCCAATATGGTATTTTATGTTATTATGCCGTAAATAATTGTAAGATATTTGTGCTGGCCAAACCTACTTGATTTTCAATAAAATTATTTTTCCGGATCATGTTTTTTTTTTTAATTAAATATTTTCAATTTATTAATCTTTTGTTGTGTTGTCCTCAATTTATGTTAGCATTTTAAATATTTAAAAAAAAAACTTGAAACGTTTAGATTTGGAAAATTATTGAAAAAGAATGCACAAATTTAAAAAAATTGAAATGAATGCAATAAGTCATAAAATGCACAAAAACTCCAATGAATTAAATTCCAAAATATTGCAATAATTAAATTATGAAAAAAGATATTGCAATCTTTTAAGGAAAAATGAATGGTTATCACATAATTTAAACTCACAATTTTAAATTTAAAAAGAATTAATGGTTTATTATTTTAGAAGAAGTTTGCCTGCCAGCCCTAACCTTTTTTTAAAGCTCACTTATCAAAAAATTACAATATCACATTTTTATTTCAAACTACTTGAAGCTTCATGGTCATAGTTCCAAACTTCTGAATCTAATATTCTAAATGATGCCTATGTTTGTCTGTAAATAAATTTCTTGATTTTGTTTTTAATGTTAATTTGAAACTCAAGTTTTCTGTTGGGATAGGTAGGCGCCTTTATACAGATCAAAGTTACTAACAAAAATATCTCTCGGAAACGAAAACAATACCAGGTCCTGCATTTTTTCTCAAATGCAAATTATTTATCATAGTCCTGTCTTAATTCCTTCTGCGCTTACCTTCCCTTATAAAACTTCTGTTATAAATTTGCATAAATAGAATTTTCCATAATCCACTCACTGCTCACAGACTCACAGACGACTTCCTAATATTTATTTTTCTTTTTTTAAACTCTGAAAAAAAACCGTTTAGCTGAAACTCGCCTAGAAATATATTCCCCTTGACCATGAACTTGTTGAAATTGAAATAAATTAATTGAAATCAATTCCCTCTGCCGATGCCGTTAAGCAAAGCCAGATGAATCAGTGCTGAACAAAGAATGTGACCAATTCCATATATGGACCTCGGGCACCGAGATGTCTACCTTACAGTTGTTGTCGTCGCGACTTAGTCACATCGGTTACACTACATGCCATGAATAAGGAAAACTTCACTTCTTCCAATATAAACAAAAACATATGTTAAAGTAGAGGAGGGAATTTGTGACCAAACTGCAAGTAAGCGATTAGAGATTATACAAATCTCGAACAGCAATAGCACGACAATTTCCATTACAATTCAAAGAAACCCCCACTATATGTCCACTACCTAAGTTATATAGAGGTCTCCATCTCCATAATGCTTATAGAGTGGAAAGAGCCAACGTCGCGTCGGTGGATATTATAAACAAAAAAGGAAATAAAAAAAAAACAACTATTTTTGAATTTGGTCGCGTGACAGTCGTCTTTCGAAGGATGAAACAGTCTATGGATAGCAATTAGTTTTGATTCGATTGTTTACGCAAACTAATTTAACAGTCTGAACAGCAACGTAAATCATTTTCAGTCTTTCAAAAATATTATATATTCAATTGAGTAGTTCCACTTAACCAGAAAATGCGTTTCAATCAAAAAGAATGGTCGTATTGATGCAGACCACAGCCACCAGAGAGACCCCGAAAATATAATGGCATCCGGTGTGGTTTGGTTAGCGGTGTCGGTGTTTCGGTTCTGTGTCGGAGAAGAGAATCTAGAACACAAAATGTTGTACTTGGGACGCACATGTCGGCCTATAAGTACAACTGATAAGGCCATCACAAGAGGCTCCTTGGTTCTTGCGCAATTAAGAATTAGTGTGCGCAGCGTGTATGCACTTCAAGATAACACAAGAAGAACAAACATGCGTTTGCTTTGGATTTAATTATGCATGCATCTGATAAAACCGGAGAAGTGCATTAGGCTGTTCGTTCTGTAGCTGTAGAGCAAGTTCAGTTTCGATTAAAAAAAAAGTGGTTGGTAAACATAGAGATGAATACACAAAGATACCTCCATATACATATGATGATGCTGGCTTTTTGAAAAGCACGCTTTAATTTGCTTCTTAACGAATCTGGTTTATTGACAGTCTAAAAACAAATATCTAAGCGTTGACAACTTGACTGTCATCTTCTGGGTCCAATTAATACCACAGCCTACGAGAAACTGACAATCTAGAAAATCAACAAGATAGCAGAATATCTGTATGCATGTATATAAACATCCATCAACGTCAATAAATACGAAGTAGCTAGTCATAGAACCATCAATATACCATCAAGTTCAATGGCATTCAAGTTCATTTCATGTGGTCGGACGTTTAATTAATAAAATTTTATTCTTCACTCTTTTTATGGAATAGACCGTCAGTGTTGGAATTCGAATTTCCCTTTCAATTCAATTAAACAAAATTACAAAGCAAAAGTCATTGAATTAAAAGTCAATTTTGTGTGCTTGGATTGTTCCATTGAACCCCTAATTACGTAGAATGGTCATTTAATTAACCTTGCTTTCCGGTTATGATGGTCTTAAGTGAGAACTTTGTTTTTCATATAGACGTGTCTTTTGCTTTAGCTGGATATTTTAGATTTTAGATTTAAAATTCAGAGTTGGTGTTAATATTTATTTTAAGACTAGACAAGACCATAATTTTTCTGGAAAATGTATGAATTTTAAAAATTGGACCATTAAAACAACCAACATTAGCCCAGCTCTATATGTTAAAACATCGAAAATTGGTTATTTCCAGTCTTTTTCCAATAGTCATTTAACCAGGTGCATTAGAGTCCAAAAAAAGTTGAATTAGACCTTGAGGAAAAAATTTCCTTCAAATTTATTGTTTTCTACGTAATACATACATTCACTCCAAATCCTAAAATTTAAACCTTTAACTTTTATTTTTTACCTCTTAACCTTCACTTCTTACTCTTATTAATCCTTCATCCCTAACTCCTCACGCAAAATCCCTTAACCACTTAACCAATAATACTTAAACTTAAACCTTTTTTCCATCGACTCCAAACCATAAAACTAAAACCGTAAACCCTTAATCCTGGACTTACAATCCCAAAGCTTAAACTTAAGCCTAAACCTTCAACTTTCAACACTGAACTCTTAATCCAAAGCCATTAAACTCAATTTTTGTAATTCAAGAAACCTAAACTTAAAATTCTAAATGAAATTTAAAAATTTTAACCATCAAGCTCTTAACTTTAAGCCGAAAGTCAAACTTAAAAAATATTGTTAATAGACATATTGCCGTAAGCGAATAGAAGAATAAACTAAATTTACTAAAAATAAGCATCGGTATCTTCCTCTCAGTTCTTACCTATGTATTTTCCTGCATATACGAGTACATATATCGTTTGATAATCAAAACCTCTTTAGTGAGCGCATAATATAAAAAAAGACGGACATTAACCCGTGAGATAGTGTACTTTGTAGACACATAAAAGTTGCTTTAAGTTTTATGGGACCCTTAACAGAAAAAGTAAAAAAGTTTTTTTATAGATACCGCGCGTGAATATTTACACAAAACTCAAATAAAAATTAAGGAGCTACACGAAACACGACAACAAATTAGTCCTTCATCCATTCCAAAGGCATCGCGTCGTGCTTCTCCTATTCAACAACCCGCTTACTTGCCTACATATTACCCATTTTTAAAAAGCCCTTCAAAGAAAAAATATGCCAAGGAAAAAAAATGCAAAAATCGTGAACCATTAAAACGTTTTGCTGCATTTTCTCCTCATCCCGATCCCAATCAGCAGCGCATCCGCAAGGTTCCAGTTTAGGTTCTAGTTTATGTACATACTGGAAAGTAGCTTAGATTATAGTGTGGCAAACAAAACGGTCGTGCCGTAGATTAGCAATGCAAACGCACACCCTCGTCGTCGTTTTGTATGTTGTTTCGTTAATGTTAATCCTGCAGAACATCATTCCGTTCGCCATCGATGACAAGAAATCGATAAGTTTGCTTATTTTTCTGCAGCAAAAAGAAAAGTCAAATAGGCTTAGCTCTAGCCACGCAAAATCTTTATGGCTTTCACTAACTGAATTTAATGGAGTGTATGAGTCTCTTAAAAGGACGGAACAATCAATTCTATTGATTTCACACTAAATGGCTAAAGTAGTAAAATTTAATGAGATTTGCTTAGCTACTACTTTTGTATTGCTGGGAGGCAATTGGTAGCCATGGTGTACATGATGTGGGTGGGCTACAAGACATTTTAGAAAAGTGGATGTTAAAGGTTTTCTTTCTAGCAACTAGTCAATTAAGAATAAGGAAACAATTCGTTTTAGGAAAACAACCCAGAGCTGTCGAAGTATGTGCATGTTTCAGAACGGATATGTCAAATTATCTGTATCTTTCCATTTGCTCTATGTTCGGTTATATCCTAAAGTTAGCTAGACAAGATTATTATAGATCTAAAAATATTGTCAGGCAATTGGTTTGATTTTTAGATCTAAAAATATTGTCAGCCTGTCAATCAAAGATAATGCAAATGCTATTGATGAATGCGTTCAGCGCGATATGGGTAGAGGTTTGTTTGATTTAAAAAGCTATTATACATATATTCATTAAGACTAAAAAATTAGGAAAAGATTATAGGTTTGTCTTGTTTAGATTTTAGAGTTGTCGTGATCAGTGGAACTTGAGCGTAAGCTAGACTATGCAGTCTTTCTGAGACCAAAATTGGTAGGATCATATTTCTGTTGCAATGAAGTGCACATGAATGGGCTCCAGTCAAATATATGTATGTAAGTATGTACATATACATATACGAGTGTATTCCAAACCATTTTTTCAATAGCACTGATTTTACTACATAAAAAAGCACTGTTCGATTTCTGTATTTAAAAAAATATCATATTCAGCACAATATTGGGTTGACTACTTTGTTAATTATGTTAAGGCGCTAAGTCAGATATAACTATTTTAATTAGTCACGAACTAATGACCAAGTACGGACCGACACGGAGCATTGGGTCGCTTTTTGTACAACACGTTCAACATGCACACATCACATAGATTCTGGTGTTGTGCTTCTGTTCCTGCTTACAATGAGCGCGAAGTTCGTAAATTTAATTAAACTTTAAAAAAAGTCGTCCATAAATGGAAGATAACAAGACCGATGAGGACGGTGATCACTACTTCCAAGCTCAAGACATAGTTTACCCTCTATATGCGCACCAATGAAGTAGAACGTAGTTATACGTAATCCACTGCTTTACCAACAAACTGAATGTGTAGATATAATGAGCCCGCGTAAGCATATAACTTCCTTTATAAAAGTGCGTAGTTCAGTACACGTAAGGAGGGGTGATTTGTTGGGACTTAATGGTTTTGATTCAAGCGCCGGCCGCGCCGCCATTGCTGATGGTCGTTCCATCGATCAGTTTGGTACTCGCGGTAAGGAAACTATGCTGTCCACACCATTGCCGACCACCTCTATGTGTGTCCTATTAGCGTTGAGCGTCTAGAGTTTCAAGATTTATTTTTTCTCACTCGTGTCATCCTAATGTGTGCTCTTAGAGGAGATGTTGGCTGTCAGTTGTGTTAGCAGCACTTTAGAGGGGGAGAAATGTCAAATATAATTGGCAAGTGTGCAAGGAGTCGTGTTTGGTGGCTTGTTTTAACAAGCATCAGCAGCCGTGCGCAATGCGCTCGCAATGATGAGAGCTTTGCTGATTAAATATATTTTTGTTATTTCTTTTTTTATTTTAAGTTAATGTCACCTCTACTAGAGACCCCAACCAATCTACCAGATTTGGCGTCTCTTTAAGTGCAGACTTTAATCAAAGACTTTAATCATGGTCTCAAGTTGGACGATGGTATATTTGGCCATCAGGGATATAATTTAAGGTAATGGTGAACGTGGACGTGTCTTCATTGGGTTAATGCACGCTGCCGCTGTCATTTGTGTGGTAATATAAGCAATCATTGTTGCGTGAAAGATCATTAATTCAGCATGCTAGAGGATATAAAATATAATACAATTAACTAGGTGCTGAACAAAAACAGATAAACCATCAGTCCGTCGCACTGATATTCAAGTAAATGTGAAGTGGATAGTTAGTTTTTTTTTAAGTTGACTTTCTTAGAAGAAAATGGTAAGGTAGTTTCTTTTTTGTTTGAATTTAGATAAGGAATCAATTAAGAGTGCCCAAAGTCCATTCAGCTGCCGTCTTGTAATAAGTTTCAAGTATATATGGAGAAAAATCTCTAACAATAAGTGACTCTCCAATCTTCGCTAAAAGCAAATCCGAGCTGGATTTTAGAAAGAATTGAAAGCATTTCTCACTATTAGGAAATCAGGACATGGCAAAGAATCTAGGAGTAGATGAAAACCAAAATCTAGTACTTTTATTTACATATGATATTTTCTTGTAGTTGAGAAGAGTAGTTATGCGTCTGAACTTTTTGAATAGTAATTTATATTTCAATTTTAAAAATATAAATATGAAAAAATAAGATTGAAGTACGAACAAAAAGCAAAGAACATTTTTGTGTTGAAAATTGCTAAAAAAAGTACTTTGCCACATTTGACATTGGCGTTGATCCAATGTTGTCAGATTGGTGATGCTTCAATCGAGACTTCTTAATGAGGAAAAGCTAAAAGTTAGCAGACGAGGACTTCATTCCACCACGTAAACATTCAAACGTAGTCCCACTAACGAATATCTTATTTAATAACAGTTCTAAATTAAGCTTAACTTAAAACTTAAATGAAGCAGACATTGGAATAGCACCAAGCTTAAATTTCAGATAATCCCCGTTAATAGGTAAGTAAAACTCAGTTAGAGTGATTTAATTTTAGGTTATATTAGAAGCATGGAATGGAAATTAATGGAATCCGATATGTAACGATTTTCACAATTTTATTTATTAGTTAACAAATAAATTGTAACGTTTTCAACTGATAACTGATAAATCACTGATTCCAGAGCTAACCTATTTATAAGCAAAGTATTGATGTTGTCCTTATATGACCAGAGGTCGTTGATTCTGCATTCAGAAACAATCTCGTTTTTTACTGCAACAGTAATTATTATTTTCTATTTCAAAAACTAGAGACTAGAAAATGCTTAGTTTTAGATTCATAAGATGAAAGTTTACTCCCTTTTTAATTTGTATTAAAATACTAATAAGAAAAAGTTTTGTTAAATTCCTAAAATAATCTTCCAATTCAAATATTCACAAAAGGATTAAAAATACTTGTGATAATTTGATTGCATTTTAAATACCTTATGATTTGCGTAATTTATTTGTCATTTCCTAAGAATAAACCGTATTTGATGTCACATTTCTATAGGTGCCTATTTTTAAATCCAATAAATACCTTCCGATTAGAATTCTATTCAGTTATAGTTCGCCGTTATAAATTGTTAATTTATTCATTACTACTACTTTTATTTTTAACTCTGCTGCAGCTCATAATCATAACCACACACAAGCCATACAATACGCAACAATTTCCCTACTACTTGTTATTAAAATAATGTTCTTCTCCCGCTGTTTCCAAGCTGACACTTCTTATTCTTTCGTGATGACAGAGAAGTGGGCTTGGCATAGGAGTGTGTCGCAACTTAAATCTAAAATGTATTGAATCTTAAACGCACTAACTGTAAATTGCAACTGATTAAAATTGTGACTTAAATTTAATTAAAAAATTCTCAATCTTTGAATAGATAGCTGTTATTTACGACCATAAGCCCCAGACAATAACGCTTTCAACTGAGCTGTTACTTTTCCATACACATTCGCTGTCATTAAAGTCAATCGTCACTCATGAAGTGCAAAAGTCTTATCTTTAAGCTTCATTTTTAACTTTTGTGTTTCACCAATCTGCCGTTCAATCTTGTCACCTTTAAGTTACCTACGTACCTACCTAACCTACAATATTGTATCTCATTTTAAAGAATATTGAAGAAAGAAAGCTAAATTTTGGTTGACGCTGTGCTCGGTGCAGCGCAGCAGCACTGCAACATGTAATTTGCGTCTGTCATAAATTATGCAGCCTATATTGTATGGCGGCAATGGTGGGCGTCTGAACCGTTCACTGACATCTCACCTTGGTTTTGATACTGTAGGTACCTACGTAGATGTTGTTGCTGTTTGGTTGGACTAAAAACTTGAAGATGACGGCGAAGAGCCAGAAGAAGCATGACATAAAATTTAATGACAACAAATCACGATCAGCCGCGCAGTCGCAGTAGGTAACACTGTATTGAGAGTCGATATTCGTGTTTGTTGTTTGGTTGTAGCTTATTTTATATCTTTGGTTTGCAGCAGCATCCAGAATAACATGAAGGTAGATATATTGGCGCATTATAATACAAACAGCAGCACCCAACGAAAGGGGCTAAAGAACTGTTAAGTTAAGTAAATATTTTATTTGCTGTTCCCATTTGGTATGTTAGTGAGCAGCAGTTTAAGCGCCTGCTTCTCTCTTTTTGGTCGATGTGATGTTAAAATGCAAATATGGTGAAGTGCAGTGATCTTTGCCTCTCAGATCGGCTTTCCCTTCAGGGGACAATCAAGTAAGAAAAAAATAATAAAATCGAACGAAAAATACCTACAGCGGGTGCAAAAAAATTGTTTCCACATCGGCAAATGGTTTTTCCTTTTTTAGATAATATATTTCACAAATTAAGCATCTACTGAATTGGTCAGCCCTTTAGTCAAAGTTGAGATATATATATATGTATAATAGTCTTTTCCAGCCCCCGTTTATTATTTTTCTAGAGCAAAGACATCTCTGTCTCTTTTGAAAAATTCACTATAAGCTACAAACAAACGTCAAAGTCCTCACTTTGGCACAATGAAATCAAGAGATTTGACAAATAAAAAAATAGTTTAGTAACAGATATTTGATCTGGGTATAAATTTTGTGGAGGTTTAGAATCGAAAACCAATGTCAGAAAAAAAAATCTCTCTTTTCAAGAACAAAAGCTTAAGTTCTGAGATTCTGGCACTAATTGGATATGCTTAAACTAAAATATAAAATAGCTTTTCTTCATTGAACTGTTACTGTACATAATGAATTTCGCTTGCATTGGTATATTTTTTGTGCATATCAAAGTGAGTGTAAAATGAGCGAAATTCATCCCGTCTGCCTACGCGATAATTGAGGCGAATTGAATTTGTTGACGGTGTACCCGTTTTGGCTTGGAACGTCATCATAATATTATCTTTAAAAATCTTTGATTTTGCGTTGGATCGAGTTTAATGTCTCTTCCAGTTTATGTAGTATTACTTGTACATATTCATTTTGCTAGGATTCGCAAATAGAAAAAAATATGGTCTATCTATGTAACGCCTCCTCCTGCAAAAAGTTCGCTTCACTACTCTGGCTCTTCTTGATCTATAAATCTCACCTCTGATGCAGTTCAGAGAGTTAGTTTCATCGTCGTCATCGTGCGTCGCTTCGCGTCGTCCTGATCTTCGTCGTCCGTCGAAGATAATTTTTACGCTGCAGGCAATTTGTCATTGCACTTTGGTGAAACATCTGAGGGCGGTGTGGCATAGAGTGAAGAACAAAAAAAAAGGGGTGAAAGGAAATGCGCCAAGTCAAGATGATTTATTATGCACAGTATCTATACTGAGTGGCTCCACTATCATTTGGCTATGTTGTTCCTAAACACCTTTTGCATCGATCATAGATATCGATTACTTCGCATGCCAATATATAAAAATATATGTATGAATATGTGGACCTAGATCCTGTTTGAGAGAGTTACCAGATCTTATTAAAATTGATGGATTACATATTTCGTTAACTTAGAAAACTTAAATGTTGTCTTCTCACTTATGTATAACTGGGACAAATTCACTGCTGTTTTTTAAAGTTATTTTGGAATTTTAAAAAGTTGCACAGAAGACATTTAACCAGTTGCAAGTGAGTTTACTTTGCAACCAAATTGTTTTTCAATAATATTTTTTAAATGCAGTTTTATCGTGCCATGATAAAATTAAAAACACGAAGCGTATTTCACAATAAGTGCACCGCAAACCCTTTTGCAAACGAAATTTTAATTTATTTACTTTGGAGAAGATAACAAAAGCGATGAATTTTGTTAAATATTTGATCAAAATACCTACATAGATAAAATTACTATACCTACCTTATAATTTGATATCGCTTTGATTTCAAATAGCGGACTGCAAATTCTTATCTGCAAACTTTTTTAATTAAAAAAAAATCTAAAAGAAATTTTCCGAAAAAAAAAACTAAACAAACAATCGTTATAACGGATAATGGAAAATTGATTGCTAAATGAAATGGGGCAAGATCCACCACCCACTGATGAATACAGCGTTGGACGAAAAGAACCATTTGGCGGAAGAGAACCATATCAATCTGGTCGGTGATGGTGGTGATTGTGGGCTTATAATAGAAATCTCTGCAATCGTTCTCAAAACATTTACATATACACGTACTCCACAACACCAAGCCTGAGGCATAAAGGTGGTCTATGAGGGCTCCATAGACTATAACTATTGGTGTTGTTTATGTTTTTTTGATGAGAAAGTGCGCGCGAACGCCTGTTGAACTCGCTGCAACCAAATGGACGAGGAGGAGGCTTCACTAGAAATTGTTTATGTCTAGTTTTATTTCACGCATGCAGTTTAATGACCTGAATCTGATTTGTTTTCCTAAGACAAATCCTAAGATTTTATGAGCATAGAAGGCAGAGTGAAGTGGTTTTTTTTCGATATGCATGGGTTGTGTAAGTAGGTTTAGATTGTTTTTTTTCTGTTTTTTTATTTTGTAATTGCTGTAAGACTACATAGTTTGCAACCGCAACCACGTGTACGTGGGAGGGTTGTTTCCCAACGAGTTTTGTGGAGTTCTTTAAAAAAGAGATTAATAATGTGGTATACATAAACATAATTTGAAAGCGAATAGTTTTTGTGTTTTTTTTTTTTGTTAAGTTAGTTGCAGTGCAGACAGAAAATGCTTTCTGGATAATTTATCATAGTCACAAGAAGTTTATACTGAAAATATGTGTGTCAGCCTCGGCACTGTTGTTGTAGCGGTTGGCATTAATTGCTGGCACGTACTAAACAAGACACATTTTTTTTAATCGATGAAAGCGTCGAACGATCGATGATTGCTTTCATTTTATGTATTTATGTACAATATATGTACATGTATAAACTTAAAAAATCCATCAAACGAAAACGAAGATATATTTTATAGTCGCGTGATGATGTTTAAAAGTTTTTGTTGATGAACATTTTTTTTTTATATAAACGCATTTATTTTGAAATATTAATTCTTCTCTAGTGCATTTTTTTTTTTGCTTAAAACGTTTTTAACAAAAATGATAACTTAACAAAATAATTATTATTTTTTTTTATTTCAAAACAAAAAAATCACGAACATTGTAGTAATAATAATAAAAACAAAATAGTAGAACAATTTTTTCTAAAAAATGCGTATACGCCACAGTGTGCCACTGTGCAATTAATCTAAATAGCTTTAAAACTGTTTATTTTTCTAAATTTCAAAATTATCTGCAAAAAATTTTTCTGAACGCGGCCTATAACTAAAGTATTGTTTCTCGAGTTGAAACTCATACTCATGTGGTACATTTTTTGTCATTTAAATTGCACACTGGAATACTTAAATATTATTAAAAATACTGATGGAGTAATGACTCTAAAGCGGTGAAAACTAGAAAAAACTACTATTTAGCGAAAAACTATGGTGCCAGACGAGATGTTCTTGAAAATATGTGAGACTCCGAATCTGTAAGGAATCGTTCAGCGCTTTCATATGGTTCACAGTGCTAGACAATGTGAAGACGTGTGAAAGAAAATTTATTGCAGTTAAAATGAACATGCTTCTTCACACTTCTTCTTCATGCTACTTAGTAGGAGGGAATATCAAATAAGAAGTAAGAAAATCCAAGGAAGAATCACATTATGATGACATCTTGGACAAAAAAGATCGTGAACAACTTAACTGTCATTGTCATGTAAAAAGAAGATGGCAAATGAACTCAGTTCAAAAGGTAATAATACACAACACTCGTTCCAACATTATTGCCCAAGAAAGGCGATCATCAAACCGGTGTGCAAATGTAGGAAGATATAATAACAGACAGTATCAATAATTATTATAATTCGTCTCTAATTAGAACTGAATGGACTTAGGATACATGTACATATATCTGAACTTTGTTTGTTTATTCCATATGCATACGACTCTATTAAAATAGTTCAAAAAAGTTTCTTAAGCCTCGTTTCAAACTTATTGGTCTTCATTCGCGTTTGTTGTCGATTGTTGCCTAGACCCCTTGAAACATATTAGTTTTTTTTTTAAACCAAGGGTCATACGGTATACTATTTCCTAACTATCATTTTTTATCTTCTTAGAAGAATTAAAAACCACTGAACCTCGAATAGGATAACGCTACGTTTTGTTTCGGGGGCATATTCGATACTTATTTTATAGTTCTTGCCATTCTCATCGATTTACACTTATCCATTAGCTACCAAAAACGAAGCGAATTTATGTGAAACGAGCCTAATTGTGAAACTGAAATAATTTAAAGAATGGTCATAAATTTGAATTCATACGTTTTGACCCACAGGGCAGGCATGTTGAAGGTTTTTCCTGTGCCTAGACACGAATTAGCAAATTGTATGGAAATGATTTATTTATCAAATACAAAAGCCTTCAAACATTTCGTAGAAGATAGCATAAGAAAAATTTTCCTTAAAGTCATTAGCTACATACATCTTTTTTTTACATCATCAAGAACTCTCATATTTCAAGGCGGAAAGCCTTCAAGTGAAATTCCAAAACCTCCTTCCTCTTCATAACAGAAAAATTATCATAAATGCATCATACATAAATACCTAGTTCGCTGATGAAAAATTAGCATTGAAATGGGAATTCTTGGTAATAATAATAATTGCATTATACTTTTTTTTTAATCTCCATAAAGTGAGCTGAGGATCACGAGCACCATATGCACAAGCATATTATGCATTAATGATATAAACTTACTCCCAGTCCCAAGGAATGTTGTTTTGAGAAAAGAATGACACCCAACTCTTGTCTTGTGTGGTGCTAGCAACAACAGCAGCACCATCTACATATATAGCATTTAAATGACAACGTGTCCCTCGCTGTATCAGAGTGTGTCGTAACAACTAACAAGATGCAAATGAGCCTTTTCATGTGACACAAACCCGCAAATACTTACATCAACCCCGAACCCGAAGTCCCCAGACTAGGTCCCAAGCCGATGACGACAACCACCACGACGACGACGTGTGAAACACCATAAAAAACATTTTTTTGATGTGCGTTAAAACTGATGTTACTCACCTGAAACGAAAGGAAAAAAATGTAAATTAGTTTTATTCTTATTATTATTATTGTTTTTTTTTTTTTTGTATTTTGGCATAAATTAGATAATCAAGTAAACAAATGTAATTTCGTCAAACGAATGATGAAGCTGTTTCGTTCAGAACAGATACATACGTGATTAGATTGTCAGATGTAAAAAAGCGTACGCACTTGAAATCTGTCAAAATAAAACGAATGCACAGAACCCACGCAAATAAAATGCAATGTCAATGACAGACTCATTGCAGAGCGCCACCTATAGTTCGGTTGAACAAATTACTACTATATACGTGCCTTCAAGGCATTAAAGTCCAATCATTTTGAAATTGGTTTGAGATGAGATTCACATAACCTAGCTGATGCCTAGCCCTAGCCCTAGCCAATGACTTTGACTTTCTCGGTCGATGTCCCAAGGCTGCACGCTCGTTTTTCTTCCCAGGAAAAAAAAACACGTCTTCTTCTGCCGTTTGCATGTTTTGCTAGAGAACATGAATCCGCGCAAGAAGATGCAGATTCAACAAGAGGACCAATACAAGGGCTCACTAACGTGAAGCCCGACTGGATGATCATGCAAATCGGACTCAGATGGCCGCCGGCAATTTGCGCTCGCAAAACTGATTACTGCATAATTTACTTGCGCAGTTGCAGCCAAAGAGATAATGCCAACCAAAATCGTAAATTACAATTACAAAAGGCGGACTCGAGGACCTGGGCTCTCAAGAAAATCTCTTATCCCCATTGGCAATACGATGATGCCCTTGAATTTTGAATCAGAGGGCATCATAGTCTATGCTACTTTAAGAAGTTACTCAAAGTCATCTTGGGTGTTCATTCACTTAATTAGCATATTATGCTATCTAACAAAGTGACCACTGGCATAACTCTATACCAAGTAAGTAATTGTCACACAAATTTCAATGTGGAACAGGTGGTTAGAGATTCGTTTGTGATTTTATAACACTTTGAGTGTTGTGAACTCGTAAAATGACAGTTCATAGACACCATCAGCCAGCATTCAGTCCGGTTGTTGCGCGAAGTTATGCTTTTTTCATGGTGAGTGATCGACTGGACGTATAGTTCCATAAACGCATAACCAGACAGTCAGCAGCAGCGGGCAAACGAGAAGTGTTTGCCTTATAAATTATAGCCAACTCTGGACTGGGTGAGATATGGCGGTAGAAATACCAGTTGTATATTTTGTATCTAGGTAACTGAGTTAGGCCAACGCAACGGCTATTGAGTGCGTCCTATGAATGTATATGCGTGTATATGGGAAACGTCATTGCGGTAAAAACAAATTGTTTGTACCTCACTTTTAATTTCTACCTACTCACCTTATTCTTAATGGAGAAACTGATAACACTATTTACGCACTTTTTGTCCAATTAACGATTTTTATTGATTAATAAAATTTAATACAGTAAATTACGTTTAATTAATTTGATACATTTTTGGTCAATTGTATGTGAACAGTGAATAGTGTGAAATAAATATGGCATTTTGGATTTCCAATTTTTAAACACTTATCATTTCGTGCATCGGAAATTATACGAAAAGGAACTTTAATGGCTTTTCGTTTAGTGTCACAATATCAGTTCTTTCTATGAAAAGAAGAGAAATTTGTGTGAATTTTTTTTTTAGAATAAATCTTCTTAATTTTGAAAATGGAAAGGCCATGATTTTACTTTTAGCCTATATTTTATAATTTTGCATTGAACTTTTATTCAACTTAATTTTAAGATTTAGTCCAGTACGTATACCTTAGGATAATGAAAGGAAAACTCTGCCATCTTTTGTGATTGATCAGCATGCTCTCTGATCTGAAATACCGGCAGTTGTCCGTCCGGTACTTAAATGCAGTTCACAGTTTTAGACGATGTACAAAACAAATGAGAGTAAATTGGCGACAGCTGAAATATAGTGTTTCTCGTGACAGCAAGAGTAACAAAGCATGATCGAATAATAAAGAAGAAAAATCGAAAAATAAGACTCGACAACGTTTTCTAAGTTCAAATTGTATGTTTAAGTCAGAAATCAGTTTATACTTTTCAGATGGTTTGATGCCTTGAATTCGAACCTAACCTCAGAATCTATCCAAAATATATATGTCTACACTTAAGTTAAGAGCTTTAAGTCTTCATATATAACTTTCTAGCGATACTTAGGTAGGTACTCAAAGATAAAAATTAAATAAAATTTCGAATCCAATAAAAACTTAAAAAATACTATCGTACAACCGTCATAATTGAAACCTCCTATTTACGACATTACTAATTTTCCAAAGTTAAATAATCTGAAGATTAATTTCGTCTATCACGTACACATCCCCTTAAGCTGTTCAAACCAAGCCTCTGGCAATGGATACAGCGGCGGCGCGGCGGCGGCGTGCGGCGGCGGCGAAGCTATAACACCACCCCGCAAGGAAACAACAAGTGTGTTTGTTTATATTCCATTCGTACATTCCATGGCCATCAAATTGTTTGTTTATATAGTGCAACGGTTCAAGTGGATAGATGATATTGCTGCCGCCGCAAAATCATTTGCAGTCTTATAAGAACAAAAAAAATCTTCTGCTTCTTATAGCCCAGGGATATAACAATCCAGTCTTTCAATTACCATTCAGAGCAATAAATTGGAATTTTTTTTTATCTGAAGACTGACCAAGTAATAACTGATGTTTAACTGACTCGAACGAAAATTAGATTATGCCGGAAACAGACTTCCAATATAAAGTGTGTATAACATATCAAAACTCCTTGTTAAATATGGGTTAACCGACCAACTTATTCCAGCTAATTATGAAAAAAGTTTTAAGACAAGTTTTTTCTGAAACAATAATTGAGTAGGTAACCGATTACAAAATAACCAATATATAACCAAAGTTTTAATTTAGTAATTTTTAAACTGAATTCTAACATACAAGCACTGTTTTTACTTCAAATCTATGTAAGCCATAATTTAAAAATAACAAATCATGCCTAATAAAATCTTTCTTCAAAATCCAACGTCATCTCCCAAACTATACATTTGAAGTATCTGTATCTATCTTCTGTCCCTATACGTTCAGCCACTTAACTGCAAAGACAGACTTTTGATTGTCTCTGAGCTCAAGCACTTTTGTCTCTTACCAACCAAACGCAATGTGGACATGGACAGGACAGTCAGAATTATAAAGAAGAATGAAATACTGGTATAATATAAAATAAAGCAACAAAAAAAAATCGAACTACATCATCATTATTATCATCATCATCTTGATGAAGATACTGTACGTGCATTTCAAGAACAAGTTCTAAAAAAACATTGACATCAGCTTGGCTAGAATTGGAGAACATTTCCTTTGAGTTCGATTTCAAGCCCATCATCATTGTTGCACAACAGGGAAAAGGGAATAATCATTAAAAGTTAGATTTACAATTCGATTCCAATTAACAGAAAACTGCCAAGCCAACTACTCGCATTCCAATGCGCAACATCTACTCACTGTTTGTTTTTTTTTTTTCTACTACCTACTAAGAAACATATCCCACTAACGAGGTGCGCTCAGCTATGGAACGAATTTTGAAATGAATCCTTTTTTCCACATCAGCTTAAGCCACCATGTAAACTATAGAAGCTGCAATAGCTATGGCAGGCGGCAGCATCCTTAATGTAGATTCCATTTGGTATTGGTAGTTGCCTTTTATGAAAATCGCAACCATTGATCGACTGTTCTTTTTGTATAAAGAGGAGAGCTCGTTAGTAGAGATCTAACTGGCATAACAAGGAGTTTCCGAAAATGCTTTGTATTCGATGTTGCATCAGAATTCAGAGAAGAAGTGAAGTGGGAGCTCTGGATTTATAGGACTTCGACTTCATAGTGATGGGAAATTATCGCACAATGGAGTAACTCTTTCAAATCGTATACCAAACAAAACCAAATAAGCCGACGACGACGACGCGACGCGACGAAGCAGACCAATGATGGTGATATTTTTGGAGTGCGGATCATTATCTTTGATGATTTTTCGTAAAAAGAATTTTTCTTCTTTTTTTTCCAATGTCCTTTGGTATATATGTTGCATCTACCTAAAGCACTAACAATATCTAAAAGGCTATTTAGATTTTCAATTTAAATTGTTTTTGAATACCAAATCGTTCGGGGGTACCGTGTTGTTTCGTGATTTCCCTTGGGCGGTACAAAATAAATTGTCTGAATCGAATAGGGTAGAGAAGCAATTATTGTATGGAAGTTGGTAACGATCAATAAATCGCATCCGAGCCATCATACAATGGAACATGTGTACGGTATAGGCTCTGCGGTTACTGCAATGATATACATAAAAATACAAGTTAACCCCGTGGATCGTTTTTTTTTTTTGTTTAATTTACTCTTTGGTTCCAGAGCTTTGTCAAATTTAACTGTCTGACAATTGAGTTCGATTTTAGGAAAAAGAAATCAGAGTTTTAGTTATTATTCTTTCTATAAGAAAAGGAAAAACAATTTTACTCATTATTCATAATTACTTTATAACATTACTATGCCGAGGCCAATGTGAATGAATATAGATAAATAAATATAAACAAATAAATAAATATTAATAAACAAACAATATAAATTCATATTGTAGGTACGCTAACGAAGATGAACTTCAAATTTGAAAAAAAAAAAAATATTTTTTATTATTAAAAACAGAAGTTTATTGATGGAATCATTCATAGAACATCCTTATTGCTCTATAGTGTTTCCTTATGTTTTCAATTTACTGAACATAATTCCAAACATACCATTGACTAGGAGGCGGCATCGGTGAAGCGTTCGGAATGCAATATTTATCTCGCTAATGAATATAAAATAAACCAAAAAGAATTTATACGCACTGAAAACTCTAATTAGGAATAACGTCCTAATTAGTGAAACAACACAACACATATGAAATTCCATTCGATCCTTGTATGGAATTCCTGAAATCTTTTATCTTCTTCCTTATATATATGTATATATATATATTTTCTGTGGTTCCTTAATTGGAAAAATAAAAGAAGGAAACTGAAATAATTGAATTTGGAATTTATTTCTATTTCTTTACATTTAAGTAGTTGAACTTCAAAAGATGGTGTTTATTTTTTTGGACCAACAGTAGAGCTCAATTAATGTGGTCTAATATAAATTTGTAATTTATACAGTTGAATAATCCAAATTTAAAATTTGAATTCAGAGATGTTTATATCGGATACCTCATTGGATTTGAGTTAAAATCTGGATAAATGGACTGAAAATTATAGCTGTAACAATAACTTTTGATGTTTTTAATAACCCTCATATTTCGAAAAATAATGTCTTGCTTAACTTGGATATTAAATCTTCTTATGTCTTGCTTTTATAAAATTGTCAACTTGTCAAATAAAACTTTTTTCTTATGTCAAAAATCTGTAAAAGTTAAGCGACTGATTCTTATGCATTTTTGATTTTCCCATTTTATCGGGTGTTACTGTACAGACGACTACAAACTAAATTCTGTTTTCTGCCTCATAAACAGCCATTCATGTTCCTTTCACTATCTCAATGTCTTCGCCATGTAATTCCCTAAATATCACAGAGTTAAGAAAAGAAGACAACCAAAAGACCAAAAAAAAACTGTGGAATCCATTAACTGTTTTTCGTTTAATTAATATCTCCCGCCTTGGGCATAAATCACGGACGAAGAAGGACCCTCTAGATCTGATATCGATTCCCCTTCCAAAAGCATCCTTGTTTGGCCATCAGGTAGAAAGGTGTGACATATTTTCCCTTGAGATCGCGTTGAAGGTATAGTTTTCTTCTCTTTTTTTTTGTATTATTTCGAGGAAAAACATTTTCACATTCGAAATATCACCGGCTCAGCTTGAGGAGGAAGAAGATGAAAAAGGTGCATTTTTATAATCATGAAGAATACAACAGGTACACAGATTCCATCATCTGTGTGCTGTATCCAGCAATCCAGCTGCTTCAGTATTCAGCTGAGAACCAACAAAAAATCGAACTAACTAAAGATTCATATCTCTGACGCTTTATTCTTGTTCGGCATGGTCGTAGGTTCGGGTTTCAAAATATGTTTATAGATCTTCAGAAGTGGATAACCTTGCTGTGTTGTATGTGCGGCGATAACACGACAACTCGGTTGAACACAACAGGCTTTTTGTTCCAAGTACTTCTCTTACAACTTATGGTCTTCTCATATTATGGCAAAGTGCGGGTAGGTATGTATGTTATGTACCTATGTTGTTTTAATATTTTATTTTTCAAATTGAACCCATCAGCGCAAAAACCATCAGAGAAAAAGGCATAAAAGATGTGTTCATATATCTTTTGACACACTTCGGCTTGGCAAACAGGAAAGAGAACACAATCAGATAGTAATTTAGACACGATAAAGGTGGATTTTCCAACCGACTTGACAATGTCGCATATATAGGGACCTGGGACACTGCTGGGACATATATGTACTCCACAGTCACAGTGTAAATTCGAAAACTTCATATTGAGACAATCTACAAGGAAGTGGAAGTACGTAACTCACTTTAAGGCGGGCAGGGCTTTTGAACACTACCTATATGCAAGCAGGAAGGAAAGTTCGTGACAGAGAGTTAAATGAGATGTGATTGTATATCAGAAAATCAAACAATGAGATACTCCATAAAATGTGGAACACGGACATGAATACCCAATATTGACGTTTATTGAGAGTGACGGTTATAAATAATAATCTATATTCATAAGATGATTACAAATTTGAATAGATGGCTTTGGAATCATTCAAGTTGAAACAGCTGGATCAATGTGCATATAGGACTAAGCTTTATTAAAAATTAAGGCACTGAAAATCAAATAGGAATTTAAAAAATAAGATTAGAGATAGATTTTTGTTATGAGGTAAAATTTGATTCGCAATGACGGTATTGGACTGACTTCTCACTTCAATAACTTTTCCTCAGTGTTTGTATACATCTATTTGAGTATATTTCGTTTTCACAAAGGAGTTGGGGTGAGGTTTGAATAATACAAATTTGGAAAAAGTGAGAGGAATCAATTCAATGTGATCGCCGTCAATAACAGTCCAGTTGGCAACACATACTTAAAGCCAATCTGACATTTTTGTCCTGAAAAATTAAATTGCTCAAATTTTATGAACGCAATACATTTGAAGTATGCGTTACTAATTTTAAAAAATACTTTAAGCGATTTGAAAATTAAGAGGTTAACCTGTTCTTTAATTCAACTGAATTCTATGAATAACGAATTCTTAGTTACTTTTTCGCTTTTTATAGAAAAAATGCCATAAGGCATACAATCTATTATTTGAATTACTAAAGATCAAATCTCAAAGTTATTTATGGATACACATTTCTATTGCTTCTAGCTTTTCTTTCATAACATAATTTCATTTATAATATATTTTCCATTTAACAGAAATGACATTTGAGTATATTAAAGAAAGAAGAAATTTAATTAAAATGCTTAACATAGTTTCTAACTTGTCATAACATAGAAAAAATATAAAACTCACATGTCTTTAATTTTTTTATAACTAATTAGTCATAACATTATGAATGGACTTCATTAGGTCAAGTGCATCAGCTGCGGTAAAATATAATATAAGCTCCAACATAAGAAATAGTAATATCTAATGTTCTTTGTTTACTATAATTAGACGTTTAGACGCAATTCAAGGTAAAATGTGGTTATGTTTTCGATTATAAAAATCCAACACCACCCACTGAGATGACACAGTAGCTCTGATCATTCATCATGTTCTCGTTGAATATATTTATCGTTGTGATAATTTTCTCATCAGATTTGGCATTATCCCTAGATTTTCGAGTAGTAAATGGAACCAGAGCTGAACCAAACGAGTTTCCTTTTATGGTTTCCATACGTACTAGAGATGGATCCCATTCTTGCGCAGGTACAATTGTAAGTCCTTCTTGGATCCTTACCGCTGGACACTGTGCTGCAGGATTACGTCCGGTGTTTTTAAACATACAATATGGTATTTCGAAAATAACCAAAAACAATCTAAACACAGTGGGTGTTTCCGGTATCTTTGTCTACTTTGGATATTTTCCACCGAATATCTTACATGATATAGGTCTCTTGAAATTACAAAAACCATTGATTTTTGGTCAATCAGTTCAAGCCATTCGATTACCAAGAATGTATGAACTAACTCCGGCTTACTCACAAGGGACACTTATTGGCTGGGGACTAAATGAGGTAAGAAAACAACTTAATTTAATCAATATATTTATTTACTTTCTTGAAACCTTCAAACAGTCTCGTGGAAGGATCCAGAAGAACTTGCAAAAAGTAGAATTGAATGTTTATTCAAGAGAAGAATGCAATAAGCGTCATATAATGCAAATACATCCAACTAATATTTGTGCTGGAATCGAAGGTGGCGGTAAGGGCCAGTGCAATGGAGATTCAGGAGGTCCATTGATTGTTAATGGCAGACAAGTTGGAATTGCTTCGTGGAGTATGAAACCATGTGCTATTGCTCCATATCCTGGTGTTTATACAGAGGTTGCAAATTATATTGATTGGATAAATTATATAATGGAAGAAAATGAAGATGACGATGACGACGATGATGATGACGATGGTGATAATTAAGAAGATATATGAAATAATTAGATATAAATTTAAGTTTAGTGGTTGTTTTTGCAAAACAAACCAAAAGTGGAATTTTTAGTTTTTTAGTCTGTTCAATTTAACAAAAAAAAAAACTTCGCAGAAATATAATCAGTGGTCAGATCACGTGAGTCAATTTGATCAGATAATAATCCTTTCCTTAAGCTGTCTCTATTACATCTCTGGAAAATATCGTCTCTAACGCGATCTGCCCAGGACAAGTGAACAAATTTTCCTTCTGCGAAAATTCTTGAATTTTAATTATGGCTATTTACTGTCAACAGGAATCAATTATTATTACAGACGAAATTTGAGCTTACAAGTATTGGCGTTTTCAATTTTCAAAGAAGCAAACAATACCAGAGAATTTTTTGAAGATAGCCCTGAGTTTAACATTCAGCATTTTCGAAGAAAACTGAAAAGGTTTAAATTAATATATTAAGAAGAGTGTCCAAATTTAAACAAAAAAGTACTAAGTGAAAAGAGCACAATTTCAAAGTTTCTGAAGTTTGTTTGACTTCTAAAATCCCTAAAAAAAATATGAAAGCACATTTTCCAACAAAATGCCCTTTTTTCACACCTCTTCCCTTACCACAAGCGAAGTAGGTATCTCAAATAGGTAAAAATAAAATCCCGTTCAAAGTCAAATTTAAACATCCTCTTCCTCTTTTGATAACACACACAACAGTCTTCCGCATCTGCCGATTAAGAAAAACAAGCGAAACAAATAAAACTCTAATTAAGGGATAACAAACAATGACTTCCTCAAAACAAAACAAAAAATGCCTCCCTCTGTGACCATATGTTGCTTGCCATCAAACTCGAAAAAAAATAAAGCCAAACATCTGCCAATGCAGAGCCATATCGAGAAAAAAAAAGATTTCTGAACTCCTTTTGCAAAGAAAACAAACAAAATCCAATTTGAATTGAAGTGAATGTACATGTAAATTCTCATTAGTCGGCTTATTGTCTTAACTATTGCAGCACACGACTTGCATTGTGTATATACCCCCATCAGCCATCACCATCATTCATTTATTCATTCATTCATTCATTCACCTCCAGCTAAATTCAATCCCACGGGACTCAAGAAATCGCGTTGCGTCGCCAACGAACGTTGTTTATCGGGCATTCTGATTGAAAACTCACGCTCTTTGGATCAAAAGTGAACCAAAAGTCACAGGCGTGGGCGGCCGGCATCGGCAGTGGCAGCGGAATGAAAACAAACGGCATTATGATGAGATTTAAACGTGGTACGTATAGAAGAATTCAATTAAAATGTCAGTGCGGGTGATTATTATACTAGGTATATAGAAATAGGAAACAAACCAGAAATACGAACAAAGAAAAAGTGATTGATTGGATAGACTAGTCGACGATATAATCCGATTCCAGAGCGTCTCATTATCTCCACATAAATTCATCATCAGCACTTGCTTGGTCATTTTATTTTTTTTCTCCCCGTTTGCCTGTCACTTAAACAAAATGTCCTTTCCAGCCATCAGCAACAACAACTGTCACATAACTTACTCCCTCCCACGTACCTACACAAGAACCTACTGGCATTTCATAGCTAATCAGGATTCGTGCAACGCGCAAACTTCACTGCAATATATACGTACTAGGAGCACACTGCATGCATATAGACAGGCTTCTGTGGTTGTCATCAGCAGCAGCAGATGTTCAGACAGTAGTCCACAAGGGATTCCAAGTTGGCCAAACACTGTCTTTATTGCCACCACACGACCTAACATCAGAGGCCTAGACAACAAGGGAATAGCTCAAATGCCCAAGTAACCGGTTGAACGTGTGTCAATCACTCAGCGTTCAGCCAGCCATAGTTGTGCAAAGGTGTTGCACAGGGAACCATCTATGCACGTCGTCGTGTAAACTATAAATTCAAAATCGTAGCATACAGCGCACGCTCGAACAGCCAATAATGCAGAATGCAGAAGGAGGAAACGCGCGCGTTCCAATGTTCAGTTTGTGACGGAACAAGACAGGTTAAATTATGGTCAATGGGGATAGGTTTTGTGCGCGCACAATTTTCTACTGCATCATGTCATGTGGACGGCCAGCCGAGCCGGTACACCAGTTGAACTGAGCAAATGTATGTATATATAGGGATTGACTGGCACTGTTGGCCCTGTCCGTGGGCGATAAATTCCAATAGCACTCCCATATGCACAAATTCGCGTCGCTGATTGCGCAGTACCAATATAATAATGTAGTTTCTGTAGGCCGCGAAAAGACCAGCCGTAGCGCACCATCATCAGCAGCACCCGATTCGATTCTCCTTAAGTAATAGAACATATGTCTCCCGAGCTCGCTGTCTGATTCGAATTCATGGCATGAAGTGCGGAACTAATAATTCCCAAACGAAATTGATGATGTCTGGGCTATGTTTATACGCCGTAATCTGGGAGCAATCGGGTGCGAAGTTTTCCACAAAACTGTACCATATGATTTCGATGTCGAAAAAGAAACGACCTCGAACTAAATTACATAAAAAAAATTCAAATGTGTACTCATAACGCTGAGATTTCAAATGAGTAGTAACAAAACGAACAAAGACTGAGGGCCAGTTAAAGGGTCATCTAATATGACAGATGACAGATTGCTGTAACCTAGGGTGTGTTATACAACATTATAAATAAAACTTTCAAATTCTGGACAAACAAAATTAGATTAGAGGATCATGGTCAGCATCTCAACCCAACAAAATCAAGTGAATTGTATATAAATGTTTATTTATTTTTCTACTGAAAGATCGGAAATATCAGTATTCTGACGCAATTCCTTTTCCTATACTTTTAAAAGTTTTCCAGTTATTTTCATTGCGAACACGTCTCGCATTTCGGTTTATACATACATACATATGTAGTATGTACTATGTATATATTTATTTAATACTGCATGAGGAAACAGAAGTTTATAATTGATTTTCTAACTGAACGAATCTGTTTTTTTTTTCTATAATGAGAATTCAAATAAAAAGTTATGACTCTGTGCTCTTAGATACTCTTATAGAACCAACGAAACATTTACTTTTTATAGCTGACACATGTCGACTATGGCAATTGAAATGTTATTATTGAGACATGATGTAAGATTGTCAATTTGAAATAGAGCGTGAAGATTTTTTTTTCATTGAAATTGTAATTGATTAGATTTTCACTATTCAATTTTTCGAGAGTGTGAATGATTAATGTTTTTGAGTTAAATGAAATGCAGTTTTGTTACACTTAAAGTGGCCTCTGATCTATGTCATTGTCTTGCATCTTTTGGCCTTTGTCTTTTCTCGTATTTTAGTTGCAACTGATCTTTTTCATACCCGATTGAACACAATTTTGATCCGCAAATCTCTTTTTTGCAATTATGGTACTTCTTTAAATTCTATTGTACAACAATTTACAGTAGCTTTGAATTACATGGATCACTTGACAGAAGGCACATTCCCACCTTTGCCGACAGCATAAAAGTATCAATTGTCCAAGCATTAGTGATGGGCTCTTATAAATCACCACAACATCTGTCCCATTGGTAATTTTTGTTTGACCTCTCATGCGAAGGACGCAATATTCAACATAAAGCCAGCAAACAAAATATATACATATATGTATAATTACGCACGACAGATGGTTCTGCAATTTGAGAAGGTCCGAAAAAAGAAACTAATTTAAATTCAAAAATGCATATTCTCGCACTCGAATATAGAATATGTGTAATATTCATGTCGTGACGCCTGACGCATTTGTCAGAATGCGAATATATTTAAAGATGTTCGCACAAATATTCAGATCACCCCCCTAGTAATGATGTTTTTTTTTCTCCTAACATTTTTAGCTAATTATAGCTTTTAGAAGCTTACATTTTTTGGTACTTGTGAGACTTTTTATCATCTCGGCGTGTAAAATTTTCAAAATCAATTTAAAAAATGGGACAAGAACGGAAGTTAAAGCAAATCATTGATTTTATTAATGTTTTAATGAAATTCTTTTAAAACGCTATCAAACATTTAATTGAGATAAATTTTGTGATTCATGTTCCATATTGCAATCTGGTACAAAGTACACTTTCTGTTTGATCGTGTGAATTAATTTTCAAAGTTTGCGCCTGATTGGTATTGGCAGCAGTAAAATTATTCACCAGTCACAGACATTCTGTGTTTAAATATTTGTTCTCACTTGAATTTCTAGGTTTTTTTGTTTAAAGTTATTTATTAAAAGTGCAACCTTGGTTTAATTATTCCACATTGGTATCCATGTACCTACCTATCTGGAAAAATCTTTGCAATGACTTTCCTAAATTTGTTAGTCATATGCATATAAATATATTTTTTTGTGCAAAGAAGTCTTCTGAAATGATTTCTTATTGGTTATTTATTGAACTAAACATTTTTGTTCGCCAAAATTTTTAGCCGTCTCTGTAGAAGAATTATTATAATTAAATTTTCACCAAGTTTTCCAACACGTATTTTTGAGGTGAAACAATGGCGTTCGAGTGATAAGCCGGAAGGGTGTCTGAGACTCTTTTGAGTACGAGTTTAAAAGTATGCGAAAAATTTCTTGATTTCAGATACCTATTTGACATTTATTCGAACGCGAGGAATATCAAAATGGAAGTATGTAAATCATGCAATCAATAAAATCACTAAATGTTTCAGACCTCGTCTAGTGGCTCGATTTCACTTGGGTGTTGAAATGAAAGAATGAAACTTGGTATTTTGTCTTTTTTGGTTGCTTCAGATTCATTATGGCACTATTTGACAGTTGTATACTCAACTGAGCTATTCCATTCCGTTCGCACAGTTAGTCTAGAGATTAAATAATGTAATCATTACTTTAATCTAGTAGACACATCCTAAGATGGCAATGCCAATACAGCATATAATTATGCACTCCATTAAAAGTCAAATAATACTTGGCGCTCCATTAGGAGGACAGATCCAATCACGCTTTAAATGTACTAGGAGGTATCTCTGTAAAAAAAAAAAAACCTTTACTTATAGCCAAAACGAAAACAATCAAACTTAGGCGTGAAACCATTTGGCTTCTTCTGCGGTTATATCCCGGCTCTTTGTATGCATATTCATTTTCGTTCAAAGATGGCCTTTGCCGATACAAGGTCTATTGAACTGCACAAATCTCTTATTATAACGACCGACTCAATGGAATTATGGCTAGCAAAGAAGGCCATCCAGGCAGAAAACCAAACCTCTCACTGTAACACAATCGTGATTGTGTACAGAGATAAAATAAGTATACTTCAATGAGTTGGGTTGTTGGAAACACTTCAGTTTGTTGTTGCCCCATCCACATGGAGCTATTATAATCTTTCCAATGAAATCTCAACGTGCAAACAGACAGATTTGAATATTGAAATGTGCAACTTCGTCTGTCGAAAATGTGCATGCATGAATGAGAGTTGCCTGAAGTGCGATACCAGTAGTAGTTAAACAGATAAAAGAGACTCCTATCTTCAACTTAACTCGTATTCAAGCCCAAAAAGGAGTTAATTATAGAAAAAATGTACATCTAAAGTGATCTTTGAATGGTGTTAGGATACTGATCACTTGGAACACACTTATTACCTAGCCCAAACAAGTCAAGATGAGACCATATCGGGTTCTATATACTCGTTTATTTTGTTGCTCGCATCTTCTGCATAATGCGCATGTCTGTCTGGGTTGCCAATTAATGTCACCATCGGCTTTTGTTGATATTTAAATTAAAATTCAACATCCCTAGTTGACATTTGAATGGGCATTGAGCATGCGGACAAGGAAATATATGAATACCAAACAGATCTCTCCACCAGCAGAAGCAGCAGCACCCAGCAGAGGTCTCCAATCTGCCTATATGGAATAGTGGAATGGCAATTGTGTTAATGCAAGTAATATGCAATAGCAATGGTGGCTTGGGAAAGCGCGCATCAAGTGAGTTGTTGCCGTTGGGCTAATAAATAAACTGCCTCATCTCGGTGGTCCATTCGTAAATGTCGAGTGTTTGGTTAAGATGTCCATCCGTGGTAGGGTAAATGAATATGCATTAGCTGAAATGTGCATTTTAGTTAGATGCATTCAACGGACATGTCAACCGTCCAAAAACATGACACGTGTCAGAATCCCTCTTATTCGGTCTTTATTTTGACAGTTGATGAATTTTTTTGTTTGAACTTTTATTTGTAGCAGTTTGGTTTTTTGTTTTTGTTGGACACGTCAATCAACTGCACCTTTGCATAAGAGATACATCGTCACGAAAGAAGATGATGCACTTTCTGCAGCTGCTATATAACTTGCACACACATCTCACAGATGGGTGTGTAGTGTGCAGCACAACTAAAAAGGAAAGAAAAGTTGAAAGCATACCGAAACGTCAAAAACAACCTGTACAAACATTGCACCTTTGAACGAGTCCATTTGCTGTGCGCAGTCTACCTACATGTTCTATAGGTAGGTTAGGTATACAGTTTATACTAAACATTAGCTCAGAGACAGCAGCGGTAAGTTCAGGTTAGCCATGGCTTGTGGACTTTATCACACTTCATAACTTCGTATAATATTATACAGTCTGATGCTGCTTCTGCTGTACTGCTTCGTCTGTCGTCTTTCACTTTATGTTTCGAGTTAGTATAAAGAAATAAATGAACTTTAATAACAGCAATAAAAAAAAATGTCTTCTCTTTTAAAGTTCTACTTCTGATATTTTTATTATTATTATTTCTTGTGATGGTAGTTTGAAGCTATTTATATTTGAATCTTTCTTATCAGAGACTTCAGACTTAAACATAAAATTCAAGATTGGTTAGCATCTCGAATGTGGATCACTTATTTTGTTTGAAGAGAAAACAGGTTATTTACTTTTACTGCGCTGTCAGAAAAAAAAAATAATATGAAAGAAGTGTTTTCAGTAAAGAGTAAAATTTAAGATCACGATGTCACTGTTGGGATAAAAATCTTTTATAGTTTCTATTTAAAGTTGACACAACATAATCCCAAAGAAGGGGAATTTTATGATGTTATAAACCTAAGGAAGTACCTATGGAGTTCTATTCGGTAGGTTTTTTGTTGGAACAGTGGTTCATTCAGTCTTGACTTGAAGGTAATGTTTTCAGTTGACATTATAAACAGAGATATCAGACTCAAAAATATTTCGAAAGCAAATATTATGTACATATGAACATGAAGAACAAGAACAAGAACACAGGTTAGATAAAATATCTTGTCATATCCCAAATTAAGTCATTAATTGATATTGGCAGCCAGTGTTAGGGTTGTATGACTTATGAGATAGGATCAATTTTCTGTAAACAGTTTTTTTCATACTAACTTTACAGAAAATTTTTACGATTTTCAAAAGTTTAAAAACTTCACAAAATTAATGACAAATTAGTTAATTTTCGAAACTGCGCAAAAGTGAAACCTTAAACAAATTTGAATTACACCTGGAATTGTCAATATACTCGCAATTAAAGATGCTTACAGTTCTTAGACTATCTCTGGGATGACAGAGTGCTTGATCTTCTTCAAAATCATCTTCAAGTTATTTTATATGGAAGTTGGTTTGTACCCGCACATTTTGTTTATTATAACATTTATTTTTTGTTTTCATAAAAAAAAAGAAAATAATAAAAAGCAATAAATCTTCTTTAACCAAATTAACGAGTTAAGTTCTATTCTTGTATGAATTATGCTGGCCGTCATGTTTTAATTCACCCTCATAAAGCACTCACATTTAAGTACATAACGTTCATAATTAAAAGGGATAAAATTTTCTTTTTGCAAAGACAATAAGAATAAAATAATATGATTTAAATCCAACATCAACTCAACACAACAGTAGTAACATACAAAATATATAATTTTTTATGACTCTTTCATAAATTCGTGGGAATTTGTGAATTACAAAGACGACGACTATATCTACTAAAATTTTGGTGGCGCCTCAAACCTGCCGCCACCGCGCCGCGCCGCCACGCCATCGTTATATCGAATCTGAAATAATATTTCCCTTTCCGGTTGGGTTACTTGAACTTTGAAGTTTCCTCTGATGTCTGACCTGCAGAAATAGCTTTTTTGTGTTCTTTCTCATTCTTTTGTGTTTGATTTTTACTTTTTCTATCTGACTCTTTTATTTCTCAGACACACATAAGATAAACTTTGCTTTTCCATTTTTCGTTGAGTCAGAATAACAAAATGTCTCGCCAGGGCGGAAAAGGAAAGGTTATAGTTTCATCATTGAAAATTCCCAAACTCAAATTGTCTGTGGCTACGACGAATCGTTTTTGGCAAACTTCCGAGTTTAGATATTTTTTTGGGTGGGTTTTGCGTTTATTTCGTTGAATTAGATTATTTATTGAGTTTTTTAACGCGGTGAACAAAATAACAGCAACAAAAAATAGGGTAAGGGTCTGCCAGGAGGTTTTTGATATTTTTGGACACTATAGATGTAAGATATTAAACTGATATCTATAAATAGATTTAAGGCGTTTTTTTTTGTAATATTTTTATTCTTGAAGAGGCATTGATAGAACCATAAAGCCGACAATGTAATAAATTTTAAGTAATATTTAATAGTTTGTTGATTTGAAAGCATGTTTGCATGAATTTATCGATTCTGTTATTAACATTTTTGCTTTGAAAATGTAAGTTTTTAAATATATTTTTTTTGAAAAATTCATTCTTATAGCCAATTCTATAAAGTTCAAAAAATCACCTTACTTTTTGATCAAAACTCGTCACTATCACTTTATGAATAATTATGAACCCACAAGACCCATTATAATGGAGATCATAAGATCTGTAAAATTAATAGATTTTTTGGAATATCTACTAATGTATCTATGCATCTTCTCACTGAATTTTCCCATGACCCATTTTTATTTATCTAAACTTAAAATAACATAACGCTGTTCCTGTTTTTGTTTATCCTCTTCTTGATTTATTTATCTGTTGAAGTAGGTAAATTGGAAAAAAAATACGACGAATGAATGCATCCTTAAACTCCTAATATGGGCAAATATTTGAGGGCAACCCTCCTTAATGTATATTTTTTTCTGTTTTCTTTGAAAAGTTCTGATTCTTTTTCGACTTCCTGAGAGGAGGATACATAGAAATATTCTAGTGTGTTAATTACCGAAACGTGAGAATACTTAGAATTCCGCCGACAAATCAAAACATTGAATTTATTGATCTATTGTCTTCACAACCCCTAGGTACCTATAAAAATTGAAATTCTTGTGTTTTCACACTTTTGTATATCTTGAATCAACACATACCGTAGTGTAGAATCTCTTGGGTGTTTGATGCATGACCCAAGTCAAAATGATGAAGAATAATAATACTTACTCTCTTCAATCTGATGAAAGTGCACAAGAAATCAAGAATATAAATTTTACCGCTCAACGGCAATTAATTTCATATCCCAATCCCTGTGTGATTAGATGGTGAGAAGATGATGAAACCCCTCGACGATAATGGTAATTTGTTGGTGGAATTTAAATTTCATTTAAGGACCTTTCAACCATTTCTCATGCGGTCACAAAACTATATTATTTTTTTTTACATTTGAAAATTCTGTATACCTGTTTGCCGAACTTCTTGTGTGGCATACCTCTCCTTAAACCTTAATTTTATATGCATACAATTTTATTGTTATGAAAAAAAACCATATATTGGAGGTAAAAATCCATAAACGACAAAAAAGTAGAAAAAAAAATTTATAAATAAAAATAATAATAAAAGGACAACTCTTTTGTCATGGTAAACCACCAAGTTTCAAGTAGTATGGGACAAGGTACATATACCTTTTACTCCCTAAGTGAATTCTTGGTAAATCAGAGGATTGTCGCTCACGAATTTGTTTTTTTTTTTTTTATGATTAACACACAGAAGGTGGACGAGACCACAAAGGACTCCCCTCCCTATACCATGAATATAATATTTGAGAAAAAAAAAATGTTCACTCCGCAAAGGTGTGTCTACACAATGTCTGTCATGGTAAAATGATCATTTTTTGACTTTAAGTGGGCGGTAAAGTATAAGGTAGGACGTATAAAGTGGATACGCATCATTTAATTTTAATTTTCACATCAAATATCAACTACATGCGGTACCTATCTATATAAAATTATGTAATGCTATACCTACAATAATTTTGAGCTTTTTTTTGTAGGTCTACCTACACATGGCGCGCGTTTAGTTGGAAACCAGAAACAATAACTTTAAATTAAAGTCGTTCCACTTTTTTGTGTGTTTTTATTTTTTTTTTGTTAATGTGTACTTTTTTTCTCCTGTCTTTTTTGTGTTTCATTGATAAACATCTGGATTTAATTGAGTAAGCAATAGATAGACAACTCTAGGTACCACATCGCTACCAGTTCTATTGAACTATTATACAACAACCACTACTGAGAGAGGTGCATTGTTCTCTGATGCAAAGAAAAAGACCGACTCGAAGAACAGTGGGCTGGATAAAATTAAACCGATTCCAAAACTGTTGGAGACAATGGCAGATCTTGTAATATTTATAAAATTGTCTAAGGATAATTGTCTGAAAACTTATTGAAAAACACACAAAACATAATGATTAAAACCGTTAAAAAAACGCAAAAATGTTTTTAAAAAATGTATTTTTTCTTGTAACTACCTTTTTGCACAAAATACATCATGACCAACTTAGCTGGTATTGTCATGTAAAAAGAAGAAGCCCTGAAAACCCAGTTCAAAAGGCTTTTGCCTTGCACACGATGTTCCAACACTATCGTGGAAGAAGTGCAAACTCAAAAAACTCCCAGACATAGAAAAATCCAAAACTGGGATTAAAACGAAACGAAAAATTTTAACGTTTTTTTTTCAAAACTATTAAATATTACATTTTTTCAAAATTCCTATAACTAACAATTTTAAATTTTGTTATTGAATATCTGCTGTTTATAATAATTAAATGATTTGGTATACGTAATTTTCTCAAAATTAGATGAACCGTTTTTTTGAAAATCGTTTTTCTAAAAAACCCACCACAAATGTTATATGATTATTTTTGGTCTGAAAAAATCAAAAATAAATTCTCAAGACAAACAAACAGAAGAACATACAGACAGAAATGCGAGATCTACATTTTCGTCTTTAAATTTGATCAGAACCGCGAGCTCGATATCACAAGTAAAAATGCAGAAATGCGAAAAATAATAAAGGTTTTTTCATTTCAATGACTTCATTAGGAGTCATAACAATTTTCAATTCATGACTATTTAAAGTCTTAAATCTTTATAAGTGTTTTGAAGCTTAAATTAGACTGTGGACTGTTTATGAAAATATTAAACCATTATAATGTAATAAAAAAATAATGTTATGAATTTTGGCCAATTTTTTTAAATCATGCCTTACTGTTTCATCTTTAACTTCATATCTGATTGAATGTAATCAAGTGATTGCAGCTGCAGCACTATTACAACAATTCCTTACAGCAATTAGCATTCTCAAGAAAATCATTGCAAATTTGCAATACGAGAAAACTTTAACATATTGAAGGTGCTGAATATGACACTGAATCATAGATATACGATATTTTTTTTTGTGAATAAATCTATGCGGAAATGTCACTTACGTGTCTCTTATCGAACCTTTAATTACCTCATCAATTTGAGAAGAGTCGGGGAAGCTTGAAATATCTTTATAGACGATTAGACTGTAGACTGTAGAGTTTGTTTGTATCTATCTCATCATAGGATCTATACTAATGGAGAAAATTTTATGACAGAATTGACCTAAAAACTATAGTTTGACGGTCACCCTCGAATGCATTTATGTCACGTTTTAGACGGACAATAGGAATATATGGAAAAAACAAAACGAGAAAAAGACTCTTTCATTTCTCGTTAGAAATTGACTTCATTGATGCGGGCCGGGCGGTTGCAAGCTGGTATAATATTGTTATGTGTGCATGCGCTAATATCTTTTTTTTTTTCAAATCATCATTATCATCATCAATATGGCGTGTGTTGCAGCTATTAAAAGTATTGACTTTTTAATTTCGAAAGGGTCTAGACTTTTTAGTTCGTTTGTTTTCAATAACATATAAATAGGTACTTAGTAGTTATAAGAGTATCTATACTAATATATACATAAGAATGTAGTTTTTTAAATTGTAAGAGTATATACACTCTCGTCGATCGGTGTAAGAATAATAAGAAAAATGGACTGATAAATTAAAAAAGGAGCAGTAGTTTACTGCTAAGTAATATATATCTATGGAGAAATCGGATGATTTAATGAAGGAAAACATGTTAAAATTTAATAAGATTTTCTTATTATTTTAAGGTGATCTTTAAATAAATATGAATAGTAGGCACGAAAAATTTTATTGTTTTAAAGAGCTAACTTATTGATATTTAATTCTTAAGAAGACAAATGCAAAGGCAGTCAAATGGTGCCAGGGCGCCCGTATGGTTGGGTAAGAGGGGTCAGTTGCAATTTCCTGGACCTAAAAGTCCAACGTTTGCAAAATATTTTTAATTTTTAACTGTGGATTATTAAAAATATTTTGTTGTATTTTTACTTAATTTCAAACTTTTTTATCGTCTGTTATTTTTATTTTTTTAATAAAATTTTCTCGTTTCTTGTTCTGATACGAGCACTTCTTGTATAAAAAAAACCAAACCAAAATCTTATAGTTTTTCTTCTTTTATTTGATGTGGTTCTTTTTTTCTGTGTTAACTACTTTAAATTAACTTGGAAAAAAAATTGCATACCTCGATTTACACAAACTGCCTTTCAAAATTGAAATACAATTTTTTTTTTGTTAACGAACAGCTAATTTCAATTAAGTAATAGATGATATCAATGTGAAAGTTATCTACTGCATACTCGTATTATGTATCTGTTTGGATTGAAGATTTGATTTATCTTTGAGGATTTTAATGAAAAAAAAAAAAAATAACTTTCACTAATTTGTCTAAAAGATGGGTGAGTTTATATTGAAAATGTTTATCTTTTTTTTTATTTTTTTAACATACTGAATGATGACTATGAAACTTAATTCGAAATACTTTTATCATAACTATTTGTGTTTGTCTGGAAGTTGATTTTGTAATATTTTTACAAGACAAGAAAATAAGGTCAACAGTAAAATCAACGTATGAGTAAGATAGGGTTTGATAAGATATCTCTGGCTTCAGGAAAAATATTTATATCTGTACAATACTTTGATGTATAAGTAAAAATAACAAATGTTATGATTTAAATTAAATTATGTTAAAATAGAAGCACCTTATAAAGTGGTCCTTATTTAAAAAAAAAGTGTTTTTCAATCGAAAACATCACGTGAATCTGGAAGTACAAGTGGTTATTTTTTTTAGTCACTTCATTTTCTATTGAAGTCTTAGTCTACTTCTAAATTGTTTTCATCAATCATAGGCTGAAAAAACAAAATAAGTTTCAAAAAAAGGTTTTCCCTAAAATTTTTAACTGAGTATACAAAAAGTCGTTTCAAAGTATTTTTCTTAGAAATTTCAGAAAATCAAAACGATTCTGGTTTTGATTTATATTTAATTTCTTAGTATTTCATTTGCAGTGGAATCAAATCATTAATCATTAAAGCTATCGCAAAAAAATTTTGCAGTTAGGCGTCAAGTTTTTTTTTGTATTAAACCACACATATGTACCTACATTAGTGTTACTAATGTTTTCTTTTATCAGTTAGAAAGATGTTAACGCAAGTTTAAATATGAAGGTCTGATAATATTTGGTATAATTTTAGATTCTAAAATGAAAAATTTACTAGGAATAAAAATTAATAAACAATAATAAATCGAATACTCTTTGAAAGTTTATTCAAAAAACTGTAAAAGCCACCAATAATTTTTTATTTACTTGGATTGGTTTCCTATTTTTTTTTCACGTTAATTTCTTTACAAAATATCGTAAATTATTTTACGATAAATAAATTTAAAATATTATTATTGTTGTTGGCTCTATTGTATTGCTCTTTAAACAATTTTATTGCAAATTATCAAACAAAAACTCACAGTAATCAAATAAAAAACCCAAAATTAGCCACCTATTTTTCGCGTTTATTTTTGTAATCTCTGAACTTGAAAATCAAAATCAAAATATTTTGGACGGCCACGCTCCAAGATAGGAATTTTTAAAGATTTTGTTGGCTATGCTTTGAAGCAGTATTGTACAGAAGTTTTGTGATTAGAATGAACAGGAACTAGCGAACTAGTGAACTAGCTGCAATTCAAAATACTAAAAAAACTAATCTGTGTTTTTAGAGAATTTCCATTCAATGGGCAAATTTTTTTATCATAATTTTACACCTCCGATTTTTTAACTTTTTTTGCTTTTATAATTTTTATATAATAATATAACAAAATTTAGTAAAATAGTAAAGTTAGATATTTCTATATCTTGATGAAAAAATTTCGTGATGACAATTTTTTATTAATAAGAATATTTACCAAGATAATCGATTTCGTCCTGAAACTCCATTAAACTCAAGATGGTGGCCATCCCTCGAAAGAAATGAGGGGAGAAAACAAAGTTATATAGTATACATGGTATCCTATAGCGCATATCGTGATTCTACCTTTTTCACGCTTTTGTTATAGACGTAGTTGACCTAAGATTTGTTTTTGTTTCTGACATCTGGGATTGATTCCTATCCTCGTCTATCTATAGACAGAAATGTTATTTCAGGGGCTGTTATCTCCTGCGAGAAATTGACAAATTTTCGAAAAGTCAAGGGTAGAATGCCTCCCACACTAGCCGTCCTCACACTAGGCTCTCTCCATTCCTACAATAACACGCAAACAGGAATGGTTGAAAGTTGTTAGTCGCACTACTTAGTCACATGAAACCCCTATGTGTTTCTTATTTTAATACATTACTAATTGCCTTGACTAAAATACAAATTTTTTTTTTAAAGCTAAAAAAATAATATTTGTTTATTCATTTCGTCGATCAATTTTGTCTTCCTAAAATTTTGAGTGTATTTTGTTAAAAATTCAGATTCACTAATTCTATCCATAAAATAATGTACATATAAAAATATACAAAACATGTTCTCCCTTTTATCATTCAACTCGTATCCAAGGCCATTAAGTTTATAAGAATCATATATCTTTCATCATTTATAGTAATAAATACATCAAGAAAACATTTTTAGATCAAACATGACCTTAACATAAATTTCTTTACCAAAACAAAAAAATTATTCTCGTCGGAATACTGTGGAAAACTATTTGTATGTAAAATTAATTTTGTTTCAAGCCCCTTTTACTAGTTATGGAGTTAAATTCTCATATAATTATGGCAATAAAATTTATTATGACTAATCATGCGTTTTATTTGACCGCAAATAAAACAAAAATAAAAAAAAATTGATATATGGGATGCCTCTAGACATTAAATAATAATTCAGAATGTCGCATCGTGGGTCGCTGCTGCTCAGCCGTTACACAAATGATCTTTTTCCCTATACCGGAAAGAGGTCTTCGGTTACCATTTTAAACGTTTTCATACAGTGGAGCCAATGGCCAAGTCAAAGTCTTTGGGGATAGCAATAAATTATAGTTTCACATTAATTAGTTTTTGTATTTTTATTTTTTTATCAAGATCAACAATATAAACTGGTTGTACGAGTAGTCTAATATGCGAACAGAAACCCCTTTTTTGAGGCATTTTAACATTTCAACAAGTAATAAAAAAAATCGTTAAAAATAAAATGCAAGATTAAGATGTGATTGTTCTTAAAGTATTTTTTACAAATTCTTTAGTTAGATTCTTCGATAAAAATTTACTATGACCCGTTTCTGAAATATGACTTAAAGTTCATATTAAGCTGAGCTTTTCTCGAGGAAAAAAGAGTTGAAGAAATATTGTGAGAATTAGGTGATCTTTAAAATTTTGAAGATAACAATTTTCTTAGGTACGTATTTGTTCTCTGCACAAATGTCCTAATACGGATTTTGGTGAAGTTACAATTTTTTGTGATATTCCATTTTTTGCAGTGCGAACAAGCAACATCTACATCCGAAACATTCTTTTCAGTTGGTAAGGCTTCACTGTTACCTAATCCAACTTTGAAAAGTTTAATCCAGGACTCGCATTTTTTACTATGGGTCAACAACTAGACCTAAAAGCTAAGCTACCTTCACTACGTCAAAAATGAAAAAAGTTTAAATTTAAAGTGATAAGTAATTAAAATTGTGTCTCAAACCTACTCTATAGGTATATAGCTTGTTACATTGTGCCCAACGTTGCGTTGCCACTGCTCTTCACCTCCGTTTTGTTTAGTCTTCTGCTGTTGTTGTCATTTGAAACCCTAACGTAAAGTGATCTTTTGTTAAAGCTGATGGAACAATGCCAACCGAACCGCTTTGAATTTTGTATTTATAATTAATTAAAAATTCAGTTGCCACTCATCACGATCATCATCATTATCATCATCACAAGTCACAGCCACAGCACATCGCCAAACTAAGAGTCATGATCAACGTTTGCTATCACCATCATTTGAGTAGGGCTTGCTTGGGTCTGGCATCTGACTACTAGAGATCTCTTGCCACACAACTTCAATCTTCGTAACCTTGTCCTATAACAATCCACCGTGAAAAGAGCAGCAAACCCATTGACAGCATATATACATACATATGCAGTAGAGTATCTTGTCTGGTCGGAGGCTGGGGTGTTTACGTAGATTCAGATCGGAACTTGGTAGTCATTCTTCTTTACATTTTGATTCCAATTCATTGCAAGCGGTAAAAGCCGAGAAAGTATCTCGAAGAAACCGAAAACATGCTGGGATCTGTGAATCCACCGCTGCCGCCTTCGTCGTACTGCACCGCCAATACTACCACCAAACCATGCGTCGTGGTCGTGGTCGTCGGAGTGGATGAAAATATGAAATTTATGAGGGATCACGTGTAGCTCTTTATCCATCTAAACACATATAAATGTATATGCTATGCTCCACTTTTGCGTTTTAAATAAAATTTATAAAAAAAAAATTATTGAAAAGGGGCGTCATATGAATCTATCTTCACCTCTTTAAATGCCGATCTCGTGGTGTAGAAATTGTATTCCTTTAACTGTCCACAAGTTTTATGAATTTTTGTTTTCTGAGAACTCGGGACTCGGACCAAAAACTGACCAAAGCATATTCAAAGCTTATCTATCCCAGGCTCTGGGGACAAAACATAATAACACATATATTATTTCATTCGTGGTCTTGGTGGGCGTTTGCTTGATATCGTCTAATCCGATTCTGTTTTGTTATTTATTGAAAGGGTTTTGGGGAAAATAAATTCAGAATTATATCAGTTTTGTTTCAGTTTTAGTATAAAAACGAAGATGAACAATTTTGTAAAGTTCAGCGGTTTAGTCTTCATAAATAATCATATTACAAATTCTAATTAGAAAGAATTCCATAATAATTTACATGCTTGAATTTATTAATATAGTTCATAAGGCTTTTAAATCGTTGTTTTAATTAGAGATAACACAACAGAGAGCATTGAATTACGTTTACCACTTAGAATATTGAATTTATAAAAAATGTATGATAGACAAATTTACGGTATTTAGCGAAATACAGTTGATTTTGTTGTTGTTTAAATGTCAAAAAAGGAAAAAAAAAATCACACGAATATAATTAAAAAAAAAAAAATATATAATTCGACAATGGCTATGATCAGTAAAGTGTCGCCTTGCAGAAAATGTAATACATATTATAAAAACCATTTTGTAGTGAAAAAGTTGCAAAAGTGCAAACATAATCAAAAAATGTAAGATCTTTTTGTCTGTTTAGTAAGTTTTTTTTTACACTGTATGATATGCAAAAGTATAACAAAAGGCAAGGGCGTGTAGGTTGGATCAAGACAAGAAAAATGTCATATATGTATGAGAGGGAACTAATCAGACCTTACATTGCGATGAAAGAGAAAAGAGTGCGTTCCGCAATTCTGTCGGTCAGTTCTTCTTGGAACTAAAGGTTTGAAGCAGGTTCCATACAGGCAAATTTGAAAGTTTTTTTAGCTCCAAAACGGTACCTGCAATAGAACCGGATTGTAATTAAAAATTTTTTTTTTAAATATATACTTTTCAAAGTCTTGAAATTTGGTGGAGATGGTCCAGGCTGAAAATGGTGATAGTAAAAGAAACTATCTGCGAAAATAAATTTATCTAAAAATAAACTTTAAGAACAGAATCTGGGTTTAAAAAAGCTATGGCCACGAAATTTTTAATTTTACCTATTTTAAGAAAAATATTTGTTTTAAATATTTTTTTTTTTTTGAATTGGGTTTTAACCTAAAAGGGGTGAAATTCCCCTTCTCATTTGATTTTTTTTACCTAACCTTTTTTTACAACAACTGCAAATCTCCCTATATATGTTGCTCCAAGTTTTCCCGTACCAAACTACATTTGTTTATTTACTGTCATTATTCAGTAGTTAATCCATATTCAATTAATGTAATTATTATTAATCCAATTTCATTTAGTTATTCCATTTATGTAATCCAAAAATCATCCAGTTTTTTGTAGTTATTTCAAATTAATATAATTGGACTTTTGGATTAAGAAGTCTTTTTAATCCAAAACTTGCAACAAGTGTCCAAAAAGTAATTCAATGAACGGATTCAAACACCAAGCTGACTGATGGAAAAGCTTTTGTCTAAAGACTTGGCCAAACCAGGACCCCTCTAAGAATTCAAGCGTATGAAAAAATATATAGCAGCATTCTCTTTACAATGGTGTTACCATACAATTATGAGAAAAAACAGTATGGTGTACTAGGAACTAGGACGTATACGCACTTTTTTGTATTTTGTTTTGAAAAAAAAATGGCTCAACACTTTTGAAAGTCAATATAACGAATGGATGAAATACCCGTACCATCATTTATTTTGGCATGCTCAACTTTAATTTTCTAGGGACATGGTTGAACCGCTTCACTTTTATTAAACGTGTATGTATAATATAGTAAGTCTTCCAATAATCAGTTCATCTTTAATAACAAAAGTGATAGCCATGTCACGAAAAGGAAATATATAAGATTTGTATTGATTTTAATAGTTATTTGAGACTTCTTTTAAAACTACGTTTTATTTGAGAAGTTGAATGTCACATTTCTGCAAAAGTTTTTTTTTAAATTGCAGAAGCGTTGGATTTTTCATAATAAAATTCACAGCAATTCATGAATCTTAAATTCAACTTGAAATTCCTCAGTGTATCTACCTACCTATTAGAATCTTAATAAAACGCTTGAACCAATTTCGAAACAATTTTACTGCTTTATAATAATTCTCGTCACTTTATTTATTTTGTTTTTTACTTAAAGTTGCATAAATTAATAATAAACTCATTCGTGCGCATGAAATCAAAACATGTAGTAAATCAACGATTTAAAGTGGGCTTCATGAATAAAAATCTAATAAAAACAAAAAAAAAAAAAACAACAAAGTTCAAGAGCATCTCAACTCGCTATGCACATCAAACCGATATAATGGTAAGACGAAAACTTTATGTTGTTTTTTCTTAACGTTTACCAAACAGCTTGGGATTAAGAGATGTTCGCTCGAAAAGTTCGCCGATTTATAAGAGCTAAAAGAAACCAGTTATAAAACGAGAAGACTCAAGTCTGTCATTATTCGTCATCAAGACGTGCAGTTTGGTGACTTCATTTCGTACTTCATGTTCATGTGATGTTCGATTTGGACGCAATGAAAACTCACCGCAAAGTCATCATCATTTGTAAATGTCCAAGAGAATGACAGCAACCGGCAATCGTGTAGACACATCTAGGCAAGCTCCTTTTCTTATGTACATAGATTTTAGCTATTCAGCTGTGTCTAAAGTTGTATATTTCTCGAGGTTATGACTATGATGTGCATTAATTTGAAAAATGCATATAAATTCGTAGGCTTTATGTTGAAAGACATTAAAGAGTAGAGAAAGAGAAAAAAAAAAGAGGTTTAATGGTTTGGTTTGCCACGTGTAGGTGTCTATAAGAAATCGCTAAGCAATCAAGCTATACATCATTTTCATCGAGGATATCAGAATTATGACGGAAATGAACCCTATTAACCCACAAATAAAACGAAAAAAAAATTGTACAAAATTTAAACTGTGGGCGAAAAATGTACCTACAGAAACGATGTTGTTTGGAAAATTATTTTTGTTCTTACAATTATTAATTAAATGTTGTTAAATTTAATCCATAAAGCTATGCGCAAAGCAAATTACGACAAATGTAAATAGTGAACGTGTAAGAGACCACAGGGGGCAAAAATGACACAAAAACGATTGTTTACTTCAAATTAAGTTGGATAATTAATAATTGGCGTTCTTTTCTAATATTTTCTTCTCTTTATTAAAAATTTTTTAAGAAAATTTTCTGTTCCACATGCAAGACGAAAATGAGAATATTTCATAAGATCAAAAAAAAATTAGGTTTATTTCTTATGGGAGTGATTTTTGCGCAAAAAAAGTTTTTACCGTTAAATTTTTTATCGAACTCCGCTTCAGGTTGGAGTGAAAAAAAAATTTCTCGGAAAAAGAATAATAAGAAAATATTTTTTTTTCCCACATACCTAAATTTTTTTCACAAAAAAAAACTGTATACTAGGCTCAATGACAATAAATGTAGATTTGTAGAAAGAAGAAAGTTCACAATTTCATCGAATATTAACAAAAATTAGGACTTAATAAAGCAAAATTTTGGGAGAAATTTCGAATCCTAGGCGTTCTAACTGTTTGTTATCACTGAAATTAGCTCTGTTACAGGTGTCATAAATGGACAAAGAAGAGGCTTTAATACACTTGAGAGACTTCTATTTCAGGGATCCAATACTCGTATGTATATACATATGTAGGTACATATACTTTTTCGCTCGAATTGTCTCCGAAAGGTTTTGTAATAGGGACAATCTACTCACTCCTCAATTATTATTATGGACAATATAAAAATTTTAGGCCAAACAAAATTGACTTCCCTAAACATTTGTCATTTAAACCTGATCTCTAAGGTTATCATCTGTTTCCAAGACGTCAATAAAAAACACAAAATATGTAGCTCTTTGAATACGATTACGATGAAATTAAAAATCACAAATGTCCAAATAGTTGTTTTTTTTTTTGTGGAGTTATTTAAGAAAAACAAACAAGAAATTCTTAAAACAAATTATAATTCAAATATATTCTCACTTAGGTGTTAAACAACATATTTCAGCTATGTATGCTTATTTGTTTATAATTCATAATGTTAATCACATAAAATACTGTCTTCTCACCTTTTTGAAATGTTGCAAACACCATCAGTGTTAAAGCTATACCTACAAGCCTACAACATACTTATTATAACGTTAAATAAATTCTACTTGCATTTCAACGAAAGAATTCATAAGTAAATATGATGTCTGTTTCATTCAACACATTACCCCATACAATCAAATTGGATTACATCGAATATTCAGTAAGTTAGAACATAACATATTATGCACATAAATTTCATTTGATAATCATCATCATCATAATCATCTTTCATCGCATTAGTTTTATTTCATTGTTATTCTTACACATGCCTCCCAACAACAGACTGTTTAGTTTGTAAAGTAAAAACAAATAAAAAAAAAACAAATATTTATTTGAATGAATCGCTGGAAAATATCTATTAGGTAGTCTACCGAAAAAAAATAAATACATAATTTCAACACTAAATTCTGGGTTGGGCTTGGGCTATGGCACTTGGGTTGTGGAGCGTTGCATATACTTTCTTATCTATCAAAACACACTTCTTAACTCTTTACAACAAGCAAAGATAGATAATTCAAAATTAATGTTTTCTTCTATGTTTAATTTTAAACACGTAAATTTAAATTGCCTCTGTGAACAGTAGCGACATTAAGGTAGGCGTCACTCTCGGGCTATGGAATCAATGGGGCCCAATTTAAGTTAATTTGTATTTATCAAACTAAAAAGTTTTCAGAAATAAATCCTGTAAAAAAATAAACCGAGTGGGATACCAAAATAAGTGCGCTTCGGGGCCATGGGCGCGTACATTTTTTTCCAGAAGCGGATTTCTTACAGGCAATGAGCAAACCATGAGCTACGACAGATAAACAACCGTTTATTTGTCAAAATTCCATTGTTAAAAAGAATCAAATTTTGTTTTTAATATTTTATAAGAAAAATCGTTTAGCAATGAATAATTCACCTGGGTAAATAAACATCTGACTAAAAAATTATAATTTACTTCTCTGATTAACGTTTATATTTTTCATATGGTGCGAGAGATAATAAAAATCTCTATGTATAATTGTTGTCTACAGTGAAATAAACGGGGTACTTCCAAGAAAACTGATTCGCCATTCAAATTTGTCTAAATGATTCTAAAAGATAGAAAATTCCAAGGTGATTCATTTAATTATTGACAAATTTAGCCAATTTTGTTATAACTAGCTATTCCCGGTTTCCGGTGTTGAAATCTCTCAACAATGCAAACAAATTATTTGTCATAAGCTTTTTTTATTTGTGCAAAAATTATATTGAAATAAAATCCTTAAGAATGTTTTTTTGCTAGCAAATACCATATACAAAATGAGACAAGCTGAATCTTTGAAACCGGTCTGAGAAGGTCTGAATTTCTTTTTTTTATTTTTATTTTTCCATATGATCGCATTACCATAATCCAAATGTATTCATCAGATAATATAAACTTATACCAATGTAGATGTTTATAGTTACAAAAATGATATATAAATGTATCTACAAAAATGCAGATTATATGAGGGTTTTGTATGGCTTTTTATTAAGTATCGTATCGGGCGTTAGATAAATATATATTTTTCGTTCCAAAACTAAGCAAAAAGATACGTTTATATTTTTGCTGATTATATCGAATCAGCAAATAATGGATTCAGATCGTCTTTTTTTTGGTAAACACGACGAGAGAAAAAAATGTTTGAATGTTTAAAATTTGACACCTTGGAATTTGGGTTCCAAATAAAAACTATCGATAGCATTTTTATTATCTTATCAAATAAATGGTCGGTCATTGATCGAAAATTGACTTTGAAACATTATTTGCTTTGAACATTGTTTGCTTTTATTTTTTTTTATTTTTTTCTTTATTTACTTTAGATATGTTTTTATATAGATGAGTCTTATTGTTATAAGGTAAAATTGTTAAATTCAACCAATTCTTTTTTGTACAAATAAGCCGACTCATATCCGGTGATGAAATAAAAATTAACGTTGTGAGTTATTTGGGTTTTGATTTAATTTATTAAGGATTTTTTGTATGATCAAAAATAGTTTCTTTTCAAAACATTGTTGTTCCTAAAATCTTATTTTAACATACGAAAAATATTGAAAATTTGGCATGAGGGGATAGAAGCGGAAAAAATTAAGAGTGTTAGGTTAGTCCTGCACGAGCTTGTTAAAATCATATAGATAAACGTATTACAAAAACAAGAATGTCATTAACGAAAAATGGATATGTGAATTGCTAAAATAATCAAAAATAGAAGTTTGAGCTCCAAAAAGATGTCACCTAATGTATCAACTAAATACAAGTTTTAAAAAAATCAAAAACTAATTTCATTCTTAAGAATTTTCAGAATTGCAACTTTTAGTTTCCTGCTATAGGACCCAGAATGTTAGAAATTACCAATTCAAGACGCCATAAGAATAAAAAATCTTCAAATACCTTCTAATTTCTGATGGGATTAGCTTAATTTTATTCAGGTAGATATTATTTTGAACATACATACATATGTAGATATTTTTGTTATTTTAACAGGAAAAACAACCTGTTGTGCATATTTAAAAATGTTTACAATATACGGTACAATAGGAAATCCAAGAATATTTTTTTTTTTTTTTTGAAATATGTATTCATTTTTGTCCTTGCACAAACTCTACCTGTGTAGGTATGTTTATACTATGGTTGAATACTTGACCATAAAGTGTCTTTGGTGTAACAAGATGGCAATAGTGATACAAATCGTTCTTGTATTTTATAACAGCTCTAACAAATTACACGTGTTTCTGTTTACCGAAGTACGGATTAGGATTTTTCTTGTACCTTTTAACAGGTTCAATACAATAACTGAACTAAAGGTTTCAACATAATTAACTTGTTCCGTTCTTGTAACATTTACCAGTATATCTACGATATTATAAAAAGGAACTCGTTGTGACAAAAGAATTGTTCTTTGCCTATTGTTTTTGGCACAGGTAGGTAGGTTGCTATCTAAACTAAAGAAAGAACCTTGTCGATGCATTTGTTCGATTTTTCTTTAACTGCCTTTAGGAACTTCGAAGCGAAACAAATTGATTGTTTTAAAACGCCACCCCCAAAAGGGGGTTTCAATTCTTGAAAACCGCGAAGCCGCCAGGCAGGGTACTTTTACTTTTGAAATATTCACACCAAATTTGATATTTCTGGGTTTTATGACAACAATTTTATAATCTCCCAAATTACATAAGTTGAATTGTTTCTTATTGCTGGCCACACCAGCAGAACTGTTAACTTTGGCTCTATATACAGTCTGTTTAATATAAGATGTGACAAAGAGGACTAGGATAAAAGAATACAAAAAGTTAAAAAAAAAACAATGGCAATAATCCATTAAAATGTTTCTTAAATCAAATTTTTTACCAAATAGTTTTTGGTAAAAAAAAAATTCAAACTGAAAATTTTAAGAATATATGTAGGTAAACTTATACTTTTTTGTTCAAACTATTTTTTTTTAAGATTTTATGTTGCTATGCACTAATTAAAATAAAGTTCTCTTATAAATTTAATTTGACATAAAAAACAAGCATCGAAGACTTTTTCTTCGTTAAGTAATGAAAAAAAAAAACTGATCTGACTGAAAAAAAAATGTTTTTTTTTTTTAGCTTGATCTCTTTGCAAGATGATTGAAAATCCCCAAACTCTCTGTCGAACAAGAAACATTAAATGAACCTAAATGGCACTAGAAATTAAAAATTTATTGCAGTAGGTATGTTAGATTATCACGACAGGCAAAGTGCGATTATTTCTGGTGAGGTCTTGGTGTGGATCAAAGTGCTTTTTATTTTAGGTATTAATGATGTAAAGCCACTTATATCCAATCTAAAATATGGCTAATCACAAAAAAATCTTATCAATTTTTATGTAGGTGTGTGGAAATAAATTAAATAGGTAAGTATTACCTTCTAATATTTTCACTGATAACAAATATCAACTTTGCAATCGGTTGCTATCAATATATTCGATAAAAAATTGTCATAGAACAAATTTAGTACATTAAGGGTGGAAACCCAATCATAAAATATCTAATACATACTTGTTTTTGTACCTGCATTTATACCATATTTGTGTAAATTTCATAGTGAGTTTAAGATAATTTACTAGGATACTAAATTGTATCACTTTCCAGGTGGAGGAGTGAGAATGTATAATGATTGGACTAACTTTAAGGTTAATATTTGATGTAAAAACATAACAACTTTCGGGTCCCAAAAACGATTTTTAATTCATAAATTTTAATTTTAATTCATAAATTTTATAACTTACCATTTAGTATTATTCGCAATGTTAAATTCTCCAATTACATGCGTTGCTATTGAATATCCAAAATAGGTTGAGCTCTCTCCAAACTTGACGATCGGGAGTCGATTTTCCAAGTTAAATCCATATGCACAATAACTATTGCTAACAATTAACACAAAAACACTAAACACCAAGCAATAACAGCTTAAAAAAGACATGGCACTTGTGTGAAATGATTTCACTTGATCTGTTGGTGTCGAACAATTTTGTTTTTCAACCACCCTAACGGACTTCTGCTCCACCATCTGCAACTGACAACATTCAAAATGCATTTTGTTTATTCGTAGTATACCTATCAGTACACTGCTGATCTAAAAACAGATATCACCTGTGTGTATTTTTATATTTTTCTATGACGTACCGTACATACACTACCGCTCACAGATATCAAGCAATATCACTTAATTAGATACGCTCTATTTATTAACTCACAATGTTTATCTATTTTGTTTTCTTTTCTTCTTTTTTTTTTCAAGGAAAAATACAAAAATCAATACGTTTAACTGTTTAGCAGAATTAATTATAATATTCCCGCCCAAACACTATTCGACGCACACTCTCGTTTCATGTTTATCATTATCATAAATTACATCATCGTGCTGCATAAATAACGTATTGTATCTTCTTCTTCCTATTCATATATTCAAAAAAAAACATGCGAAAATTTGAAAATAGATATAACAAACTAACGTAACGAATACGAACTAGGTAATAGGTATGAAAGAATCGCAATCACTGGGTCGACGTGGTGTTCGCGGTTATTATTATAAACCGCAGAACTATTTCAGAAGAGATACCAATCGCAGCAGAATTAGAACAAATAAGGTTAAACACCTTTTAAGTCGAAGAATGTGGCAAAACTTAGGGATGATTTCACACGTTCGCTGTTTTGTGCTGACCAAGGGCCCACCTTAACTTAAAGCTAAGACAATAACAAAACAAAAAAAAACATCGACAATGACAACGACAACGGACGACCTAGCTCTTTTTTATCGCATTCCGTAATCCGCCGCTGATCGCAAGTCACAACACACGACGTCAAAGCACAACACATACAAGACAACATTTACTATACACTGTCATTTGTCTTGTCCTATACGACGTTATGCAGATTTTCCAATTTCCAAGCACAGTACCTATACACAACTCTTTACCTAACTTAACTGGAAAGTGAAGTTGGCAGTACTTAGCCGTTTTGTTACAAAAATACCGTCACTCAGCTGTTCTTCTTAAGCAGAAGATACATCAACAAAAAAAAATGGTAAATGGAAAAGAAAAGCACTACTTTCAGTCAATTAAGTAATAACAAATAGGTCAAACAGCTTTGATAGAATCGACAGATTAGGAAATTATAGAATAATCTTATAGGAAAATACCATACACAAAATTGTCGTAGCTCTTAATGTTTCAAAAAAGAAGGAGAAAAACGGAACGAATGAAACCGTGTCTGTAACTACCTCCGACAACGAATAATCCTCAACTGATGAGAGAGATACAAATTTACTTCATAAATGTGGTCTGCGTCTGACGTCTGAGGAAAACTACGAAAGTGTTTGATGTTGCAAATGAAGTGAGTATATAATTTTGGTGGTGACTGTAGAATGTTTGATGTTCGATTTAGACAGAGCATTCACGTGACAGGCTATACCTTATTATAATGTGAACTTTGTTTTTCAAATAGTTTTTTTTTCCTAATTCTGAATTCGAGTTCATTTCATTTTTTGTTTAGATGTAATGTTATGAGGTGAGATAAATAGTGAAAACTGGTAAATACCTTACTGACTCCCAGCTTAAATAGAGGTTTAATTTTCATTGTTCCAAATCCTAAAAAAAAACATGAAAATAAACTAAAAATATCTGTAAAGTAATTTACCAAACAATAATACCTATTAAAATTTAAGGATTTTTAGTATTGGTCTACTGTATTAATTTTATATCTATATATATTTAAAATAATTTTAGCGACCTGAAGAAGGACGTAAACACGACCGAAACGTCGTCGGATAATAAATTAGAAAATAAAAAGACGTACATATAGCCCGCTATCAGAATAACATTTCGGAAGTATTAATTTGAATTTCAAATAGAAAATATTTCGGGGAAGCTTTGTATGTCATATAAAATCAAAACTACAATTTTCAAAAACAAAGTAATGGCGGCAAACATTTCAACTCTTATGTTCAAAAGAAACTCTTATTTAAAATGTTTTAAGTTTTAAAATCATATTTTGAATGAAATAAACGTAATTTTATGACTTTAGAGCCTGAATTTTTAGAACAGATAAACTGGATACTAGAGTGACTTGTAGATTAACTTTGATTGGTTTACTAAGGCCTAAAAAAATTTACTAATAGATTCTTAGATCATAGATAGATCATCATAGATTCTTAACTGTACATTAGGAAGAATTCTTGATAATCAAATTGACAAAATGGCCTTTATCTTAGCAACAAAACTTAGCTTTACGATTTGTTATTTTAGTTTCAAAATAGATTTTAACGGCATTTTATTTTCGGTTGCACCAATATTTAACAGGCTTTTAAATTTTAAAGTGATCTCTATTTTGTATCGAACAAACGTCATTTTAAGACTTGAACGGTTATTAAATTTTTAAAATCTTTTGGGAAACCCAAGTTCCCATTCAAGTTACTTGAACTCTTTAGTTAAACGTGAGGTACTTGTTAAGACCCAGTTTTGTTTTCCTTTTGTGGACCGAAAGGTCCTGAACACCCTTAAAAGCTGTTTTGAATCAATAAATTTAACAATTTAACACACGAAATCTTACAATACTTTCAGATCTGTCTATGAAAACAAGGAAAACTGGTGCAATAGATTTGACTGACACATCTGACAATCGCCTGCAACTAGCTTAACTCAGATATGGAGAATTTTAGTTTTTATATTATGTCGAGTCGACCTTCTACAAGAAAACATTTAAGAGCGATAATTTCGTCAAATTCCCAAAATTCCGTTTTTTTGCTTAACTTACTTTTAAATAACGAAGTTGTTAATAAAATAATGTATGTACCTACATATATGCTTAGTTTCTAGCTCGCAATTTTGTCTTTAAAAAAATGTTAGAACATTTTGGTACAAACGACAGACAACTTCTGATCAGTAACAATTTGCATACAATCAATGCGAAACATTCGGACACATCAATGAAACAACAATAACAACACGTTGCTATTATTTTTATTATTATTAATTTTTCGTCGTCACAACAGTTCCGCATCAGTTTGGGTTAGCCTTTAAACGGTAAAAGAAAACATTAAAAAATAAAAATTTCTAGTGGTAGCGACCAAAAATCGTTAAAAGCTATTTTGCAAAAAATAACGGTTTCTTGTTCTTAAATTCGGAAGTTTTTGAAAATACATGACTTATATATATTCGTTTCAAAGATAATCACCCTTTTGCGATTGTCAACTCTCAATTTGCGGCTGATAAATATAGAATTTTGGCATTACCCAATTTCGTTGAAAATTACAATTTCCTTCTTATTGAAGAAATGATCAAACATTTATTTAATTGGTTTGTTAAATATTAAATTTCAGCATTGATAAAATTAGAATTGATCGTTGATCTCACATTAAGGTTAAAAAATATTTCAGAAAACGAAATCCCAGAACGATATCAACATTTTACTCGAATTACAAGAATAAAAACAATTGTCACAACTATTTTGACTTAATTCAAAACAATGCGACGTATTACTTCTTTCTGGAGGCGAGGTATAGCCATAATTTACCATGTTATCGTTCGATTTTAAAATTCAAAATGTAAACTCTGAAAATTGAAAGAATTTTTTTGTAAAAATAATATTTTTGTATATACCTATGCATTGTTTTTTTTATTTTTTATCAATAATTTATAATTAAACATTATTACGTTTAAATCGAACGGAGACGTCGTAATTAATCCATGCAATAATAGTGATCGCAATATTTTTTTTTTTTTGAAAAGTTGTGACTGATACACTCCTAATTTCTAATTTTGTTCTTAGTAATTAAAAAAAAGTTCTGTTAATTTTTAAGATTAAACCGAAGTGTATGGAAGTGGGCATAAAAAAAATTCAAATTCCTATAACTTTTAACAAATATGTAGTCAATTGTATAACGTTTAAAATCGTGCATTTATATGCTTTTCCCCAGTAAAATACACCAAATATTTCTCAAATCCTCTATTATGCACTAAAAATATTTCAAATATTTATTGAGAACAGGATCTTTGCGATTTTCTTTGCAAATCTCCTTTATAAGATAAGTTCATCTCCTAGACCAAAAGAAGATATGACATACAAAAATCATTCAATCAAAAGAATTATAAAATAATTATTTTTCCAATGAATGTGTACATATGTAAAATTGAAAAATAAAATTGTTGCTACATAAAAAATAATTCAAAAAAATCAATAAGCGTAACATTTGAGAAAATAGCAAAATATGAAAGTTGCAACATAAATCTATTTTTGCCTCCAATTATTTCTAGGTACTTCTGCCGTCATCGCCCTGTCTAATCATGTTAGAACATGATTTCATTTATCTATACACAATTTTTGTTTTTATGCAAAAAGCTTCTCGAATCAAAAGACACCTTGACTCACCGTAGGCTGTTTCGTCTTTATTTTTTGTATTTGCTTTTTTTTTGTTTATAATTTTAATTTGTTTATTACTGTAACTGCTCTTCTAATGAGTAAAAAATAAGTATGCATAAAATATTGAAGAGTTTGGAAAAAAATGATAAATTCAAAATTCTACACCTTAAATGTTAACTTTTTTGGATTAAAAATAAAAATAGAAAGAAAGTGGAATTTCTTTCGTTTTGCAGATTTTTTTTCAACACAACGACACGATGGCTTCCACACGTTGTACGTGTGAATCTTCCGGCCGTCACACTGGAGGAGTCTTTTCTTCTGAGAGTTGGTGTTGGTGCAATTGGTTGGATGGGTTGTGTGTTGTCTAGAGAAAGGCACTACCCAGCCATCGTACAGGTAGTGTCGTCTTAGTATAAGCTTTCGGCGTTGGAAGATCGGGGCTTCTTGAGCTTCTCTAGATTTTTGATGACAATGTCGTGCAGTGATGAATAGCGATTCCTCACTTCGCACACCACCAACCACAAACTTAAATACTCCTTCTCGTCCAGTTCAACAACGGCGCGCCGATAGTCCTCGATGTGCGGGTACTTGGCAACTTTAGAGACGACTTTCGCACGCGAGAGGAAATATCTGGAGATCTGGTCGAAGAATGCGGCTGCTTCCGATTCGACGGCCTGGATTTCGGCCAAGGTGTCCTCTTGGATGGATACTCCGAAATTGTTGCCATCCTCGATCTTGGGTATTAGAAACGAGATCCACATTTTCAAAAGGTTTGCTGAAATTATAAATGAGATTCTCAATGATTCTGGATAGATAAAAGGAAATGGAGGGCAAGCTTACAATCTTCAACAAGCTTCCTGATAATTGGCTTGACGATTTTGATCATTTCACAAAGAGGAGTGTTGCAGGGCACTGTGCCCGAAGGCAGGGCCATCACTTTGGTCCCAGGCACACAGATGTCATTACGTGGTCTCTTGGCAGATGGTGGCTCATCGGTGACATTGTCATCCACGTGATTGACTGCAATCGGTTCAGGAACTGGAATGTTCAAATCTTGGTGCACCTCGTTGAAGTTGCGTTCGCAGAACATGTCCGTAGCTAGCATTTCATTGAGTTCGACAATTTTCTCGGGGAAGCCTTGGAAAATGAGTTGTTCCGCCTTCTTGACGAGGCTGTCTTTGTAGTCTTGGACCTGTTTAAGGATATCAATTCAAGAACAAACATTAATCACAATTAGAAATGCGGGAAACATAACCAAGCAAATAACAAGCGGCAGTGCGTCGTTGTCGCATCATGAAATTGGGGTGCTGGCTGGCTGGTCCTTAAATTTCTTACCTTCTTTAATGTTTCGTTGGGCATTTTGTTTTTTATTAATTTGGAATTCTTATAATTGATGAAATATATAATTGAATGGATTTTCTAGATTTCACAAGTTTTCCCAGAATCTTTAGAAGTTTGTGTGTGGAAATTTTTTGCGACGAGACAGCGACAAAACGAAAAAACGACACCTTGCAGCGGACGAGGTAAAAGTCAAAATTTTGTGTTTGTGTGGATGTTTTTTTTTTTGTGTGCTTCTGCACGCATCGCACATGTCATTTTTTTTAATCATGTTATCGAAAAGAAAACACTGTACTACCGACATGAATGAGTTCAGTGATTGAATGCTTCAAGTCTGAACCACACTGGTTTGTTGTGGTGGGAATATATATGTATGTACGACGTACGTTACGTACTGCGTACGTAGCAGAGTTGAGGGATTTATCATATAAGACGCACGCTATCGGATGAAAATTATTGAATACAAGCATTGTTGTATATAAATTTGTATAGTACTCTCATGAACACGTTCCACACGTCAGCCCTCAAGCGATCACACACCTAACTAATTTTTTGATTCCTGTTTCTGTTTATAAACAAGTGCGCCCTCAAACGACCACACAACAAAGCTGTGTGGAACGTGGTCCTGATGAGAGTACTATAGATTTCCTTTGTATCTATAGTTTATATATACACAGGTATAACGTATAACTAATTGTTGTACTCACAAATAAATATAAATTTTCCTTTTTCCTTGGTTAGTGATCCCTTCAGATTTCATACGACATATCGATAAAATGTCCAATTGTTGTTGTATTTAACATGTAAATTAGGTTAGTTTTTCTGTAGTATTTTTTACACAATTTGCAAAATTGCAAAATAAAACAAAACTATTATCATTTTGCAATCAATTCGCAAAGCGCTTGAAAAAAAGGGTCTGCAAACAAAGCTGCAAAGGAACACGCCTAGCACATACACAAACCAAAACTTTAATAACTAAACTTTAGTAACTTCAAATATACAGAGATGGCGTAGCTTCTTAAAATGGTGAAAGTTATAATTTTATATTCACCATAATAACCGCTTTAATTCAAAAAATACTTAAGTCAAATTTGTATGCTTCACATTCTCAATTCAAAATAAAAAGCATGCGGGAATTTTACATTTTATTTTCAAACGAAAAACAAATATTCCCTTGGAACATGTGTATTTATTTTCCCTTGCACAAAATTTTTAATCTTTACACACCAGAGATAATATCAAAGTCACACAATTTTTTCTTTTATAATTTAAACACTTTTCAGAATTTTTTTACAACTACAAGGGAATATCAATTTGGGATGTAAACATTAAAAATATAAAATTAAAAACAAAACAAATATCACATCGCAGTTTACATTGGTGCTTTAAACTTATATTTTTTTTTTTTTAATAGGTATCATTATTCCACAGACAAAGAGATATTTTTTGCTTACCTTTGCTTCTAATTTACATATGTATATTATGAGTTTCTAAAATAATTTCTATTTTTGCATAGAATATCTTTATAGAGTGATAATAATAATTTTATAAGAAATTCTAAGCAATATAATCATAAAACTGTTAACAGAAATAAGTAGGTACGTTCATTTTATTTTAATTAAAACTACTTGATTAAAATCCTTTGGGAACAATTAATATTAATTTATTCATAGATGCCATTGAGTTTTGCAATTTGATTCTGCGAAAACAAAGTAGTAGTATATTTAATTTTAATAATATTCAATTTTCATCATCATTCACAAGAGGGTGCGAAATTATAAATTCGATTTGATTCTTTTTAAATCGATTCGTTGATTAAGCAAAGTGGTATCTGTTCCCGCATCAAATTAAAACTCCCAAACCCAAATAGATTTAAAATAAATCTACAACGGCGGACGTGGCAATAGAAAAAAAATCAATTTTAGCGCATTCAGTTTACTACTTAAATTTCCCTCTCATTCCTTTTTATTATTTTATTCTAAGTCCCCAAACAATTTATTACGCAAAAGAAATCAAGGCAATATTTTTGATTTTATTTACTTTTCGCAGGCCAAAAGAAAATCATAATCATAATAAGAAATAAAAGTATAAGTGAATTCATTTAAGTTAAGGTTATTGGATTTTTGCATGGCATAATGATTAGGCACAATTGCAAAAATGGCATTTCAGTAATAAATTAATTCATTCTCTTTGCTTCTCAGTTGATTATAATAATAATTTAATTGCATGTCCATGAATTGAAAAGAAGTCAATATTGTTGTAGACTTTGCGTAGACTAGATGTCTTTCTTATTTGACCTATATTTTTTTTTATCAAAAGTGAAGTTTTGGGTGTGTTTACACTCTTCTTCAGACCTATTAACATTTAAATTATATAAGTAAACCGTTATATGTGTATTAATATTAAAAAATACTTACAGTTGGTCACAAAACATTCCAAATCTTTTTTTTAATAAAGAAATAAAACCATTTATTTCCTTAAGATATTTAAATGACTTTATAAAAATGTTTTTGTGACGAAAATTTAAATTTATTATTAATTTTACATCATATTTCAAAGAATCAATACGGCAACTCTAAACAAGTTTCACTTTATTATCTGTTTTTAAAATATATAACATTTCAATTCACATTCTTTTTTTTTGCAGAATATCAACATTACTATTGGTCTAGGCCTTTCTATGAAATGCAATGTAATATAAGCAATGTTTAACTTAACTTAAAATTTTTGGTTAAAATATACAAGATTTGTCATTAAATAAAGAAAATTGAAATGTGATGAAAATTGAAAAACGACGTACATGTACTTTTGTGTTAATTGTTATATTGCTTTGGATAACACAATAATATGCTCGTATTTTTAAAAATCTAGCCACTCATATTAATACAATAGTAATTTGAAATTTTTAAGTTTTTTTTTTTTTTTTTTTTTAACCAAGAAACTACAATCTAAACTAAAACAATTTACATTATTCAGTCTTGGAACAAAATAACTTTTAATTCTAAAATTAGTTAAGATAAATTCATTAAATATTATTCACTCAAATCGTATATGCATTTAATCCAGATGTCAGTCAACTGTCATCATTTAGCCCGAAATGTCAAATTTCTCCTTAGACAACAACAATTATTGAATATGTCTAAATTTATAGGAAAAAATACTTTATTAAAATTCTTAAAACATAAACATATATACTTTGCTTTTGGAATATTTTGAAGAAATAAAAACAAAACAGCAATCAATTTATTGACTTGCGTTCAATAATTTTACTTAAGGAGAAAATAGGTACAGCTTTATTTGTGGGTATTCTGCACTGTCAAAACCATAAGAAGAATTACTTAAAGTCATTAATTGTTCATTTAATACTTGAAATGATTCTTAAACTCAAGATTGCCACATAAAGAAAATGAATTGTATAGAAAATGTGTGGGTGTGGTGAATGTAGGAGGTGCAAGTTCTATTTCCTCATACGAAAATAGAAAAAAAAAATATGAAACATTTATCAAACGACTAGCTATCCCTTTTGGCGTTGACAAAGAACTATATTATTGCTCCACTTTCTCAAGACAAAAAGTCATCTTGCTCAACATCTCTCATCCAAATTAAGACACAAAACAAAATAAAAACACTTCAAACGAAACGAATCGTCTATTATGTTCTGTTCATTGAGAAAATCACTCGTGTGAGTGTTTGAATTGCCATTTTTTTTCGTATAAAATTCTCACCCATCCGCAGGATATTTTTATGTACAAATATACATGAACATGGGTTATATGGGTGGATTATTTTCTCTGGGATTCTAGGTCATTGTCAAAACACTTCAGATCGATTTATGGGAATCATTTGCTAGGCACTTGACTCCGTTTTCGTTGGTTGTCTTAACTAAAATCGTTTATCTTTCTATCATGATGCGCCCTCCCGGTTATGCGAGAGGCATGGGGTTTGGTTTTTTTTTTTTATGGTTATTGAGTGTCTGACGATGTTTGGCTTTTTCATCAATTACTTATTATTTCGGCAGGCAAAGGGAATGTGGTTTATTTTTTTTTTTACATATTGGAATTTAACAAAGGAATAAGAGACTAGACAGCCAACAATAAGATAATGGATTGTAGCAAATTTGCCACACAACATGGTGATGTGTTAAATTTTTAAGAATGCTTTTTATTACAAAGGTAATTTAGAATTCGTTGACATTAAACATTTAAGGAATGTTGAAGGGAAAAATGTTATACCTAACCTAGATACCTTTATAAAAGACTTTAACCCCCGATTATTTAGTCGATTAATCCAGATGAAAACATTGATGCAAATGATTTAAACACACAGAAGGATAAACATTCGTCAAATCCACGAAGTTATATTCAACTGAGCTTTGAAAAAAAATTATCTACTTCCTGAGAAGTAAAATTATTTTTTTTTTTAAATTTTAAACAATACTATTTTTATGAGAAAAAGCTCTTTGAATAGATTTTGTTTAGATCACTTTATTTTTTTCTTGCATTTTTATTTTTTATATGTATTAACCCCCTTACCTTATTTTTGTTTAATTATATTTTAAGTAGGTAGCTATCTTAAAAAAAGGATGAGGGTTGGTATTATAACTTTGTATTACATTATTTTTCGATAGATGCAAAAAAATATTCTCTGATTTATTATTTTTTTTAACAAATTAGAAAACTATTTTATCTAATTGAAATTACTTTGTAATAAGCTATTAGAAAAAAATTTCTAAAAGTTTTTGAAATTTCTAGTTTCTGTAATAAATAGAAATGTTTGTTGCTCGAATTATTGATTTTGAAGTAACCGCAGCAAAAAAATCGATATTATAATTTCGATAGCTGAAGAGTTAGATTTTCCAAGAAAAAAATCGTCAAAAAAAAAATGGCACTCCTGGTAAGACTTAATATTTATATCCTAATTTATACCGTACACCGTTTTCACACTTTTTGTTTCATTAACAGAACATTTTCTCTTGAAACTCACAGTACATGAATAAAGTCCCCTCAAAAGATGTGTTTTCTTGACACATAATGGATATATCCGGCAGTAATTTTCATGTCCTAATGATCATTGAGACACATTAAACGAATTTTTCTTACCCAAGTAAAAGTGTAAGCATTATATTGACGTAAATATAGTTATAACTTGAAGGAATTCGACAGTCTTAGTGACACAGAGATGATATTAAGAGCAAAACACATGTCCTTGACACACATATTCAATCAAATTGCTTTGCTCACACCCACATTCAAGTTGATTAATGCCTTACTCCCGCCAAGTTCTGGAATTCTCTATATAGTCGAGGAGTTAGATAGGTATGTAGTATGTATACCCTAAATGTGACAAAAATGTTATCCCTTCGAGCTTAGACAAAAAACATATTACACCAGTACCTATCCTTGACAGAGATAAGAACGTTTTCCACCTCTCTGATGGTTATTTATTTCGTGGTTTATGCTGTTCTGTTCAAGTACTTAAACCCACCCTCAACCCATCATATTCTTCCTTCAATCTTTATTGATCAACCATAGAAAATTAGATTCCGAAAGTCTACTGCCGTCCTTCTTTTTCGATGTTGGTCATTTAAGGAGCTGTGAGACCATTGAGACCAATGGTAGGTAGTGGATATTTTGGGGGCATTTAATGTTTCGTTTCGGTGCTTTGGATGAACCACTGAACTTTTAATTTGATACAAATCGTCTGCTTTGGCTCCTGAAAGAAAATAAAAATAGCAAAACTATAGCAAAAAAAGGGAATGGGCAGGCGTGTAGTGGTTTTGTTCCCAAGCTAAAAGGACTTATATGAAGGAAAAAAAAAAGTTCAATGCGCTTCACCAAATCCAGCAAAGTACTTTTATTTCTTTTCGATTTGTTTGCACAAGGACAACAGAATAAAGGAGTCTAGCATGGCGTGGCAATGCGGTGTTCATTTAGAAAGTTTTAGATCAAGTAGTTTTGTTTCAGAAGTTAAGGAAAGGATTTTCGGAAAACCTTAAACTTCAATTGATTGTTTAACTCTCGTCATCTAGGCAGTATAAATGTAGAACTATTATTGAAAAAAAAATGAGAAACTTTTGCAATTGATTTAAGAATTTGCGTGGAGTAATTTAAAAGTCTTTAATAATGAAAAAATAGAAGAATGTACCAACACACATAATATTCATACATTAGCGTGGTCCATATTTTTACTTTTTGTTTTATTTATTTTATTTATTGTTTCGAAATAAACCAAAAAATTTTTTTTTAGTTTCGAGTCTTTATTTTCAGCATTCAATATCAAAATTTTTCCTCCGCCTAAAGTAATAAATCAAACATTTTATAATATTTCCTGAAAAAAAGCTTAAACAAATATAAAGGGTTTTTGTGTGAAGGGTTTTCGTTAAAGCGAGACGTACGCTCCTTTTCCCCTTCTGATCTGGCTATTATCTATAAAAGTTACATACGTCCAAAGCTTGAGTATTCCATCTGTATACCATCCCATTTCTGGGCTGGTGCTTCAGCAACTTACTTAAACCTCTTGAACAGTGTACAAAGACGAGCCTTCAAAATGATCCGAGACAGGAACATCATCGATACTTTTACGTCACTCGAACACCGGCGTAACGTGTCCTTTCTCTCACTATTTTATCGTTACTTTTACGGTAAGTGCTCCAATGAAACAGCCAGTTGCATTCATCCCCTTGATGGATTCAACCGTAATACTCGCGCTTCCAGGAATGCTCATCAGTTTACTCTTGAACCAGGTATTCGTTTTTTAGCCGTACTACGCGAATGTGGAATACCCATCCACGCTCTGTCTTTCCCTCTCATTGTGATGAACTGAAATGTAAGACTAATGTTCAACGACATTTATTTTCAAATCCCCTCCTACTTACTCGTACCTAAAGCTCGCACTGTGTCTCTGACATATAAAGGGTACAAAAAATCCGCTTTTAAAATTTAAAAATAAGTAACGGTTAACGGTCGTGGTCAAGTGTTAAACCTGGAAAAATGAAATCATATGTATAACAAATCTGACACTTAATTCATCACATTTTCCATTTTACCACATTAACATGTATAATTGACCAGCCGTTGCATGAATGTCCTTTACAGTAGTATGTTCAAATTTCACCACCCACATAGCATTAAGCTAAAAGCTTGCTTTTACACATTCGTGCATAAGGGAAGCTATTACGACTACAGTTAATACGATTACCTTTTGCTTTGACCTTTTCTCATTTTGAATAATTCTGTTTAATTAATGCACAAGAATTTAGTTCTAAATATCTACCGTTATGTTTTGCTTTATTCTGAAACATGCAACATGTCAACTTTTTCTAATCTAATATAATGCTTAGCCAAAGGACTCAAGACTGACATCATGGTAATGGAGTCTGGTCAGACAAAGTCACATTATAGGCAAATAACAGCATCTTATGAAAAACTTGAAGAGCAGCACAAGAACAAGGATAAAATATATATCAATTTAGTCTGAATTGATTTAAGATGGTGACGATGCCGACGGGAGATTTAATTAAAAGTTTGTGGTTTTAAAGTTGAAGAAAAACCTTTTTTTTATTCAATTATTGCCTATAGTTTTGCTTTGAATTTATAATCAAAGAGCATTATGTACACAATGGAAGTCATCAATAAGGTCTTATAGTCTAAGAATCTTTTGAGTAAAGATATTCCCTTTGTTAGTGTCACACAGAGCTTCTCTATAGAATTAGAAATGAGTTTATCAAATAATTCCCAAAATCGATATAAATTGTTTTGGAACTGATTAAATTCTATAGTGATGATGATGTGAGACGTTAAGTGAAGTCAAAGACTTGAAATTTACAAGATTAAACTGAGGCAATCCTAGAATATATTTCGATTTATGTCCCTGGGGAAATTATCTTATGAAATACTTTTCAGTAAAACACTTATGTGCAATTTACATGTAATGTGTACATAGCTTATACCAAGACCCATATTTGAAAACAAAAAAAAAAGATAATATTGTTTGCAGAAATCAGAATTCCAAAAACGTGCAAACAATGAAAACACGTAGATACGTAACGTAGTCAAACTAAAAGCGATAGATTTTTTTTTTGTTTTATTTTGTGTGCATAGCTACAATGTCAATTCAGTTTCAGTAAATCACGTGTAAGCTATTGATTCGAAGCAAAGATTTACACTTTCACGTTCTTTATTTTAACATCTTTCTATTTATTTGATGACTAAATGAATGACTCAAAATAATGTAAGGACTTTCCGGAATTTCGATATCAATCGTGTCATTGAAAAACATTTTATTTCTGAAAGCATCTATGTATATTTTATGTAGTATATGTATTGTACACATCTATCACAGTATACAGGGTTGATGTAAGGTTCAATAGCCTTAGAAATAAAACAGGGTTCAAATTCACGATTGGCCACAAAACTCGAAAACGAGAAAGTAGCAAAAACAAAAAAAATTTAATGAGTTGCCTGAGGCATAAAAAATCTTACATTATTAAAGTGGAAAATGGGCTATAAACTAGGTGGGTTGATGATTTTGGCTACTTTATGTACAGAGGAACCTGTGGTTCTGGGAATCCTTGATACCTTATGGCATATCTATACTTTTCTTTATTTTTACACCCAAAATACATTTTAAAAATTATTTCAAGGACGAACTTGGTTGACGTTTTTACTATGCTATTCAAACAACCAAAGGCTTCGTCAGAATCAGTAACTCTCAAAACAATTACCGTTGCAAATAATCAACATAAAAAATTGTATTTGTGAAACCTATTATTTCCTAAATTTATTTTTCAGTACAGGCTTGAGATAAATCAATTGTCACTTGCACAAAAAAAGTCTTAATTTTTTTTTCAGATTTTTGTTTTGACGCTAGATGGCACCGGCGGCGGTGGTTAAATTTTATCCTTTTTGGGCTCAATGTTTTGTCTTGTTTAAGGAAAATATGATTTTTTTGACATTTAGAGTTCGCAAGCATTTATTTTATACAAAAACGAGGAAAGTTTATAACTGGAATTGGAAGAAAATGATAACTTCTCTAATTTTCAACCGATTTTGATGAAGTAAATGTTATACTAATACCACTTTAAACTAGGACTGATGATTCCACCCGGATAATCATCAACCCGGGTACCCTGTTACCTGGTACCCGGCTGTCATCAGTCCTAATATATTTTGTTAAATAGAGTTTAATCAATGTCTCCAACATCTTGATGAGACATAAAGTTAATTAGTTCAAAATTATTTATTTTACAAATGGTTGTGGTTCGCACCCAGTTCCTATTTTTTCTTTCTTTTTTTGTTGCTGTACCCGGGTAATCTGTTAATCGGGTAATCGAGTAGCCAGGGATTACCGAATTACTTGGTTTATCAAAAGCCCTAATTAAAACTAGAAGTCGAAAAAAGTTCAATTTTGTTAATTTTGTTAAAATTTTGCCATCTGGCAAAAGACATCTTTTCTTGCCTTTCATTTTTATAAATTTTTGAAATAAACCTCAGAAACGTACAATATGTATTTTCAATAATTAAATTTACAGTCAAAATGAAAATAGATTATTTTCTTAAATGATTTTGAAATATTTTTTTTATAAAGATAAAGTTTTGTGTTTTTTTTTTTGGATGGGGAATTTTTTATTTTATTTTAAAATCTACGCTTCCTTACAGTCTTTTTTAGTTATAATAATTTGGAATGTTCTAAGCTTTTTAAATACACAGTTTTATATAATGATACAATATATATTGCAGCTTATGCTTATTACTAATAAAATAATATTTAAATACTCAATAAAACATTTACGTATTAGAGTAAATGAAATGGCCCTTGGGTTTTTTCAGAACCCAAAACAATTTTTCAATAAAAAAAATAAAAAATTAAAGAAAATCAAAATAAAATGATCAGATTTTCAAAAGATTCAGAAGCAATTCAAAGCTTAAATGCCCAAAGCTCATTTCTTTATAAATTTAAGACCACCTCATGTTAAACAATTTTTCTTTTGTTTTTATTTCAAATTCAAGCAGACTTATGACAGATACAATGGTATTTACATTTATTATAATACTCCCAAAAGCAAGCTTATAAAAAATACATAACATTATCATTCATATCAGTTCTTGTAAAAAAAACTTCTTGACTTGTGCTGTAAGACTTATAAGTACATTTGACCCACATAATCCTTTCGTACCATATTTAGAGCTGCAAATAAAACAAAAAGATAAGAACAAAATGTCTTTCTCACCACTTTTACTGTTTCCTTTTTAGCATAATTCAGATAAACCTTCTCATACCAGAACAAAAATAAAAGGGATCTTTCTTTGCCTTTATGGAAGATTATTGTAAAAAAAGAAATATCCGGGTTATCCTTACAAAAAAAATATGTTTGCTTGAGTATATCCCAAAGAAATGCTGGCCATAATTCAAGTGTAAACAGCTCGTTTGATATCAAATCAAGATAAACTTCCATCTCTTTCTTTTTCTCTATAATTTATCTACTTACTGGGGTGCCAAATTATTACCTTGGGAGAATTGAACAAATTTGCATACAAGTTTAACAAAATCTCTAACAAATTTTCTTCTAAGATTATTTCTCAAACGAGAAATATACATCCACATCCGCAGACTACATTAAAGTTTCATTGTTTATTTGTATTCTGGTCCTTATTCTATTCCGAGTATAACCTTGTCAAGATATTCAAATTCAGATCTTTTTCCAGGAGAAATAGTTACTTCTATTCTGTTTAATATAAAATTTGTAAAACGACCCCTCATGAACTTATCTCTGTGGTGTTTCCAAAATGATTACCCTGAGCGTTTTGTGCTTTTGACAATTTTCCATTCATTAAATCTTCATCTAGTTAAATCGTCGGAAAAATGTTTCTATTTTGTTGGAATTTATGAAATTCAAAAACCGAAGCAAAAGTTTTTTTTTGTCCTCACGGTAGCATCTAGTCTCTAGTGTTATCATATTTTGTGTGGGAAGGCGAGGGATGGTCCCGCATTGGCAATAATATTTAAACGAAACACACATCCAATTTAACCAGAGGATAATTTGCAGCTCTTTTGTGTTCGTTTATTGGAAGTGGGAATGTCCCATTCTACTCCTTGAAAGCATGTGTCAAATTCCCAAGAACTTGTCACTCTTGTGTTGCTGTTAGGTGTGTGGAATTTAATTTTGGTTTCATACAACAACTTAAAGCTGTGTTCTGGTTCTTTGGTCGTGGCCATGGAGAGTCATTCTAGCAAACAATCCCATTTCACAGATGATTTCGTCGGAATTATTTGGTGAAATTGAAATCAGTGCATAAGGGGAGGACATAGGAATGTACATTGGTGTTGCTGCAAAGGATTTGTCGAAGGATTTTAAAGTTGTGAGTTTAGTAAAATCTTGTAGTGATTACAATACAAGTAAAATAAAGTACATACTTCGTTTAATTATAATTCACAAGAAACATTTTGAATGATCCGGAATATGATTTTTTTATTTCAAATTTATTTTTGGATTTTAATAAACAATTTTTGCTTTTTTTGGATTATAGATTACCTGTGCGTAATGTGGGTTTGACTTGAAGGTATTCCTACAGAGCACTTAGGGTCGGCGCCAACAACATCGAGTTGAGTATTGGATCCACTCATTGAGAGAGCTTGGGAAAGAGAAGGCTTCCCTGAAAAGTGGAAAAAAGAAATGAATTTCAAGAAGATTTAAACGCCGGCCGTATGAAAACTGGAAGGGAATTTGTGTGGACCACATTAACAAGGGCATACCTGCTGTGGCTATAATATGATGCATTCAAATGTGACATTCTGCATAAAAAATGGTTGGCAGAGGAGTTTAAAGTTAAAATTGGGGCTACGCAAGGCTGTATACTGTCACCAATACTGTTCCTGTTGATGATATATTGCAAGCAGCTTTGTCAACAGGAAACGGAGAAATTCAGTGGACTCTGTAATCATACCTGAAACACCTGGACTATACGCAGACGACGTATGCTAACTCTCTTATAAGATCATGGATCTCCATCAAATAACAACAGGGGTGGAGAGACAAATTGAAGATCAATGCGGGGAAAATGAAGAGGATCAACCTTGTAACTTCCTCATCTGCTCAAGTCGATATTTTTGGACACGAGAGAAAGGGAATCATCACAACTGAGGAAGATTTGGAGAGATCTGAAATTGCTCTGACTGTTTGACTATAAAAACCGCTTCTTAAAAAATTCCAAATTTAAAAAAAATCGGAATTATATATTAAAATAAAACATCTTGTATAGTGATTTTATTTTTATTATTACAATTATTAACATTTTTATTTGAAACTATGTATAATAGCTTTAATATTTATATACATTCAATTATATTGTACATACAAAATTTAAGATTACTACTTTTTATTTGTTTTTAATTTCTCTACACAATTTAAACGTTCGCCTTAAAATATTTAACAGTTTATTTTTACTAAAATATCAATAAAAACATTTTGTTTCAGTTTTAGTAAAAATAGTTTCAATCTCTTTTATTTTTTAAGTTTTTATATATATATTTATTCAAAAATATTGATCCACTTTTGTTATTAGATATTACATTCAGTAGAATTTTTGTTATTTCTTTTTTTTTTTAGAAAATTTGAACAACTATTCGTTTGAAACATCATGCCAAGAAACTAGTTAAATGATTTGAAAGTAAAAAATAGTTAGATTGTTTAAGAGAGGTAAAGTTTGAAGAAGAAGTATAAAGATTAAGATAAAGATTAATTCGTTATATAGTTAAATACAATTTTAGAAAAAAATCTACAAACTATAATTAAATGTAGAATAGTATAAATTTCTAGGTAGAGTTAGATTAAGATAACGCCTCTTTTTTTTCCAAACATATTTAAAGATCATTCTTTTTTGGTCATAGAAGCATTCGTTGTTAGATAGTTAGTTTTTTTTTTTAATGTCTTAAAGGGAAACAACTTTAGGTGAAACCATAAGTGTTATAAAAAAGTTTTCAGATTTTTAAATATTTTAACTTTGAAGTGAAGAAAACGTTTGTTGTGAGATAAATCAAATGGTTTCTTTGAATAGACCTTTGTAATTTTTTCCGTTTTTTTTTTAATTAGAAAAAAAATTTACTTGAAAAAAATCACGAGAAAGTTTTTTTTAGTTATTAATTGTTTAAAATTCAAAAACCATTTATTGAAAATAATTTTGCTTGCTCCGTAATATCTAAATGTCAATTTGAGAATGAAGTGTTTAAAAAACAGAAGAATCTAGTTCCTAGTTAAAAGGACAATCAAAATATATTTAAAATTTTGAATTTTCAAAATATTTTTAAGAAAAAGGACATTGGCAATATTTTTTGGAGAAAACCGAAAGTTATTTTTTGTTTAATTTTGATTCTTGTATAATTTTTTCAAAAAAATATCGTTAAAACCTTCAAGGAAAAAATAAAATAAAAACTAAAGGCAGGTATCAAAAATTAATAATTAACAAATATTACTTTAATTTTCTTTGAACAGCATTTGTCTTCGGTAAAATTAATTTCAGAGATTAATTGCTTTCGTTGTGTTGGGCCAAGAAACCGTTTTTGACACTTACTCCTTATCATCTGCGATGGGAACGTATGTTTTGGACCGATATAAATTTGAATATTTCAATGTAAATAAAACACAGCTTCGCACTCGTGGCCATACCAAAACAAAGAACATAAATTATTAATTTTTTCCTAGCATTTCAAGCAATCTAAATTATACAAATAGGTAAGTATATAAACTTTGCTTATTTACCAACGAAATTTATTATATTAATCCTTTTCCTCTCACTTTCATAACTTATAAAATTCTTACTGACTTTCCATTAAAAAAATGTCAGTCTGTAAAAACTTTGTTTCTTAATATTCTATTTATAAACTAAATACTCTTTAAGACGGTTTTCATGCTACTTACGAATAATTCCAAATTCCAATCGAAAAATGAATGCCAACCTTAATTTGAATTTAGAAGTTAAAGTACTGCTATACCAAGAACAACAGAAGCTATCAGACGAAATAAAGTCTGCAGAAAGCTTCTAGCTGATATACCTACTTCTCTCTCTCATCGTAAAATTTATTAAAAGTAATTGCCTTGACCTTAACAAGCATTAACGCCCCAACAATGAAACTTTGTGTTCCATTCTCATCATCAAGGATCTCCCCCCCGGTCGTATAGCCCGACCGTGATACTATTATTCGATGACACCGGTAAAAGGTGAACAACGAAAAGTCGGAGATGGTGGGACATAAAAAGAGCGCTCCTTGTTTAACAGTTAATTTCTGTCAACTCGCCACCTTTTCCAAAAAGTATATATAGAAACACATAAATATATTCTTTCACGTTCAAGAATTTGGGGAAATAACCAAGGAATCTCATTCAATAGAATTCTGCCACAAATCAAATTAACGTCAGAACCATAATACAATCTCCACCATCATTACCAAAACCGATACTATGCTTGCCACAATTGTGCTATATGACCAATTTGAGAGCAATGTTTCCATACTCGAATTTATTCTGTGTCTGAACATTGTGGCAACTAAATTTAATAAACATCAAGACGTCCTTTGCTTATCGAGGGCTCCCTCGTGATATCATAATACCACAGGATATTTAGTCAATTCGATAAAACTGTTTATACGATTGAAAAGCTGAAACGTGCTTAAAATGCAAATATTGTGCCACTCTCAATTCAGTAGATATTTTATGACAGCTCTGCTTGCAATAAAGCATCTGGCAGCTGTCAGCATCTTGGATGGCAAATGTATCTTTATTGTTGGTAGCTGCACACAGAAAAGGAAAGCAAACCACAGGCAAGCACACCTCGTAAAAATTTAACTTTTTACGAGATTTGAAGTTTCTCAGTCATCACAAAAACTTTGGTATGACAAAAATTTCTTCATGTTTGGCAGTTTATATGAAAAGCTATGAAATGTTGCATAAATATGAATCTTGAAATGTCTGGCTTCGAAAGGAAGGAACGAATAGAACAAAAGCTTCTTTTATGACATTATATTGTCCTTGCAAATATGATTTGCATTGTCTTGGGGGATAGATTTTGTATAGGTAGAAGGTTTTGTTTGTTTTTTTTTTTTTTCATTTAAAAGCTCAAATTGATTTTGTAATAAAATACATTCACTCGTGCTACTGAACACAACTCAATTTTCGAAACAATTCTTTTTGTCCTTGGACTAACGATAAAGTGCTGTAAAAAATTATGTTTGATTGATTTTTTTTTTATTTCTTTCGAGGTCACTTTATCTGATGTTCCTTTTTTTGAAGAAACGAAATATATGTACTAAATGTTTAAGTATGTTTCTTTGGTCAGGTTGAATTTTGAAGATTGTAAAAGCTTGACTCCTTGCCGTTTATAAAGGGGTCGAAGCGGGTTTCTAGATCGGTTCAGTACCTTATATAAAAAGGTAAATGTCTTTAAACTTTCAACCATTCGTGTGTACTAGTTATGGTAGAAATAGAGTGGAATAAACTTGAGGTTTCAAGTTGATTTTTAAAAGCGTCAAATAAAAATAAAAGCATTAAAATACAAAATTTCCCACAGCACTGTTTAAATGCATAACAAACCAAAAACCATTATTATAACACAAAACAATTAGGTATGTTAGAGCTCGAAAGCAGTTGAATTGAGATAAGTTACAAGTATAAAACTAAACATAGACAAACGACAAAATTGTCTAAAAATCCTTTTTCCCTTTGGCATTTTATTTTTATTATTTGTATAGATACTCGTATATGAATAATCAATTAGATTGATTTGATAAATGACAATGGAAAAAATAGAAATAAATTGAAGAGGTCGGGCATTATGTATAATCTGTATGAATATGTATGAGGAGGCAAAAGGACTTTTTATTTTCTTTGTTCAAATGGAAGTTCGCGTTGATGAGTTTGTTCTTCTATCGATTTTGTTTGGTTTGATATCATTTTTGATTGAAAAGCAGGGGTATATAGTTCGCGAGGACATTGTCCTGTCTAGATATAGATAGATAAATTTCATTTTTATTTTCATTCTATTGTTTGACTAGAGCTAGGATTTCTGATGATTATGGACAAATGGAAAGCTAAATATAATTAAATATGTATGATGTTGATTTTTTTAAATTTTTAATTTATTTTTCCCAAAATCAATCAATTTATCTGGCCAGTTTATATTTTTTGAGAATTTTGCTTGAATAAACTATTTAACTAATACTAAAAATATTTAATTGAACTCCTAACCTAATCTACACGATAGGTTTTTTTCGTTTGTCTCAGTGTAACCCCTTCCCGCCGAAATAAAGGTTTTTAATGCAAATTATCATTATTTCAGAATAAAATAATTACATAACAAAAAGTATAAGACAGTTTTGAAAATACGAAAGAAATTTCTATTTTTAGAATAGAAAATTTAGAATTTTTGAAATAAAATGAGTCCATGTCCACATTTACAAAAAACAATTCATCCCAATAATTTTTCACTCTGCCGAGTGTGATGTTGGTAAAATATATGTTCGCTTTAGTGTTTTAAAACAAGTCACGTTTATCTTGAAAACGCGTTTTTTTCTTAATATGACTCAAATCAACGGAGTTGCAGCATTTCAAAAATAATCTAAATTTTTTTGCATTTTCTGAATTATACATAATTAATTTAAAATTATTTTTTAGAAACTAATCTGAACTATACTAAGATTTTGCTAGATAAATAAATAAATAACAAACGTTAAACTTTTACTCATTCTGAGCCACTAAAAATCACAATGGTTTCAACTTTTTCTCCACACACATAATAATAGCAGCCTTTTTGAAAAAGTTTAAAAATTGTTTTAAAAATGCTGGTTGAACACATAAGTACATGCCTGTGTAAGTGCCCAACTAACTTGACTTCATTATTATAAATGTCAGTACACATTCGAAAACAAAATGACCACAATTTACTTTTAAATTGAAAAATTGTTTCATTGGAAGCTTTAAAAACCAACACCGGAAGCCACTAGCCACGCAAATACGAAAACAATTCGTTCAACTTGGGTTATTTTTCTTTTTGCATATTTGACCTCATCATCATCAGTGATGTTAGAATGCATATAACTCGAGCCGAAGGTGACCTAACTTTCATATCCATCTCATATTGTATGAGGAAGTGAAAGTTTTATGTTATTATAACTTTGACTACATATTTTTGCATACAAAACTACTCTTCCAATATTCCTGGCTCACATCAAAAAGTTTTGTCACCCCAAAAATTGTGACTATCCATAAATTAAAACAGGACCTCATTTCATCTATACCTACGAACTCTTTAGGATTCATTCTGCCTGGTATATTATTAGACTATGTGATGTGTGCATGGGTTTAATTTACTACCCACTCACGTAAACTCAAACTTGAACCAGAAGCATTGAGAGTGCCACTCTATTATTAATGTTGTGAAATTAGGTATTGAACGTGCCCGGCAAGTTTTATCTTCGCACATTTACAAATAACATGGCCTCCAATTACAAGGACTACAAATCAACAGAACATATCATTTTGTTGTGTGACCTTTTTTGTATACAAATGTTCATTTGATGACAATCATTTCCAGACTTGTATACAAATGATCAAATAAATACTACGTCATAGAATTCTGATATGATATTATAAATGTTATATTTCTTTGGAACCATCCTCTCAATCCACTTGCTGCTTGACTTTGTCTTATATGCTCACTTTAATCAAAAAATATGAACATGCGGCATGATTAATAAAAGTTAAGGACATTGACATGCTCTAGTAATCCTTAAATAAATTTCCAAGTGATAGTGAAGTGAGAAAACAATATTTGCCTAGTGCCTAGTACAAAGTCATAAATTCAAATTCTGGGGTGTGCCATCGGAACCAGAATAGCAATTAGCGAGCATTTAATTATTTTTAGAGCTCCTTGACTCCAGCTTCAATAGGTCACATGACCTCGCAGTTTATACCCCTAAACCAACAAATTCATATTGTGAAAGAAATACAAAAGGATTTGCTTGGAGAATTTTTTCTGTCACTTTGTGTCAGTAGCGGAATTTGGTATGAACTCTGGGTGGGCTACTCTTATACTGGAACCACATAGTTCAAAGTGAAAATGGTGGAAAATGGCGGAAAATTTAAATATAAATTTAAACAACGTGATTTTAACAGCAGACTAACTGATTTGAAAGCAATTCCTGCTACTAGTCATCGGCTAATCCAACCCAGTTTCGTTCTCAACCTCGAAGGCAGCTTTAAAGAAAATCGGAGTTTTCGTAATTCTCAGGATCTGCACCGGACATATATTTCAACGGGAAGCAAAAACAACTTATTATTTACCATATGATCGTAACTCTTAATATTGAAAAAAAGTATAATTCTTCTTATATCACGAGGATTTTATAACAAAGTCCGCAACTGAATTCTTTTTTGCGACTGGAATTTTAATTACAATATCTCAGTTATACATAGTTAAAAAAATGCATAAAAAATTACTCCTGCAATCTGTATCTAAGATTTACTTTTGTGTGATTTTATTAGAAAAAGAAATAATAGTTAATCCTACACAATTCCCAAAGAGTAAGGAACTCATTCACATTCCATTTGTGAAACCCTTTTTGAAATGACTCTCAACGACGAAATTGGCCTTTTAAATATTTCATGAACTTTGATACCCATGTCCTTAGGTGCCAATTCAAAGCAACAGAGGCAATTGAAAAGAAAACGAAATCAAAAAAAAAAATGTCCCTTAAAGGCTTGAACAACATAAATAAATATAGAAAATTCCATTCGAGTGGTTAAGTTTTAAAGCAATTTTGTATGTTGTTTCCCTTTTTATTTTGAACTCAGACAATACCTTTTTTTCAATAAGAACAGAAGGTAATATGAGTTATAAGATTAACGAAAATTCCAAGCTCTTTCAAAACTGTAGATGTGTTTACTTTACATGTTACGAGTACATACTTACTTACAATAAAAGGACCTCGAAAAAAAGGAAATCCTTGGTACGTTCGTTTTGTTTTTTCATATTAAATATAATCTAATAATATTTTTCTGTCTCTTTGCTTCCTTAACCACTTGAAATCCTTTTTGTCTTACGAAATATTAAATATACAACTTTTTTTATGATGTATGTATGAAGGAGATTTTTGTAAAAAGGTATGTGGGAGATACAAAATTGTTTCATCTTTTTTTCGTTTTTTTTTTTAAGTTACTTAATTGAAGGTCCAGTTATGTTTTAAAGCTTTAAATATTTTTGTTTGTTTTAGGTCCACTCGAGTTATGTATAAGCTTTAATTTTTTTTTGTTGCTAGTATAAATATAATTTTATCTGATGCAAACGACACTACGTCATATTTGCAAATTTTTAAGACGGTTTCTTTTTGATTAAAGATATTTTGTTACAGAAGTCCTTTTGAAGACCTTATTATTTTTATACATGTTCCGCTGATTCATCCAGGACCATCGAATGTATATCCATTGCTGATCGCGTTTTTCGAGGTGGTTTTTGGATAACAACTTGTGGTCCCACGAAGACGGAATTTTGGCGAGGTCGAACATATGGTGTGTATGCTGAAATAAGATGAAAACATATTGAATCGATCAGAATAATTTAATAGAGAATATTTATTTTTAATGTGATAATTTTTAAGGAATTTTTTTTTTCAAAATAAAACACGACATTAAAACCTCACTTTAAAGTGTGAAAATTCGAAAATCTTCAAAAAAAAATGATGTCATTGTCAAAAAAGACAAAAAAAACTTAATTTAGAAAAAGATGTATGTAGTTTTAAACTCGAAACATGATTGTAGTACCCGAAAACCCGTTCAGTGTACCGGGTACCCGGTCAAAATCAATAGCTCTACTAGTGGGCCCCCAGAATTGGGGCCTTAAGCTGAAGATGTAGAGTGGGAGAGTTGTGTTTCAACCGGCTGAGTGAAATAAGACCCCGACTAATCGCAAATAGCGGTCTTATATCATTTTGAAAATGATATAAGGTCGCGATTGAAAAATGAAATAAAACCCCCGGCTTCACGGAAATGTTAAAAAAAATTTCCTTTACTCCACAGTGTATACAGATACCTAGCATGCTTTTATTACTATGAGAAATAATCCCATAAATAATCAATTTATGCTAAGAAAAGATCATTTTATTGAAACTCCGGCCTAGTTTTAATTTTTAAGAATGAAATGACCACGTGGTCTAATTTAATTTGTCTATTTTCAAAATGAAATAGGACCGCTCGTTCTAATTTCATTTTTCAATTGCGGTCTTATTTCTATCAACTATTTCCACCCAGTCGAGATCATGTTGACGTTGAAGAAGAAAATGCTAAGGCGATAAGCTTCCTTCAAAGGAGCCAAAGCATTGATTCCTTCGTCAATTGTTTTTTATTTCAAAAAAAATGAAAATTCACTTCGACTTGCGGAATCTGTGGATCTTACAGGATGAGAAACTTGAGGAGAGGAAGACCTGGTCTTATCTCAAACAGTAAAGAGCGGAACTCTTGAAACTTATGTATGTAGCTTAAGACCAAATTTATAAAAATGAAACAATGTACCTAATGGAGTACAGAAGTACTTTCGATGTGGTCCTTAACCGCACTACTACTAATGTCTAGAATGTGGTAAGAAATCTTGACACCAAATGTGTTTAACATTTGAGGTCATAATAGTACAAAATGCAATAACAACAGAAAATATATATCCTCTGAATAAATGGTAAATTGAATTATAATACATTAATAAATCAATAAAAATAGCAAAAGGACTCAGTGAAAAGACTTTAAAAGATATAACTTATCAACCAGCCATCCCAAAAAGGATAAATGCTACCACATACATCCACAACCTTCTGGAAAGTTTCAGAAGACTTCTATACACATTTTATGGTCTACAAAATAGACTTTATAGGGATACTAACGATGTAGCTGTCAGCTATAGACATTGAACTCAACCACAACATAAAGAACTATGTGCCTACACACATTTGGGATGGTTTTTGCCTACACCTATGTATATATACCGCATCTATTGCTCAAGTCCTTTTAAATCATCCATCAAACTAACATAACAATAAAATTGTTAAATGTCTTAACAAAATGCTTTCGTTTGCAGCTTAATTGCAATAAACCTAGAACTTATTTGCTGAAGAGTAGTATTTGAGTCTTTTGATCATAAATATTTTTTTTTTAAATAAAAAGACATTTATCGTTGTGTCATAATGTCACAAGGTTATTATAATCATAAAAAAAAGTACCCATAGTCACTTTGTGGGGGGAATGAAATTTCTGTAATATTATCTTTTCTGATGCTAAGATGACATAAACGATTTCAATAAAAAACACTGTGAAACTTTTCCTTAGCGTATATAGATTTTGTAAAGTTGCATGGTCAAGGTTACTGAGCAATTTGCACACTTCTTTGATGTTTCATAGAAGCATTATCGCTCGTATGAAGAAGCATGAGCGAGCACTTATCTTTCATGTTTCATAGATGGAATTTTTCTATTTTTAATGGAATTTTGCAACATGATGCGTTTTTATCTTATAATGTGTTTGTTTTTTGTTCTTCCTTGAACTGCACTCTGCTCATTTTTACCCCATACTTTCTTTTTAAAAAACATATAATTTACAAGTTATTGAACTAAATTGCTTAAGTTATAACAGCTGCAGGTTACAAATGGGGTTATTTATTGGTCAAACTTATTGTGAGTTTCCTTTGCAGCAAGCGTTTTTGAATTTCATGAATTACAATTTTAAAGATAAATTTCAATTATGTACAGTATTGCAAGTACGATTGTACAAAAAAAATGGGGTTAAAAATGTGTGTAAACATCCCAAAAAAAACTTTAACCGCATTTTCATTTACCCAAGCTGCAGTCACACGTTGTGGATTCAATGGCATTCAAGTGAAAGCGTCGGTATTCTGTATTCTGAACCCAAGATGTAATTTCATTCCGGATGTACATTGCTTCCATTTTCTTTTCTACTGAAATTTTCTCACGTAAAATAACGTGCCATAACCCCCCCAAGGATAACAACGATAATGGCATCTGTGTTTATATTTTGTTGTAGTTAAAATTGCAGAGAAACGATTTCATAAAATAACAAGGTTAAACTGAATTGCTGCGACGACGACGACGACTATCTCTGGTATAGCTAGCGGAAAGCAGTTTGGTCACACAAGAGATTTTTCACCGTCTAGTAATTTTCTTTATTGTACTTTATCACTTTTCGGTAACTTTTCCTCCATGCAACCAAAAATAAGAAAAAAAAAGAATAGAAAACGAAAAGATTTACAAAATAAAACAGAGCTTGTTACCATCTAAAGGTGATTTTTCTTCGTTACATTTTTTAAATCGTGTGGGAAGAGTCTTCCAACGTTGTTGATTTCCAATTAAATAATGGACAAAATAAGGGACCTGCATATCCCATGATAGCGTAACTAATAAATCTTATCATGACAACAAAGCAAAATAAAGTTTTGGTTTTTTTTTTGGTATCTATCGTTAACAAAACTTGAGATTTATTAATTTTAATTTACCTTTTGTGTAGATTGTTGGACTGTACGTCGCAAATTTACAAGCTGGTATATTTAAATTGCCCACCATCCCCATCGACATTCTGGACACGGATGCTCGCTGAAAAAAAATAAAAATATTTGAAGAGTTGGAGAACAAAAAATAAATGTTATTTGCATTCAAAAAGGATTTTATAGAAAAAAATCCTTTGTAAAGTGCATTTATTTAGATAAATGTACGTGAGGTTCAAAGCAATATTTGTAAAAGCAAAAATGTATATCCAGGAGAATTTGGAATGAAATAGTGTTCTAAATATATAGACATTCGGAAAAAGTTGAATATTCAATAAATAAAAAAATGTTTAAGTTTCTATTTAAATTCTTTAATTAATTCAATTCGTTACTGTTTTATATTGATATTGGTTTAATTTGTTTTATTCTTAAAGTATAATTAATTAGATTTCACTAATGCTCCTTTCAGCCTCGCAATAGCTAGACTGCATCTTATTTTTTCTTAGTCGTATTAGTTACGCCCTTCTTATGCCAAAACAATGACCAATCTACACACAACTCTGGTTATTATAAACGTAGACAAAACCCTCAATTTTTGAATACCGAATCGAACATTTGACTCAAAATGAACGTTCAGGAAATCCCAGATGGCGAAATAATTTGGAAAAGCAAACTTTCTATGTTAGTACAAATATGTAGAGCAACATCTCTATTTTCCAATCTTTTGCATTTCAAGGTGAAAATAAAACGTGAGTCGCGAAGTAAGTGGTTTCAAAAACGTTTACTATTTATTTTCTTTAAATATCAAAGAAGTAAAAAATGTCGTTTTTGAAACTTCACACGAAAGTCGAAATGACATTTAGGTACTAAAACGGGTTTACTACGCCGTGTATTTTTTCATCAGAATTAAAGGCATTGTAAAATCAAAGTAAGGCTGTAATAGCCCACATATAATTTTTGTGTAAACAAAAGTTAAGTTAACAAAAATTAACCAAATAAGAAGCACACGAGTCAACAACTGGCGTTATAGCCTTGGAAAGAAATAAAAGTCTTGCAGATCATTGTCGAGGCTTAAGTGCACAAAAACCTAAAAAATTACATAGCTTGTATTGACCATAACTGCAGAATAGTATGGTATTTCGGTATTTTCCAATTTGAAACTAAAATTCTATTAAAATCGTCCCATCCTTTGGAAACTTTCGTTCGCAAATCTTACTCGACAATAATTATGAAATAAATGTTTTGAGAGCTGAATATTTTAAAAACGACTGGATATATTTTTTGAAATTTTAATGAATTTAAATAAATCTTGCAATTTAAATAATTAACTATGCTTTTTCATATACATGATGCATCGCTTTAATAATATTATTTTTTTTCTTGTAATTTCATTCCAAAGTACTTTATCATAGGAACAAGTTCACTTGATCCAGCCGTGCATTTTATCTTTGTCCTATATTTTGGTGACTCTTGAGTAAGCAGAAAGTAAACTATTAGAACTGACCTGACTTGACACCCCAAATCAATAACTTTCACGCTATATAAAAAAACTGGATATTTGTTTCGAATTTTAATTTAATGGAAATCACGCCACAATTAATTTTATAAATTCGACTCTTCAACATGGATTTTTATATAATAAAATATGTTTTATCCTCTATTTTCGAGATGATAGGTGAAGAGATGATGCTCCTGGGGCTAATGTAACTTGATACAATCAATTCATTAAATGTAGAAAAACATAAACTCATTTACAAGCAGCCGGCCGTAGAGAAAAAACTTTTCGCAGAAAATTATTTATTTTTCATTGACAAGTTTTTTTTTTAAAAACTGTTTTCAAAAATGTATCCTAAAATAAATATTTATGAGATTTACTTTTAAGGAGGAAGAGAACACGGTATTTTAAAATTCATGAAATCAAACCTAGATATCTTCTTTTTTGCCGATTTCGCATTAAATATTATAATAACACTAAACACCATTTGTGGCATGACATCTGATGAACGAATAGAATTTTAAAACAAAATTTTACCCACATCCAGTGAAATGAAATAAAACCCCACTCAAATTGAAACATAACAACATCACATCTATGATGACGATATACATAGCTTATTACATACACAATAAATATTCAAAACAATAAAAAAAAAAACTTACCGGATGTGAATGCAACGAGTCCAAGTCGACGAGTGGGCAGGAAGACCTATGCTGCTGCTGGAATTTTGGCTGATATGGCTCCAGCATACGAATTTTACCCCAACGATTAAAGAATAAAACTATCGAACCGACCCACAACATCAGTACAACTCCAACAATAAGAACTTCTTCGGTGCGAATTATGAGTTTGGGGCCTGCTGAAGAAAGAATATAAAATGGTTACACTCTATGTCATTTGATTATATACTCTCCTTTAAGGACCAATATGTGACCAATATTAAGGGGCTAAACAATTCGCGTCTTAAATGCTACAACACTTAGCTATGATATTTCTCAGCGTGTACCTGCATATGCCTGGATAGAGATAGGTCAAAGCCGATATTTTTATACTTGTTATCGATAGCTTTTACGGAAACTCTTTTTTTTAAACGCACTTAATTTTCAAGATCTTCTAATTTTAAGGAAATTGAAATTGAGACTTAATACGTATTATTCTGTCAAAAATGTGCACTTTTTTAACTTTGGGGATAAATAAAATAACTAAATTTAATGAAACAGATTCATTAGATTCTTGGCCAATCTTCTTATGCGGAATTCAATACTGTTTTCTTAGTTCTACACATAATGGAAGAAACCAACCTTTATTCAAGCACAAAGGAATGCTTGACATTGGTTTTTCAAACAAAAAGGAATTTCAGCTATAGAACGGAATATTACAATGAGCTTCAAAAAGATATTTGCTGACAATTCAACTGTCAAAAAACCTGTCACATATATCTACCGATTCCACTGGAGTAAAAGTCCCAATAAGCAGTTATCAGGAAATACAAATAAACAATTTATTTTGTTGAACAATCCGGTATCATGTGTTGTATAAAAGTCTGACAGATGCATCTGAATAATTTATAAGGATAAAAAAAAACACTAAAAATAAGCTTCTAATTTTGGGGGTTCTTTGAAAACCAATTTGTGGCATAGCTGTGCTGATACATCTGACACCTCTTTATAGAACTTCCGCCTTAATATTACTTTTTTTTTCTCTCTTTTGTGTCTATATGCTGCATAATTGAAACACTCTGTATTCATAGTCATGTTGGCTTTTATTTCGCTTTGGTCAATTTATCCAGCTTTATGATCAAATGCCTCTGCTTTACGATGCGATGCAAGGATGTCCGAAATTGGCTTAACAGCTTGAATGGTCTTTAGATGCGTATTTTTTGAATTACAATTTAATTACCAATTACTTTGCCAGTTATTTTTTTTTTCTTTTCTTCAAACAACACTGGACTATCTCACACTAAGTTAGGGTCATTAAGTTAAAAGTAAGCTTTAGGTATTATCGAATTTTAAAGGAATGAGAAAGCATATTGTGCGTCTATTATACCTTCTTGTGTATGATTTGTTGAATTTAATGTGGTGTCCTCGTGGCGCAGGTCGATGTTTAATGTTGTTTCTTGTACTTCGACAATGAAGTCTGGTCCATTCCACCCAGAGCCCCATTCTGTTGGGAGAGAAAATATATAAATCATTAATCTTTATTAAACATTTTCAATAGTCTAGGAGAAAGTGTTGTGCGTTGCAAGTGATAGAAATTTTTTTACACAAGTTGAAAATTTATGGACTATAATTTTCAAATTCAGTTTTGTTTGTCCATTCCACTAGGTTCTACGTATAGTATAGTATACTATATGGATACCGTATATTTTATTTCCAGATAGAGGGAAATTTGATTCGATTAGATTGAGTGCACTGTATCATAATTTTTTTTAGTAGCAAACATTCTCTTTAAAACTGCTGCTTTTTTTGATAAAGATTTAATGGAACTGAACTTTATGCTTCTTGAATTTATGCTCATAAGTTGTCCAAATCTCCAAATGAAAAAAAAAGAATTTTTGACAACCAACGAACCAACGCCAACAAGTAGTTAGTGAAATAAAAAATTTATTTCCACAAAATATTCGTTAAGTTGTTCGTCATCGATGAGTTTTCGAAATCTTATGAGTCGTCGAATCGTTTTCCAGATTTATTTCCTTTTCCCTAGAATCGACTCAAAGGATTCTCCCTCATTAGCTCAAGGAAACTTTTATTAGCTAAAGAGAGAGGATTTTTTCAGTTATGAGTCTCATAAACTTATGTGTACTCGGGGAATACCTCTGACCTATAATTTTTTTCATGCCCGAAATACAACACAACTTCCCAGACTGTATTATTTGAATATTTGTTGATTTTTTTTTGGAAAAATAAAATCATACCTTCCGAAACTCCTGGTGTTGAATCCACTTGGGGTAATTGATGATCCAGCTTGTATCTACAACAAAAAAAAATCAAATACATTTCTTTAAGCTTGCTTTATGTTAAACATCTCTTTAAAAGTTATTCAATTTTATTTGAATGGCTGCCAATGACATAAAAATACAAAAGCCCTATTTATTTTCTTGTGTACAAATAAAGAGTAACTATAGATACTGAGATCTTAAAAAAACATCTACTTCACTTGGATTTATTTAAATTTCAAAAAAATACTACTTCCGTATGGGTGGTGGGAATTTTTTTGTCTGATCAAAAGTTGAATGAAACTTTAATCTTGTCCTTGAGTAATTGTATTTTTTTTTTGTTTGTCCCTTCTGATGCAAGAACACACACTTTGGCCAATTTGTTTCTAGAGAAGCAGGAACTCTTGCCAATATTCTAATTGTATATAATTAAATTTATAGCACATTTGTTAAATTTGGCAAAACAAGTGCACAACAAACAACAATACGCAGCAAATTAATGAACGCCAAATGTCATGAGATTTTTGTGTTTATTATTTGTATTGTTTTAATTTATTTTAATTTGTATTGTTTTGTTCTTTTTTCTTTATAAGTGCTATGGCTTTTCAAGTGTTTCCGATACACAATTAGTTTTGAAAAGTGGGTTGAATTTGAAAAAAAAGTTGTCTGTGCATTTGTTTTTTTTTTGCATATATCTTTTTAGCGCAAATTAAAAAATTGTAAATATGAGATAATTGTGTATCTGAAAAATTATTAATTAGCTTACGCTATAAGGAGGCAGACATTTTGGCTTTTCACTGTTATATAGATAGAAGATAAATGTTCTTTTCGGAAAAAACCTTTTTTTCGAATTGTTTCATTAAAATGAGGAGGTAGTACACTCGTCCGGATAAAAAAAAGGAAAATTTCAATTGACACAAATTAAAGTAAAAGGCCAGAAATTTACTAAAAGTTAATTTTTAAAAAAATCAATAAAATGAAAAAAATGCGTATACGCCACAGTGTACTGCGGTATTGTTATCATACTTCGCCCATACATGAATTATGGCTAACCTTAGTTTTTGAAAAAAAGTGCAAGTGCAGGAAATATTTCTATATGGTGAATTCTTTCTTTGATTTGCTCTTTTGAAACTAAACAAAATAAATTTTGAATATTTGTAGGTACATACATATGAGTGAATTTAATAGCCAATTTTAATAAATTAATAATGAATATAATCTAGAATACAAAATTGGCTATTAAATTCAGTCAATTCAATTCAATTATTTATTTAATAAGTAGCAATAACAGAGTTTCTTTTTACATTTGGTAGTTACAAGTTAGAGATTTAGGATAAATATTTTCCTTTTCAACTATAATTTAAACAAACATATAATGACAATAAGTTGTATAATGAAATTGATATTAATAATTCAAGGGAAAGCTACGAACAAAAACCCTTATTTGACTCTTAAAACTAATATTGCACTCCCACATTAAGTTTTTAAATTATAATGTATATACTAGGTCGCAGTTCCGAAGAAAACAAACATTGCCAAAGGATTCCTTTTAGAAAAGTAAACCATTCGACAAATTCATTCACTCCAAATCTACAGCCTATAAATATATATATAAAATAATAATATATATAACGTTATGGTGTTGATAAACATTTAATCAGTTCATTATCAGAGAGGGAACAATTTACATAAAATTTTTGTGTTAAATTTTCAATAAGGGAGTTCAAAAGGTTGACATTGGATTTTTCATGAAGCCTGTAAGTTGAATAACACCATGGTAAATCAAGCATCATTTTTAGAATTTTGTTTTGGCATATTTGAAGCTTAAGTTTGTGAGTTTTGGCACAATCGTTCCAAACAGGAGCACCGTACAGGAGGATGGATTGGAAAATTAACTTAAACATTAAAATTTTATTTTCTTTGCTAAGTTTAGAACTTCTACATATTAATGGGTAAAGAATTCTTTTATATAGATTTATCTTATCAATAGTAGTAGATATATGTTTTTGAAAACTAAATTTTTTGTCTATTATAACACCAAGATATCGACAATGTTCGGACCAGTCAATGTTCACGGTGCCCATTCGAAGCTGTACATTGTTTGGTAGGAAACACGATTTTCGACGTCTTGTAAACCAAATAGCTTGCGTTTTCAAGGGGTTTACCTTAATCTTCCATTTGAAAAAGTATTTTTCTATTGTAGAAAGAGACATTTGCAATGTATGACAAACGTCTAGGAAATATGTACCTGATGTAAAAATAGCCGTGTCATCAGCAAACATTGCAATACCTATACTGTTTCCCAGATTGGGTAAATCGGAGACAAAGATATTGAAGAGAGTTGGACCAAGTACTGTACCTTGGGGAATTCCATATGGAATATTTTGCAAAGAAGATTTTTCATTTTGAACTTTCACTAAAAATTTTCTCCCATCTAAAAAGCTTTGGATAATTTTTACTATACTCATTGGGAAGTTAAATTGTACAAGTTTGTGGATTAATGCGTCGTGCCAGACAGTATCGAAGGCCTTTTCAATATCTAAGAGTACTAAGGCAGTCGACTCTTTATTTTTGAATTTTTCTTTAACATGATTTTTTATTCTGAGAATTTGATGGCTGGTGTTGTGGAAGGGTCTGAATCCAAATTGATAATCAGGAAGAATATTGTTTGCAGCCAAGTGATTATCAAGATTTTCTTTGATTATTTTTTCAAGTATTTTGCTTATAGAGCTCAGTAAGCTTATAGGCCTGTAGCTGTTAGCATCATCCTTTGGTTTGCCAGGCTTTGCAATTGGTAAAACAATAGCAGTTTTCCAGCAATCTGGAAAGTAGCTTAGTTTAAGACAAGCATTGAAAATTGAGGTAAGGTATCGTATGCCTGATACAGGGACAGCTTTCAAAAGTTTGTTACTTATACCATCCATGCCAGGACATTTTTTGTTTTTTAAGCCTTGAATCAAGCATCTTACTTTACTAGGATTAATTAGATTTGAATCTATTAATTCAACATTTGATTGCGATATAAAAGTAATTGTATTTGCAACTTCAGTTGAAGTGGAATAATCACTATAGTGAGCTGTTGTTTCATGATTTTTTGAAAAATTTGAAGCTAATAAGTTTGCCTTTTCTTTAGCCGTTATTAACAGTTTGTCATGTGTTTTGAGAGGAGGAATACCTGAACCACGTTTTTTGATAATCTTTGTAACTTTCCAAAAAGGTTTACTTGATTTCTCAAAGGACGAAAGAAGATTATTCCAACGTGAGTTTTTGTATTTATCAATTTCTTTTGCTATTTCTATGTTTAAAAGTTTTGTGCTTTTGAGGAAGAAGTCGTAACGATAGCGAAGCCATTTCCTTCTCTCAGAGTTTCTTAGTCTTATCAATAATAAAATATTACTAGGAAGTCGAACCGAATAATTATCCTTTACAGGATACTTAGGTATTGCAAAGTCAGCAGCGCTATTAACCAATGAAACAAAATTACTACACATTGAATCAATTTGGGTTGTGTTTATCGGGGTAGTTGAAATATTATTTAAATTGCAGCTTCTGTTAAAAAATGAATTAAAAAGGTTCCAATTTGCCGCAGAAAATTTGTAGTACAGTCTGATTGGTTTTACTTGTAATTGCAGATTCATATTCATATTGACTGGGAGATGATCAGATCCTAATTTGTTGTAAGTAAATGGTCTGTTACAGTTAGTTGGTATATTTGTAACAAAAAAGTCTAAAGTAGAAGGACTTTTAGATTTAGATGTTGGAACATAGGTATAATTGGGTGGGTATAGTAAAGAGAAATTTGGATGCGTTTCATTGACGTCATACAACACGTTACCCCAGCAATTAGCTCTGAGACAATTCCATAATTGATGGCGACAGTTTATATCGCCACCAAAAATGACTTTGTTTCGATTTCTAAATATTTTACGTAGATCGTTTTTAAATTGAGTAATTTTATCAACAGTTCTATTTCCACCCGGGAAATAGACAGAAAAAATACTCACTTTTGAGTTGTTTTCTAAAAATACATCTACTCCTATTGACTCAATACATCGTAGTTGCAAATGAGGGTGAACCGAGTGATCAATATCTTTTCTTATGACAACAGCTACACCTCCTCCTATTTCGCTTCTTCTGTCAAGACGATAACATTTAAAGCTTGGGTGTGAAAATGATTTTTGTTCTTTTAACCAGGTTTCTGTGACTAACGCAATGTCAACTTTTTTATCAATAATAAAATTAAAAAATTCTAGTTGCTTTTTTGTGATGCCTCTGGCATTCCAAGTTATAATTTTAAGAGAGTTAGATAACATGATTATTTGAGTAGATATACTTGATGGCAAGAGATGTTATTACATTGAACTGGTCACTTTTGTTATGACAGGTACTAAGCTTAGATAAAACTTCACTCAAAAGAGAATTAATTTCTTCAAAGGAGAATAAGGAGATAAGTCAAGCGTGACATATCATATCAGTGGGCAGATAAAAACCATCGAAATGAGAAAATACACAAATACTTCGCATGTGCCAGTTTCAAGGCGAAATGGCAAAATGTATCAAAGGCCTTTAACCTCGAATATATGTACCAATTCCAATATCAACATCCATCCATGATAAAATGCATAATAAATAAAATAAGAAGAAATTAAATTTTTAATTATAATGAAAGTACAAGCACTTGTTACATATAAGTAAATAAAGTCCACAATAAGAATTTGAATATTGTGGGACTTATTCAAATAACAAGTTTTTTTTACTTTCATATTAATGATTTAAAAGTTCCACCAATTGCCTTGCAAATTTGTGCACTGATTGGTTCGATGTGTTGGATAAAAATTGTCCTTAACGTTTTCAGACTTTTATCAATTTTATTCACAGTAATTTAAAATTTAGTTAACTAGTATTAATTTACTAATGCTTCTATTATTATTTTCTTAAAATTAATAATAAATATAAATATAAAAATCTTAAAATAAAGAGAAATATCAATAGCTTAATTCTTTGCAATAGTGAAAAGGATATGTATGCAGAAACTACATTATTTATTTGTGAAAAAAATTTTAACAATCACTGAAGGGAAAAATTGTAACAATTCATCTCTCAACTTAAAGGTAGATATGAACTGCATTTATAGTGCTTTTAACAATCAGATTAACTCTTTCTTAATTCAAAATTGACATTTATATTTATGATATGAAATTATAACATATCAAGGCTTTTTATACTCAATTGGAATTTTCAAAAAAAAAATCAACGATGAAAAATAAAAATTATTTTCAATGTTATTCGCAAATGTTTTAGTTCTTCTCATGCTGCTCACAACTCATAACGTACAATTACGTATTTCTCCTCAGAAATTCAATTTAAATATTTATTGATAGGAAATTTAAATCCGGTCTCAATAAAGGTGCACATTGATGTTAGATATTTATTAAAGTTAAAAAATAAACATTTTTATTTTATTTTATGAGTTTTTTGTGCTTATCAAACATTTTCAGGCTATATAATTTATGGAATCATAAAACCACCACAAACCGAACTTTGACAAAAAAAAATATCCTAATATTTTTGGGGTTTGCATAGCTGTGCTATTAAAAACGATCTGATATTTTTTTATGTTGCTGCATTAAGAGCCACTTAACCAAATAAATATTAGCAGTAAATTTGCCCTTTTTTATTTTCAACACAATATAAAAATAAAATTGCTTACACATTATATTTGAAATCGATATAAAGTTTACAAATGCTAAAAAATGCGTTGATATATGTATTTAAGGGGTGTTGCATAGCCATACCGCTTTATTGATGATATAACGTTGTTGTGGTGATTCCTTTTTGTGAAGGTCGAATTTTGGCTTAAAAGTAGTTAGCACCAAGCTGATAATTGCAATCGTTTGTACGTACATATCTACGCTTGTTCAATTTTAAAAAAAAAAATTACACTCAAGGCCTTTTGATTGCAGCCACTTTAAAATAAATGAAGATATTTGGCACCAAACGAGTAACTAAAGCAACCGATAAATATCGAAATATAATTCGATAGATTTTGAGTTGTCTCTTTTAGGCAAAAAATATTTTTTGTTTTTACGCAAAAAAAAATATCCTACTGTTCCTATAATCTTTTTGATAATAATAAATTTTATAAACATTTTAGTTCTGTTTTATTATTTTATTTTTGGATGTGTAAAAAACCGGATTCATCTGTTCAAAATACTGGACAAGTAATACGTAGCATATTTTCTCGAATAAAAATTTTTTGAAGATATTAATATACAATTAAAAATTGCATCAAACACGTTTTTAAAATTTTTTGTAAACAATTAAATTTAACAAAAAAATTTAACAATTAACTGCATGAAAAAGAGCGTAAACACGCTTGTAACGTCACTTGTTTGAATAAATATTAATTAAAACTTAATATACTGAATGAGTTGTTAAACAAGAACACCTAACATAATGATATCTTACATTTCATTCAAAGAAAAAATATCAACAAGTTCTGACTTTTCTTTTCTTAAGTTCAAAATCTACCTTTTGACATTTCTCTAATCAAAACATTATATTAATTAAAAGAACAAAGTAAAATATTCTTACTCTTCATTAAAACAATTTATAATACAGACTTTCATAAAATGAAAATTTTCTTAGCAAACCGTGGAATATAATTTTTATTTGTTAATTAATATATCGGAACTAAGAAGAAAACTCTATTATTTATAATAACATTAATAAAACAATTTAAATGGTTTCCCATAACACATGTGTACATGTATGTACATATTATAATGTATATTTACAATTCAGAAAAATTAAAAAAAAAAGATTTATTTTGGAATATGTCTTGTGTCCTTGTTGGAAAAAAAAAGTTTACAAAGTCCTTGATTTATAAGTCATCGTCATCGTAAAGTTGAAAGACAAACAAAGAAGACACGTAAACATAAAAAAAAATCAAAAAAATATAAAGTATACAACTTAGTTGTACCTTATTGCTTTTGATTCTCACAGTTGCATTGACATTTAATTTTACGACATTTAAAAATTATTTAATTTATAGACACAAAGAAGCTGCGCCTGGCCTACACGAAGTGATAAGCTTATTCTTTCCTAAAATCATGGATTTCTATCAAATGACATCGGATGCATAGAGATGGTGAAATCGTTGGGCTAATGATCAATGCGACAAAAACAAAAAGGATCAGACTTGGAATTTCTCCATCTGTTCAAGTTGATATTTCTAGGTATTTAGTAAAGATAATAAACATTTTTTAATATTTTGGAAGTATTGTCCATACTGGCGGGAAACCAAAAGACTCAATCGGAAAGCAAAATATGGAAAAACAACTCTATATACATACTTTCAAATACCAAGTTCCACTCTAATGCTGAATCCGAGCTTCTTTTCTTTATGGCTACAGCACTTAGAAAGTCATAGCACCCATCATTACAAAGCTGCAAACGTTTGTAAATGGATGCCTGTGTAACATCTTGAGTACTTTCCGAAGAACACTCAAAGAGTTGCAGCGAGCTAAAATAAGGAACGATGGCTCACAGAAGTAGTGGAGATAAACTATTTTTTATCTGCTCATATATTACACAACACCTTCTTCGAATTCCTAAAAAATTCTTGTGAATATATAACATACCCTCAAAGTACCAATTTTCCGGACAAAAAAGGGAAATGGGTGTTCATTCATTACCAAAAGATCTCAACTTTTCATATATATAAAACACGAAATCTATGTCGATTCTTTACAAAAATCTAACACGATAAAATACTTTTCAATATGAATATTCATAATAAAATAGAAAAAAAAAACGTTCTGTAATGTTGTAAAAGCAAAAGTTATTTCTTCTTCCCATTTTCGAACAAAAATTTAAAGTTCAGGTTTGTATTTTTTTCTATAGAAACCTTCAAAGTAAATATGAAGGTAAAGTTGAAAAGTAACTTTTTATCAGATAGAAACTTTAATAATTGTCATAGGCAAATAAAAGGATTTATTTAACAATTTCATAGTGTTTTAAAGAAAGTATATTTGAAAACTGTTGTCAACACGACAGGGAATTCAATTAGTCTAATGAGAAGTTCATGGATATCATTACCCTAAGTTTTGCACGTATTATTTACAATCAATCAAAGCAAAATAGTTCTATAACAATATCCCCATTGCCACATCGTATAGTTCATACCAATTTATCCTTCTTTAACCCTCGCTCGCACTTAACAAAAGTGAATACTTCAGAAAGTATTTCACCTTTCTCATAGAAGCTTCTCGGTATCCTACCGGTTGGAGGAGGCTTATGAATTCCCCATGCCAACTACACGCTTTCTTATAGAGCTGGTTGTGATTTTGATGACGAAAGCTGTTAGGGTGAATATCCAATATCCATATCTAATTCTATTGTTATAATTATCCTGCTTTGGAGTTATGGTGTATATGGCATTGAATTGTTTGTGTTCTAGTCGCACTTTATTAATTAGATAATTAGATTTAACGATCCTAGGAGCTCATTAACGATAAATTTAAGTGAATTGAAGTTTCAGTTCGTCGTTATCATCTTGAGCGTAGTTACGTTACCTAGGATGATAGTAAGTTTGAACTGTAGTATTAGCTATGTGTGTGATAATGTCTTTGCAGGAATATATGTAATTACATCAGGATAATCAACTTGATATTGATGTGTGATTTTATGTGAATGATATTGAATTACCACAATATATTCTATCGTACTATAATATCCGTATATGATGTAAGGAATAATCGTATGTTTCGTAATTGAACTCAATTATTCCCCCAAACTTGTACACACTTTTGTCTAAGGCAAAAGCAAAATATAAAAAGCAAGCCGTTTATATAATCCTTGAGTAATATGATGGTCGTATGTTTTAAATAAGGGTTTTTTTTTATTTATTAGATAGACTATGAACATGGAACAAAAATGTAACAGTATGCAGAAACGATAAAATTAAATATGTAATCCAGAGTGACAAAGCAGTGTCTAGGAGTCAATTGATGTAAAAAAGAGAAAATGAGATTAACAAAATCTTTATTGAATAGATTAATCTTAAACCTTTAGCCGCCACGTACATACATATTTGTAGATATTTATTTTTCTTCAAAATTCAAAACATCAAACCTTGTTTTAAGAATACTTTAAAAAACACTTTGTTCTCCAAGTCACATGTTTTTATTTGTACACGTGGTTCGCTAAGAACGTTTTCGTTGTTTGCTTAGGAATGAAAATAAAATAACGATTACTTTTCACGATTCATATTTTTCGTGTCGTAAAATATCAGAAACAACATCACTCCATGCTTCTAATGAAATAATATTCTCTTGTTTGCAATGTCAGTTTCAATAGAAAACAATATTTTTAAACCCCTTGGAACTGCTTTTCTACGAATATCACAGAATGGGGGCTTTCTTTATTCCTTGTACGCAATGCGATGTAAACGCAATCTAAATACAGTGCTGTCGATTTTGTTTTAAGAGAGTAATGAACTTGAATAAAGTAAATATCATCCATTCTTGCAAAGAGCACTTGAAATAGAAATTGCATTAACACAAAAAAGACCGAGTGTTCCTAACAAAACATCAGACATATGTCCCGAAGGCTATTCCACATTTTTTCAACGAAAAAAAGTATAAATTGGTGACCGATTACCCATTTTTAATCCACTAAGGAACGTTTTGGACCATGGTTAGAAAAATACTTTTGTACTGATTTGAATACTATTTAATTTTTGAAAAATGTGAGTACAACTTTTCCATTTTCAGTAATATTTGGTTTTTTTTTGTTAAAATCTTCTATCAATTCTTTTGGTTAAAAATATTCTATGTGCAAATGCTTCCATATTTCTATTGGTGACACAACTGATCTTGATATTATCATACGAATCGGGAAAGCAAACGCTGCGTTCGGAATGCTCTGCAAAGTTCGGAGAAACAGTTCTATAAGCCTAAAGACCAAGATGATTGTTCCGCTTAAATGTTGAAAGCCTAAGACATTTTGCAGGTTCTCTGCACTAATTCTAAAACTATAAAATCAAAACTGTAGTTTGCTTAACAATACTAAAGTAACAAACTCGCTTCGACAACACTGATCTGAAAAACCCTGCCATATGACATAAAAAAAAACTCAAGCGAACTAAACACAATGGTAAGAGCATTCCCATTCGTAATTTTAACTTGTTCTTCGCAGTCGTTGTAAATTTATGAAATAATATCCTTTCCAATATAAAAAAAATCCATAAAAAAAACTTGCAGGGATCCAGAGAATGTCATTTTACGTCAGCATTAACCCCAGACAACATCATATACAACTGTGGTGTCTGTCATTGATAGGTAGGGTAGGTGGTTTTGTAAGATGACATTACATGAAGCTGTGATTAAATGCAAGAAATGGAGGAGAAAAAGAAAGTAAAGTGAACAATCCCATGATGACGATTCGATTTATTCTGTTAAAGTCTTTGTTTTTCAGATGTTCACACAAGTATGTGTGTACATCGTACATAAGGTACCTAAACGAATTTTCTGATTTTCATTTTTAACAATATTTAGATGATTTAGGATTGTCAAAAATTCTCGAATGGTTTAAATTGAGTTTTATATATTATTGTGTTAGCAATTTTGTTCTTATAAAATTACAGTAATTCTATGGATTGTAAATAATGTACCATACTTATAATTTTCAAATTTTTTTTTGGAGTCCATGAGATGCAAGGGTGGATAAAGGCTTTCTAGGATTTTCTAGGAGTGGGACAGAGAAACAATTGCGTCAGGCTTCAAAGGTGCTATGTAAGGCACCGCCGCGCCGGCCGTTTCATCAAGAGTCTAGAAACGATAGCGAAATGAGACTGACTCTTAGACAGGCGAGACGAGAACTTATTTTTCGGACCAATCATTCTTAAATTGTTGTTTTGAATGTTCCATTCTTAAATTGTTTTGTAGTTATAAACTGATAGTTATGCATCAGGTGAAATTCATTTATCTTCATTAATAGTTGTGACGTTTCAGGTGATAGAGATAAGATAGTCATAACCACATCACCTTGAAATTCTAAAAAAGAAGTCCATAACTCTGAAAGCAAGCATTGCTGTTCATACTCAATTAATATTCTCTATTTATTATTATTTTTCATCTTAAACACACCCCACACCGTTCCAGTGCAATACAAATTCTCAGAAACACTTTTCCAATTAAAATTCTTTTATTGAATCTATAAACATCTGTTTTTTTTTTAGTATTTTATTTCCTCCAATAGGCAATCTAAAGTTTAATTAAACAAGAAATCCAATTTAAGAAAATACAATTTCATTTCAATATAAAAATACAATTGGATGATTTCATACCTAGAACCAGGTGTTTTTTTTTTTTTTGTGGAAACTCATTTCCTACTTTAGAAAGCAGATCTAAGAGACAAAAAAAACACACAAATTAATTTGGCTTCAATATTAAAAAATTTTAACGAATATGACATTACATTTTTACTCGTAAATTTTATTGTTTTCCTTTCAAAATCTTCTTTTTTAACCTACACCTACAAGAGGTATGTATGTTTTAATCAGAAGAAAATTGGTTCATAAAGCTACTTGGTGAAAATGTTACAAAGATTGGTAATAAAATTCATTGTTATTCGACCATACTTTCATTTACGTCTCTCAGATCAGCAGAACAATTTTAGAAATTAGAAAAAGGAAATTCATCTCAATCGAATTAGCCACATTGTTCGGTGGATAAAATATTTTGTAGGATATCGGTTTGGGTAAGGGAAGAGACACTATCCTGAAATAGAAATCGATTTTGTTTTTATTTATTTAATAGTGCGTATTGCCCCAAAGTTTTTCTAAAAATATCTCCCATAACTTTGTCTTTATTAGATATTGCTTTATAAATTGTAGAATTTTTAATAATCTGTAAAATGAGACTTTAATCAATTCAACGTCAAACTTCAAATTTCATGAGTGAAAAGCGTAAAATAAAGTAGTAGGGTCATTTGGTGAAACCAAACTTAAACTTGTACATATGTTCAACAGAAGATCTTATGTGAGAGTTTTTTATAAGAAAAAAGTTGATTGGAAGAGCTTTGAACATATGTAAATCTTTAAACTCCGTATCAGCAAACGCACCTATGTAATTTTTTTCCAAATACAGAAAAACTCCAAAAAGGGAAAAGAGAGATACCCAGACGAGATACGCTCTGAGTTCTGGGAGACATCGGGACTAGATCCGGTTTCCTTGCAACAAGCAATTGATGGGAAGGGAGATGCATACCCTTTTAACGCGAAAAATAGCGAATTTATATATATGCCATCCATTTTCTTCTGAAATAAAGATGCTCTCAAAATAAAAACATTTCTTAAAAAGCGCTAAAAACTCTCATAAATCACTTTCTACGACACTTACAAGCCAAATAATCATTTTCCTATGAAAGAAGAGTTTACGCTAATAGTATGTCGGTCATAAATATATTATATTATAACTTTCATAGATTAAAAATAAAACATTAAAAAGAAAACCACATAAAATGTGATAAAAACATAGTTCTTCCTAGAATTAGAGAAATTAACTAAACCTTAAGTAATAAAATTCTCAATTTTTTTATGCTAACTAATAAATAAATATTTTGACCAATAAGTACCACAATAGACATAATTATTATCTCCTTTTCATGGAATAGATAATTTTTGCTAACGAACCTATTATTTTAAGATAAATTGTAGGTAGATACATTACTTACAACAATAAAAATAAAACCACAACATCAAAATATCAGCAGGTATATATTAAAAAACCTTACCTCTAAAATTAGTGATCAACCTTATTATTGATATAAAACCTCATCATAAAACCCACTCATTTCTTCCCCTGGTGTATCAGGTCAAAATTTTCACAAATAAAAACCCTGACTTAAAAATTTCCAATAACCCTCCGAATTTTATGACAACTCAGACAGGTACCCTTTTATCAGCAAACAAAATCATGATATAAAGTTGTCCACTTATTAAGAAATTATTCAGTCATCAGACATCCCTGGCCAGCTAACAGCTAGAAAAAATAGTTTAGTTCCGACAAAAAAAAGAACAAAATGGGTGCGGCACAAAGTGGTCCTGATGAAAAATCCAACAATTCCCACAACACCCTACAAAATCTACACTACCGAATTAAGAAAACCTGTCGCAGTTTATTCGTAAAAAAGAATAACAAACACATTCCAATTATTATTGATTCAACTCGTCTTCCCAGATGTTCATCATTTATCAATTCATCGTGTTTGCATTGTCAACATCGTCATCTCAAAGATTGCTGCCGTTTCTCGGGTGAATCAAAGTCTGATGCCAAAAAATATGCAATGTGGAAATCTAAATTCGAGTTCCCCTCGAAGCCAGTGAGACCAATTCGAATAATCGGATTATCTGAAGCTATAGCTGGCCAATTCAGTCCAAAACATTTTCCTTCATACAGTGAGAGGATTCCATGGAATACAATAACTAAAACTGAAAAATCATCCAGAAGTCTTTGGAAGAAATCAGTAAAAACAAATATTACGTTTCAACGAGGAAGTCAAACTAGGACGAAGGTAACAAGACAAGTTAAACGACCGAGAGTCAAAGTATGTGGAAATGGTATTATAATTGTATGTGGTTGAAGAATATCTTTATTCTGTTCAAAATGTGTTGTATTGTAAAATAAAATAAAAAAATTTAATTAATAAAATATTCGAAAAAATACATGTTTTCTATTGAATTCTGAGCAATGACACATTTGCTCGTCCTTGAGAATTAACAAGCTCAATAATGAATACACACATCACAAATCCATCACAACTTAAAATCCTTTCATAAAAAAACAAATCAATAATTTTAATTCCATTGATTTCCTGTTAAAGTACTGCACCCTGCATTTATATTCGCCCCATTCATTATGAAAACCGTAATAATCCACATTCAAGGTGGGAGATCAATAACCACTATATCTACCAGATTATCCTTGACCCTTCCGACACATGAATATGTGGGTACGTCTAAACAATAATAAAATGAAATATGACAAACAAAAATGATTAACCTTGTGGGTTTGTGGTATAAGAAGGTATTCGAATTAACCCTCAGCACTTTTCTAATTAGTTGAACTTTAACACTTTAATTGATGTTTCCACTTGACATAAAATGCGTTAGCATGTTTGTTGACAATGAGCGAGTACCACCCTCTGATAGCAGAAAGCGAACATTAAAAACCTATAAGCAACGACAATGTAAACAAACCAGTGCGCCAACAAAAAAAATACCGTCAAAGCGGAACCACAAAGAAGACAAGTCCTAATTGAAATTGCCCTACAAAAACCACATAAAAGCTTTTGACTCGAACTCCTCTCTGATCCTTAAATGGAGCCAACGATGGACGTGACAATCAGGCAGGCGTTTTATATAGAACAAACTTGAGCCATACTTATATTCTCTTCCTTGACATCGACATCTTAAAGTTCTACTGCTAAGGGGCAGTTTGCCACTTAAGAGTGCACATCCCTCGAAGGTGCAACGAAATTTAAGTGCATCCTTCAGAGTTAAAGAAGAAAAACCTATAGCGATAATATAAACTGATATAGGTACTAGAGGAAATTATACCCCCAGGAGCACTCTGTGAGAGTTAATCAGATGGTCCTTGTGTCTTGCATGGTTGGGCTTGAAAAAGTTAGCTTCATATAGTCACTATGACTGCTATTCACAAAACCAAAGTAGTTTGAATCGTATGGTTTGTTTAACGAGAATGTTGTTCCATCTTCTATCAACGTCCGTCACCTCTCAAGCATCGGAGATATACTCGTATACGAGAATTTGTATTTGAATGCGAAGAACGTGCTTCCTTCCGGGTTCCGGCCAAACTTGATAAGGATAATCGATTAGTCCGTTGGCGGTGTTTTCATATTCAAGGCTTCAGATATGCTTTCTCTTTGCATCTCTCTGGGGTCCACTTCAGACCAAGCCTTGGCTAAGATTCCATTTGGAAAAGCCTCTTAATCGGTCTTATATATACACGTAGAAATGGTTAAACCATAGTCCTTGAGACTTTGCCTTAATGTAACTTGTACCATCCCAATGGTGATGATGATGTGTTGATAGGCAAATAGATATAATATGTCAGAGGGTTTTTCGAAGTTTTCAAAATGAGCGCGGAGATTTGGGGTTGTTTGGCTATAAGGTTTGACAATAGATTTGAAAGAGAGATTAGAATGCCAGGTTATTGACAAGGGTGTAGTATGTTTCAACCGAAGGCATGTATATTATTGAGATGTAGTTTTTTATTTAATTTCTTTAGTTTAGAACTTTTCAGTTGGGATTTAAGTGCTAAAAAGTGTTAAACAAATCGTAGGGGAAGAGAAAAAACTTCTGATAAAATAACAATGGTCCTCCATTGACTAACCGCAGAACTGTTTTTGCGGCAAAACTATAGTTCTGAAGGTTTTTTCAGGGCATAATTCATCCATCCATGCATCCTTTTGTTTTATTTTAAGAAGAATATCATTTAAAATCTCCTGTACATATGCAATCATTATTATTTATAAAAATTTACTTATTAATAATAATCAAAATGTCCCAGATTCAAGCCTCAAAGAAAGAAAGAACTGATACATTAACGAGCTTCTTCTTCGGCTTTGGCTTTTTTTAAGTTATTTTAAGTGTATTTTTTAGTGAAATCATTAAAAACTAGTTACAAGGCACCTACCTAAGATTTCCGTTTCCTTTTATTTATCTTAACACATTTATAGTGGTAACTTGATATCAACTTAGCACTACATACCGATTTTCATAAATTTTTTTTTAAGTAAAGTTTTTGTAGGTTTTGAAGGTGTATTGCTAACTAGCACTACATAACATGTTCTTAAAAAGCAGAGGAGCTACAAACTTTTTTTTTCACAACTAATTTGCTACAAAAAAGTTTTGCAATTAACTGCATATTTACTATTTTTAATTTCCAAAAATGTATTGCACATGACGGAAGAACGACGTAAAATTCTGCCAACTTTTATTCATACCATTTATGTATTTAATTTATGTATTTAAACTACGCTACGTTCTGTTGAACTTAAGTTCAGATTACAATGTTAAACCTAACGAGTTGAATTTTAAATTTAAACTCAAGTCCAGATTCGGCTGAACTCAAATTTAAACTTCCCACTGTGAAATTGGGGTTAATGTTTTGTAAGAAAATTGTAGCATTCAAAAATTAAATTTCAAAAATATGATGAATTCTATGGATTTGAGTTTTTTTTTTTGTGGTGAAGGAAAAATGCGGTGCTCATCAGTTTGTGAAGAAGTTCAACTAAACATAGTATTTCCCAAGCCTGCTATTATATCATATTAGCTTTAGTAAAAAATTAATATTTAAGTTTTCTATCAGCAAACGGCTTTTAGTACGATAGCTGATTTTGATGAAATATTCACTCATTATCATTACTCCCAAAACTCCGTCTATTGACAAGCTCTCTTGAAAATGTTTTTTTAATGAAAAATATTATATTTTTTCCGAATAAGTAAAAAAACCTGAATAAATTTGCTAACGGGTAAATTGTTATTGGACTATATGAATATATGAAGAAGCCGTGGAATGCGTCCCTTGTCAAAACCTTGTCAAAACCTTATCAAAAATAAATTATTAATTTCATCATTGATTTATTAGTTCATTCATTAATTGCTGACACCTCGTTTTTTTCCTTTCATTTGTTGTATAACCAAAAAGACGCTGGATTTTGAGACTAGACCCCGACAAGACAATTTTTTTTTTTTTGATTTTCACGACTTGACTCTAAGTCCATCTATCTGAAAATCATAAGACTTGTTGATTTGTTGGGGAATTTCCTGGCGTCTGGGATCCATATAGCACCGTTTTGTAATCAGTCCAATTTAATGACATCAGATGCACGCTATCTTCTCTTTTTGATTTTGATTCCTGTGGATATTTTCTTTGTGAAGGGATGCAGTGAATTATCTTCGAAAATCTTGGCATTCCCAAAAAATATTAGTTCATTTCAAAATATTTACTTAACTTAAAAGTTTATTTATAAGGTTTCGATCTCACCCACTTAGTGCCTTATTTTTGCAACTATGGTTAGTTTCGCTTATTTTATATTTTTTTTATGAATTAAACAATTTGTTGTTTGTTGTTTCGCAACACAGAAAACTTTTTCAAACCACATCACTAGGGTTCTGCGTTTCAAATATGAAACAAGAATAATCTTATTTTTCCCTAGCGGAGTTTTGTAATTTTTCCATCACGAAATTGCGTTGTTAACTCAAAACTTTTATTGGTTAAGATTATGATGGTTTTCATCCAGATCGAAGAAAACTACGAGTATACCTATACATATATATATTTTTTAATGAAAATCATATGGATGAACACAGCGGTAAATCAAAAGTTCCAGCAAAGGAATTTCTTTCAACAAAATTTTATAGCACTTGGTTTAGTTTTTGCTACATGCACACTGGGAATATCGATTATTGCGGGTTTTATTTGTGCTGTGTTGAAACAAAAACAATAATAGCGGCCTTACTTGTTTAGACGATTAATTACAAGGTGTTTCCGAAATGCCCACAAAAAATCCGAATGAGAAGGGTTTTTGCTGCATAAGGAACTACGTGTTGGTTGACATGTGTTATTATAGATTTTATATAGAATTGTTTCCACAGGGAAAAACTAGATAAAATGTAATATATATGACAGATGTTGAATATAGATTATTGATTCTATTTGGAAAACACATGCATTATGTTATGTACGATTATATAGGCTAGGTGTAGCCGTTAAGCTAAGTAGTTGAGTTTAAATATAATCTAAAGGTTTTAAGCAGATCAACTTATTCTTATTAAGTCACCCGTTGGAAAAAAAATCAAGAGCTATAATGGCGTTTATCCTGTCATAATTCCTGAGCTGGATGAGCATTGTTTACCCAACCAGCGAGTCTGACTTTCTTATTTCCAAATACAAGTGCAGTCATTTAAATCTTCTTTGATGATTTTTACAACCTACTCTGCTTAGTTTGAAAATTTTGTCCGTAGCTTAAATAAGAAATATAGCTATTTACAGAAACTTAATTCTTCGATCCAGAGCCAATTAAGCTCATGAACGAATCCATAAATTCTATTTCAACCACGTCTACAGTAGGTTAGCTTAGGTTGATGGGTTGACGGTGGATTGTGGTACCCAAATGATTGGATCATTCTTTAAAATATAAACTCATAAACTATGAACTCCTTAGGAGCATCGAGTCATTTGCAAGCATTGATGAAGTTCATTAGATTTAAGATGTTATTACCTTCGAGATATCTGCTAGATTGTTGCAGAAATAGCTACCCAATTTGTGTTTCTTTCTATTGCAGAGTGATTTTCCTTTTATGATACCCTAAAAGTGATCTCTGTCTTGTTATCTCTGGATTCCCTTTTTTAGGTGCATGATTTTGTCTCTTTTTTTCTTATTGTAGCTTGGCACAGATTCTATGTAGACGTAAAAGTTAAGTGTTAGTTTCATTTGTCTTTGGGAAGTTCCACTATCTTCTTACCAATTGCGTGTTCAATGGCGTCTTCGATAAATCGATCAACCATCGCAAGTTCATATGCTTCATAGTTTCCAGGGACCCATTTGATTCTGATGTTGTACTTCGTGGCAACAACCAGCTTGGATTTAATTTCTGGGGCAGAGATAGCTTTTATCGCTGCCTGACTGTTAATGTGAAAGTTTATATCATGACCTGTTCGACAGCCTTAAGTCAAGCTATTCCAATATCTTATGAGACTATTTATTCCATCTATTTTTATTTCCAGCTCATATATATTTCACCACACCTAATTTAATTTTACCCCAAAATATATCCAATATATCGACTTAAATTCAATTATATAGCAAGTAACAGAGATTTACCCTTCAACAACAATGATAAGGTAGAAGAAGTAAAAACAACATTATAATTCCTTAATAGAACCGCCCACTAAATAACAATAAAATTCCGTTGCCGTGGTTGAAACAATAATCCTACTGCTCATAAACAACTTCTCACCACATTAAAATCCAAAGGTTTCGAAGAAGAATCCTTAATTAGACGTGGTTAAGGGTTAGATATAAAGGACTGTGAAATGGTACACATTTCAACATAACGTGATTTTTGCAAAAGAAAAAAGATTTTGGAACCATGTTTGAATGGTTCAAAAAAATTAAATACTAAACATTTTTTAAATCAAAAACCAATTAAAATTCAAAAACTACAGGTTTTCGACCATTAACTCCTCGCAGAGTTGCCGTCATCTAATCTAATAATATAGAATCAACCGAATAAAAACTCGCAGTTTCAGTTCAAAAATTTGAAGATTTCTGAATGGTTTTTCGATCGATAGACACTGAAATAAATCTGTATTCCGCTGGAATGGGGAATACACCAATTTTTTTCTGCTTTACACTCCTTGGAACAATACTCGTGTAATGCTAAATCCAGCCAAAATGCGAGGTAACCCCCGATATTCAACTTTTCATTGGCCTTGGCTTTTTCAAATGTCAAAACTATTATTTACTTTGGTTCCGTCACCATTTACGCCAGTCAAAAGTTGTGGTAAAGTGGAAACTTTTTAAAGAATTAAGTATGGACGTTGAGAAGAACGAGCTTAATGTAGTGGTATTTAAGCTATTAAAAACAGCAGCCAATCATCGAAAACCGTTGTGATTTCATTACTTGTATGTAAAAATAAATATTATATTTGTAAATAATAGCAAAAGAACCAAAATTAGCAAGTTCATACTTAATTCTTTATTTTCCTTCAATATTTGAAAATATAACAGAACTTCAATGTTTGTTGTTTTTATTACAAAATTTTATTTATTTGCAGCATATTTATGTATGTACTCTATTGTCTGTCTATATCTACATCTATAAATAATAAAATTTAAATCAATCGAAAAATATCACTGTACCCAATAAATTTTGTTACTTTTTTACGAGTTTATTCTATTTTCATTATTTTGTCTCCAAACAAATAAAATTGAAAAATGAACAAAAATATTTTAAGCAATTCAAATGGAAAAGATACTAATAAAACAAATATCTTTTTTTTCAGACGTCCATCATCTTATTGAAAAGTTAAACTAAAACTTACTTACCCAATAATCATCATCATCTTTATAAACTCATTGAGTATAAAACTCATTTTCGTATTCTTGATTTAATCGTAAATCAGAAGAAATGACTTAATTCTTAATTCAATCTCTTGCCTCCCCTAAATCTCTATATAACTAAATAAGTGAAATTAAGTACTTATGTATGTATCTATGTATATACACTTAATACAAGTTTCTCTCAATACAAATTCCAAGATTCAAATAAAATTTCAGATTCAATTTAGTTGTTTGCAAATCTAAGCTCTTCAATTTACAATAAAACAGTAAATACCGCTTATACACATGTTATTTAAATATTGGTAGCGAAAAAGAGATACATATCATTCAAGATTTTTTGGAAATCTCAAGAAACAACTTACTTTATAGACTACAAATTTTGTCAATGTTCATTTACATCCTAAAAACGAAACCAACAATTTCTTCTAATGTTTCTCCAAATTCCTGCAAAAATTCTTAGAAACAAAATATAAGAAAAGAATAAAAAAAACACTATACGTAGCGTAGATATTCAAAAACTTTTATTAAATTATTGAATTTTAATTTTAAGGTTATTTTTTTTTCAATGCTCGATTCACTTTATTTAAATTAAAAACTTAAATAAACAGTCCCTTCAACTAAACAGAGTCAACTGTGTTTCGAATAAAACCCCCACAGGAATTTATTCGCCCCATTCTAAACAGAACTTTGTACCATACCACAACTATATACCTTCATTTTCCTTTAATTGTTCTTTTTCCCTTAAAGTCCTGTGGCAAGAAAAAGAATGTCAACGAAAATCTCAACTTAAGTCTTTTTGAACAAAAAGAAAAAGGAGAGAAAAAGAAAGGAATTTATTTTTTTAATTGATTAAAGTGCGCAGAGATCTTCCGGGATGAAAGCATCCGGAAATGCAAAAAGTAACTCGCTTTCTTTGGATTGTGTATTTCATGCTATGATTAACATTTAATGCTGTGTCCTTTTAAGAAGGTCTTTAATAATTCAATTGATGGCAGGAAAAATTGTATGGTGTATTGTTCGGCTGGACAGTCAAAAACTCGTATCTGTTTTTTTTTTAATTTCTTACTTGCGACGTTATATGTACTATAGGGGTTCGGATTAATAAAAAAACCGCTATAACATTTTATTCGTATATACAAGCTTTTAAAATACGTACCATTTTTTTTAGTTTTGTTTATAAAGGGTGTTACGTTATAATCAATTGTGACCGCTATAGAGACCGCTATATAGAAAATCCATCTTTGTTTTATTCCTTTTCAAATTTCTGTGCATCTAAAATAAAACACGTACACAAGAAATTAAACTTGCAAGAAACTGCTGTCAAGAGCGGTATAAAAGTAGACAAATTTTCGATTTCCCAAAAAAAAATTATATTAATGGCTTTGAAAAATCGGCTCTGAGTGTGTTTAACTGTTTATCGCCGAATATTGTTTTTGTCTCACACTTCAAGGATATGCAAGTTTAAATGATAGCGATTGTCCTAAAAAGACAATAGCACCATTGTATTAAGTTATTCTTTTTCTTTATAAGGTTTTATTACTACTAGATTAAATAGCCACCTGTTCAAAGTTTTCCAAGATTTTTCCAACAAGTGTTTCCAATTTTTACCTCATTTGATCTGATTTCCGACTAAATTCAGTCCCATTTGAATCCACACACAGGTAGTCAAAGTCTATAATTTTATCTTTAAATCCGTGAACAAAAAACCTTTAGAAACTATGAATATTAAATGTATCATATTTGGCTTGTGCTCTGTTTTATTACCGCGGATTTATGCTTTGAAAATATTTAAATCTCTGAATAATCCCGAACAAAAACTTTATGACACTCTTTTTCCAGGTATTTAGAATTATTATAGCACAGGCAAGGAGTTTTAGCGAATTTATTAGTCCTGGAAATTTAAAACAAAAATCCGATTTCTAAGAAAATCAAAATACTTCTACCTATTTTATGACAACATATATCATTACTACCAGACGAAACTGTACTTTTTTCATTTGGGGTAATTTATAAAAAGGATTCATAATTTTGAACTTGAAAATTGCAAAACAATTCTTAGAAAATCAATTCTGAGAAAATTGGTTTGCACAATGTTGTAAATTTTGTTAAAGCGTATATCTGTGTAAAAATGATTAACGAAAATTTCAGTTTTTTTAAATATATTTACTTGTTCAAATTTAAATAATAAGTAATAATTGTATATATGTATCAACATAATAAAATTTATTTTATAAATAAAATCTAACGTTCTTAATTTTTAATTTTTTATACTTATACATTATCTTTTTTAATTCGAAAATAGTTATAGATTTGTGAATTATTTATTTAAAACACACACAACTTAACGGTTATAAGGAATTTGATAATTTTGGATCGATTGGTCAAGAAAGTAAATTAATATCTTTTTAAAAATAAGTTAAGCAACTTCTAAGGCAACTCTGTTTCTTAAAGTAAACAATTTTGAATGTTTTGAATTTTCAACAATTTTTAAATAAATAAATTTTTGATAATTAGGTTTTCGAAATATATATTAATAATTTATTAAATTTATCTTAAAGTTAACATTTAGCACTTAATTTACACGTCGTCTTTTTTCAATAAATAATAAATTAAATAATCAATTTTGTACAAGAGTATAACAAGTATTTCACAGGATTTCAAACAGAATAAACAAAAAGCACTTATTTTTCACCAATTCACATTTTGTTTTTAAATAATATAAGTTTCCAATGATATCCTGTTCTGAATGTTATTTCTTTTACATTGTCTGACATCTGTGTACGCTGGGAAGTCTTCTGGACTGAATTGACCAGCTATGGCTTCAGGAATTCTTGTAACATCGTTGAGGACATATGCTGGAGTACTTTGTAGATGACATTTCCATTTGTTGTACGAGCGCCTCTGTTCTACAAATTCTCCATCGTTCATTTCATATGTTGCTGAATTCGATGTGGACGACGACGATGGGGAATGCCTAGATTGATACTTTGTGGGCAAGATGGGCGATGAGGTCTTTGGCATAACTCTGCTGATTTTGGTCATCATGTACATTTCCATTTTCAAATCGCAGTCGTTTGGATTAAAGCTTACGGATGATGTGTTGGCAGTGGATATTGATTCTGAAAAATATCCGTAACTTTTTTCATCGTCACAACCCTCTTGGAAGTCATCACATATGGATAGGATCTCAGTTGTCCTTGTTGCTACTGGTAAGCTGGATTTTGATCGACTGATGGGTCCTTTGGTGGGTGGGTTTGATGGCAATTCCAGGGCGGCATTTACTTTGTAGTTTCTTTTGGAGCGGCTGATCCAGGATTTCTTTCCGAAACATCCATCTGGGTGGTAGGAACTGCTGTTTGGTGATTTATCTGAACTTGTAACACAACCCATTTTGTTTGGTATTTATGTAGATTTATTTATAATATATTTATATAATGTTGAAGCTAAGCACACGTCTTCACTGAGTGACGAACTGATGTTGACTATAATTTACTGTGTCACGGACTCGCGTTATATATTCCTCAGTTTATGTGAATGCACTTTTGCATGAAGCAGGTCAATTTAGAGTTCGCGGGGTAGGATTAGCATGATTCACTTCGAAAACAACCCACCAGGTTGCAGGTAGGCAAAAGGACCATGCAAGCAGAATGTGAAGCGAATGTACTATATCAGGTAGCTTGAATTATCAGGTGCATTTTTAACTGATAAACATGTTTGTGAAATGAATCAAAAGGATGTTTTTTAAAAGCTATGACAATAGATGATGACTATATTATAGCTGATGGGCAAGGACAATAAAATATTTACGATGTTTTTATTTTTATCTGCAAATTTTTTTTTTGTAGAGAAAAACATTTCGATTGGCAATGTTCTTAATAAGTAAATGGACAATAGACATGGATAGTTTGTTATTATTTTGGTGACATTCTTATCATTGGATTTAAAAAAAAAATGTGTTATTCTTTTTCAATATTTGAATTTGTTATTGATTATGAGAAGAGAAACAGTCTATGATATGTTTGTCTATAGATATGAGCTAAGCAGTCTAGTCAGTGAGCTGCTATTTAGTTAATAAGGTTTAGATAGATCAATTTCGTTCTACAATATTTAATGATTTCAAAATCAATAAGATAAGAGGCTGTTGTGGGGTACTTGTATTTGGGGTAGAAGGCAACTATTCATATATTGTTGTTCTACTGTTGCGTTTTTATTCAAGTCCGAAAACAATGATCTGAACAAAATACTTACTGAAACTTATTTCTCATTTTTATTTTGTTATACATAGATATAAAAACATTTTGTACCTTCTACTAAGAAATGTGATTTAACTTTAAGTGTTTATTAAATTTTTCAAAAACTTTTACTTTCAGTTTATTTAATGTTCATTTTCTAATTTTGTTTTCTATTTAAAAAAAATTACTAATACAAAGTCCTAAGTTTGTTTTGAAAATATCGTACGAAACTGTACCTCTTACTTGTGGTAGTTTATGGATTCATAGATTTCAACTTTGAAATTGCAAAACAGTTCTAGGAAAAACAGGTAGACTTGCACAATGGGTTAGATTTTTATGAGCCGTGTCGGCGTGCGCGGCGGTGTATTATTGCTTTATAGAAATATTGGGCTCAATTTTAGTATTTTCTTATAACATTTATATTCTTTTTTTTTTTAAACTAAATTTGTAATTATAGTGAAATTCTAAATATCAACACATTTAAATTTATAAATTGAATCTAATATTAGGTACACACTGTCTTTTTTTTTAGTTCAAAAATAATACAATTTTGAATAATGACACACAGTATTTTTGAAAAATGTTTGAAAATATTAATTACCATTTGCTGAGACGAAACTTGAACATTTTCTTTGGTCATTCGAGCTTATGTGAGAGTTTACGATGAGAAAAAAGTGGATCAAAAGATCAAACGGCTGTAAGTGTGATTGTTTTTAATTCAATATTGGTACAGCCAAACATATGAACATTGAATAAAATGAAAAAAAAACATCACCTCTAGAATTTGGAAATTTTAATTTTTACATGGACTACCAGTCCTTTTGTAGATCCTATGTTTCATGGTTGAAAAAATAACTAAGGAACATCGGCTTTAGATTAAGGTATACTCTATATAGTGCAGTTTTTGTTTTGTTTAAAAAACAGTTTCGTCTAGCTACACGTCTAAAAAAGTAAAGGAAATTGCACCCGGATATTATTAATGAATTAATTTGGTGAACTAACCTTTTGTATTTGGCGATTTTAACATATTATGGAAAATATAAAATATTTTTTCACAACATTACAAACAAATTAATTTAAATGTCATTAACAGCTTACAAAAACCAAAAATAAAAAAAAGAAGCATTAAATCTTTTATTTTCTCAAAAACGAAAATGTTCCACCAACAAATTAATACTTAATTACATAATATATACATACATAGGTACTGGATACAGTTTTGAAAAAAATCTACTCAAAATATTTTATTATAATAAATTGCTGTATCCAATTTTTTCGTGTTAAAGTAATGTTATGACTAAATATTCAGCCCTTTTATTGCAATAGACCATTTTTTACGAGTCTCTCACGAGTCTAAATCTTGCCCTAGATGCCCTTGCCCTTGACGAAAAAATTGGATACAGCAATAATTCTGCATGATTTTCTGCAAGCTCTGGACTTAAGGATTCTTAATAATTTTTGCCAGGGCAAATTTTAAGCTTTAAAAATAACGATACAAAAAATGTACTTATTTATTTTTTTTTTCAAAATTTAATATTTTGAAAGTGTATAATGCATTAATACACTTTCAAAATATTAAATTTTGAAAAAAAAAAATAAATAAGTCTTTGCTCTTTGGTATATAAAAAATATTTATATAATAAATAAATTATGTTTCAATTGAAATATGTTTAGGTAATAAATATTTTTCTATTTTTGAAATTATTTTTTTGGAATTCATTATTAGATATTTAAGATATATCTTTCAAAGAAAATTGGAACACATTTTTAGAAAACAAATATTGCAATATTAGTTTTTTAATAACAAATACAACATAAATCAAAAAAAACCTCAGTTTCATTTCGGAATAAGTTAGAGTTTAAGCAAATACGTCTTTCCAATTTGTGCTTTAGTCTACATTGTAAGTTTTCTACATTTCTAAAATTGTAATCTGCAGTTGTAAAACTACATTCACGGAAGTTTTTTTTTTCATAAAGAAACATATGTTATTTCTGGGCATAGTCTATCTATCTGGGCATTGTCTATTGAACAGAGAACATCTTCGCGTTCATTTCATTATTTGAAAATTATTATTTAAAAACTCAAGAGATTCTCTGTTTACTGGGATCTGAAACAAAATAAAGATGCCAGTATTAAAAATTACTTCAATTGTTTTCGTATCATGTGTGTAGTATTTACATATAAATGAAAAAAAATATTTCAATTTTTTTCCAAATGTCAAAGAATTTCAAAAACCGAAAATCCTTTTCTATAGTACATAGGTACCCATGATAAAGGTTTTTTTTTTGATAGCTTTGATTTCCTGAAAAAAAAACCAAGAAAAATTACATCAAAACAGTAACATCCGTTTTCGAATTGGTGTAAAGAAAAAAATTCATTTTTGCGTAATTACCTAAAAGTCTTAAGTTCCAAGCTTGAAGAAAAGAGATTTAGTAGCTTAGTCTGAAGGACAGTTTTGTGAGGCCCACTCTTTTAGATTCCTTTATTATCGTAACTTAACCTACTGTCATACGACTCATATAGAATTTTCTTTTGTTTTCATATCATGAGTGTCGTTATGACTCAATAAAATTACTTCAACTCATATTCAGATGTAGACGGTTTTTTTAGTACTAACTCTGAATCATTCGTTCTTATCTCAATTGTCATTGGCATATACTCAACTGAACTATTCCAGCATCCAGCCTCCTTGTTCCTAGACAAATAACACTATATGGCTGGTTCAAAATGCAATTTAATTCAGACAAAAGGACTTTTATCTTTAAGCAAACAGACAAACATATAGGACATTCAGGTTGCATTTGTAGATTCCTGCAAAAATTATGGAAAATCGAAAGATTTTCAGACGAAAACGACCACACCACAATGTGTCTGCACTCCAACCATCAAATACTCTTAATGACTTAACTACTGTATATAATATATTTAAGGATTCAAAATCATAGCAACAACTTGCACTACTATAGTAATTTTGTTTTTGTTTTTTTCTTTCATATTTCAACTAATTACACTCGCATACACACCTTCGCAAAGGATAACGCCACCGATAATTACAAACACAACACCTCAGAAGCAACTTGTATTTGTTTTCGTTATTTTTTTTTTATGATTCCCAATGGATGATAATACAATTTGGCACAGATACACGAATTCCAAAAAGTATACTCCCATAAAATAATTAAACCTATCAGACATTGCATAAAAATATCCAGACTGACCGGAAAGCAGAGGTTTAGTTATGGTTGGAAATGTTCATGTTCATATCATGCATACATAGGAACATGAATACGAAATGGAAAATATCCTTTTTTGGTCACATCCGCCATAAATATTAAAAATCCATTATACACGAGTTTCACACATGAATGTGTAGTTAGAAGAGAACTAATAGTGAGGACCGGATGTGGGTTGTAAATATAATTTAAAATCTTATTTTGGCATATTAGATGGTCGTACAAAAAGCTTATAGTAGAAAAAAAATACTGTGCAAACAATGTATTTGTCGACTTAAATTGTCTACAATAACTTCCCCATAAAGTAAACAATAAAAATAGTTTTGAATCAAGAAATAAACACAAAAAGTCAAATTAGAGATTTAATTTCTAACAAATTCTTTGGTACGTGTTAAAAGACCCAGATAATGTGGCGTGAGTGTAACAGGGTCATGTATCAAAAATATCAGTTTTTCGTATTTGACTTTTAAACCTATCCAAAATTAGTTCATGTCGAGCTTGTAGAAGTTTTCTTCTTCTTTACGAAAAATATTTTGAAATATTTTTTCGTACAGCCTACATATGTAGAATCATTTACGGAGCCCCTACTATTGGCTTAGACCAAAAAAAAAATATAAGCTAAAACTAGTTTTTAAACGTTTTCGAAATTCGGTATTATTCAAAAATATTTTGATTTATTTATTTTTATTTTATTAATTAACTCTTACAAAATTTAAATTTTACTAACTTTTACAAAAAAATTGGATTTCGCCATTTTTTGCAACACTGCAGTAACGGTATATTAAGAAAAAAAAAATTAAAAACAAGAAATACGAATCTAAGCAATGCTGCGACCATTTTCCACAAGGATACAGCTCCTCAAAAGACATTTTAAGAAGATGAACAATAACTCAATTAAACATGTGTCTATGTAATTATCAAAAAAAAGATTTTACTAAACACATTTATTTTATTCAATCCTCTATTTTTACGCCTCTGTTTTATTTCAATAGATACCTAAAAACAAAACCAATTATCCAACATATACAAAAAAAAATCCAAAAGATCTAGGTACAAGAATATACTCAAAGACTCTTGAATAACATAATCCCCTGCAAAGTGTAGACGAAGCCTTACGCCAGCCGACACGTCGTAAATTCTTTTTGGGGAGTTACTTACTGCCACCGACACCTGTACATTGTTGTTATGAGACAAAAAAAATATCATAAACTGTCTGAACCTCAATGAATAATAGGATGCTCCAGCTAAGGGTGAGAGTTCTACCCATATCAAATTTTATTTGTAACCAAAGAAGGAAAAAACTGTCAAAAAATAGGGCACTGCCATGTTTACTTGAGAAATAATAATCCATTAATTTAGCAAGTAGGCAAGTATTTAAGGTTCTTGAATAAGGCACACGCATAACCTCATATTTTTAAATATCCTTTTAGAAACACATAAAAAGGATTTTTTAAAGGATGCAGTAGAAATTTCATAATTACAGCTACAAAGGTGAAATATATTGTTATTAATTACCTAGTGCTTGGAAACCAATTTGTACAAAAGACAGAGAACATTTGTAAAACAATCCTGTAGTCTCTGTCTTATAAATCATTTTTTCAGCTTGAAAAGGGCATTTATTTAAACTATTTTCATTCTTAATCTTCTATGAACAAAAATTAATGTTTGTAAATTGTCTAGCATATGTAGTACATATATAATTCAGTATCATACTAAGATTTATTTAACATAGTTCTAAATCGATTAAAATACTGCTCATACGACTCTCTAAAATAAAGGCTCACTGTTGCGTATTCGTGCCTTTTAAAATATTTTAAACAAATCCCACCAGCCAGTGGGGCAGGCTGAAAGTTGGGTTCAATGCCCAGCCTCGTCCATCAAGGAACATTTTTTTTTCACGGGTTACTCCCGCTTGCGAGAAATTGATGAATTCTCAAAGAGTATCACTTATCAAGAATATGGTGCCTTTAGTCCAACAGTTCGGATTAGTAAGTTGTAACTTGTTGATCACTTTAGGCCCTAGTTGTTCGTGAACTGTCACGCCAGCAAGCTTATTTTTCTATAGTTGTTGTAATTTCCATAAATAAAATATACCTTTCACCCATTTCTGTTGATATCTTCCGCCAGTGGACAATGATTTAGTTTTTGTAGAAGGGAAGTAATTTTTCAATAAAACTCAACCACTCGACCGATTACGATGAAACTTTTAGATATAATCCAAATTTGTTCAAGAAATCACCACGAGAGCCACTAAAAAAATTTTCTCTTCGGGTTGATTAGCAATTGCCTTTAAGATTTAAAGTTTAAACAGAGATTCTCACAAGAGTCAAATTGGAAGAATAAATTGTTTTAATCAAATGACGTGGAGTGTAACCAATATTCATACAATTCTATTTATCATTGAACCAAAGAAAACAATAAACCATGTCTCTTTAAAACACACAATATAACCTAACAAATAAAAAAAAGGAAATGATAATAATCCCAGCTCCTTTTATTTCTTCTTTTACTCGTATATTGAAAAGAAAATGAAAAACATAAAGACGCTCATAACTCAAGCTTCAAGCTTTTAGCCATTTTGCCTAGCGCAAAAGAATAGCCATTTAATGCTGCTTTTTCACTGCGCTCATACATACATATCTATATATATTGTATAAGGAGTAGCTAGCATAATCATTATAACCGCCATCAACTTAACTAATTTATTTTTGTTCTTTATTCTCATTTTATAAAGAAAATGCAGTCGTTTGGGCGGAAATTAATCCCGTGTTTATCTGCACGCCACAGAGTAATTTAATTTTGCCCTTTTTAAAATGAGACTTTTATTACAAAACGCGGCGCGCTGGGCATCTGCATTGTAGAGTCGATAAAAAATAGAAGTTTTAATTGCCTTTTGCTGAAACAATATCTAACCAAGATTTTAACAAAGAAAACAGAGACAAGCAAATTGTGAAAAGGAATGATTTTTTTTCGTTCGTGGAGAATTTTTGGGAATATATTATACCAACATTTATTTGGGACTAAAGATGTAAATGATGATGAATTTTTAACGAATGTCATCTTTTTGTAAAAAAAAAAAACACTCACATAGTTTAACGAAACATGGGTACATATTTAAATTTAATTAATTCAATTAATTCTTGTACAAAGGCCATTGTTCGAATCAAAATGGATTCAAAATTCCATTCAATACGGACATTTTATTCAATGCGTGGTCAATGCGGTTCTTTTTTTATTTGAAATCAAAGTTTTCAAAGAGATAAATCTGTCAACAAAGAAAAGGAACCCGATGTCGTAAATCTCGATATGTATCCCAATGTCCCAGATCTTTTTCTTTGAAAACTTCTCTTATTTCAATTTATTACTTGTTCAATTTCAGAAAAAAAAATTATTATATTTATTTTTCACAGAGAAAAAACCGGAGGCTTTCCATGTCTGACATCGTGTTTGATATGGGAACAGGACTTTTTTGTGTTTCTTAAATAAAATAAAAATATTATTTAATCTAGCGCATAACAACCTGAAGACCGTAAAGGCGTACATACCTACATATGTACATATGTACTTCAATAATTAAAATCTCGCTTTTTTTGTTTTTTATTAATTAATCAAAAACATCAGAACATTCGCACAAAAACATAAATATATATGACTTGGTGCCATTGAGTTGCTCGCTTAGGTTGATACAAAAAAATATTTGTATGTAATACGGTTTTGATGCAATCTGTCAAGCATTTAAAGCTTGTTATTTTAAGTTTGATATAATTTTTCGCAAAGATGCGATATTTTTTTCATTGTTACTATGGAAACTCAAGTTAAAGTACAAAATACTTTTTCATCAGAGGGTGGATCTAAAATAATTAAAAAATATAGACACAAAAAAAAAACTGCTGCGATTTTTTTTCACGAAAAGTAAGTTAATTGTGAAGAAACAAATAATTTTTCCATAGCCACTTTATTTTTGTTTAATCCATTTAACTTTTCTTTAGAATACCTAGAAACGTTTATCATGTTGATGTAGACACCCATATTGCAGATTTAAAAATGAAAAACATATATCACATCTGTCGACAGACAAATTCACAGTTGTTCTTCCTTAAAAAATCCATTTTTCATTTCGAAAATTCAAAAATATCCAGAGGCATGTGCTCAGATCGCATAGCGTCAATATATTTACGATTTAAAAATTGACACGCATCGTGGTGGATGTTGGCCGATATATCAATTAATTCTCAAAAGCAAAACAAAACGATTTTTTTTTTTTTTTTTTGAATATGAGCGTACAATTTTGTTTGGTATTTCGTTTGTTTATTTATTTATTGGCAATTATTTAAGTTGTTAAGAGACAAGATTTTTTTATTGAGTTTGTCCTTTTTTTGAATAATAAATGCTTTTGAGGAGGTATGATTAATAACAGATTTATAAGGGCCAAGTTTATATATTATGTGTTAACATGAATCCCCAAGGAATTAACACTACAAAAAAGAGGTAAAGTGACTGAAAGGGTTGAAATATACAGATGCTGATATGAATTCATCATTCAAAATATGATACATGACAAGGATCTATTTTGTGGGTAGGAAAATATTTTATTGTTTAGGAAAAATTTAAATAATTTTGGTTTTACCAGAAACATGTACGCTGGGGTACTCTTAGCAATTCGTGGGGTTATTCCAGCTCTCTCCAACTTTTTTTTTTCTCTTTGACCTGTCTTCACCGAGTGCTTATAAGTCAGCCAGCTCCTCTGCGCAATGCATTCGATCTACTTTTGAAGAGTAATGGCCAATACACTGCCACTTATGTCTTGGTCTGATAGAGTCAATGGGAAATTTTATGATCGCAATTGTTTATTTTCATTTTTATTTTAAGCACAATATAGAGATGAATAAGAAATATTTTTTTTTATAGATAATACTTTCGTAACAGATATCCCAAAAAGCTAGTGAGTTCCGAAACCTTATTGGACAGGGGCTCTATGTATATGATTTTCCTCACAACCCCACAATGTCTATTGATATTATTGTTTTCAAATTCTTTTTCAAACTTTTAATTATTTTAACAAACGAAAAAACACAAAAAGAACTATCACCTGACAAACAGTTTATGCACAGTTGTTTATTTTCTTTCGATATTTTTGTGCCAAGCATTATTGCACAATTATAATACATATGTATGTACATAATGTTTTGTATTTAAGTTTTCACTGAAATATATTAAATAAAAAAAATACTTTTTAGTTTGTTGGAAAATATAATAAATTAAACTAATTTTTTTATTTTTTTTATTGGGAAAACCAAAAAAATCATATTTCAATAAAACATAATTTATGTTTATGAGCATTGCATTGAAAAGTTATAAGTTTTAAAGCCAACATTTAAAAGTATAAGTTCCCACACTTTCAACATTTTCTGATTTTTTACCAATTAAAATAAAGTGTTCATGTTCAAAAAAAAAAATATAATTACCATCATCCTTATCATGCCTTTATTATACTGCTTTGCCAGTTCACTCGGGCGTATGTGTGACATTATTTATGATGTAAAAGCAACAAGTGAATGTTTGTCTTTCACAACCATGAAAATGTAATATTTCATGTCACACGTGCATTCAGGAGAAATGTCTATAGTTTCTGTGATTAAAAAGGTTCATCACAAGCAGACATGAACCTACATTAATTAATCTACAGTTGATATTGCTTAATTGAAACTTATGCATGTACATATATTTTTTACGACAACATTAAGTACTGTAAAAGGAAAATATAATGATTATGTGGATTTAATATAATTAAAGACTCATCGAACTAATGGCTGCTCTTTTAAAGTTTTCAGTATAACAATGAATTTCTTCATATGTTTCCAAAAATTCGGATCGAACCTATTTGGCACATTCATGATTTCTCTCACAGGGTCAACTTACAAATTTCAAAACAATGTTTAAACCTAAGAATAAAATTCATAAATTAAATTGCCAAAAAAGAATTTTGAACTCAAAGCTGGAGATGCCATCTGATGTAATAAAAAAATACGAATTTTTGAAATTTGATTTTTGATTTTTTTAAATAATTTTTTATGTAGAAAATATCTTAAGTTTTTAATTCCTTAATTATAGTTATTTCAGTCATCGTGTTTTAAGTAACAATTTTCTCTAGTTTGAGTCCGAAAAATTTTGTTTCCATGTTTTAGCTATCCTGAATTAATACGAAACAATTACTTTCCAATATCCCAAATTCCTTTTTATTTCAAACTTCTAATGTTATGTTTTTATTTTTTGAATTAAAAAAATTAAGGATATTGTTGTCATTATAGTGGAACAGCCAAAAAAAGCTCAAAATAATTTAATTAGTCAAAGAAAAAAACAAACAAACAAACAAACAATAGGTTTTCATAAACTTTTCAGAATTTTTGTCTGGCAATTGATTTAACTGCTTTTTTGCTAAATTATTAAAGTTTCTTATTAATCGCACTCTCTAATAATCCTTTCAAACTTAAATATCCTTTAGATTTCAAAAAATACCTTTAATGTTTGTCACGTTGACGGATGCAAGAATGCAGAATGATCATCCTCGGCCCTTTTTGAAAGTCAACGACGTAATTTGCTATAGTATAAACTCTCAGAGATCTAATCTTTTCAAATGTCAATCATTCCCAGTTAATCCTTTCTACTAAGTTTTACAAGTCATCGTCCAATCCTTTCAATATTCAATCCTTTTAAGTTTATTGACTTTAATGCATTAATAATCGTGAGTAGAAAAGAGGGATTTTCAAAAATAGCTTTCATTATGTATATTCATGTGGTATTTTAGAACAACGCTGCGTGATATTGAATGTGGTTTAATGTTCTGTTAAAATAAGGGGACTTGACAGTTCGTGGAAGAAAACAAAACGTGCACTTAATCTTTATGAAAATAAAAAGAATTATTTTTTTTGTATCAAAAGTAGTAACTTTGTTCTATTCTGTTCACGATGACGTAGTTAACTTTCGTACTGGCACGTGAGTTAAATTATTTTATTCTCTATGGGATTATAAAGACCTCATCAAGATACTAATTCTACTTTGATTGGTATCTGAGGGAGCACTATAATTTAAATAACTTGCAGTAAAACTCGTTAGAGAACCTCAATATGGAATGTTATATTTACATAGTATCTATAGAAAGTGGGTATGAGGCTAAAAAGTTTTATTTTCATACATTATTAAATAGACAACATGTAGGGTTGTTAACTCCGATACCGATTTTCTGTGTAGATGTATATTTTCTCTTTGTGTTTATTAATTTATACACTTAACAAGTTATTGAACTTATCTTAATTTCTATTGTCTATTATGTATGGGCTTGAGAAGACCTTAGCACTTAAAAAAAAGAAATTATTTAAGCACTATCGCATAATTACATTTATTTACTCTTAAATAATGGCATTGAACTCCTAGGCCGCTTCCGTAGATAGAAAATCAATATTTTATGAACTCAGCAATTTATTAGTATCAAATAAAATACTAAGAGCACTCAAAACATTCTATAATGAAAATATGACCGACGACTTACATGCAAATATCATATCCGAATGACTTCCTACTGAAACTGGAGTAAAGCAGGGTTGCCTACTTAGTCCTCTGTTATTCTCATTGTGTCAAGGTGGCTTTGTAGAACTTCTACCGGGCAACCGATAGAAGGATATTCGATCATCATCGAATATAGATCACGACTTCACCTATTATTTAAAGCCTTCGAAAAGGTATTCGACAGAGTCCATAGAGACAAACTGTTCAATTTAACAGACCAACACAACAAATATTAAATTTGTAATTCTTGCCTTTGAAGTGATTGAAGCTTTCCACCATTTCTGATCCCTCGTTGAGTTTTGAAATCAACCTTCTTGTATTTCGTTCCACACGTAGGTGTGTATATTATATGAGTTTCTTTATAAGTATTAAAAAAAAAAATCTGGGAAAAAACATGTGGTGCTACTATTAAATAAGAAAGATTGCTATATGATTTATTAGCTATATAATTATAGCTAAACTGAATCACACGCTGCCACATTTTTGTGGAATTCTACCATTTTGACTGAAAGCGTTTTATGTAGGTAAAACTGTTAATAAAAACTATTGCCTCCATTTAAGTCCAACAAAGACATGTATAGACAATATTAAAATCCTCGCAAGAGACGCAAAATGATTCCGCGGAATATTTTTGTCGCCACATTCTTTGAAAATTTATCTATAAATGATTAATGGTTTGAGATGAGAGATTGAGTTTGCTACCTCAAATCATATACATACATAATAAATGACAACAGTTTTCCTATAGACTTTTTTATTGAAAACCAAAAAAAAAATAGAACAGTTCTTTATTTATTATTTCCCTCGAAATCAATACAGCTCGTTTGTGATGATGTTTCCATTTCTATGTCAAACTATATTTTCTATATCACCCAATCCACAAGCCACAAAATAAATCAATCACATGAAGTGGCTTATTTATAATGTTCAATGACAGTTGGCCAAGGGGATTCGATATTAGACTATTACAGGATTATGTTTTTTTTTTTCTCAAATTTTTAAAAGAGACAATTTAATCTTTTGAATATTTCTTCTTTAGTACCAAAAATTTTTAATATGCAATCAAACATTAAATTTGGACAGTTTCACTGACATTGCAAAGCTATATTTTTCTGTAGCTGCTTTACAATAATATTAACAAGTCTTTTAAGCTACAGTGTATGTACATATAATCTTCATGCCATAATCTTCGATTGACATAAACAAAATATGTTTGAACGTTCAGTATTTAAGAGGTGGTTATAGTGATACGTTGGGATGTTTACGGAAATGTATAGCTACGAGTACATTTGGTAAAATAATGCATTTTCGCTTCCCCTTTAAATATAAATATATATTATTTTATAAAATAAGTTTTAAAGCGCTATAACTCCAACACTCAATTTTAATGCTTTATTCAAAATCTTCAGTGCACGAATATTACGGTACTATTTAATATACAAATATAAAAATCCTTTCAACAAATAATCCCATCTGACTTTTTACTGCTGTTAAACGCTATCATTTCATTGTTTATTCAAGAGATTCAAAAGATTTATTTTAAATCTAAAATAAATGATTTTCTTGTCATTAATGGTAATGTTGAGCTTTTCGATATACCTACCTACTGTTTAATTTCAACATTAAATTTCACAAAATGTGTACAAACACAGTATTTAGAGACTAAACAGATATTAAATGAAAATATAAATTTTAACAAAGCACACCTACGCTCAATATAATAAATTTCCAAAACACCTTAAAAATAAATTCTAAGACTGCAGTAAATTATTATCCGTTTGAACATTTTATTCCGATAAATTCTTATATTGACTATGCTATAATATACAAGCAATAAATTTGCACTAACTTGCATAAATAAATATACGAATATAAGATCATTGTGTTAATACAGTAGGGTGAAAAAATGCCAGACTTTTAGTTTAACCACATAGGGATATCACAGGTTTATTCAAAATGTACGAAATATATCAACAATAATATGACTTATTTTTATTTGAGATATCCGGATAAAGAAATAAAAATACATTAATAGATTTTGATGGGGCAAGATTTTGTAGAGTTCTGAATGGCTTACATTTCAACTAATCCGCACAGGAATGGAGAAAACGCTAAGAATTTCCAAAAGAATAGATTTAAATCAACATCTTTCATTAAGAGCTGCATTCGGTTTGAGTCAAGACATAGAAAACAAAATACTGAAATGCAAAGTTTAGACAGTGGATTTTTTTTCTTTCAACCTTGAGTTTTTAGTCGCATATTCAAAATAAGACCTTTAACTTTACCGAGGTTATGATTTGCATTTAGGTTATGATTATTATTAATCAATTGTTATTGCCTCTATAACTGTAACTGTCACCACAATTTCCTAAGAAAAATAGATGCAAAATATATTCTTTTATTATATTCTATATTAGGAGATATTAAAAAAGATTTATTCTGCAGTTTGACATATTCTCACAGTTTTTTTTATTTGTATTTGAGGCAAAATTTAGGTAGGTACAGATAAAAATCAATTTTTACCTTAAAATTTATTTTTTACCTAAAATTGATTTTTTTGAAATACCTAGTTGGCTTTTTTCCGCATAAAAAAACCACACATTTTTAAATTGTGGTTAACACTTTTATTGCTTTTTTTATTATCTTGAAAGGATTTTGATTTTTTTTTTAATACATAGGTAATTCAAAGTTTAAATTAAAAAAAGTTTATGTTTTCTACCTAGACTTATTGCAGGGAACTAAGGTCACACAAAACACTTTGTTATATTGAATTTTTTTAAAGGGTGTATTTTTTAGGGTTTCCAAGGGGATTAGTTTGTTTCTAGGAACTCAAATCTAATAGTTATTATATTGTGATTTTTCCTTACCAAAGCTATAAAGTTATTCAAGAATTTGACCAGAGGTATGTATAGGTACATATATATAAAAAAAAATATGATTTAATGAAATTTGACAAACAGTGCTGACCCGTAAGTCATTAACGACTTTCCTAAAACAAATGGTAAATGTGAATGGCACTCCACCAAGCAAAAACTATTGATTTAATTGGATTTTTAAATTTAATTTAATAATTATAGCCGAAACATATATGACATTTAAATGCATTTCTTAAAAATGTAACAATTTGTGCATAATATCATATTTTTTAAAGTTTTTAATTTTTATGAAGAAAAACATGAAAGCAAAACTTTGCACAGCACTGTAAGGTGTTTACGTCTACCCATAATGAAAGGATTAATATTTTGAATTAAAAATAGAATTGAAAAAATATTTAAAAATTCATTTATTCCAAATCGATATTTTATGATAGGTGATAAATCTATTTTTATGAATATAAACAAGATATTTACTGTTGACATAAAATGTATGAGTTTTTAGTTTAAATATTTATTTCTCTATTTGTTTTCAAATTTAAGAATTTGATTTCTGATCGAATTTGGCTTTTTGTTTAGTCATGATGATGATAAAACAAAATATGGTCAATCAAAATATCATTTTGCTTAGACATTTTAAATTAATTTGGCTTTGAAAAAAATGTTTCCGCCTTAGGAAACCAAATTAGCCGATACAAGTTGTAGGAAGATTTTTTAATCATTAAAACTTAATCAACCGCACATCATTGGTAACATAGAAATGTCCTTTTCTCGTTTTTCTGTTCTTAAATAACATTTGCTTAAATCGTACCACAAATGCTCTAAGGAACTTTTCATCCAGTCAACTAATGTCATTTTTATTTAGGTCAAGCATCGCCTTTTACGAAATTCAGGACATACTTTTACAATGTTTTGTTTTTGTCCCTTTTAACTTTTGATGGATGAATTACTCCCTTGTCTACAATTTCATGACCTGGATGATTGTTTGTATTTGTATTTTTTTTTTTGCAAAAACAAATTTTATAACTTTAGCTTCAAATAACAAAGTAAACAACTTCAATATTTTTAAATTTGCAACTTTGGATACTCCATCAATAACAATGTCATGCAGTGCAGGTCCAGTGATACTTTCGCAGGACTTTGTTGTTGCTATATTCTTTGGTCGAAAGCCAAAAGTCCTTTCCGGTTAGGCTTTGTATATTTATTAAAGGGCAGTCATTTTTCACATTTCCGGAAGTTTATTATGTTTAGAGAGGGAGGGATGGCGTTAAGCCCTTTGGGAATGTTTTCAGGATGAATTGCTAAAAAAAATATTCTGACCACAAAATGGGGTAGTATATTCTATGACAGGAAAGCTATTTTATTGAGTATCTACCTACATTGATGTATAAAATCGTATCAAATTTCCAATAAGTCGATTGATTGTAAGAAAAAAAGGAAAATTGGGATCAAATCGATTTATTTTGGTTCATGATGGTATTTGGGGACAGCGACTGCGACCGCAAAGCCATTACAAATTTATCAAATGTTTAGCCTTTGAAAGAAAATTAATGAAACTTTAATAAATATAATATTACTGATTTAAAAAAAAAAAAAAAAAAATATTTTTTTTCCCTTAATATTTAAATCAGTACCTGATTTTGATAACAAATTTAGAAGTGATAATAAAAAGATTCGAAACTAAAAAAAAAAAAAATGACAATAAAAACATTAAAGTTTTTAACTAAATAACTAATAGGTTTTAGTTCTTAGAAACAGACCAATCCCCTTGAAAAAAATACAACCTTTTTTAAATTTTTAAAGAATCAAAATGTTTTATGGGTTATATGACTCTCTATAAAGAAAACTAGACATTTTCTAAACTTTAAATCATATTTAAAAATAAAAAACATACCTACACCGCAATCTTTTTAAGATCATAAAAGAGCTATAAAATCTTCAACCACAATTTAAAAATATGTGGTTTAATTTTATCTGGGAAAAAAAATCCAATCAGGTATTTGAAAACTCATAGGTTCAGGTAAAAATCGATTTTTTACCTGTTTCTGATTTTTACCTCAACAATAAAAGAACTGTGAAATTACTCGTAATATTCGTAAATATTTTTTAATCGCTATTCTAAAAAACGCAAAATCTAATATATTTTAAATCCTTTTTTCTCAAGAAAATGTTTTAACAGTTGAATTTCAAAGTTAAAGGACCCATAAATGGTTATGATAATCCGAATGTTGAATGATCAGAGCACGGTAATCGCAGCCTCTTACTCGATTGTTATAAATGCAGTAAGAAGTGATTTAAATCTTTTTAAGGTCATACGAATAGTTATTTCATAATTCATTTAGCATGTGAAAATCTTTGTAAGTCATAGATTTGTAAATTATATTTAAATTTACTTTCCTTCGCAGATTTTGAGCATAACTAAGTAATATCTAGATTATCTACTAACATAACTGAACTAAAAAATAATTTTCAATAAAAAAAAAACTTTACTAACAGGAAAATAATTGATCCTTAATTTTAAAGATAATTTTAGTTTTTAACAAGCACACTTTTCTTCAGATAAAAAAAAAATTGGACAAAAAATATTACAATTGTCATATTCCAGATTTCGGAATAAAACTATCACAAAATGTATATCTTCATCAAGTAGTTTTTATGTCATCTATATTTCAAATAAGACATAAATAAAAATACAGATTTTAAGTTTAATTAAAATAGAATTATTTATTTATACTTACTCGTAATACATAAATATAATATATTTTTTTTTCAAATGGTTGGACTCGTATGTAATTAGTAAAAACAAAATTGTTACATAGACAAAGAGTATTACACTTATACCTTTCCTATACCTGTTTAAAATTGATAACAGTTTATTTATCTAAGCTAAAACAAAAGCTAATGATGCATTGCAGTATTTATTCGCATCATTTTTCATCCAATAATTTGCTTTGGTAGTTTGCCAGAATTTACCTTCCATTAATTTTATCTTAACTGAAACTTCATGTGCATATTCCTGTCCTGGCCCTGGCTAACTAAAATATATATTAGCTATATTCAAAATGCTCAAAGCATCACTTGCATAAACATAAACAAAAAAATATACTTCTATATTTTCGTGTTGGGTTAAAATTGTCTCATATCCAATTTTGCATTTAAAAAGCACGCACAAAATGAACGAGTGCGTGACCATCTGACAGCTCGTTTTTGAGGTCAGTTTACATTATGCAAGCATAGAAAAAGTAGTATGTCATAACTGCAAATCCTCTGCACCATAGCACAGCACACATGCCATGTATACATACATTTTAATCCATCTTCTTTCATTTTTTTTTTTTGTTGTTCAAACTTAAATAGGTTTTGCATATTTTGTGTTGACTTTTTCTCGATGATTTTTTTTAGATAAAGGGAACCCGCGGACGATATTGGAAAACTCATTGGACTTTATTCTTCTTTGAGATGTCAGTGGCGGATTTTAATCTGCCGGATTAAAGTCTGTTTTAAGGCCCATGTCTGCAGTACATTTATTCGTAATGGTTAATTTTGAATATGGATTTATTTTACACTCAGTCAAAAAATTAACAGATTAACACTTTTTTGAGGCTCAAAGAACATCTTCTGAGGTGTCTAAAACCATCCATTGGCCTCCTGTTTTTGTATTTTTCTATGTCTGATGCCAACTTAGTCTATTTTTTCCACAAAATCAGAAATTGTCTGCATTTTTGAAAAAAAAAAATCAGCTTCTGAAAAATTGAAAAAATCAATTCATGTAGGTACATATACGTTTTTTTCGAAATCTCGAGTGAAGCAAAAAATGTAATGTTCATATAAAACATTACAGTTGGAAGTCTTAAAACGTATTTACGGAACGTATTTACCACAAAGGAAAGTTTACAAGGTTGGTAGGGTCCCTTATTAAAGCCTTTTACGGTGATATATGAAGAATACGATTCCAACTGTCTTCTAATTAATTTTACAATTTTGATTTATTCTGTACCTATTAATATCAACAATTACTTTCAATATTGTAGGTGGGCCTTAAAGAACATACTTTTTGTATTTCTAATACTACCCTGATTGAAATTCAAATTTATTTGCATGTTGCAAAAACAAACTGCATCTCCTAAAGGGGAAAACCACGCATGGATATAGTCATCATTCATCAATAAATATTTTCACTGGCGGTATTAACATACTGGTAGAGGTAGAATCATCATGGATGTTTTTTTAAAGAATTCATGAGGAAATTAATATACAAACCCAGTCGGTTAATTGTTAAATAAATCATTCTGTTCACACCCAAAAACAAAAAAAAAAACAAGACGAATGAATTTATAACACAAACAGTATAACAGCGGTATGTCGGTAATATAGTTTATAGTCTTAGGTCAGTACACTGATGGTGTTGTTCAAGGTGTAGTAAATTTGAATATATTATTATTTATAGTGTTTATGAAAATAAAGGTTTGTTACTATTTTTGTATCCTATTTGTGCTTGTTTATTAAGGTGTAAATTATCATTCACCTCTTTCGCATACAAATAAAATGATGCACGACTGGGTCCCACGGCTCCTATGTGCGATCATATCGTCGTTTTAAGGCTAAATGTTAAACATAATTTTTTTGGAAAAAATAATATAAGATATGCAAATGTTTACAAAATAAAAAAGCTTGAGGTGTTTCAAAAAATGCATTTTTGACAGTCACAAAACTGTTTTTTTTTTGTTTTTTTTTTTTGATTTTTTGTTCTGTGTAAGTTTTAACGTAGGGGAGTAAAAATTAAAATTTAAAATAAATCTAATTAAAATTGTTCCAAAATTCTAGGTCTTGCCCTAAAACGTTCTTATATATAAAACGTTCTTATATATGCAAACTTGCTGTTTTTGTTAATTCCGGAACATTCTTAATATATACACATATGTATGTTGGTGTGAAACTTCAATTATCCAACTCTTATACTTCTAATTCTTCTAAGCGTAAAAGTCAGTGCACTTATGTAAGTTCTTATAAGCTATGAAGTTAGTTTAAATGTATAACGTTACTTTCCATTGAATTACACCACTTCAATTCAATTAAATTCACACAATTTCCGTTATGCTTAACAAAATTAAAGCGTGTATTGTACACAATTTAAAGTAAATAGCGTAAAATGAAAAACAAAAATATTCTCTTTGTTATCATGTGGGAAGAAAACTTCCTCTTTCATTTAATAATAATCATCCTTATGACAACTATACTACTAGCACTGAACTTATGAAAGTGGGTGATTAGGGTTTAGGGGGTGGAAAATCGTAATCAATATTACTCGTCGTCGTACACTCGTACAACTGCTCCTGTCATCCAAATTGAAGGACGAACAAAGACGATATAAAGTGAGTGTAGTGAGAGTTTGTTTGAGGAAAAGTTTTCTGCTTATTTATATATTGTGTGCCAGAACCTAGAAGACAGAGAGTTCCTTCTTCTGAGAATAATATTGTCCCTAATTTAATATACTGTGGAAATATTATACATTTTTCTTGATTACCTACCCTATCCAGACCCACCTGGTTTTTTTTTGTGCGCAAAACCATAACCGTACTACATATAGGATAATTTGAGGTACAGCCTTGATTTTATGTCAGAACTTTCACAACTTGCGGTTAAGCCTCGTGAGTGCTTAGAAGGATGAAGGATTATTGTGGCTATATGATTATATGGGTGGCTCTTACAGGTGTTTTCATGCTGTTGACAACAGACAAAATTGCATGCAACATTTAAGTTGATTGAATTTGCTTTTATTGCCTTTTATGTGGTTTTTTTTTTCTTTTCATGTGAAGAAAGAAACAGCCTTTATAAAAATAGTGGATTAATTTTGTTGGTGTTTTTAAATTAACTGATTGAAATGGAGTGAAATTACAAAAGGCAATAGCTATATAACTTACAGTTATTTGAAATACTTTGTATTTTTTCAGAACAGTATTTAATTATAGTAGTGTAAAAATCGTATAGTTATTAAATTGGAACATCAAAAGTGCATTTGAAATTATAGATAATTTAAGAAAATATATTGGTATATGATATTTGTTTCGTATGTAGATACCTCTATGGGTAATTTTATGATAACATGTTACATTTAGGATGAACTTACGAGCTATTGTACTTAAATTTCAATTATATTGTTATAATGAAAGATGCAAAATAAAAACAATATCTTTCGCAAAACAGATATTTTCATTTTCGAAAAATTACAAAATATTAAAAACAAATTAAATTTCTGAAATAAAAGAAAATGTGTTCATGTTTTTAGTTTTGTAGACAATTTAAATAAATTTGAAATATTTTTTACAAAACTCGCGTCTCAAAAAGTTCCTTTTAATTTTAATTTTTTTTTCGGCTATAACACTCTATAAAAAAAATAATATTTAACAATTCTAATTTCAAAAATAAGAAAACAAAAGGCATGTGAGGAAAAAGAAAACTCGTGTTATTTTTTTTTTTATTTTATTTATCTAATATTTTTTCATTATTAACTCTTTTCGTAAAAAAAATCAAGCTCGAGTATAAATCAGGCTTAGTATGATGATGATAGAGAATGCGAAGAAAATAGGTTCCGCAATTCAGGTTTTTGGATTTTTGAAAAATTTTATCAAAATCATTTTTAAAAACTCAATGTTTTAAAAACAGGGGAATTTTTTTGAAAATTTTTGTTTTTCAGAGCATGTTATCAAATACTAAAAATTTGCTTTCCAGTTTTGTTTTTAAATTTAAATGCTAAACAATTTTTATATATAATCATTTTTTGAAAACACCGCTCCAACGTTTTTTGAAATAAAAATTCAAAAATTATTTTTTTTCGATACATCTGATGGCATCTTCAGTTTTGAGTTCAAACTTTTTGTTTGGCCTATTTTAGCAATATATGTATTTAATAGCAGTCAAAAAATTATTAGCCAGCCTTGGCTCAAAATACAAAAAAAAAACAGGAGACCGATATGCATTGAACATGTACAAGGATTTTATTGCGTGGATACTGAATTTAAATTTTTTCTCCCATCTCATCGGACTTTAAATATTAAACCGAAGGATACAGTTTGAATCAGGATAATTTTAGTGGTCACCTGGGCATATGTGCACTTTTCATTTATTCCTTTTCGTCTTAAAACTTTATTTTAATATGATTGCTTTTTTTAAGTATAGACAATATAAAATGAAGCTTTTTCAGTTGCTAACAATGTTTTTGTTATAAACTGAACACAGTTAGACTTGATTCAAAATCAATCTTTTTTGAAATATTCGAAAAGAAAATATTTTTCAACCACTTTCAATTTTTTTTTTTTCAAATTAAAATTAACTTTTAGTTGAAAGCTTTTTTTCATTCTGAGTATATTGGAATAGATTGATCGAACTGAAACAAAATGAAATTATTGAGAAGTAAATAAAAATACAATACATTTGAATATATTTGGGTTCTTGAATGCTCGTTAACGATTCAACTGATTTCGAGGAAATTCAATTTTAGCCTAACTTGGCTTGTAAGATTGTAAGAGTCATAGAAAGTGAGGATACAGCCGAGATAAAATGCGCAAATTTATTAATTTTTATAAATATTTATGAAACCGTCTGTATCGTTAAATAGTTTGGAAATTTTCAAACAAATTCTTTTCATTCATGTCTGGTTGAGAGTATATTATTTTGAATAAAAAATTTTAACACTTTCTTGCTTTTCATGTCCCCATTTAAAACAAACTAATCGTTGATTCGTAAAGGGTCATTCTAAAAAGAAGCACAATGAAGATCAATGTTGGTAAAAAATTAATTACAAAATAAATTACATCAATCGTTGCTCAATTAACCAAATTAAAATTTCAAAACTTTCATATTCTTATATGTAATAAAAAAACTCCTTTACAATCCCTTTTAATTGTTTTCCTCTTTGCACTCTGTTTAACACATTATGAGGGTACAGGCGTACATAGTGGTCATAATCGCTTGAGTGCGTGCTAATAAAAAAATCAATATTCTTAAACTTCATAATATACCTACAAAATAAAAGAACTTTATAAATTTATCTTTGCTTGTTTTTTTGCTTTCAATCTTTCAGAAACAAACGTATCTTTATCAAAACAGATGTATAACGACAGCTGGGTATTCTACATTTAAATACACAAATCATTTGATATTTAGCAACAGATTTTGATTGATATTAGATGATGGCTGAAAATATGTACAAAAGTATGTATAGGAAACATATCTTAATATTAGCTGACTCAAACAGAAAAATATTTTAATAAACAAAATTTGTCGAAATGTTCGTTGGGGCCTGTGAGTGAGTTCTAAATCAAGAGAAAAAAAATTGAATTTCTTTCATTTTTCAATGTCAATCAAAATTGAAATATAAAAGTGAACAAAATTTTCATATAGCGATGAGCCTTGGAATCACACAAAAAATCAATATGGCTTATAAGTAAATTTTAAAATGATCTTAATACAAAAGCAGCTTCCCACTTGAGTTTAATCAATCATAATGTCCGTAGTGTGTTTTTTTTTCTTTTTCGGGTTTTATTTCTTTTTTTTTATTAAGTCAAAGCAGAGATGTCTGAGCTCCACCTGTCTTATATGTATTATGGGAAGTGAAAATAAATCTTTTATGGTTGATGGTGTGTGGCTTATTATGTACTTTTCTTTAAAGCCTCTTTAATATTGTTTCATCAACTTTTTGGCAAGTTGTTTTATTCATTCATTCATACATGAAACTGAAAGCATTTTCATTTTTTGAAACCATCATGATAACTCAATTTCAAAAACAGGTTTATTTTTGTTTGTATAAACGGATTTATTTTAATGGAGTTGTCGGATGATAAGAGAGATATTCATTGATATAATTTTGGGTATCTTTCGTTCGTTTTGTAAATGAGGTTTTAGCTAAATATACAATAAATTTGTCTTACATCTCCCTATACTCAATCTTTTTCACGAATTTAAGATTTTTTCAACGATTATTTAACAGATTTTATTAACAGTTGCATGTTGGGTTAATTTTTGATATTAAATTTTACTAAATTTAATGGAATCGAAAATTGAAAATAAAAAAAATGGCTGAATGTTCTGTGGAAGACACAATTAAAAAAAAAAGAAATGACCCGAAGCATTTATCATTATACAATTTCATGCCACATAAATTGCTGTGAGAAATGCACTCAATATTTTTTATAATAAATTGAAAATAAAAATATTACCACCCCCATAAACAAAAGTGACATTCAAAACGATTTTCCACAACTTTTTCACTCTGCCTTGCTTAAGTGTATTACTCAAAAAGTCCTTATTTATTTTATTTATCGCTGAGCAATTTAAAAATTATTTCACTCTTCAATCGTATCTCCTTCTACATCCTACTTTGCATAACATAACGACCACTTGAAAAAAAAGCATTTTCAAAACACATTGCTTCAATAATAATTTAAAATTCCCAAACGATTATTATTATTTGTAAAATTGTTTCCTTATAACACAATTATCATCGATCGATGGATAATTGAGAATGTGTCTCCTTATTTTTTTTTTTTTTTGTGTCAACTTGTAATAATTATTTATGCTAATATTAAAAATTCAATAAAGGAAACCCCTTTACATCATAATGTCCTTATAATGTGTGATGGAGCTACAAACATTATTTAAGTCTACCCTCTTTAAATAAAAAAAAATCCTCTTTGGCCCATAAATCGTTTTAATAAATTCCTAACGGTGGCTGAGAGGACAACGACACGCATCGACAATCCATAAATAGATTTGAACCCGAGTCGGATTTTATCTTTAAAAATAAATCTTAGCCCCAAACCAAACAGCAAACAACACCCATCCGTTGTCACTAAGGAAAAAGTATTTTTAACGGTCCTTAATATTTGTTGCGATCTCTAGAAGAAGGAAGACGAGTTAATCCCATCGTTTGTTATCTGTTGCCACCTGATTATCACATCATAATGTGAACTATTCTCGGAACTATTTTCACTATATCCTTTGCGGACTCACCTTTTAGTTGATCGACGACCGACGCGCGACGTCTGTACGAGACTCTGCTAATTTAAAAAATAAATAGTATCTCCTCTTCCTTTTTATGGACAGGATGCTTGTAATTTTATCACTATCTAATGCATGTGCTACACCACAGATATTAATTCGCAAGTAATTTTATAGAATAAAACACAAACAATGGAGAAAGGGTAGAAAATAATTGCTCTTGAAGCTACAAGATTTCATTCATTATATAGAACCATAAGGACACACGCGAATTTCACTCTATTTCAAATTCAGAAATTTAACACATCTTCTTCCGTTCTTATTACGTTATTTGATATAATTTTTTAGTAAAAACAGTCTGGTAGTTTCAAAAATTCTTGAAACCTTTTAACATATGGTTCAACTAGATGATGCGTCTAAACGAAGAACTACTAACTATTCAATATCGCGAAATCCTTTACTGCTTTGATCATCTCCTATGAGGCATTCAGACTCGCCAAAGAACCGTTATGAACTGAGAGTAGAACCCTGACCAACGATATGAGGAAAGTGTTTTCATTTCAGCTGGGAAAATGTAAACATTTTGTGATGTGCTTTAGGAGCATGCGTGTTTTTCGGGGACACAACAAAATCACGTCTCAAGCCATGTGCCATTCTGTCTGTCGTTATTCACTCAGTTGATGTTTTATAAATTTTGTTGATAAACAAAACCAAAAACGATAGGATTTGGAGGGAAAAAAACATCGCAAAAACATCGTATTTTGTTATGGCCAATTTTGGGCGGGAAATAATGTTTCTATTTTCATTGAAAAGCATAATATGACGTACGACGACGTCGCGACGTGATGCTGTATAGTAAAATTAAGAACTTCGAAACGTGATGAAATGGCCTTGGGGGAAAATAAATGTTTTCAGTTTTCATCCGCAGTATTTTTCATTTGAATGATTTAGCTAATGGAATGGAGCTTTTGTATGTTTTAATGACTTTTTTTGGTGTTGTCATTTATTTTTCCTCATTTTTTTGTTTATTCTCTGTAAAAAAAAATTTATTTTTTAATTAAATTCCGAAAATCCTTGTTGCGTTTAATTTTTTTTCAGTCATTATTATGGATTTGAAGGATTACTTCCTCTGTAATAGAGTAATAAAAGCATCACGATTCACGAGTTGCTCAAGTAATGAAAAGCCTTTTGAATGTTATGCGTATGCATGACGGGTGGTTAACTTTAGAATTAATATAGCGAGAAATTGCGCATTCGGAGTGATATGGTACATCAATAAAAAAATATAATGAACTACCCTCATGCCCCTCGTGAACGTGAAGAAACTTTTGCTAAATCTGAATTAATTTTGGAAGTAAAAAAATTTTATTAAGTCCATGCTTACGAATATATTTGGAAAGAAGTCATTAATTTGTTGACCCGTCACGAAATGAATGAATACAAAATTAACGAGGTCGGGGCTTAAAATTTTAAATGTTAACTAACTTTACATGTGAATTAATTATATGCATGATATTATGCAGATTGAAACGCAGAAAATTTTCTTGGCTTAAATTTAATAACAAAAAAAATAAATTTTGCTAGTTTCACACGATTACATTATTGGGTTTGTAGTATGGTTACTCAAAACCAATTTTTTGCATTTAAGGCATTTTGATTTTAAAAGTCAAACGTATTCACAAGTCTGATGAACCAAAGATTAATAGCAAAAAATTAATTTCTATACACTGGTGATTGTTTACTTCACGAGAAAATACAACCATTATGCCACTGGCTACTGCAATTTATATTAAATTAAAAAAAAATGTTAAAAAAAACCCAAATAATATTTGAAACATCGAATTTTCAAAAAAAAAAATTATACTTATACTCCAAACAATTTTTGCAAATTTATTTGCTGTAAAAGTTTCTACGTCTGTATATGTAGACATTTAAACTATCAAAATTGATTTAGTAAATTTTTTAAATTTTGAAATAATTTTCTGAAGAGATGAGACACCGTTTTCGAAGTACTGAATTTGTACAAGTATACATATATACTCGTAAGTACATAATCTTTATCATTTCTCACGGGCGGCGGCGTTCGCAAGTCTTCGTTCTAAATGTAAATTGTTTTCCATTCAATAAAATTGTAAAAAAAAAGTTTTTTATTTAAATTCTGTTTTATTTCAATATTTAAATTTTTCAATCGATACAGTAGCAATTCATTTCTGGTATAATATATTATACGTATCATGAAAGTAAACCCAAAAGATACAACATCATTTTGTTTTGTATTCAAGTTTAATCGGCACACATAAATCTTAAAGGATTTTATATCGTTGTTAGATTCGTTCATGAATCAGCATATAGATGTACATACGTATGTATATTTTTTTCGACATCCGTTAACGGACCGGAAATATAAAAAATTTTACATCTGCGGCTATGTTCGTGTTACCACACATTATGTTTATTATTGTTTAAAAATTTTATTTGTAACCCTTTTTAATTTTCTGGCAATTTTTTATTATAATTATCAAAATTGAGGTGAACTTTTTCTTTCTTTCTTTTGTTTTTTTTTTTTATGTGTATAATATTTTATGAGCACTAAAATACCGTTAAAATGTTGAACATAGCACGAGCGTTTGGGAAAATTGGATAGGGGTTAAAATAAAATACCAATGCCAGTGTTTTTGAATGTCCGAACATCGCACTACACATTTTCCAGGATCAGAGGTAAGGAGCAAAATTTGGTACATGAGTGAGCTTTATAAAAAGCCGATTCAGATTGTTTTACTCAGCAAATAAACTATGGTTTTGAATACACATATACATACATACATATTTGCACAGTCTGTAAAAATGTGATAAGTGAAACAAATATTAATTTAAAAAACCTACCTGTATTTATAACTTAAATATCTACAAGAAAACTTCCTGAAAAAACCTGCCTGTATTTTTAATTTATATATCTGCAAGAAAACTTTGAAAGATTTTATATTTATTCCTCAAACCACTTAATGGTTAATTAAATTCTCCCCTTTCGTATAAATCCCCCGCTGTAATCCTTGCGGATATTAAATGTTTTAAATAGTAAAGAAGCTATATCCTCGCATTTTGCACCCACTAATTAGAATCTCACCTCAGATAATTTAGATGAAGGCAACTAGCCTCCCTTTCCTGAATTAGAATTCCACAATTCTATCTTAATCGTTTCATTTCCTTGGTATAAGTATATTTGTATTCGTGGGATATCCTTGAATACAACTTATGAAAGCCATTTTATTTCATTTATATTCAATTTGGTGGTTGTTGTTGCTTTGTAATTTTTGGAATTTAAATTTTCCGAATCACTGACGTTCCGCTAGAGTGATGGCAGCCTGGCGATCCATAGAGCTAAATGCTTTCATTAATTTTAAATGATAGCCTATTATTTTGATTCTTTGGTTGAATCATTGGAAGATAAACAGAGGACATAACCGTTTCGTGGAATTACAACTTTGACCTATTTCCCTTCAAACGTGCCATTACTTGCAGTCAAGTAAAAGTCTTCTAAATTTGTCATTCCCAACTCGCAAAAAAAAATTTGACAATGATGATGATGCTTTAAAAAGGGATGATTTTTGATAGAATAATCCTTTTGTTATAATTTATGTCGAATTGCTGCGGGTTCTTGACAGGTTTGACTTAAAAAAAAAAAAGAAAAATAAATGGTCAGGTTCGATTTTCAAACCCAGTTCGCCAATAAATCATACTTTAAAAGATGTGGGTCCCCGTGTCTTTGGGGTGAAGTAAATTGAACGTTGAGCGTTCAGATGCAAAATTTTCATACAACAAAGTTCCTTGTCCCTGCATATACAATTTACATTCATTCAGATATACATATAATGTCCGCTGCTCAGGGAGTGGTAGGTACAATAGTTCCATCTTCCATCCATGACCGGGAGGGTTGCCATAATCTCGTTAGTGGTAATTGGAAAATTTGTATGACTTTCCAGAGGGCTCGTAATATATACGTGATAGTTTTGAGTCTGTGATTTTTTTTCCACGGAGTCAAACCAACATTGGGAGAGCGCGGAGACCAGAATGCCAATGTGAAATGTCCTTTAGAGGAAGGAACTTTGTATCCGAATATGTATGCTAGGAGCATAGAGGTAATTTTTCATTGACATTTCCATGAAACGTGCGGTTGGTGGCATTCTGTTGGATGGCACAGTGTAATACAAATGAGGCGATATATTGGTCTTTGTGTTTGGAATGAAGACATGATGTATTGATAGGTTTTGTTGATGGCATATTTAGGAATAACTTTGAGAATTGAAATTCGTTCTTTTGAATTTATCTTGCATGTCACCCATCAATCAAGGGTTAAACACGACCGTTTCAAGATTCGAAAGTATGTTTGTGTGTGTTATATGCGATAGAGCGATATATCGGATTTATTATACGAACACAGCAATCAATACTAATAACATAAATAATATGCTTGTGTACATTTCATATGTCTAACTTGTATCTTTATTTTTTTTTTTTTTTGTAAGTTGATAAAATTAAAAATCCTTCTTTAGAACAATTAAAATTTTAATCATTAAATGTATGCAGGTATTCTACATTATATTAGCCAAATAAATAAAATGCACTACTGGATTGCACGAACTTGCTGTTATGTTAAAGAACTTAATAATAAACAAGGAAAATTAAAAAAACAAGAACGTCATTAAAGAAAAATAATATATCGTACCAATACGATTTTTGTTAAATCAAAAATCGTTCCGGTTGCATTTTTTTCAAAAAATTCCTTTTTTACCGACTTTTTTAAGAATTATAAAAATATTTTTCACTAAATAAAAATAAAATAATTCAACTTCGCCTCTGGGATATTACCTAAAAACCTTACACCACGTTCTCATTAGAGCCGAAATAACGTTATTTCGCACATAACGGAAAAAGCGTTCACAACACAAATAAGGTAATTTAGTTTCTTCTCTTTCTTTCTCTTTCTGTCTCATTGAGAAATTTCAATTTCATGAGGCTGGCTCATAATCGAATCCAAATGTATGTTTGGCTGAATGCGTTCACATAATTTCTGAAATAATTTCGTGCTTATTTGGTTGAAATTATCTCATTTGGAAATGTGGTGATTTGGGAGCTAATTTTCAAACCATCAACGAAATTAACTTATTTGTAGTTAGTTTAGGCTATAGAACGAGGTACACATAGACAGAACTGTTGGGCCCACTTTATTCGTCTTCTCTATCTTCTCTATCATCGTAGTGTTAGTTAAGTCTAATTAATCAGCATCACAAATTCCATCTTAATTGGAAAATTGTTACGATTCCCGAAAAATCTATCACAGAATTCATCGTAGTAGAAAATAACATATACAACTCAAATAAACATTCTACAGGGATTTTGTGATGATTTTTGTCGGGATTCGTAAATGTTTCCAATTACGATGGAATTCATATGATAGGGCCAAATATCTCGAGCTCGATTTTTCCAATTAAAATCGGAACAAAAATGTTTAAACTGATTTTGTTAAAAGATTTAACGTTGGTTGTTACCTAATAGTCAGGTCAAATTGTATTTTTTAATGCCGGCTGTAAAGCATGAAAAAATCTACACAACATATCTAATAGCTGTACTGTACCCCAAATAGATTTAATTACGATAAATTGAACAACCCAAATTTTCAAATGGCGCTTGATCTTGAACGGTTGGGTGAATCGGACAAAATCAACTAAGATTTGTAGGTAATTTTATAAACTTTCAGTATTACTCAGGCACCATTTAAGAAAAAGCAACAGTTTGCGGGTTATAATCAAAACACAGAACAAAATGTTTATTTTTAACAAATTTTTCATTTCTTTTACAATTTAATAATTCAATATACATCAAATGTTAAAAACTCAATGGTCTTAATTGCCTCAGACTTTTAGAAGATGAAACTATTAAAACTCTTTTTTTGCTTGATGTAGCATTATGTGGCAATCCCACCAATAATAATAAATAATTGAATTTTTTAACTGTTAATGGATTGAAAGAGACACACCTTAAAAATGACTTTAAAGTTTCCCCACCTGAAAGTGTTAAAAAGGCACAATTTGTTAGCCAGAGTGTTTTTGGTGTAAACCTTCTGTTTTTTGAGTTCAAAAATATTATCGTTTTTTGTATGATAAGGCTTTCGTTTTTTTCTTGCAATTAATAAATTGCAATACCGGAGTGTAGACTGATTTTTCTGTATTCAAATTCTATAAATCACTCTGAACTTTAATGCCTGAAAAGTTTATCAAAATCAATTCAGTAATTCATAGTTTAATATCTCTTCTCCATCTCTTCTCTAACTCCTTTTACTGCTCTTACATTAACGCATGACCGAAAAAAATACATTTTTAACATTCATACAAACGTACATAAATATAATCCATTTATTGAGACTTAAAATTATCATTTACATTCTAGGTACTAAAAGAACTCTATCAAAAGATCTCTACTCAACATTCAACAATAATAACTTCATCTTCTGGATTCCTTTGTATTATCTCATCAATGCACAAACTGATTTGCGAATCATGAAATTCACCTCCTATTTCAACAACTTCATTCTCCTTGCAGGATTCAATTCGCACACCATCTTCACCCACATGGATCAGCTTGTGTCGCTTAAATTGACTAGATAGAAGGAATTTCTTTGGACAATTATTGCACGCATAAGGCATCTCGCCCGTGTGTATTCGCAAATGGACAACCAAATTACTTCGCATTGCAAAAGCCTTCTGGCAGACATCACACACATGACGCTTATCCCCAGTATGAGTTAGCATGTGCGACTTTAGGTGGGATATTTGGCGGAATGAGACACCACACTCTTGGCAAGTATGAGGTCGTTTGTCAGTGTGCAATAGCTGGTGGTTCGTTCTGGCATGAGTCGTACGGAATGCTTTGTCGCAAGTGCTGCATTTGAATGGCTTCTCCCCTGTATGGGTTCGTATGTGGTTCAGGTGTGTCGTTCGATGATGGGAGATCTTGTCGCAATGAACACAATGGAAAATTTGTGTGCTTGGCTTGGCCTTTGGCTTGGTCTTGGGTCGATGTGGCTTTTTGGGGCGTTCCGGGCGGTTTCCATGAATTCTCATGTGGTAATGTAGACTTTGATTTGTCTTAAAACTGTATAGAAAAATATGGCTTTAAAGTTATAATGACATCAGATGCTAATTTTAAGTTACCCTTTTTTGCAAATTTCACACTTAATTGACCTTTGGTCAGTGTGCTTTGCCATGTGCATCTTTAGAATGTCTGATCTACCAAAAGTTGCTCCACATTCAGCACATTGGAACTTTCTTTCCTGGTTATGAGCCGAACGGATATGACGTTCCATATTGCCCTGATTGGTATAGCTTTTGTTACACATAGAACAAGGAAAAGCACGTTCCATAGAAAAATGATTCTTCATGTGTTCATCGTATCGATAACGGTAAGTAAAGCCTCTGTCGCAAACAGCACAATTGAACCGTTTATCAGTGTGTAGTTTCACATGCTTCATATGTTGTGATTTCTTGTCGAAAAGCTCATAACAGAATTTACATTCGAATTTGTTCTTCTTGGGTTCAATTTTTGGCATCACCTTAAACATACATTTTTTTTTATAAAATAACAGAACCAACAATAAAACTTACCTCTGGTTTTTCTAGGTTTGATTCTTCTTGCATATTATAGATTTCAATGCTTTTCAACCAATCCCCTTTCACGTCCACCACTTCTCGTGGAATAACAATGTTTTCTAAAATTTCTTCAGTTTCACCTAGGACTTCATTTTCTACAGCATTCCATTGCTCATCATCATCTAGTTCTTCTTCTTGCAAATCAGGTAATATATCCTCGTTTGAATTGGAGACGCTTTCAATCAAAGTATCGTGTTCGCTGAAATGCACAGCACTGTCATCCTTTAACCAGATTTCTTCATCACAAAACTCTTCCATTAAGATGTTTTCTTGAGTGTGGATTGCACTCTCATTGGCCATTGAATATGGCTCGCGCTCGATACTGTTTAGTAAGAGATCTTGTCGAAGCTTCTTTTCGGTTTCCTCGCCGCGTTTTCGCAAACGATAGGAGAACTCCAATCCAAGTTGGCATGCATTGCAAACAAATTTTGGTAAACAATCATAGATATCGATCTGGAATCGAATCAAATTTGATATATTGATGGACGTTGAATTTATTTGAGTAGGTATGTAGGTACTTACTTGGATGTTGGCACAGAGTCGTATCTGCTCAACAAGCTCATCGTTTCCTTCGCTAAAAATGTATTTCAAATCTTCTGTTGTTCCACAAATACGACAGATTTCCAAAGCCATTTTGTGTCTGTTTTCTTTGTTTTTTATTAAAATGATCAGATTAAAAAAAACATAAAGAATTTTTTTTTGTTTTGTAAAGAAACTTTTTGTTTTCGTATTTAAAAAGCTTGACGTTTCACAAATTTAATTTGACAGCTGAAATGGAATCTATATAAATGAATAAGAATTCATTTTACATAATATGATTCATTTCTCACAGGGTGATCGATGATGTTACTCTTTAAAGAAAATACTCACATGGCTGTGGTCTGCTTCAAAAGTGGTCACAAATTGTTTTTTAAGTATTTTTTTTTGCCTTAAGAAGTATTTCTGAGGCTTTCCAAAATCAAAGCCAGTTGCACCACGATGCAATATAACCAATTTTTGATAAAATGCTTATAAAATACTATCGGTAAGCTTAAAAATGAAGACTGAACAACGACTGTACAACTGTACAATACCTGTTTCGGTATTATGATATAAATAGTTTTTATCAGATTTTTCAAACTGCCTTTCATTATATTACTTAAAATGATGTACCTAACTGTTTCACATTGGTTGAGGAGGGGGCACAATCCCAAGAAACAATTTGTAACCTCAGTAGTAAAAACCTCTTTGAAACCAAAAATTGTTTCTTGGGATAGATCTTAAAAAATATTTGTATCGAAGTTTAATATGATTGAGATTTAGTAAATCTTTTTAAGTGTTTCCAACGCATTAAAAGTATTAAAATCATATTAAATTTGACAGTACTCTTCAAAATGTAATTGAGATTTAATTTTTGATTTATGGCGATTTGCCTATTGGACTTCAAATATTTTTCAGTTTTTAATTTTTTTTTATTATTGCACCAGAAAAAAGGTTTTATTGCCAATTTAGTAATTTTGATCAAACTTACATTAAACACATTTGAAAAATTTTCTGAAGATTACCTTTAACACGTGTATTGCGGTTGAGACCCTTGCAAAATTTTTACAAACTCGCAAGATATTTCAAATTTCCAAACACACACTTTGATTAATGGTAGCCGAACAGTGACGTGACTTTGAAAACGTTTTTTTGAATTAGGAAAAGAATAAAGTCTGTTTTACTTCGGTTGGGAAAGCCTTTAAAATTAAGCTAAGTGGAATATACCTTGCGCTCATACCGTTTCGTTTTTAATATGCGCCAAATGTTGGTAAATCAAAATTTTGTCAGGTTTAGGGAATTTATAAATCTAAAAAGTTTAGGACTATTGTCATGATCTCGACTGAGGTGTATTTTTTTAAGGAAGCAATTAATTGTGCCATTCGGCTCAATTCGATGAAAACTTTAAGCCCGTATTACGAACAGGGAATTCATTGTTCGACTGGATTCATATGTTTCAACGAACTTTGTTCAACAACAAATAGTTTGCCAAGTTAGTGTTTTTATATTAACCGAGTTTTGTTCATAGTCAAAAATTATAAACCTTTTTCAGATACCTATAATAGCAGTTTTTTTTTTAAATATTTGTTGACCAAATAATTGTATATACTTACAAAAACCTACAAAGCATTTTGTGGTGACGAAATCAAACATCGAGTTAGCGTAGGAGGTGTGAAGTGGCGGGAATACTCTGCCATCTTTTGTGATCGAAAAATGCCCCCAGAAAGGAAACCTCTAGACGGCTGTTATTCGTCCAGCGCTTGCACAGGTTCACGGTGTTGGACAATGTTTAAAAAGTGTGGCAGAGCAACAGTGAAAATGCCGCGTATGTGCCTGGCTACACGGTGATTTTTCAATCGCCTAACCAGCCAGTTTGACGTCAAGAGGGATGAGGAGTAAGAGGGGAAGATGCTCACGAAGGGAACTGAATTTTCCGAGTGCGCAATACAGTTCCATTGCTAAATTGTTCACCTTTTTGACGTTTGTTTATTTTTTTGTCAATGACAATGTCAACTTTGTCATTCATTGGAATTTTAAAGGTGTAGATTAATGTGTTCAAAAAATATAATCAGAAGATGAGTTGAGATTTTTCAAGCTGATGCATAAATAAACATGATTGGGCACAACACTGTGTAGCCACCGCACGTGATTTTTCAATCGATTGAAAAATCACCGTGTAGCCAGGCACTATGACAGCAGAATTAACACCAGACCTAATAGGCCTGTCGACGCTTCCTTCGGTTGAAGTAGAAGAAGAAGACAAAAACCCACACAAACATAAAAATTACTAAAATCATTAAATTTTCTAGTTACGGTTATGTGATAGGTCACCGTTGAAGCTAAAATATAAATTCAATTCCGTCTCGAAATTTTCTCGATTTTAAATTACTTAAGTTCTATGTTTGGAACTTTAGCAGTTTAGGCTGTACGTCGAGGTACAGACAGACGGAAGTACGGGAATGGTTATTTTAGCTTTCCCATCATCGTAATATACCTACGCTGAATAAGCTAAAGATCAACACGACAAAAACAAAATAGGATTGGTGCCACATGAGTACATGCCCCATTTGTGTGCCGTATCGTGGGAGTTGTTTTTAATTTTTTTTATTATTGCACCAGAAAAAAGGTTTTATTGCCAATTTAGTAATTTTGATCAAACTTACATTAAACACATTTGAAAAATTTTCTGAAGATTACCTTTAACACGTGTATTGCGGTTGAGACCCTTGCAAAATTTTTACAAACTCGCAAGATATTTCAAATTTCCAAACACACACTTTGATTAATGGTAGCCGAACAGCCCTACAAGCGATACTCTAACTTTGTGTAACGATTCTCTATCCTAAAACATTTTGAGAGGTATAATATTTTTGGTGGATTTCTGTCCTTCCATGTGCGTGTGCACCGAAGTTAAATCTAAAACTTTACAAATTTGTTTGTAATCTTACACATTTTTTTATTGAAAGTACAGAATAAATACGAAATTCTAATTTATTAAACAAAAAGCTTAAATATGGCTGAACATGTGAGCTCCCTTCAGGAACGAACAATTCCCGAATATGAATTGATTCGAAAGCATCAAATAATGACCGAGGACAAACTAAGGTAAAGAGTTTGTACTTAAAAACATTAAAAACATTAACTCTACATAAATGGAAATTTCTTTCTTCAGAGCTGTCATCCGAACGAGAGAATCCTATCAATACAAGCTAAGCAAAGGTGCAAAAACCGTCAAGGATTATGGTGTATATATTGTTTTCGAAAAGCAGCTCCACGAAATGATCAAAACAATCGAAGTTTCTAGAAATCAACAATTCCCTGGTCTTAAAGCAGCCATGTCAAATCGTATTATTAGGCTGTACAAGGAAGCCATTCGTTTCTTTCCAAATGAACATCGCCTTTGGGATGCGTATATAAAATTCTGTAAAAATAATTTTCCATCTGAGGTGCCAATTGCATACGAGAAGATGATTGAGGTAAATACATAGTAGTTTATTATGAATGCTCATTATGAAAACTAACCATTCAACCGCCGACAATTTGTATATAAAAAGAAATTAAGTCTGCCTTCTGAAAAGGGCGATTTTAATTTAAACACTCAACTTGAATTATTATTAAATGATGCACTAAAATGAAAATATAGTCACGGTGAAGTGTGACGTGACTTTGAAAACGTTTTTTTGAATTAGGAAAAGAATAAAGTCTGTTTTACTTCGGTTGGGAAAGCCTTTAAAATTAAGCTAAGTGGAATATACCTTGCGCTCATACCGTTTCGTTTTTAATATGCGCCAAATGTTGGTAAATCAAAATTTTGTCAGGTTTAGGGAATTTATAAATCTAAAAAGTTTAGGACTATTGTCATGATCTCGACTGAGGTGTATTTTTTTAAGGAAGCAATTAATTGTGCCATTCGGCTCAATTCGATGAAAACTTTAAGCCCGTATTACGAACAGGGAATTCATTGTTCGACTGGATTCATATGTTTCAACGAACTTTGTTCAACAACAAATAGTTTGCCAAGTTAGTGTTTTTATATTAACCGAGTTTTGTTCATAGTCAAAAATTATAAACCTTTTTCAGATACCTATAATAGCAGTTTTTTTTTTAAATATTTGTTGACCAAATAATTGTATATACTTACAAAAACCTACAAAGCATTTTGTGGTGACGAAATCAAACATCGAGTTAGCGTAGGAGGTGTGAAGTGGCGGGAATACTCTGCCATCTTTTGTGATCGAAAAATGCCCCCAGAAAGGAAACCTCTAGACGGCTGTTATTCGTCCAGCGCTTGCACAGGTTCACGGTGTTGGACAATGTTTAAAAAGTGTGGCAGAGCAACAGTGAAAATGCCGCGTATGACAGCAGAATTAACACCAGACCTAATAGGCCTGTCGACGCTTCCTTCTGTTGAAGTAGAAGAATAAGGCAAAAACCCAGACAAACATAAAAATTACTAAAATCATTAAATTTTCTAGTTACGGTTATGTGATAGGTCACCGTTGAAGCTAAAATATAAATTCAATTCCGTCTCGAAATTTTCTCGATTTTAAATTACTTAAGTTCTATGTTTGGAACTTTAGCAGTTTAGGCTGTACGTCGAGGTACAGACAGACGGAAGTACGGGAATGGTTATTTTAGCTTTCCCATCATCGTAATATACCTACGCTGAATAAGCTAAAGATCAACACGACAAAAACAAAATAGGATTGGTGCTACATGAGTACATGCCCCATTTGTGTGCCGTATCGTGGGAGTTGTTTTATATAAAAATTCAAAAAAGTCCACCGCTTCCGCGATCGCTTAGGTTTGTAAATTTGTATGTGATCTGATTGTACTCTAAACTATATTAAGATTGTTACAATAAGACAAATATGTAATTCGAAAAATTCTAAGAAATAATACGATACTTTTTGGGTTTAAAATTTCCCATTGATCCTGACATTGGGCGCATTCACAAAGCTGGTGGCTACATAGTCGAAATTCAACTAGATTTGTGAATGCAAAACTTCACTACAGAGCTAGTCAATCCTGAGCTGTCATATTAATAACAGATGCAAAAGCAAACAAACGCAAAATCGGAAACATTTGAGAAAGTTTTGAGAATTTTAAATTAAATAAAAACATAAAAAAAATTAGATATAATGAGCGATTCGGAAGAAGATGAGTTTATTTCTAAGTTCTGAACTATAAGTTTCATTTAGTAGTAGTAGTAGTAGTAACTTTATTGAGATTTTTCTTTTGTTTACACAGTATAATACATTTACAATGTTTTTCGGATGTATATTTGACCCATTCACATTTTTATTTGTTATTGCCGACTTGGAAGTGGTCTAGCTATACTTTTAACATTTATTAAAATTTTTTTTTTTAGAAAATGAAATTGTTGATCTAATTATATGGATTTGACAAGGGTTAGAAAAAATATCCACTCAACTAAGACATGAATTTATAATAAGTTTCATTTTTAATGTTTGAATCTTTTGTAAATTTTTTCAACAGCTGATTGTGAAACGTCAAAATCAGTGCCAACTAACTTTTTAGCCGAAATTTTTACACTACGTCGGAGGGGAAATTTCAACTACTTTTGTAGTTAGATTAAGCCAATCAGAATCCCTTGACTACGTAGCCACTAGCTTTGTGAATGCGCCCATTGCTTTTCACTTTTTACATTTTTGGGTAAAAAGGAGTAAAATTTGAAGTCTTTCAACTCGAAATGACAGAAAATGTATTAAGTCCCATTAACTCACAACTTCTGCTTTCTTACCCCATCGAAAAAAAATTGTACGAATTGGTCTAAAATAGCAATTTCGCTGACTAAGGTGTTTTGAAATTTCCTATTGTATAAAAAATTGTGAAATTTATACAGTCGTACTAAAAGAATAAAATTTTTGAACCAATACAATTTGAGTTAATTGCTCAAATTGGTAACCCTGACAGTCTACTTCAAAGTTCGAGCCTCGTATTATTTGTGCGTCCATTCATGAACCGATTTGACAGATCGTGATGTTAAATACTTTTTCTCATATGTTTACATATCTTTTTCTTCAACGTTGAAAATTTTCCGATAATTTATCATAAAAACACAAATTTGTTAGATTTTCCTTATTAATTAAACTGAAAAAAAACCATAAATATGGCAGAAGTTGTGGGCTGTCATCAAGAGCGAACAATACCCGAATATGAATTAATTCGAAAACATCAAATAATGACCGAAGACAGATTAAGGTAACAAAAAAAATTACTCCAAAATAATAATAAATAGAAAAACGAAAAGCAATATTTTATATGATAGAGCTATCATCAGGACCAGAGAAGCATATCAATATAAGCTAAGCAAAAATGCAAAAACTCTAAAGGACTATGGTGCTTGGGTTATTTACGAAAAGAAACTTCACGAAATGGTTAAAACACTTGAAATATCCAGAAATGAACAATTTACTGATCTTAAATCTGCTATGTCAAATCGTATTGTTCGACTGTACAAAGAAGCCATCCGTTTTTATCCGGATGAGCATCGCCTTTTCGATGCATATTTGAAATTTTGCAAAAACAACTTTCCATCCGAGGTACCAATGGCATACGAAAAGTTGATTCAGGTAAATGCAAATAGTTCAATGGCCAAAGTTATTTCAATACAAAAACATTATTGATTTTTTACTAAATAAACTCTATAAAGAAAACCTATTCATACCTATAAAGCTGTTATGTGTTTATATTTATAACCAGAAACAACAGAAAAGGCTTGTCTTTTTGATATATTCAATTTCACCCTCATTTGAACTTAAATGATTTTGTTTATTTTTAAAGAAACGTGGCGATAAACCAAAAATCTGGAATAGTGCTGCTATGTGGTTCCACGAACAAGGCAACAATATTGACAAGGTAAAAAGTATTTATTTCCGGGCTCTTCAGCGTCACCCAGATAGTGAATTGTTGTTCACGTCATTTTTCCGCGTACTTCTTGCGGAAACAGCTTCAATGCCCGATGATCATAAACCAGTTAGCCTAGGTAGGGTTGTTGCCATATACAATACAGCAAAGAAGAAGATTTGCAATGTTAAATTCTTGGTGAATTTAATTAAACAATGCCAAGAAGAACAATACGCTAGATTTACAGGACCTCTTCAAAAACTCATCGTAAACGACATGATGATGCTGTATCCACGTGAAGAACTTGTTTGGGATATTTTGGCACGTCGTGTATTAGCCGGCGATCCCATAAACGATTATTCCGAAGACGTCATCATAGAACTTGAACGCGTAGATCTAAATAATGATGACATGGATGGCAAAGATAACAAGGATGGCACTAAAACAAAAAAGCCAACCCTAAAGGCGCGCATCGAAGGATGCTTTAAGGTTTATCAAACTGCTGTTAATGTTGTAAGTAATTGCGATTATAAATAAAAACTGCATATGTGACTTAAAATATTTTGATAGATAAAAACCCCAGTGATGTGGTCGTTGTTTATCCGATCTATGATGGAACTAAACAACGATTTGTCTACGCAGGCGGTACTAAAGCGCAAGAAGTTGGCCAGTGCATTCCGAGGTGCACGCGAAGCCAACAGCATGTCCGAAGAACATTACTTTGCGTACATAAGTCTCCTAACCGAATCGAAATCCAATAAAGATTTCATCGTGGAAATGATGGCCGAAGCCACAAAACGTTTTAATACATTAAAATTGTGGGAACAACGCTTGGCATTCTATGTTATGGAAAACAATCGTAACAAAGTCTTTGACATCTTCCGCGAAGCTACAAGTTCGCTTGGAACTAACTCTTATCCCATATGGAAGTTGACTATTCAGTTCTTTATGACATGTTACGAAGACAGAGCATCAAAACTTCAACTCATAATGCGAGAGGCCTGCAATTTCGATACACCACAATTTTTGGCATTCCGGCCACAGTTTTTGGAGTGGTCGGTTGTGAATCAACCATTGTCGGCAACTCGTAATTTGTATGAAGAATTGAAAACTTTAAGTCCTGCATGCTTGGAATTGCATCAGAGAATGGTTCTTTTAGAATCACAAGCTGTAAGTTAAAACTTGTTTGTACATATATCATGTTCTATAGCTAATGGACTTTTGTTTTTATTTTTAGCTTAAGCCTGACATTGAGAAAATAAGATATTGTTATGAAAATAGTTTGACAGATTTTGGAAAAACACGCACAGATGTCTGGATAGATTATATTAAATTTGAACGTGACCAAGGTGAACCAAAACGAGTTTCGACATTATGCGAACGGGCCAAGAACACTCTATTGCCAATGTTTGTTGATAATTTTATAACAGAACATTGTCTCCTTACAGTTGGTTTATAAATAAAACAATAAATTAAAAATAAAAAGTGTATCATGTTAATTCAAAATTGCGTTTTTTTTACTTATTGCTAAGAATACAAAATAAGGGTCGCGTGGAATAGCGATCAGAGTAACATTTTACACATTTCAACAGCTAGTATTTCTTTCACATCAAATGTCCTCGTAGTGCAGTTAAATTGCTCATTTTTAGTCGTCAAAGTATGAATGCTCTTGGTTCAGTTTTTTCCAAATCTTTTCATGTTTCGATTAGGTTCTTAAAGGCCTATATGGCAGCTCATAATCTCATTTTCGACAAAAAATGACGTGATCGTCTGTCCCCGCAACAGCACACATATCTAAGGTAATATCTTGCGCTCTTTGTCAGAACTCACTTCAAAAATTATAAATGGCTCGTTTCACTGAATCCTTTCGAGAAAAAAAACTCTCAAGCAATAAATATGAACACGATCAGTGATGTGACACTGAACGCGCAGAACTGAACCAAAATGCTAATGATATAACCTTTACTGTGGCTACTATGATTCCCCGCTGACCTTCAAATGTATGCATTAAGTATTGCATATTATTTGATTAAGAATATAATGGAATTTCAAAAAGATATTGTCAATCTCCAACGGATGAAGGACTAATTCAAGGATCTATGAAACCACAGAAAAGTTAAAACGAAGCATCATGGAATTTCAAACGATATTTTTACTGCTTGCTAGCAAGTGAATGCTTCTGCTGTCAACCACAAATGACATCTTATTTTCCTGTACGGATGTGATATTAGGGCACATAAATTAGAATATAAAAAACCAAAGAGCGCTGGAACCAGATGTCCTTATAATAAAGAACAAGCAATAACTCTAGAGTTTGAGTTTGGAAAAATGTGTTTGACAAAGAAAAAAAAAGACTAAAATGCAATTTGTATGCAATTCAGTGCTACTCAAACATCATTTATCAAAAGTTAATAGTTTTAAGCAATAGTCCAAAAATCAAAGAAACGCATATTTTCAAAATTTTGTTTGCATTTTTTCTATGTATTTATTTTATTAGCATAAAGCAGGAAAAAAATCAACACTACTTCACAACTCCAAATTTACTAGTCTCTAATTTAAATTCAAGGAAATGAATTAAAAGGCAGATCTCATTTAAACGTATTTTATTCATTTTCTTCTGTTTTGAGTGCACTCTCTGGAACAATTTTTGCTACTTTTCTAGGTTCTTTAACAAGTGTGTCGGGGCACTGCATTTCAGTCCAGCTAACTGGTACCATCGGGACACCATATGGACCACTTTCATTAGCCAAGGCAACAACTACACCAAGTTCATTCTCAGCTGTGCTTAGTTGATAGCAGGAGAGTTCAGTTTGCGGGAGCTAAAAAAAACATAATGTCAATTAAAACATGAATTTTAAGTAATTTTCCATAAAAAAAATAGGCTCACCACACGGGCTAGAATAATGTCACCGGGGCGAAAAGATTTGTACATTTCAACGCGATCTTTCTCCGTAGCTCGAACGTCTTCTTTTCTTAAGATTCCTCTAAATATCCGAAGAGTTGAATTTTGTTTTGTTTAATTTAAATAATGCATTAATATCAGTTATCGCACTCACCGGTAATTCCTTTCTAAAATGTGATCGCCAATGCAGAGAATGGAACATTTAGCAAATCTTTGATTGACCTGTTGAACTCGGGCAGTTATAACATCACCCGTAACAGGAATAATAGTTTGGTTACCAACACATTTGACTTCAACCAATTTGAACTAGAAAATCAAAAAACCTAACTTATTTCTAAAAAAAAAATATTATTTGTGTTTACTTTACCTTCTTATTATCCTGTTCACCAACATTTAAGGTACCCGCGAGTGTTGAATAAATGTAGCCTTGTCTTTCATAGGTTCCTTGTCCTGCTATTGTATTCTCATCAGACAGACAAAGTCTTTGTCCAGGAAGACATATTAAATTCATTTTAATAAATCAATTAATTTTCAAAATTTTAAAATATTGAATTTGTAGAAATTAAAACGCGGTATTCGATTGAAGATGAAAACAAGTAAAGTCGAAACGTCAAAACAGACACTCGAATGCCAAAGAATTTTTATTGTATCGCAGGGCTTTTCAGGCTTAAGCAATATAAGGTGTGTTCGGGACGTAAAATTACGTTACCGCAATTTTTATAAAATCTATAGAAAAAATCCCAAGGTCCAGTTACACATATATTTGAACCTAGGTTTAGCACTTTGTATCTTATAAATTCAATAGGTAAATGAGGTTTATACTACGTTTTCACCAAAGGTTAATCTTGTTGAGGATTAGTAAATCTTCTGAAGTGTTTCCACCACATTAAAAAGATTTAAATAAGATTAAATTTGACAGCTTCCTTGAAAATTCAAATGGCGTTCTCTTATTTCTTATGAAGTGAGTGAGATAGAGGGTTCCATCTGTGATTTATTAATATGGTAAATCTTCGAGATTTGTACAAGATTTATGGATAATCTACTTAAATCGCGATTTAGCTCTTGGTGAAAACGTAGTATTAGCTATGGTTCAAGATTCAAGTGTGATTAACAGCCAATTCCATGGTTAAGTCAGCATTGAACCAAACCTTACTTACCTTTCTCTTCTTTTCGTTCATACTTCACCAAATGTCAGTTTTACTTGGTGGAGGTGAGTTCTTCACTGGAACCCGACGAAAGGCAAGCATTCGTGCTCATTTGCTTCCATCTAATATGATTAACCCTTAAGATGTCGATCTTTGAAACATTTCAAATCTTAACTGTATTCACTAAACACATTTTACCAAATATTCAAAAAAAACTAAATTTTGGATCTTTGAACTAGATATAGATAGAAAGCATTCGTGAGAAGTTTCACCTTCCCAAACACATCTCTATTGAACGGTACCGACGGATTCTGTTATTTTTTTTTTTTTTATTTAAGCAAACAGCTCTAATTTTGACATTTTCCTTGGCGTGTAGTTCCCATCTTCTTGTGTTTGCTTTTATTAAATTCTGTGGCATGTTGTTGTGTTGACGAACGGAAAATATTTTAATACTTGGAATTTTTCTTAAATTTACATTAAATTTCTTCCTAAATTTAACGAATGGATCTTCTGATAACAATTAAGCCTCAAAATGACTGAAGTTCGTTGCAATAATTGCGATGTGAGTTCAATAAAAAGAAACCTTGATTTATCAAAGAATGAGCTATGATTTCATCCCAAATAATTTCAGGAACTAAACGATATAAATGCTGTTAAATGTGAAACTTGTAAAGTTAGCCTTAAAACAACTGAACCATTTTATTCGGATGAAGATGAATGCGAAAGTGATTTTCGTTTCATCGAAGAAGCCGAATTTATTGGTGAAGTTTACAAATTGGAACATTTCGATGAATTGGAAGAAAACCAACATATAAAATCAGAACCTGGCTTAGATGCAAATATTTGTTGTCAAGTATGTTGAAAGATTTTCCCAAGCATTTGAGCGTTGATAGAAATTATTGCCCATTTCAGATTCCTAATGACTATTTGGAAAGCGTTGTTAAGTTGGAAGATGGTGATGACACTGAGAATGTTACATTCGAAATCGTCACTGTCGAACCAAAATCAACAACAACAACAGCTGACAATCAGCAACATCTTGAAGATACAAAGAATTTAGATGTAAATGACAATGCTACAGAGAAGAATCGGGTAAGTTTATAAGCCTAAATATAAATAACAGTAAAATGAGAACCACTATTAATTTATTAGATTTCAAAACTAAAAGTCAACCGATCAAATAATACTGAGGAAAAGACATCGTTTGCAACGGAAAACCAGACAAACCCCCAGGGGATATTATACCAGTGCTCACAATGCCCAAAAAGGTAAGGCTTCCCTGTTCAATACTTCAACAACTTCGTTTAGTTACTTCTCTTGGAGCCTAAAGTGGTCACTATGATTCTACCATACCCAGTCTATGGTCACGAACATATTAGGCTCTAGAAACCACATCAAATAGTTGGTTCAGAAAATACTCCATTGAAGAAAAAAAATATTTCCTAAAACAAATTGTATTAAATTGTTTCCCTTGACTAAATAATTAAATTATTTTTTAAGTTTTAAGAGAAAAGCAACCTTAAAAGCGCATACTAATCGAATTCACAATCCAGATGACATAAGTGCCTGCTGTGCTGGCCATGCATCTGGTATTGCATCCAAATCAAATATTCACCAACCTTCAACTGTATTCTCCGAATCCTGTGAATCTGAATATATATGCTCGGGTGACGAAACCGAAAGGCCTTCAATTCATATAAATCAAATAACCTCTCCACAGAAAAGAAAACGAAAACTTAAACACGAATCTGATTCCGAAAACAATAACTTACAAAAAAAGTACCCCAAAAAGTGCAAAAACGAACTAGATCCGTGTTCTAATTCGAAACAAAATGAAATTGTGTACAAATGTGCAGCCTGTGAGAAAATCACCGATAGCTATCAAGAGCATTTGAAGCACATAGTAATTCATGAGATAGTCGATGATAGTCTAACAGTGACGACTTCTTTGGAGCAACTCAAGAAAACACCAAGTGGCTTCTTAGAATGCAAAGAATGCGGAGGGGTATTTATGAGTGAACGGGAATATAACATTCATCAAAGGTCTCATAAAGGAGTTCATCAGTGTGACATTTGCAAGACAATCCTTTTGACTCCGTCAAGTCTCAGAAAGCATAAAAATCGGATGCATCGTCAAAGGCCTGGCAGGAAAGAAACATTGTTTGAGTGTAATATTTGCAACGAAAAGTAAGTTTAACTGGTTATTTTCTCTAAAAGTCGTGCACTACATTAAATGTATTTTTTCTTAAAGATATCAGTCTCAGCTGCTTATGTTACAACACAGAAAACAACACACTGAGGTAATGAAGAAAATCGAAGAGATGACCATCATCGATCGAAGAGAAGGTAAAACCTACTACGTTTGTAAAATATGCGCAAAAACTTCAAATAACAAGTTCAGACATGAGGAGCATTTGAGAATTCACACAAAAGAAAAGCCCTATAAATGTGAAAAGTGTGGAATTGGCATTGCAACTTCGAATGCAATGGCTCATCATATGCGAACGCATGAGAATGTTACATTTGAATGCAATGTTTGTACTGCAACCTATCGACATAAAAAAAGTTTGAAAAAACACTTAAAACTGCACACTGGTGAGAGACCCTTTGGGTGTCGACATTGTGATAAAACTTTTGCCTTTAACTACACACGGGCTGACCATGAGCGCAAATGCCACATAGATGGTGGTACGTCTCGCATACAAAAAAGGAAACGTAAGGTGAATTCTGCAAAGACGGCAATTGAAAATGTAAATGAAAAAAGAGATTCATCACAAACTTTACCAACTGAAGAAGTCATAAGTGAGAAAGATTCGTCGAAAAATACGAATGATGAACCTTTTACAAATCCAGAGGAAAATATGAGAGAACGTTCCACAAGTCCAGAGAAACAGAGAGTTGAAATAATATAATTCATCAAAATAAGCAATACAATGCATTGCATTAAAAATATATTTAAATGTTATCCTAATCTATTGAATTACATATGCATATATATATTTTTTACATAATAATTTTTTTTTTTTCAAAGGAAAATCCAAAATTGTTTCGATCCCTTACCACAATTTTATCGTTATTTTCATTTTAGTCTCGCTTTAATTTAATCTAATATTATGCACCTTGATGTGTTAAATTGCAATCGAAAATTGGACCCTGTGCACATATCTAGTAATTAATTTGGGTCTATCTCATCTCTTCTGAATTTCAGTTGATTTGTGTAATTGGATTCTAAAGCAATTTTAAATGTTCTTTTTTAAGTTTTAAACTGAATGTACTTGATTGAGACAGTAAATTAGAAAGCAGAACTGCCATTTTATAAGAGAGTGCATTAGAAGTTAGTTTTCTATTTGTCGTACAGACGTCTTGTGAACTCATTTAAATGATATTACAGAAATAATTAAAACATTTTTTGTATCAATTGTTTCAATTTTTAGGCAGCTTATTATTTGATAATAGATATGACACTGCCATCGGCTGGTCTTCACAAATGTCTATGAAATTATTTTGTTCACTTATTTATTTCGCTCTAAATGAAATACGCATGATAATCATAGTATCTAGATGCTACCGGTCACTTTTATTCGCACCGTTGTTCTTACACATTATATTTTGGAGCATCCTTTTTTTTAAGAAATTAAGACTTATTTTCAGCAAAACCTGCTGACTCTTTTAGACAAAATAAAATATTTTTTTTTTATTTACAAACGAATCTCCATTAAATGTTTAAACAAATTTAGAAAATTTTAATTCAGAACTCAGATGATTTTAAAGTTTTGTTCAATATTTTAACCTTAGGTTTTGTATTGGTATCAATATTATGTTCCTTTCGCCGGTGAAAATTTAACAAATATGAAGTTTTAAAGGATTGTTTGCATTCTTCACATTGATAGGGAGTTTCTCCCGTATGCAGCCTTACATGATCTCTAAAGGTGAATCTCAGTGCAAATGTCTTATCACAGTATTTACATTTATATGGTCTTTGACCAGTGTGCATAAATAAATGTTTTCTCAGATTCCTTTTGTGTCTGTATGTATTATCACAAATGTTACATTTATACGGTCGTTCATCTGTATGAAGATTCATATGACGCACCAACGAACTGCGTGTTGTGAATGCTGATCCACATAAATCGCATTTAACTGGTTTTTCTTTTGTATGCACTCGCAGGTGTTCGGTATGACCGGATTTGTTTGATGTTGATTTACCGCAAATTGTACAAGTGTATGTTATACGACCATCAACCTTTTCGATTCGTGATGTTTCATTTAGGAGCTTAGATTCTTCTACATGAACTTTTTTGTGGTTGGTCAGAAGGACTTGAAGGGGAAATCTGCAAAATTTGAAAAAAAAAACACTATTAATGAAGGTTTAAATAAAATTATTTAATATTTTACCTTTCTCCACAAAATAAACAAACAAATTTTAATTTGTCACCCCCTGCTACTGGTGGGCTGTCCAGATAATATTTGTGTTGTCTGGATTTTCTATGTTTAAGTAAGGCACCTTTAGAGCTTACGAAGATTTTACAAACATCACAAAAGAATTTTTCTTTTGTTACGCATATGTTTCGATGGGTTTTTAATTCATTGTTATTGGCAAATGAATCATTACAAAGGTCACATTTTAAAATGATTCTTTGAGAATGGTTTGGTTGTGTACTTTCGTTTTTATTCTGATACCTTAAATGTAGCTGAGAAGTCTTTGATTTCAATGTCGACTGTTGCTTCATCTTTGTATCGGAGGAGTCTTCGTCAAAATCATCACTCAAACAGTGAAAGGCCTTTATGTGAGATAAAAGACTAGCTTTGCGTTTAAAACTGCAAACAAAAAAATTAATAATTATACAAAAAACTTTTGTTTTCATATACCTACATTTATATAATAATCGCTTTGGCTGAATATGAAGTTGTGATATGGTGAAAGATATGGGTTCCACAATTATTATATTTATTAGCGGGGCGATTATTTCAGAAAAACTGAAATTTTATTAATGGGAGAGAAGGTAATTATATGCGAAATCGATGCACTTTTCACGTGAATATCTAAACAAAATCAAAAATATTTTGGAGGTGCTTTGTAAACACTCGACATACATCATTGACAAATAAATTTCTCTACCCCTGAACATGAACATTGACAATAATTTTGTCAGATATTGTTCTTTTTACCTTATCTACTTTGGTAAGAGATATGATAAGCATGGTAAGAGTTGGAAATCCAATATAATAAATATCAATTCTATTCTAAAATTATCGACCATGTTTTAAGAATTATTTGTATTCGATCCGGGAAATTCATTTAATTCCACATTTTTCATCAATATTTTGACCTAAAGTTTACTAGCAGTATTAATAGTGTGTTCTTTTCGACTGTGTGATCTAAATATTTAAGATGTTTTGAAAAAGTTTTTACACTCCTTACACTAATATGATCATTGAAGGAACTTATCAGCGTAAATGTTTTATCACCATGTTTACATTTAAATTGTCTCTGGCTAGTTTGTTTGAATAAATGTTACCGCAGACTCTTTTCATGTCTACAAGTCATCACAAACTTTACATTTATATGATCGTTCTTCTGTATGAAGAATCATAAGAACTCTTAAATAATTACTTGTGAACTTCGATCCACATTTAATCGAGGGTTTTTTTTAGACTTTTGTATCGAATATGGTTTTTCTTAAATTTGCAAATAATAAGTTTCTCTTCTAGTTTTAATTTCTTTTATGTGAACGCGTTTATGATTTGAACAGAAAATCTGCAAAATTTTTAAACAATTTGTTCATGAATAATCTGTATAACTTAATTTTAACCACAAAATAAACACACATATTTTGAACTCTTTTCTGTTGGGTTATAATAATGTTGGCAAGATCCCTTGTGTTTATTTAAGGTATTCTTTTTCGTAAAAAATATATTGCAGACATAAGTGATTTTTTTTTATTTTTGTGCGCTGTTCTCTACATTGCAACAATCACACTTTTGAACTTAAATTCGCAAATTCGATCCTATACTTTTGTCGTGAGACTTGAAAAAAATATGCGATTAATGAATTGGTTTTCGTGTCTGTGATTCGGAGTATTGCAAATTGAACTATTTGGAATGTGCTGAGACGTTTTGTGAGACACAATAGAATATATTTATTAATTTGAATCAGAAATCTATTTCATGTTGCGAGATGAATTACTACATATCGTCAGAATACCTATAGAATAAGATTTGGGCTATTGATCATTTATTGTTATTTGGACTTATACGAGTAGATACATATGTATATTCTTCGATCCTAAATATAACATTTGAAAAATTAATTCATGGTCCTCTCATGCCAAGCAGTAATGCATAAAAAAGTGTAAAATGTTTTTGGTTAACCCAACTTACCACTTGTTACATTGATTACACAGATAGGGATGCTTTTTAGTATCAACCAACAAGATCTGGAAATATATTTTCTAATTTTTAAAAGAAAAAAATATATAATTTATGGAGGAGGTTACTTCTTCTTCTACTGGAAAATCTTTATCAGGTTCTATTTGGAACTCTGGTTCTTCTTTTATAGCTTGAACTATTTGGCCATTTGTGGTTGTTGTTTCAATTCGAAGTTCGGCCTCATCTTTTTGAAAATGTTCAAGTTTGAATATTTGTCCCTTCATCTCTGCATTTTCAATGTAAAGAAAATCATTCTCCCATTCATCATGCATGAGATTTGGATTTTCTGGTGATAATGTGACTTTGCATTGCTCGCACTTAACTGAGTTGGAGTGATTTTCAGCCTGAAAAAATGTTATGGGAATACCATTGAATCCGTTTGGTGGAAATGGATTGTATACTTACGTTACATGCAATACAAAATATAGTAGACATTGCAGTGTTGATGTATGCAAAACATTAATAATTTTTGATTTAATAATTTTTTTTTTGTGAGTTAATAATTTTAAATGAAATGAAAAGGCACAAAGTAAAAGTAAATGTGCAACAGCACAGAAAACAACACAGCACAACAACAAAATGAAACGTCAAATGCTGCAATGGCAAAGGAAAATATCAGATAATGAATTGTTTGATTTTAGAATTTATTATGTTTGCACGCAGTGTGTGAGCTGGTGGTTCGGACATAATAAGTTGTGTTTTTTTTTTTATGTACTTGAAATCTTAACAAAACATCTAGGTTTTCACAACGACAACTAGACTTTGGATCTTATTAAATAGAAAGCAATCCATATTGTTTTTGCATCGGTAGATAATATAATACGACTATTAGGTGTTTTATTATCTATGGATCTGGATCTTCTCTGGAAAATAAAACGATATGGATCCTACTTACAAATGTTTTTCCCCACACTTTTTTTTCATTGCTGCGAGTTACAAGACGAAAACAATTGTTTTTTTAGTTCGTATACAATTATTTGGGGAAAAATGTATGTAACGTACCTCGCCAAAAAAAAACTCTGTTTCTTTTGGACACAATGGCAGTGACATACTTCTTAACGAAAAAAATCGTAGTGAAATTTTTTTTTTTTTCACTTCGGGTTGATTCACAGTTCGATTAAAAAAACAATTTAAAGCCCAACTTTAATTGCTTCTGCACACCCTGTGTGCGGAATATCTGTTTAAGTTGTTAAATCAGTCGGAAATGATCAATTAAACACGATTTGGCAAATATTTTTCAAAGTCAGAATCTCTATCACATATGTAGTTTTCACTTTTCACGAAAAGTAAGTAAATGTAGTTAAAGCTTAAGTGAATGTAGTTAAGCGTAGTTTACGTCAGCTTAAGCAACCGAACTCATTACGTACGCAATTGTGTCTTAATTTAAAAAGATGGGTAAACTTCATTTTAACAAAGCTTTTTTTAACTTTGCGTTACATTTTGACACTAGCTTAAGCTCATGTTTGCTGACTGTGGTTGGCCTTCACCACAGAATAAAAACTGTGTTCACGATCTTTTCTTAAAAAATAAAATTTTAAATATTTACAAGGGTTGTTGCCACATATAATGTATACCCCTACTGTTTCTCTTTCGCATCGGTTTCATATTACTTTAGGCAAACCTTAAGGCGAGCTATCTCATTTCACCAAAATAACATCTCGACAAGAGCCGTAAATTCATGGTCAACAGAAAGTGGGTATTCTACCTTAATTACCATGTACATCCCTGTCTTCAAGGGTACGTTAATACTTTCGACAAAAATTCAAATCGAACAGTTCAAACCAAATTTTTTTTTTAAACGCCAATTCTTTTGACATCATCTGTCAATTTCAAGTCGCCCGCCTAATAATGCTAGCATTTGAATCAAAACACTGCCGCTTCTAATTTTTCAACCTAAATTAATCCGCAATTAATTATAAACTAATAAAAGTTTCAATCAAAAATAACCTCCTAAATCGAAAAATGAAAAATTCATTTTGTCGTATTTGCCGTGGAAGATTTAATTTAAAATATCCGCCAGCAGCTGTTGACAGCGCAAATAAAAAATCCATTCCTCCACGCACCATATCTGTTCGGGTACATCGACCTAAATTCCAATAATCCAAATGAAAAAATCCTAAATTGTATTTTTTGATAGTTTTAATTTTTTTTTTTTATTTTTTAAATTTTAGATCGCAGAAAGCGGTGAAGTTTCGGAAAATATTTGCTGGGATTGTGAGGAAACATTGCTGGGCTTCCACAAAAGTATTGGAGAAGACAACGAAGAAGAAGAACCTGTAGTTGTTGACGACGACGAAATTCTTTATAAAAGTTTAGAAAAATCAAAACGAACTCGTCGTCTGTTCAAAGAAACTGAAATTATACAAATTGATTCTTCTGATTCGGATCCTGAAGCGCTTGTGATAGTTCCACTAGACGACGAAATAATTGACGTTGAAGCTGCACATGCAATTAGTGGACAAATGAAGGTTGGAGGCGTGAAAAAGAATAATAAATCGGTTAAAAAGGTATTTAGATTCATAAATGTTTTACAACTCTCAATTTTATTTTTGTATGGGATATATAGAAAATCAAATGAGCGCACTGTAAAACAACAAAAAAGCTAAAGATACCCAACAATTTTTTTTGTGAATTAGATGATAATAATGGTTTCCTTAGAAAAAAATATTCAAATTTGTAGCTCTTGATTCTTAAAACAATGTTTCAGGTAATTAATCGAATTTGTATATTCCTGGACGTCTAAATCATATACACAAAATCTGTCGTGCTTCCTTTCCTTTTCAGGCCTTTTTATTTTTTTAGTCAGTTTATTTCAATTTTTATCAGTCTGATAACTGATAAAAGGGAACGCAGAAGGAGGAGGCTTACGCCGAATTTAATGTTTGTGCTGATGTACACCTGGCGATTTTGCAACTTGTGTGCGTACCGAATACTCTTGAAGCCTTCGCTCAAGTGCGGAGTTCTATTGAAACAAAATTGAGAATAACAAAAGCTACAAAAATGCGTAGTATGCATCTAGGACGAAACGCAAATTCCATATTTTAACAAATTTTTGTGATTTTAAAGTCTATTTGTTAATAGATTTGTAAATAGTCATATTTAAATTATCTTCATTAGAATTTATGTATTTTTCTGCGCAGGTTAGCATTAAAAAAAAAACAATAAAATCCATAAAATTTGTCGCTATTTAAATATGCAATTGCTTGTGCATACATACATCTTGTGATCTAAGCTTTCCTAAATCTGATTTCGAATGCCAAGCATGTTAGGGTTCTCCTGCTTCTGTCACACAACACTGTTCTATTGTTATGGGTTCAAAGGCTTAAATTGGTTTCTTTTTGATATACCTTACGGCAGTCAAAGTCGGTGCATAAAGCTCGTTCAGTTCATTGTTGTCTCCTAAAAAAATATTCCCTCCAACATCCTGCCAAACACCAGAATCCTTCTTTTCGAAATACCGAGAATGTTCGATATTATTATTCGAAATAAAATACTTGGGAATATAATTCCTATATTGTAATTTAAATTTTAAAAAACGTTTCGAATTAATTTATAAAAAATCGCAACTAAAAATCGTTTTTTTTCTCGAAGAATACAAATAAAACTTAGTAGGTATTAATATTGCCATTAAAATATATAATTCCATTATACAGCCACATTTTGGGTATTTTCCTACAATACTATTATTGGGGTCTGAATTAATGATACATATATAAGCTTCAAAGTTTACAAAATAAAGGAATGAGAGCTATACTTTGTTATGCTCTCATTCTAATATGTAATTGTTTAATGTACATCTATAAGCAATATGTTAAGTACCATTGAAATGGCTTTCAGTAAAACAGTTTTGTTTGCATTTCTCAAATTATTATATTATTATACACAGCTACCACTATATTTTATTACACAAAATGTATTTTTCGTAACTTGAAATTTCTTATTAATTTGTACAAATTTTCACAACTTGTTGTCAGACCCCTTACGAAAAAAATCAAGTTTTGGGAATTTTCTCTATCCTTTTGCATTTAATTTTGTTTTGTCAAAATTAATACTATTTCAACTTGTATCATCTGCGTCTCAGTATTACTTTGAATTGATCATTTTCCAAATAAAGTGTATGCCCAAATTTTTAAGGCAATACATATATCACATTCTAATTTATAGATTATACATATTTCTATTTTCTTAGTTCAAGAATAATTCATTATTTTCCATTTCCTATACAAACAATGTAATTAATAGCTGAAGAACTAAATCTTAAAATATATTAGAAGCAGCTGCGTGCTTTATTTTTCTCAAAACTTTCAACTAATGCTAAATTTCCGACAATTTGTAAATTAAATGACTTAACACCCCCAAAATTTCGTTACAGAACACTTCTATCACAATAATGAGCGGAGAAAAGGAAGTCACTATACCCAAAAACAGAATTTTCGAAGGCAAACAGTGTCCACTTTGCCCTTATCACTCAGGTGTCGAATATGAAGTTGTGATTCATATTCGTCAAACGCATCCGCAATATAACGGGGATGACCTCCGTTTTGAAACTTTAGTTGGTGATTCAGTTTATACTAGAAGAATAGTATTTGCTCACCTTTGGACATTTTTCGAATGCAAAGAATGCGGAAAGATATATGACAGATTTTGGCCTCATAGAAAGCACATAACCACACACGATAGAAAAAAATTGAAAAATTCTCTAAAACTGAATAACAATAATAAACTACCTGCCATCACAACAAAACAATCAAATAACAATAAAAATCTCAAACGCCCACTAGATGAGATAAATGGATCAAATAAATCAGCATCCGAAGAACGGGAAAGAAGAAAACTCACAAAAACTACCAATGACAATAATTCGAATGAGATTAATAAAACATTGGTTATAAAACTTCACAAATCTGAGTCGAAAACAACTGCTGCAGGTAATAAACTGCAAAGTCAAAGTGAAAAATCCAAATCAAAAGCGCTATTGCGCAAACAACAACAATTGCAAGCCAGACGAGATAAAAGACGACAAAAAAAAGTGGAAGAAAAGAAAGCTGCTGCACAGAAAGCAAAAAAAAAGTCTCCTCCCAAAACAATAATATCCAAGCCGACATTCAAAATGCCCACTCTACCTGCCCCACGTGCCTCTTCAATAGTAAAACCACCTGTAGTACAAAAAATAAGCTTTATTTGCAAGAAGTGTTCAAAAATCTTTCCCGGCTTTCTTGGCTGGAATAGTCATATGATTCGGTATCATGCTCTCGACGATTTCAAGAAGCTAAGTGATATGCCCGAAAACGTATGCAGACCATGTGATAAGCACTTCAACGATGCAAGTATTTTACAAAAGCATATTCGCTTTTCTCATCGAAGGAAGAATAAAAAACTTAATATCGAAGTCAATGGAAACGACAAAGACGAAATCTGTTGTCAAACTCAGACATTCAAAAACAAAGTACTTAATGATGAAGAACATAAATTGACGACTGAGAATTTACCCCCAGTCTTGTCGAGTAATGGATCCAACTCGATACCAGTAGATGAATCTCCTTTATGTCTATTGACAGAGTGTGCATCATTTTGTCATTATTGCGGTTCATTGCTTTCCACAGAGATGATGGAGGCGCATGAATCCAACCATATAAAAGATGGAGATGTCAAAAGATTTTTTATAACAAAACCAAAAGTGTAGAATGAAATTAATTTAATTTTCCCAACCGACAAATAATGTTATTTGAATAAATTCTTTTATTAGCTGTATTTAAAAACGTTATATTTAAATTTAAATAATAAACTGTCTCGTTAATCTTATGACACTTATCTCTGTCATGTATGATTATATGAATTATTTTATGAAATGCTGATGTTAATTTTAGTTAAAATATTAAGATTTATTATAATATAGGTACGATATCGGAAGTCGTACGTTTATTTATGTTATGTATGCCATTGGCAAAGGGTTTCTCATTTTTAATTATGTTTTCCTTATTATTTGTGTATAATTCTTATAATTATAATTTGTTACAATTCAAAAATTCAAATAAAAAGGAATGAAATAAAAAAATAAAGGAAATATTTAATGCAAAAATAACCAAAAATAAATGGTATGTGAAACCTTTGTATATATAAACTATAGTACTCTCATGGTGGAAGTCGAATGGGGCGACATCTAAAGTGTGCCGGCAACCCTTACTCTTTTTTTTTTTGCGGAGAGCTTATGGAAGTTTTAATTGATATTTATTGATATTTTTTTTTTGATGCAATAATCCTAAAAATCGTCTCCTTTTGCCCCTACCACCAATTTCCGACGCTTAAAGACTCCCCAAATCGAATTTTACACCTCAAATTTTGCAGCGCCACCACAAGGGACGGGGCAACCCTAAAAAAAACTCGCCATGATAGTACTATAGTTTTTTTTTATAGGTGTGACTGCTTACATGCGACAGAAGTGGTAACTTCTTTGGAAATTAAACCGTAGTTTTTACTTTTCTAATCTTTTTTGTGTTTATTGATAAGTAAGTCTATTGATAAATAAGTTCCCTTTTTGGAACTCGTTTAACCAATTCCATTGAATCTTTGGATCCCATCGTTTAACCTCAAAATACTTTTGTTGCTAGTTTAATATTTGTTTGTAATAAATCCTTCATGAACATTATTGGAATGAAATATCCACACCAAAAAAGAAGAATGAAGCGTTCATCAATTCAATTTTCATTATTTAACATTCAAAAGATCATGAAAAATATTAAAAATTAATTAAAGTACTATTATTTATTGCATCAAACCATGAAAGAGGAAACCTAATATTATTTGTTTTCAGATTTGCAAACAAAAAAACTAAAGTTTGCACTTAAAAATGTACAAATTATGGCTGAATAATATTTTTGTTTCTAAAATTTATCATTTAACAGTACGTTGAACTATTATTTTTTTCCACAGAAAAAAATTATTCGCCCGCTTTTATTGCATCTGATTTTGATTAATCTTCCAACAAGGTTTGACGTTTGTCTTATTTAACGTTAAAATCAGATAGAGAAATGACAAAGACAACAAATTGGGCCTTAATCCGTGTAATTTGAACCGTTTCGGGTCCACTTTTGACTCCGTTTTGACTACGTGTTCTGATCCAGAAATGGTTTCGTTGTGCTGATCAATTTTTTCTCTCTGAACAAAGCTAAAGACAATTATCAAAAGTCAAGTTGTCTGTTGTCACTTCTCAATTATTTGAAATAAGAAACGCGGGAAGCGACACCGGCGAATTTGTTTAAAAACTATATTTATTATTATTATATGTATTTATTGAATTTCCATTGAATTAAAAATTAACTATAATTATGTCTTTATGGGTGGACAAACATCGACCACGAGAATTAGCCAAGTTGGACTATCACAAAGTAATTTCATTCAAAATTTAAAACATTTCCTATCTAATATGAAACATTTCTTCCAGGAACAAGCAGAACACTTGAGAAATCTTAGCCAACAAGGAGATTTTCCACATCTCATGTTTTATGGCCCATCAGGAGCTGGCAAAAAAACACGTATAATGTGCCTATTGCGTGAACTCTATGGAGCTGGTGTGGAGCGTCTACGAAACGAAACTATGACATTTACAACTCCATCGAATCGTAAAATAGAAGTTATGACAGTGAGCAGCAACTATCATTTAGAAGTTAATCCCTCTGATGCTGGCATATATGACCGTGTTGTGGTTATAGATTTAATAAAACAGGTTGCTCAAACACACCAAATAGATCCACATGGTCAGCGGGATTTCAAAGTAATAGTCCTCTCAGAAGTCGATGAACTCACCAAAGACGCTCAACATGCTCTGCGTCGCACAATGGAAAAATATGTTGCAACTTGTCGCATTATTCTCTCGGTCAACTCCACATCCCGTGTGATCCCCGCCATTCGAAGTCGTTGCTTGGGTATCAGGGTTTCGGCTCCTGCTCAAGATGCCATTGTTGCAATACTACAAAGCACCTGCAAAAAGGAAGGACTCAATCTTCCAATTGAGTTGGCCTATCGCATAACCGAGAAATCAGAGAGGAACCTCAGACGTGCGATTCTGATGCTGGAAGCGGCTAAAGTTCAGCAGTATCCCTTCTCCGCAAATCAGGACATTGTAGATTTAGACTGGCAGGTTTTCCTTAAAGAAACAGCCAATCAAATAATCCTTGAACAGACTCCAGCGAAGCTAGAAAAGATTCGTGATCGGTTATACGAGCTCCTGGCACAAGGAGTTCCACCAGATATGATCTTCAAAGGTTTAGTTGAGAATCTCGTGAAGAATTGTGATATGTCATTGAAAGCTAAAACACTGGAATTTGCCACACTTTACGAGCATCGAATGCAGAATGGTTCCAAACATATATTTCATTTGGAAGCATTTGTTGCGCACTTTATGAACATTTACAAGCGATTCATTTCTGAATCTCTTATGATGGATGAATTTTAATAAAAGATTTCTAATAAAAATACAAAAAAAAACACACATTTAACTACAAAGAATTATTTATTTAATTTATTTTTCGAAAATCAATTTCTTTGCTTCTGACGATCTCGATCCATTTGGTAGGCCATTTGAATTTTATCATCTGATGTTCGCACTGCGGTATCAATATACATCTGGATTACTTCTTCTAGTTCAACATGTGCCTGTTTGTATTCGACATCAATATCTGAATTCAGTTTCAGTCCATGCATAAGAAGATCCAACGATTGCAATGGTAGACACATCTCACGATTGGTCACTGCTATTGGTCGTTTAAAATCAAAATATTCACTGCCTGCTCCGAGCATTGCCCAGGTTATTTCTTTAGCTAATTCAGTTGCTTCTAGAAGGCGACTGTGATTGACAAATAAGCGAAGAAGTTCTGAAGAATTTGCAGCCTGAAAGAGATAATTTTATTGAAGAGGAGAATTAAAATTTGAATAGCAGTTTCATGGTATTTGATCCAACTTATAACAAAAAATTCGTTGAGTAGGAACCTAAACAATAAATTTCTACATTGTTCTGTAGCCTCGGTAAAGTGAATCAAAAAAACAATGGGTTCCTAGTTACATGTAAGGAAAGAAGGGAAAAGGCAGTTTCCATTTTTAAAACGACTCAAATATGCTTTATAGTAGAGAGGTGAAGTAAATTCAATAATAATTTTATAAGAGTGGAAGATATATCGCGGACAATCCAAAAATAAATTATTCGGACATTACAGTAGTGTAAACACTATTTTTACTTTCAAACTGGTTTGCTTCAAAAACATAATTGCCATTTAAAAGTTATGGGTAAAAAAAAATGCTGAAATGTTTTTAGACGGAATTGGTCCGATAGCCATTTTTAATAAGGAGGGGTTGTTTCCGTAGCAGGTCGGAGCGTCTACGATCGCTCCGATTCAAAAAGTATTACATACAATTTTATTAGAAGAATATCGACCTTTGGAAAAGCTTGTGTAGAAACAATTTAGATGTAAAATGGAAGAAAATAATTTGATATGGACCATCACTTGGGTTTTCATAAAGGTTTAAGTAAAGGGTACTCGTGTGAAACAATATAGAATTGGGTCAAAGTTTTCGGGTGGAAAATTGGAAGAGTGGAGTGAATCAAAAAATATTATCGTTACGCTTCTTTGTAAATTTATAGTAAACGAATAACCAAAAAATGTTTTGACCATAATATACATTTTATAAGTTTTCATACAGACCTACAATTTAATCCGATTAAAGAGTATGTAAAGAATGTATTAATTGAAAATTTGCGAAAAAACTAGTCCTTACAGTACTGTCGAAGTTAATTTAAACTTACTTACCTTATAAGCAGAATACAACCACTGAGGGACAAATGCATTCAAGCTCAAAAGTTTGTTAACAACACACTTCCGGATCAACGTTGAATCTTCTTCCTCATTATCTTCAACCAATTTTTGCAACAAAGACCATGCCATATCGGCTGCACTGCTTCTATGTGGAAGATCTGAGAATATAAAGAAAACAAACATTATAATTCAATTTGAAACAATGATTTGAAATAATTTTAATAATTTCCTACAATTACTTTATTTGTACCTGCTAAATCATTTTCCTGCAACCATGACCATGCTTCATTTGGATTCTCATCTGCTGTTCTTACACAAGCTGCTGTTAAACTATCAAACAAGGGCAGTATACTGTGTCCAAATCCTTTGGCAAGTTTCAGAGCTGGAGTGAAAAGTCCACTATTTGCCAGAATAACAATTAATTCCTGAGATCCTGCATGTAAGAAAGCACCAATGTCTTTACGATGTTCTGATAGTACAATCAGTGATTCGGTTTGAAGAAGTTCTTTGCGAATGTCTTTGATTTCTAAAACAACAACTTGTTCTTTGCCAATGGCCTGAAAAAGAGATAATCGAGAAATAGAAATTTAAACATAAAATTAGAAGGGGAATATATGTATATACCTCATCAGTTTCCATGTTCTCATTGTTCATAGAATTACTAACATATTCATCACCTATTACTGGCTTTGCAATCCACCTATACCGAGTATCAATTAGATGTAACGCATTGATACAAACAAGAAGGCACGAACAACGCTTTTTCATTGCTTCTATAGAATCACTTTCCAGATGCAAACGCATTGCCTGCTCATACATTACCGATGAAGCTTTTCGCATATTGCCATTGTTCACATGGAAGGCATACAAAAAGTCATAGATCTCATTATCATCGATGGCTAGTGATCTAGCTCTAGATTCTACAATATTTTCAAATTCATCATGTAATCCAATATATGGAAAATGCATAAGAAGATCCAAGCGTTTCTTATTGAACAAAGTCACCACTAACTGCCTAAGGCAGTCCTTCCTTCTCGACAACTCAGCATTGTATATAAGCGAATGATATGCTTCTTCATAGTGCTCAAGGATGAGATGATTGTTGAAGACTATGGATTGGAACATTGGTAATTGGGGGTCAGTTTTGTCCAGAATTCCAATAGCAACTTGTGCCATGGAAATTATATGATCCAATGCGTTGTGCTGCTCAAATAGTTGAATTACTTTGAGATAATAACGAGCAATAGTTTGGTTATGGGTAAGTTCCTCCTCAGTGCTTTTAAGAATTTTCTCTCGCATAAACTGTTCAGTAAGCACTCCTTTGGCGCTCTGAAGGAACAAATCGTAGGCTTTGTGAGTTTCTCCGTTGTCTAAGAGTGATACGGCCAGTATAAATTGTCCTGCAAAAAGAGTAATGAGATTTTATAATGCCTACTTATGTTATATCATAGGACCCTACTGGAACAGACATTCCATTCACACCAGCTATTCAAAAGACGAACATAGTCTTCGACAATAATGTGCTGACAAGTGCTGAATAACCATTCTCCAAATGTAAAATTAAAAGAAACTGCCCAACTGGAAAAAGAGAACTGATTCATAGATATAAAAGACCTTATTCCATTTCAACTTACATGAGTTGACTCATAATTCTAACGAGAGGAATCAAAGTCTGTTGCCATTGTGGGGATTTCAAAGATTTACAATCTCCTCCATAAAGAGCCAAAGCTGTGTATAGACCTTTTGAGCTAAGGAAAATTCGAAGCAGAGGTGCTGAATGATTTTTGCCACCGTTTAGATAAATTTTAGGACTCCCATTTGTAAACTGCAACATATTCAAACGCTGAATACTACTTTCTCTGAAAATATCAAAATATTAAAATAAATATTGTTGTTATGAAGAAATCATGACTTCACATACAATGTTGAACATGCAGCAAGATTAACTGGTGTTTCACATATCCAAACCATTACGTAGTAAGACTGTAGGAATATAACTGTATCTGGCATAAATTGAGAACGAATAGTTTCTAGAATATCAGGTGATAAAGAGCAGGTATCAATAAGAACCTGTTGGAGGATTAGCAAATTCCGACACAAAGCAAAGCTAAAAAATATTCAGTTAATAAGCAATTCTTTCTTTTTTGATTTTAAAATGAAATTGTTCATACCTAATTAAAGACATTTGTCGAACGGATTCTGATAGAACAGAAATTCCAACATGACTGCCAAAAAGACCTCCGATTGACATAAGAAAACGAGATGACTGAGAAAGATCTTTTGGAAAGAAAAACATTTTGTTTTAAATATTTTCAATTTTTCAATTTTAATTATTTTTACCTGAATGAGTTAGCATGCTTTCGGGGCTTCCATTGTCCATTCGTAAGTTATCCAACAACATAGCCATTGGAGTTCGTAAATCACTAATGGCTTGAATTTTTTGTCGAATAGTTACCAGGAAATTATTTGGCAGAATCTTTAAATATATATAAGAGAAAGCCAAAATGTAGTAACTCTGTAAACCTACCACAACACCAACTCACCTCTCTATCATGATCACCAGCCAGAATATCATCTACTAGCTTTCCAATAAGTACATTAGGCATGTCCAATTGATAAAGCTTCTTGTCCAAATCCATTTTGACATCTTCTGGTAGCCATTGTTCTATTTGAGCCAACATTGCAACCAAATTAACCAAATCTTCTCCCACTTGTTCGTTGCCAGCAAAGTGAACCGATATAACATTGTCCATTTCAATACTATCGCCAGAAACCAATAAATGCTCGAGTGTCTCACATGGTCGAAGCATTGAAAATGTATTTTTCTTAACAATACACAAAGCATCAATGGGATCAAGAATCAAAAGACCAATTGGTTGGCAAGCTTTGATGTGATATTGTTCACAACACGAATAAAAGCGTTCCCATAAACGTGTCGAGATTTCGAGATATTCGTCATCGCTTATATCGAAATCTTTGACTTCACTTTGTATTTCATCTTCGACTGCTTGACAAACTTGTTCTTTGAGAGCAACAATAGAGAGTTTGGAATCAAAACGAACACTAGATCGACGGAACATCTTCAGAATTCGAACAGAAAAATAAAAATGATATTTTTTAAACGAAAAGAAATTATTAAAATAGAATTCTTACAAAAAGTGCCTTTGTGACAACTGGTCTTTCGAATTTTCGAAAAATATACGAGCAATACGCTTCACGTGGATCCATCCCTTGTTCGACACCGACACAGTAACGATCTGGTGGTGGTTCCATTGCTGCCGAAACCCAATTGATGCCAGTTCCACGTTGGAGACAGAAGTTTGAAATGCTAAATTCACCTTCGGCATTACACCAAAGAGCCCAAATTCTTGACTCGGATGCATCGAAATCAGCTAGATCCGATTGTGGTGCGGAAATGATTTTTTTACGTGTTAGATAGTAATTGGAGGCTCCATCCGAGTTAATCTCAATGCAAACAAATTCAGATCCCATCGAGTGGGAGAGAAATGCACACAATGTTGTGTCGTTGATTTTGCGCAGGGCGTTTGTTTGAGCTGAACGTAAAAAATAATAGATATAATTTTTGTTGCGCTATGGGATCTATTTTGTAATTTTATATACATATATGTAGCTTTATCTGTTTTATTAAATTGGACTCAGAATTTTCATAAAAACTTAACTACACTCAGGGGCCTTATTCCAGAAAGCGAAAACGATCATACGATATTATTGTCTGCATTACTTCCGTAGAGAAAATAAGTAGCAGCTATTGCCAAAGCGATATGGTTTGTTCGCTTTCGCGTTCTGGATTAGATCTAGTATTAGTATTTTGCATGCCTCTCTTATTGCCAGTAATTTAGCGTGAAAACGTTAATAAAAACGGTTGTGTCGAAGTCTCAAGTCCTTAGATAACTTTAATATCCTTCAAAAGGTCCACAGTAAAAGTGCAGCAGCCAATGCTTGTTGGAACTAAGAACAAGATATATTCAAAGAGCGCTTAACAATTTGTCATGCCTTATCATCACCAATTTCATTATACAAGCTACCTACAACAATGTAATAGCTCGAAAAATTGATTTACGGAAGAGTAGTAAATACATTTCATTCTATACTATATGTCAGGATCACACAATCAGGTAGTTTATAGATCTATTGACTATTATTAACTTTTCGCAAAAACCTCATTTTTAAAAACATTTGTATAGAAATAAAAATAAACTTTTAACTTACGTCCTTGCATCCTTGATTCAGCTCCTTCGCGAATGCAGCTAATAGAACAAACATTTTGCAACGAAGCCGTTGACCACATTCGTAATTGATCATCTCTGTAAAGAGCTACAAGAAATATATGTCCATTGATGTGAGTAAATACCAAAGAATTAGCATATTCAGCATCTGAGGAGTTCGATTTTCCACTAAAGAAAATAAAGAGTATTGAGGACCAATATATAAATTATCTACAAAATCTTCTTACATTAAGGCGCCTTTTAAATTTGAAAATAATCTCGGCATAATATAGTGCTCCTTTAGAATATTAACCAATGTCTGTCCAGAGTGGCAATTCATCAAATACAAGGTTAGTTGATTTTGGTACGCAAGCGCAAAGTAAGCTTCTTCGCCGTTTGGGGAAAGAAAACTTGCAGCAGCATGTGGAACTGGGTTACCTAGAGCATTTGTTTGAGAAAATATTGAACTATATTTATTGAGTCCTTATGCTTACTCGACGATGTACTTTGCCCAATGACATAGAATGTAGAAGGATCTCTAGCCGCATTAGTGCTTGCATCGCGGAATATCGAAAATGATTGAGTATCGGAAATTTCATGTTTTCCAGCCAGAACATTGGGGTGTGAAAACTTGATGCGATGTAAACTGCATACAGTTGTGACAAGAATTACAATGGTGTCCTCTAATTCGGTAATGGTCAAAGAGAGTACAGGCGAATCGGTGAATTTGTACCGAACGTTACTTTGATAGAGATTGAAGTCTAAACTAACCTCAGATAATTCTAAGATATCTTGATATGTTCGCCTAGATGAAAATAGTGTTTTAAAATTAAAATCGTGTTTTTAAGTGAGAAAATTTTTCTTCAATTCCTTACCAGTATATGAAACGATTTCGAATGTTATTATTTGTTGCACTTTTGTAACAGAAGCCACCAGCTTTTTCAGCGACCTTAATATCCTGTAAGGTGCTTTGGGTTGCACCTTGATTAAAAAATGTATTTTATTTAATTGTGTGATTTAGGATAAAGCAAATATTAATGCGTGATTATTACCCGTGTTTAGTGTGATTTCATTCCAATCTTCTTCAGCTGATAAATCGGGTATAACTTCACGGTAGCTTAGAGTAAAATTTTCCATTATAATTATTCTTTTTTTTGGTATTGTATTTATTTGTAATTAATAAATAATAAAACATTAATATTCACAAAATTGTTAGCAAAAGAGAAGTTTGGTTTTGGTTGTACCGCCGCCAAAACAAAAATTTAACCTCAAAATACAAAATTCCGATAAATGTCAATTAGCCAGGGGTGTTATATGCTTTTATTGGATTGCCATCTCCTTTTTAAAAAAGTACCTAAGTACATAAATACATATTCTTAGCTTATGGTGTGCTTACATTTTTTGTACCTTCAGTTTGTCAATCCCTGACATACTAATTGGATATTCAATTAAAAATAAGCGGTTGTTGAATAGAAAGTGGAACGCAGCATATTAGCTTATTTTACAACTAGTACATTAAAATTTCTCTCTACGAACCAAATTAATTTATAAATTCGTTTAAGCGATGGCGTAAGGACTTTCCAAATTTTCAATGCTTCTAATTCTGGAAAGCTTATTTAAAAGACAATATATACGAAGAATAGAAGCGGAGTAAGCAAAACAAAAAACATCTTTAATTTGAACTTAACTGCAATAGAAGTATCTATTCAAAACATATATATTTCTTAGTTTTGAAAACAATTTCTTTAATTTTTCTTATTCTTATTTATTTTTTTTATACCCGGTTGTATCATCATTTGTAAGCAGCATTTTCCACATAAAATATGTTATTTTAAAATATAAAAGCCTGGTGTAAACGAACATTATTCTCATTTATCAAACAATCACAATACCACCATAGATAATTCATTGAAATGAATAATAATTGTAGAAATTAGCTGTCCGAAATGAGGACATTTCGCAAATAACGAATAAAGGAATGCCTAAACCGATGCGAAACAGTGATGAGTGTGACGAGTGATCGTCGTTAGGGTAAGCCTTTATACGTGATTTTTTTTTTCAACAAATCGTAAACTAGCTCGTATGGCTACCAAATTAGCTGGAATTGCATATCGAAACTAAAGAATTGTTAATCAAAAAATATGCTTGGATGTCTGAAAGTAGAAATAGGTAAGGATTCCGCAAAAAATAATGCAAGACAATGACAATGACAGTTTCATCGTCGTCACTAATCTTTCGCAAGGGTTTCGCATTGCTTTGGAGATACCTTCAAGGCTATATATATATGACTTCTTCACAAAAAAAAATTGTTTGCTGATCTATTTCTAGTAGAAACACAGGGAAACTATTGCATCTCAAAACTCCTGAGAATTCCAGGAAACGACCAAAATTAAAAAAAAAATTAGTTTTGGTTAAACAGAAAATTTAGTTCATCACGGAACGCCTTTCAATATAACACTTTTATTTAACATCCCTGTCTGTTATTTCTGTCATTGGAACGTCAAAATGACAAGGTGAAAAATATCAATTTTTTCTGAAGTTTATTAAAAAGTTGACCCATTTGTTTCCAATTTGCAAGTTAATTAATAAGCTCAATAGTATTTTAAACCTTTCACTTGAAAGATTATAAAATTACACCTACTCTCGACATAAAACCCGAGTGCTTGTTGTATATAACAATTAATTTAATCGACAAACAAACGAACAAAATAATGTCAGAACGATCAAAAGGTGACACGTCGTCCTCATTAGCTACAGCAGCACCATCAACATCCGGACGTGTTGTAAAGAATCCGTTGCTGAGTGCCTCTGTTACTGGGTTGACATTTGATGATTTCCAAAATAAACCACTTCTCTTACCAGCCGCTCCCCCCATAGTACATCCAACGCCGGTTGTTAGTCGTGGTAAGTGAACTTCAATCTTTATTTATATTACTTAAAAAAAAAAACATTTTTAATATCGCGCACTTGTTGCTATAGTTTATTAGTAAACCCAATTGGACTGATAAGAATCTAATAAGACAATCAGGAACATTATTGTTTGTTATATTCACATGCCACTGATATTAGGAGTCTTCATAAATGCCATAGGGCATCAACAATGATTAATTTTTAACATGTATCATATCATAACTAAACATCGACATTTTATCCAGCATCTCTTTTAATTCCCCTTCAATCTATTCGACGGTTTAGTAACATAGCTCTGTGTGAAATTAAGATTTCATAATTGGTAACTATGCTTCGTCTAAAAAGACGAACTTTCCAGCCTATAAATATGTGTATGACAAAAAATTTTAGACCGGATGAAAATTATTGTTGCGCACAGTTGTTCAAAAGCATCAAAACTTAAAGGCGTTAAAAACAAACACTTGTCATGTAAGAACTTCTATCTATTTGTTTTCATGATAACAAAGTAGTATTAAAATGTTATCAAGGTTGAGAGAATTGGTTTTCCGATTAAGCTAATGACCCCATTAAATAAAAAATTAAAATAGCTCTAAAAGGCCTTGAACAATCATATTCGTTGATGAAAAGCAAAGGCTACCGTGGATTTCATAAATAGAATAATTCTTCTTTTCGAACCTGCGCATCGATTGTTATGATCTCGACTATAACTGCTTCACCTGCTCAAACTGGACGAGATTGACCTAGAAACACGACGACAGGCCTCCCGTTGCATTTTTTGAAACTAATTTCCTGTCTCTTGTTTGCTATTGCTCTTTGAACTAGGTTTTTTTTTTTAATAGCCGTGTTAGTCATAGAATTCTCCTATGTATGTAAAAGTACTTTATACTTAAAAAAATGTGTAAAAACATGGATGTCATTAGTGAAAAATGCCAAAAAGCATAGAATTAAAATCATTAATTAAATTGCTTAAACAAGCAAACAAAAAGTTAAAGCTAAAAAACAAAGTTGCGCCGCGCCCTGAGATGTATTGATAAAATATAAATTAAAGAAGAAAAAAAAAATTCAAAAGTTGGAGCGGTTTAAAAAAAAAATGTTTTACAGGTACCTATTTGAAAAAAAGATTAAAATGTGAGCTTGAACACCTAGTCCTATTTTCAAAACTAGTTTATAACGTCAAAATCCGTCAACACACCACCTTTTTTCAAAATAAGCAACGCCTTCTTTAAGTAAAACATTTAAAAAAAGGTTAATTCCTTAATCCGTTCCAAAATTATATAAAACATTTTTTAAATTAATAAACAGATTTTTTATTACGTCTGCATCTTTGATTATAACTACTTTCTTTTTTCTACAAATACAAAATATGTATTAATAGTTCATAAATAAAAATCATCAATAATTTAAAGTTTGTACTTAAATTACTAAAGTTAATTGGCAAGTTTTTTTTTTGATTTTTTTGTTCTGCTGTCCATCACCCCTATAATTATTCCATAATACTTTATTCAACAAATTGTTGAAAAATGAATACGCTTTTCATCTATCGAATTTGCGAATGCGATCTGTAAGAATGCAAATCATGTGATGCTCTTCTTCGTTTCAAACACCACATGACAAGTATAACAATTAAAATTATCAATAATATTAATAATAAAGCTCCCAAAACTATAGCTGCAATAGATGCTTCAGATAAAACTATATCTCTGACGTCTATGTTGTGGGTCTTTTGATTTCCTGCAATATCATAGGCGATAAGTGTTACTTTGGGTTGACAGCAACTGGCAGAATAGGTTGTCCGGAGTGGTTGATTGGTACCGACAGTAAATGAATTACGATTAATCAAGCCGGATGGTGTAGACTGTAGACGGAGGAGGCCAGTTTCCCAATCCTGAGCAACTATGTCTAAAGACCAATATTTTTCGGAACAGGCTGCTGTGTCTGTGCGAACATTTTCACATCTACTTCCGAATTGCCAACTAACACTCGGAGGTGTTGTGTCCTGAAAATTATATAAAACATATTTGAGAAAATAGAAATTAAGAACGATTTAGTGATTACCTCCGCATCGATGCTTGTAATGACTCGAAGTTCCACCGATTGAAAAACTTCTCCCAATCCTAGGCATGTAAATTTGATTGTATCTCTAGTACCCTGGGGTGTTGTGTTGGGAATAAGAACTGTAACTGTTACAGTGGCAGTTTGTCCAGATGGAAGAAATATACTATAAACACAAAAAGTCAACAGAAAACTTTTATATAGTATTTTTTATTTTAAATACTTGCCTTTGTGGGGCCAGTGTTCTTAAAAAGCGTTGTTCATCGGTAACTTGTATGTTATGGAATATCGGCTCCGTTCGAAAATTTGTTACCTCAAAATACAAACTAGCCATCATTCCAGGTGCAACTAAGACTTGCGATTGAATGCCCATGTCAATCTTAGTTACGCCCTGCTTCAACATACTATTCGTTAAAGTTGTTTGTTTTTCATATAAAATTGATTTGTTTGTGTCATTTATAGAAATCACAGGAAATATCTCCGAATCGGGATCAGAGGTTTCTTCAGGGAAACGTAGGCTTTCGTGAGTTGTTATGATGTGCTCACGACCCCCTCGAGTGTAAGGAAGGCCGTTAATATAACCATAGTCTAGACGTCGAATCATGTCATCTGTGAATGGTTGAGCAGGAAAGTTTTAAGTACAAGCTATAGTTCTTAAATATTACAAACATATAATAATTGCATCTTAAATCTTAATATCTTTGTAAGTCAAGAGTATACACCCAATTTTGGTATTCCCGCCCTCTCAGCGTTTTCCCATTGCCTTGCCTTTATTTTTTTTAAAGCTTATCGAAAGTCCTCTTTCAAAATTCCGCTTTTGGGAAATCTCGAAAAAAAAAATTTAATGTGGTTGTCTCAAATGCTGCTATTTTAAAATGGCGTCTTTTAACATACTATCATTCAAAATCTCGACCACTTACAATCCCACTTTATTCCATCATTTAATAGGTCGATTTATTTTAACTCATATTAGGTCACTGTAGGCTAAGTTTCTGGGTTAATTGGAGCTTATCAATCAAAATTCAAAAATTTTCTATGTTTATCCATAAATAATGACTCGCTCATTGGGCGCATAACTCGAAAAATGTGAAAAATTTGGACCTTATGGACAGAAAAAGTGTGTAGATATGATATTAAATGGCGATTAAATGTACAAATATTTATCTCTTTGTTTACTGTGGTCTGTCAATATTAAGCCTCTCTCAAACCGACGCGATTATTTTGCGGCGACAACAAAAGCTTGTTGGTTTAATTGCATTCGCTTCGGTTTGGGAGATTAGATTATGCTTCTTTCCAAAAACATAAACAAATGTGTGCAAATGACGTGTGCATCCGGATTATGACAACCGAATTGAGTTGAAAAGTTATCAAATCTTAAGTTTCTTATCAGTAGAAAAAAAAGCTCTTTCAAAAAAAAAAAAAAACGAATCTAATCTCATTGAATGAACAGTCTCTATCATAATTTAGTTCTACGCACATGTTATTATTCTTCATTTTTACTTACCAAGAAATACATCTGGTTTTCGATCGGCTCTTACAAAAACATTATACTCGACATCTAAAAGATCCGGAACCAATTTCAAAGTGAACGTTGTTGCTTTCATAACCTTAGTCAATGGTACAAAAGAATCTAGTTGACCATCGCTTTGGAAAAAGAGACGTGATTTGAATTTTACCAATTTTTTCAAATTGATATCTATAAAAAAAAAAATAATGTAACAGAGGTGTAAGCCAAACTTTAAAGAGTGTTTGTTCCATGTTAGTATAACAGTTTATAACAGATATTTCAAGTTTGTACAGCTGACTGCCGACTTGTCATGCGCGGAAAAGAAATATAAACAAAAACAACAACAGCAATAGCAACAAAACAAACATTGCGTGAAACGTCAAAGCAAAAAAGTTGGCAAAAAAATTCGACTTTCTTCTTCCTAGCCCAACCGATTACACCAAATAAATTAGTAAAAAAATAAACAAAAAGATTTGTTTTAATATTATACAACATCCAAATACAAAGCATCCATTAAAGTGAAATTTTGAAAGTCAATTAGTTGTGCTAGTTAAATATTATTGAATATAAAACGACGACCGACCGCCGTCACAACTACGACGACTACGGGCGACGTCGACCCAGGGAATATCCGAATTTCACTTTTTTTGGTGGTGGAGTGAAATTTCGATTGCAAAAAAGGTTTGTCATTCATTTATTAATTTATTGAATTATTTTAAGTTCTCGTTTTTTGTATAATTATAATATTAAACCTCAAAAGCTATAACATAAGCCATAGATTGGAAAATATTTTCGTCAGTGTTTCTATGCTGATTGGTGTTGTGCTGTTGCGCATGTTTTCATAAACAAAAAAAAATGTTAGTCAAAACAAATGAAATTTATTTTTTTACTCTACTATGCCGCTTGTTTTTTTAGTTTTGATTTATTTGTTATTAAATTAAATTGCAGTAGCCTGAAGTTGAAGAATGTGTGCGACGATTAATAAAAATTAATCATTCATGGAATCATGTCTGTGCTTTTGCTATGGGACCAAAGTACACAAAACGCAATTGAATATGACGTGGTGTAGACCAGATTAGTCACTGACAAAAAAATAACGTTTTAGTTACCAAGGTCAGGTCCAAGGTTCAATGCAAAAGAGGAAATCGGCTGATTTTATTTGAGTTTTGGGGCTTTGTGCTTTTTTTTTAAATGCATATGAGGTTCCAATTAGATTGCATTGTAATTAGAATCATGTTCTATTATTATAGGCACCGAATAAATAGGTAATGTGAATTGTTTGCTAGAATCAAACGATTATCAGATCTGTGAAAACTAGAGCAGATTGGGGATAGGTAGGGTGATAATAAATCAAAATTTAAAGTTTCATAAATATGTGAACTCTTTTGTTAAAACGATATTCATATACATATACATATGTATAAAATATTATATTCAAACTACAATTTAAAAACATCTGTACTTTTTCTGATAGTAAGGTGATTTGGAATAGACGTAACAAAAATAAAGACGATAGGGTGTGTAGCTTGGATCAAGAAAAAAGAAAATCGTATGCAGCAATTAAAAAAAAACTTAAAACTGAAAAAAATTACTAAAAATTACATTACAGCCATTACTCAGGCTGTATATTTTTTAATAGCAATGCCTTAATCTGTAATTTGTTTCAAGTTTTTTAGGTTTTCAAAACATTAATTTCAAGCTAAACATTTACATATCTTTATCTTCAAATATTTAAAGCAAATTTTGTATGCAGATAAAACAACCTTGACATTGTTTAAAACCCATCCTTGACAATCTAGTTTAACTTTTATCGAAATCGTAAATGATATTGATGACACTTTCTTGTTTTAAGGAAAAAAAAGTGGCGACTGGGTTCGATCCACACTAGTAACTTCTCATTGTAAACTTGTAATGTTATTTTGCAATATGAAAATTATAATGCAAAAACTTCTAGTACTTTATCCGTAGTTCATATCAATATAGTAAAGATCCTTCTCTCAAGATAAAAAGATTTTTAAAAAATGTACAACCTTTATCAGTTTGCCATTATGTTTAGTATTATTTATTATGTAAAAAAATTGTCAACTGATATTTTTTTGAAAATATTTTCATTTGTTATCTAGATTGGTTCAAAATCATTATTTGTTCTTGAAATATTCGAGTAAAAAATTATTTTTCAACTGTTTTGTTGGAAAAAGTGTTCGATATAATTTTTTAAAAATTTGTATCAATTCGGCTGTTCTTCAATTAGCTATAGTAAAAAAAATCATCTGGAGTCGATAAATCTCAAAAATTTTAAGATTTTGGATAACTTGCTTAGATCCCTATGTTCGTTAGTTTCCCATATTACACCTAAGCGCCACCGTGTAGGTTTCCCGGAGATGCTTCAGCACTCTCTAAACTCTCCACCAGTTTTGCTAATTCCTCTTCCATCATTGTTCTAGGTCGGCGTGGTCGAAAGCCTGCCTGAGAAGCATCGTTTGAAGATTTTGGATTGGTAGATAAAATTTAATTGAGATTTCGTTGAAATATAAAAATTTGATAGAGATTTCAACAATATCTAAGTAATATTTTGATCTACCACTGTTACACCCCACATTTAGTTCAGTGTTCATAAAAGGAGTTGAACCCATTCAGTCCATTGCACTGTGTCGAAACATTATTTTACCTTTGCAATTGGACCAAGAGGGAAACAACCTTGAAATGCGGAGTGGACTATTTGGGTAGCAGCAGCTAAGAATCGATCGGAAACATGAACGATCTTTGAGTTTAAAATCAAACTTCATGTGTGTGACTTCTTCGTCGGGAAACCGTAGTAACATTTTCCGAAATCTTAAAATGTTCAATCTGAAATCATGCAATTCGCCGAAAACTTTTTTTGTTGCAATAAAAAATACACCGATAACAACTTTAGTTCAAACATCCCGTTAATATAAAATTTTGGTTAGAAAATGCACTATCCCTTAAGATATTTCTATAAATGGTGTATCAATTGAAAAGCGACCATCCGTTCTATTAATATTAAGTCTAATTTAAAGAGAATACATTTCATTAAAGAGTCCATAACATCGGTTGTAATTTTGGATCTGAGAATGTGTCACTTCTGATCATAACGAACTAATTTACTAAAAAAATATATATTATACAAACATATAGCTGCGCCTCTTAAATTTTTCAGTTGATTCAAATTTCCCGTTGTATGGTTTCTATTTCTAGTAGTGTTAGTAAATTCCCAGTGCGTTATTTACCCAAAAGAAAAACAGAAAAGAGGGGACAAAACAGTTAATAGGAAAAATACTTACTCGTACACATTTAGTCTCAAGCGTTGGACAAAACAAAGATTTTCGTATAGTTTTTTTTTTTAAATAGAAGATGTTAATCAATAAAAATAAAATACACAATATATAAATAATTTATTTTTTATAATTTTTTTTCTGCTGAAATAATACCCATTTTCAGCTTGCTTTATTAATAAAAAATTATTATTAATTAGTTTTTGTACTACGGTTAATTAATCGATAGGTTTTTTTTTTGTTTTTCATTTTATAAACTAAAAAATACATATACAAAAATAAAAGGACAAAAAACTGGAAATTTGAGTTTTTTTGTTTGTTTAAATCATTTTAACTGGATTGGTTGTGATGTTTTTGTTTTTGTTTCTGTTTTTTTTTAACTAATGCTAGTTTTTAACAGTAAGGACATTTTTTTTACAAACATTAAGTGTGCATAAAGTAGAAATAATAAATAATATTAATTAAAAAAATTGCTCTCTTAAAACTAAACATTCATTATATCATAAAATAAATTTAATTGTTAAACAAAAAGAATTAAACATAGAACAAAATGTACAGATTGTGTGCTGTGTATGTGTATGTGTGTGTGTTTGTTTTGTGTATATTTCAATTTTGTGTTCAGTAAATTTTTAAGCCGAAAAGACAGTTTAGGAATTATATTATAAAGACCAAATTATTTTTCTTGTGTTAGGAGATCAAATCAATATTATTTTTGTAAAATTGTTATTTTTTGTTGTTGTTTACGTAAAAAAAAAGAATTATTGTATATTTATGTAATGTGTAGGTGTGTGTTTTGGATGTGAATATTCAAACTAACCACCATTTGGAGTTTCCAATGTTGCTGTTCTCATTAATGAATCGATTTTAACATGTAAGCTAGATAAAGTCGTGTCCACTGGTATATCGATTTCTTGTGATCCCAAATAAGTATCAGCAATCAATGTTAGCTAGAAAAAAAATAAAAAAATGTTGTAATGTTAAGAATTAGAAATGTGTCAATTGTATTTTTGTCAACATGAGGGAGAATCTTTTGAAAGAAATTGTGTTTTTTTTTTAGTTGTTTGACGAAACACACTCGTTGAAGTGTCTCGTGTTACACGTTTTATATTTTTTTTGTTGCAATACGTAACTATGATCCAATTACGTTATGTTATTGTCCATCCAGAGTGGTTTTACGCTTGAAAGAATAACAGACTGACTGTGTAAGCAAGCTATATCCACATTTTTGGATTACAACATCAAGTGAATGTGGCTACTATAATTTATAACATTTGAAAAGAAAAGTAAAAGTAGGTAAACTTTGCTTTCGATTCTAAGTACCTACTTGGTATGATATTAAAATTAAAATGTAAGACACATTTCAATCACAAGCATAAATTTAGGGAAGTTTAAATTTTTTTTGTTATGAAACGAAGTTGATGCAAGAAGGTTCACATTTTCAATTTTCATAAGAGTCTTGAAACAGGTTCGTAGAGTGTGTCAGAACAAGATCTCGAGTTTCGGTTATTTCAATTACGATTACATTTGGAAACTTGTGGAAATAATATATGTAATTATATAAGTATGTCATTATATAATATATATACATAATATCCATACCATTTAAACCCTTTTAGGGTTAGGTTAAGTTGACCCAGTCTGATACCACTAGATATTATAGGGAGATCCATTTGGAACTTTTTTATGAAGCGTAAAAGATTATTGATGTCTATGCCTGCAGGGTCGCTGGGATCGTTAAAGTGAATTTTGCCTGCACAGATGGAATTGTTGTTCTTTGTCTATTACTTTATAAGGTGGATCAACAACGCCACTTGTGTGGCGACAAAACTTATTGCAACGGCTCAGTAATATGTATCATAATTCATAATACTGAATTTTGCATATTATTTTCAATGACTTTTGCAGAAGTTTAAGTGTGAAATTATATGTTTTAAAATCTGTTAAACGGAATATATAATAATATAGAATGTACGTATGTATATATTGTATAGTGTACTTTGTTTGGCATAAGTCTTTTATTTGAAGACTCCTTAGATATTATAATTTTTCCTTCAAATATTATTAGAAGTAAAAAGGGTGGAATTTTTAGAATCTATATCTCTTTTCTAATATTGTTTCCGATTCACGGGAAGACTTGCAACATTTTTCTTTGATAACTCTGACATGAAAGTGAAGGAATCGATTCAATAATCCTGAATATGGGAAAAGCGAGTCTGCCTGGCATCACCAATAAAAAGAATTTCTATTTTAGAAAGAAAAGAAAACATGTACATGTGCATGTACATTATATTCTACTTACTGTGACTCCCTCTAGTTCATTTCCAACAACATGAAGTATCTCACCACCCGACCTGATTGCCACTTCTCCCAAAATTCCTCCCACAGCTTCTTGTGTCTCGTTCTCAGTTTCCAATCTTTCTCCATACCACACCAAATACAACTGTGAAAATAATTCAAAACAAAACGAAATAAATAAAATTTCATATGTTTATCAATGACGGTGATATAATGTACATATGTATATTCAAACAACAAACCCTTATGCGTTTTTTGAGAAGTGTTATCGCTGCGTCTTGAACCAATTCTGTGTGAGCTGGTATAGATGCGGTCGATATGAATACAGCACTATCGTATGGCACAAGTTCTGATGCATGCACAACACCAATAAATGCATTTCCACCAGAGCTCTCTTTAATGCTATTCAATCCGGCTAGGAATTGACGTGTATTATTAAAACTATACGCTGTTGGTGTTCCTAAAAAAAACACAGATAAAATATTATAGAAAAATTATAAAAATAATTGTCGATTAAAATTAAAAACTTTTCATTCATGACCGTCATTTTTAAATCTTTTGTTATTGTTTTTGTTGTCAGTAAATTAAAAATGATAAGAGATGAACTTTTAATTATTTTTTTTTTCTAAAATGTATTTCTCGTTCAAGTAGTCTTGTTTCAAGTACCAGAAGTAAATGTTTTGTTTTCTTGATATCAATTTGTGCAATTAAATTAAATCACATTCAACACTTGTTTTTATTTACATATTTTTTTTTGTGCTATCAAACTATATTAAATAAATAAAAGCGTGCAATGGCTTTTATTATAAAAACCAATCTCAAGGACATTCATAAAATATCGTTTGTTAATTAATTAAAAACCAAAAAAAAAAAATAAATTCCATACTCTGAACAATTTGAAATTCAAATTCTAAAATGTTAAATGTGTTCAAAATAGATTGAGATGTGATCTGATTTGAATTCCAACTTTAAACAACCTGTTATGTGAGTTAATAAATTATGAATATATTTTGTGTTTTCGTTGTTGTTAATATAATTTTTAAACTGTTCGATAAATGACGTCAAAGGCTTTTGAAATAATAAAGTTAAGGTTTATTTTTTTTATTGCTATTTTGAAATATTTGAAATTTGGTATTTGATTAAAAACAAATTATATTAATGAAATTCTAAGTTAAGATTATTCTTAACAAATATATGTACATGTGGGTAATACCGCGGGCTATTATGTGCATCTAGCTGTGTCGAATGAATTTTTAAGAATAATTTAATAAAAGTTTAGATATCCTGGTTTAATTATAGATTAAGCTAAGTTATTAGCTCAAAGTCAGTTTTTTTTTTTTTTTTTTTTTTTTTTTAATAGAAAAAGATTTTTTGTTTAAATTATGGTTTAGGTAGTATAGAAAAAAATAGGATTAGAACCAGAGATATTAGTATTAGACAATATCTCATGAACATACATACATACATGTGTACTGCTAATTTTCAAATATTACGAAAAGTTCTAATTTTTGTTAATTTGATGAAGTTGCCGAAATTGAAAAAATTCTTCTAAAATTTTGAAGACGACAGGTTGAAATGTAGTATATTTATAATCTAGTTTTTATTAATACAGGCGTAGGTTTTTATCTCAGTGACATCAAACAGTGAAAACAAACAGTCCGGAAGAACATACTACCCCTTATCCTAACTATGCTTTCGCATAGCATCTACAAAGATTTACCAATTAAAAGTGATTTTATCTTAGTACCACGGCAATTATTGCCGTTAATTATTTACATACTCTTTTTTTGTAACCAATATTTTATCCTTCATCATATTTATTCATCTATTCAGGTTTTCACAGAAGCAGAACTATTTTGCGACATTGCTATAATTTGTATACACTACAACTGGTTAAAGCAGCCTGCCTGCATCACCTGTGCAATTACCAGTCCCCTATTATAGCCACCCTTTTAGAAACGAAAGTTTATTTTTAGTCTGTGTTTTAAGTCTAATCAGATCATAGAACAATTTAATTTTGTAGGGTTTTTACAAATAAATAAACAATTAGCGAATTCTGAATACGAATAAAAACGCATTTTTAAAGTTTTATTTATTGTTGTTGAATGTTTCTTGTATAGGTATGTTAAAATTAAATGTACAATAATTCTACATTTTTAACAGTTATTCACAATTTGATTTAACTCCTCATCACCTTCATGATAATTTTATTTTAACACCCAAAAGTATGCAAATTTTTATTGCTTTTATAATTTATTATCCTAAAATTTACTGAATGGCTGATGTCAATCAAACAAACTTCTGTTCTGTTAAAAAAGTTGTAGTGTTTAAAGTGACCACATCGGAATATCAGAAGTCTAAATAATTTTTATAAAAATAACTACTGACCTTTGAGCGCAAAAAGTATACATTAAGCTTTTTTTAGCATTCCATTGAGTATCAAAATTAATCCAACACCATAACAATCAAATTATAAAAATATTTATAACCAATCTTTGACCACATAACTTGGAGTTATTTACTGAAGTGCCATAAAAAAGAATAATGAATTAAACAAAAAACGAATAAGGTAAATATCTTATAACATGGTCAAAGTCGTTATGGCCGCTGGAAAATTTATTATAGTTGTTTTTTATATTTGAATATAATGTTGGCGTAACATCCACACACGAGCTTGGATTATTTGGCACGCTCTAAAACTCATCGTTATATTTGCCGCAGTAAGAAAAAAAATTATAAATATATGAAAATAAAAAAATAAATAACGAAGCTTAGTAAAAGCTCAAATTACCATCGTCTTGGGACGACGACAACGACTACACGAAGCAAATTAAAAGCAAGGCAACCAAAGTCAGGAGAATAAGTGAAAGATCAAGAATATATTTGCACTTGATCCAAATGATGGATGGAAATTAATGCTGTGGTGCATCTCCATCTTGTCGGGCGTTGTAGTATAGTTGAAATATACATACAACAACAGCAACACTGTCCTTCGATTGGGAATTCATAAACACAAACTAGTTTCTAATTGACCCCAATTGCTTTATTTGAGAAACTCTCTCAAATAAACTATCAACATATGCATAAGATATTCATAAAATCTTTGGAGCCAACTACTGCGAATGTATTGAGATACAATTTGAAAAAAAAAAAAAAAAAAAATATATAAAAATAAGATATTCTTACCTGAAGCATTCAGCGCGACCAAGACAATCTTTATAGCAAAATTTGATCTTAGCGCCTCTCGCCATAGTGCCTTCGTCTTCTCGAGGGACTCTGGCGACGGATCGACAATCACCGCCAATGGCATTCTGATGTAAGCGTCTTCTATGTAGTTGCGTAATTGTTCGTGCGGCAGAAGCTTTCTGCGTGCTACGTGAATCTGTTTGCCCTGTTTGGCGGCGCGAGTCGTGGTCGCAGCAGTGCCAACCATTGGTGTCGATTGTGTTATTTGTGGCATTGGAGGCGATGGTGTTGTTGTTGGTATTGCTGTGGTGCCGAGCAGACTGGACGGCTTTAATACTTCAATGCTTTCGTAATCCTCCTCCACACTGCTGTTTGAATTGTCCAGCTGCTGGTGTTGTTGGGTGTCATGCAAGTCATTCTCGTCCGAATAGAGGACATTGGATTTCATGGCGAGGGGAACAGATTCGTTTCTTTGGATTAATTCCATCGAGCCCATCATATCTATGTAGCTGGAGGATGAGTCTGGTCCGGTATCCTCTTCAGCACTAGCACTAACAGGCGTGCTGTCGTAGTCTTCTGTTGAGGAATGTTGTTCGTACGATTTTTGTTGCCTTCGCACATACTCCGGCACCATTGTGGTGCGGGATATTTTAATAGTTTGATCATCTCTGGCATCGGCCAGCATCATGTCTGTTGTGTCCTCTTGTGAGTCGTAGTAGGCCGTATGGCCTGTGTCAAAATTTGTGTTGTGTATTATGCCCTCTTCGTCCTCGACTTCTTGTTGAAGCTGCGCAGGGTCGTAGATTTCATGGTCATCGGGTGCATCACCTGTGTAAAATTGTTCATTCTCCGCGGACGAACCATAATCTGCACTGCTTCCTGCACTGTTTATCAGGTAGGCAATGAGTGCTAATTGAACGGTTAGACAACTATAATTTTTCACTATCATGTTGTGTGTGTATGTTTTTTTTGTATTTAGATTGTGCGTTCAATTGACTTAGAAATATTTTTTGTTGCAATATTTTTATTTGTTTTAAAATAATTTATACAAAATTGGCAGGTCCTACGTTTTCATTGTGCGTATTTTAGTCTATTAAAAATTAAAAAAAAAAAACAAATAAATTATTAGATATGTAGTCAAATTTTATTTTAAATAGGAAATTAATAATTTTAATAATGCAATTACATAATTTAAAAAAAATTACTTATGTACCAAGATAAATGTTTTTTTTTTTTTCAGTAAAAAAAAACCCTAAACTTAAAAGCAATCAAAAATAGAGAAAAAAGAGATATTTGTACAAATTATGACAATATATACAGTGGTGATTTGATGATTGAATATAAGGAACAAATAGAACGTGTTTCGTGTCATTCACGACTAAAAATAGCTTGTGGAATTAGTTATGCAACATTTAATTTGCAGGTTTAACTAACTCTGTTTTAACTCAGTGGTAGAGTTAAAACAGAATTAGTTTAAATTGAAACTTCAATGTTTACTTTTGTTTAAATTTAATAAGAAGTAGGTACAAAGTTAAAAAAATGTGTGCTATTTATGTGGCCACCACGGTATATATTATATTTGTTCAGATAATAAAATAAAAAAAGTTCAAGTAGCAAGAAAAATGTCAATTTCAAAATTTCAAACAAAAGCGCAAAAACGCAAACAAATAATCGAAAAGGCAACAAAATTTTGTGAAATTATTCTCTACAGATTTGCAAGATTCAAATTATTTTCAAACAAAAGAACTGAAAAACAAATTAAATTTCCTTTTTTTTTCTAGGAATAAACAAATTTCAAACAAAAGAGCTGAGTAGCAAACTTGAAAATAAACAAGAATTTTTTACTGAACTTTCAGTTCTCATTTTGATGGCTAAACTTTTGCGTTTTCTTAGATGTGTGTTTTAACGCCTATAAGTTACATTAATTAATTTTCGTTCAACAGCTAAATTATGTTGTTAAAGTGATCTTCGAAGTAATTTTGAAATTTTATCCTACCCCATGTCACTCTATAAACATTTAAAATTTTGAAAGCTCTCTTAATACTTCATTAATAACATGTTATCTTACAGTATCAAGATAGAGAAAAAAAAAACGAAAACCCTATTTCACTCTAACAAAAAATATTATATTTAATCCAATGTTATTGTTTCTAATCCATTATAAAATGCAAACATTTTGAAACCGCTTACCCCTTTCTATCAATGTTCAGTTTCATTTCTGCCCTTTCAAGAAAAATACAAGACGTAATAAGATGTTATTGCTTTGATTTGTTTAAACTCTATTTTACACTTTACGTGCAAACAGGATTTTTTCCAGGGGAGCTGTCTTTCACTGTTTTGGTACATCCAATGCAAGGGAAAAGGGGAACTAATTTTCAGTTTTACGTGAACAATATTCCATACAAAAAATGTTTTTTCACTTTAATTTTAAAAACTTTTGGAAAAAATAGAATTCAACATGGTTCTGTTTGAAAAATTTTGGGCGAAATGACTGATAAGAAGGGGAACAAGACATTTTGTGTGGTATTTTGTTAACGTAAAACTCACGAAAAGGCTGAATTTGTAATAAATTATTACCGTATACCTTCTCTTTTTCTAGTGCAGTGCTTTACCAATAGTTGCTTTTACTCTCTTAAATCCAATATTTAATAGTTTGGTCGCAATTTATATGCTTCTTGGAGCATTAATTGCCTTCCAATAAGTAGCAGAATACATAATTGTATATTCAAGTGATTGTTAACAGATTGTTTTCCAAAAAACCCAAGAAGAAGAATTTTAAAAATCGGAAAAATTTTTGTTCGCCAAATTTATTCTATTGTTAAATTTATTTTGTTTTGAAGTTATACAAAAAATTGTTACTAAACACAAATTGATTAATTTCAAGTCTTTGAAATCAATGCTCAGTGTCATTTCGACTTGTTCTTGAATTCCTTTCAGAGTCTTAATGATATTCATCCCGTATTTTATTCATGGGCAAAGCTGCCATTGAAGCCTGCTATAGCTCTTTTACATTAACTCACAAGCTTTCATGGCGTACAATATATCATGGTTCAATCGCAAAAGATATTTCTTACCTACCTACCTATGTTGAAGTTATATATACTCGCACTACAAACTAACTATACATTTTCACACGCCCCCTCTTCTGCAAGATCGACCATTCCTAATCTCTTATACTTTGTAGTAAATAAATATTTATCTCATCACATAATTTGTAATCACTATTCACAACACAACATAAAACTTGATAAGTTTATTTCCCTCTCGGGGCTAATTTCCATATGGAAAAGCTATATAGTGAAGTGAGTGAGAAGAGCAAGTGAATGAGTGGAGCTGGAGCTGGAACTAGTGCCCTGCAAAAGAGAAGTGCTGCGAGACTTGTTTGATTTTGTTCTTATGTAATAAGACCATAATGTGAAATTAATGACACTAAATCAAGATTTTCCCATGCATTTATGGTGATGTTGGAAGTTTCCATGTCTTTTGTCTTCTCTTTTGTCTATGCGCGCATACAATTTATTGCATCACATCTTATTTGAATTTCTAAATATGGCGTTCGTGTGCAGATTATAATTATTTTCTTTATTTTTTATGATTTACGGATGCGCGGACTTTAAAAAGAATTTTATTGGATTTTCGTTTGTTGTTGTTTACTCTTTAATCGATTCAGCATAGCACATGATCAAATCAACGTCAATGTGCATATATTAATTAAAAAAAAAAAAAAAATCTACAGCTGGTGTTTAATTTGGTTTTAAATCGATTGGCCTTGACTGAGAGTAACTGTTAAACATGAGATAAATTTATAATTATTTTTATATATCTACTCCTCCCTAACAAAACTCGCATGTCACTAATGTTGTATTGAAAGTTTTGGCACTCTATACGGAGATTCCAAGTGTGCCACAAAAGTGTAGATTATATTCATGAGCGGCACGCCCAGAAACCGTATGTTGTTGCATGTTTTTTTTTAAATACCTCCAACATGGAGATAATGTCCATAAGATTCATCTTTGTCAGTTAAGCTGTGTTTAAATGATGCGGCTGTGGCTGCTTCTGCTGTTGTTCGTTCCTCTACCGGTGTGTTGTAGATTTTATTTGTCTTTCCATTTTTTTTAAAATGAAACGTCCATAGCTGGAACTGATTGGTCAAGGTCAATACTCGATTATTATGTTATAAATGTTTCATGCATTGATATTATTTGATCAACCTCTATCTCTCTATATATTAGATCTCAAATGAATCGACTTGTAAAATTTTCATCTCTATAAATTTACAAGTTTTAATTTAATGTAAATAAAAATTAATGAATATTTAATTGAATTGAACTGTTATAGAGTCAGAGTTAGACAAACAAGTTGTAAAAATAAAATGCAAACAGTAGGCACACAGCTAGCCAAGTGGGCATACTCCCGGTTCAAATATGTAAATGCATAATGTTTTTATATAGGTACATATTTCTATTAAATTAAAATCAGGTTTCATATTTTGCTTCACACTGAACTTAAAAACTTGACAACATTAAAATATTATAGGTTCGTTCGTTGTTCGTTGACTTTTGAAAAACTGCGAATTTCCCTAAACATTTTTTATATAAACTTTGAAAGAACTTTGTACACTTTTTTTTTAATTTACAAGAAGTTTCACTTTACTAAACACTTCTATTTCACACAAAAGTCTTTTAAGAAATTGAATGGTTTTCCATTAGTAAAATATATATCAATAAATTTATATTTGATCTGTATCTGTCAGAATATCGATTTCTGGCTTTATTTGCTTTCTATTGAGCAAAATAAATTGATTTTAAAAAAATTAAATTCAATTCTGTAGATCTAATGTGTTTTCCATTGGTGAAATAAATGAATTTATTTTTAATCTGGATTTGTCAAAATACCTGCTTTCCCCTTCTATAAATTCCATTGGAAAGAATAAATTGATTTATTCCCATTAAATCAAAGAAATCTGAATTTACCAATGGAAATTTTTCGGAATATTCGCTTCTTGAAGAGGTATACCAAATCAATTTTCAACTGTCAATTTGTAAGTTTGATTTTGAAGTCATTACACACACTGAAAAGGTATTGTTGGTAACCTGAAATTGTCTTCAAATGATTAAAATTAAATTCGACGAGATACTCGTATAAGATGTTTTTTTTTTTTTTAGTGTATCTAGCAGCATACAAAAATAGGAAAGTAATGTGCAACTCTTGGCCCACGAATTGTCATATTATAATATAAGTTTAAGTTTGTTTTGTGTTTTCTAGTTTTTGTTTTTAATGAATTTCGACCTCAATGCGCGAAATCGCCGCAGTATTTTTGATATTTGTTTTTTTTTTTTTTTTTTTTTCTTTCTGTTAAGTCTGGAGGCGTTTTTTTGACTTAATTAATTGCCAAAGAAACCTCACCAAGAGGCTTCTCACCTTTAATATTATCGTTCTTTTTCAGAGCATATTTTTTGTATGAAGTGTGGCGTATCTGATTTTTAATTATATACCTACCGACACTGAAAGTGTTTTTTGTTAAAAAAATAATAATTAAGATTGACTGTTCCTATCCTCTAGTTGTTAAACTGTCAGCTAATTGAAGTAATATATCTCTTTGTTAAATCTGGAACCAATTAATTTAAGTTGGAAATGTATTTTTTGTCTTTTTCATTATGCTTCTTGGTTTATTAATTTTTATTTTATTGCTTTGTGTGTTAAACAAAAAAAAAAATAAACGAAAACAATTTTATTTTATTTTATGTTTTTGGTAAATGTCTTAAGGGTTTTGTTAAGAAAGTTTTTATTGTTTTTGCATTTTTTATTTGAGAATATTTCCTTTTAAAATCAAATAAAAATTTGTTTGCCAGGGTTTGAATATAAAGAACGTTGAACTTCATTTTTTATAGCACCATATATTTTGTAATAAATTATTTTAAATATTTAAACGTGAAACTTGACAAAATTTAATTTGATTGAAAAATATGTTCGTTGACTTTATCGAAGAATATGTTAAAGATATCCTTCCTCAACCAACTGTCGTAATGGAAAAAATTTAAAAAAAGAAAGACATATGTACATTTGAAGTTGCAGGAAAAGTATGGTGCTAAATAACATTAAATGCTAATTTTTGCATGCTTTGCACTCATTTAGAAAAAAAAAAATCAGATAATGCAAATAAAGTGCAAACAATCAGTTGATTGGTGAAGTTTGCAATCAGTTATTGCTGAGAAATGTTTCGGAGGCAAATTGATTGCAATCTGATTAAAGTCAAATGAACTGCGATTGCTTTGTTTGAAGTCGCGATCTCAAAGTGAATTCCATATTAATTCTGTTAATTGAAGTATCTTCACAACTGCTCAACTGAATAATGTGTTTTTTATATTCCTACTTACCATATAATTAAATACCCGAAATGATGAAATTGCGAGAACTTGCGAAATTATACTTGCCAAGTAAAAAACGGTTAAAAAAAGTCCACTAAATTGCTCCTGTCTACGAAAAATTGAAGGAATCCTTTAGAGCTTTTAAGATTTACTACTTAAAAAAAAAGAAAACAGCCACAATATTGTGAACAAATGCTGCATGCTGCATTCATTCACGCAACTCAAATTATCGCCTTTCCACTAATTACCCCATTGTCAACCATTGTGATCGCTATCGGATAGCATAAATGAAAAACCATAAGTAAGCATTTTGAAAAAATAAACGGTTTTTAAAATTTAAAGTTCAAAGATTTTATTATTTTGCAGTAGGTGCCCAGAGAAAAAGTTTATATTTTATACGGATGAAAAATATTAATTTTTTCTTGCTTGCCTTTAAACTACTTTGTAGCTTTAAGTACATTGAACAAAAAAACTCGTGCTAATTTGACTGTCTTCTGAGACTAAGGTTACTCGTGTAATCACCGCAAAACCAATTATTCCATCATTTCCGAACAAATTCTCTGAGAATAATTCCAAATTCCAAATAAATTGCATTCAACAACTTGTGTGTTGTTTGTTGATGTTTTGTAATAATTGTTTCCATAATTCAATCTTTTTTAATAGTACGTTTGTTATTTTTTCACACTTTTCAATTTTATTTTATATGCAAAATAAAAACAAAGAAAAGATGTAATAAGTTAAAAAAATGCTTAATTTAATATTCAGAAAATTAGAATAAAATTATACTTTGAATTAGTCTCTACTATAAATTGTTTTTTTTTCGATTAAATTTCATCTAATCAGATCTCCTTCCAGACTATCTCAATTTAGATTTGCGGTTGGGTTGATTACCGCGAAATTATTCAAATTAACAAATTTTTAACGAATTGAATATTTCAAGATAAAATTATATTTTATTTTTTTTTTGTTTCCTTCATCACAATAATCAAAGTCAAGCGCATTTTTAAGATTCATATTTTGTTTGTTTTTTCTTCTGTACTATGAAATTGCTACAAGTGCTTGCGCTGCTGCTTTTACTCCTGCTGCTGATGGCTGCTGCGATTTATATTTGCTAGATTAACAAGTGAATGGAAAACCTGATAAACTGGCTCTTAAGTGTTCTAAAAAAAAATTAAATAAACACACAAGAATTTAATCGGAATCATTTCAGCATTCTAATAAATAAAAAAACAACTTTGCTTAACCTTTAGCAGAAGGCGAATTTGTTTTTTTTTTTCTCACACAGCTGTCTCTGCGTCGTCTGTCAATTTCCAAAGCCAAACAATCATTTTTATTTCCTCAAAATGTTTCATTGCGCACTAAATTCAATTAAAAAGGTTTACGTGTTTTAAAATGTTGCCATTTATTAGAATAAGACGACACTGAGGTTTTTTAACATCACTTAAAAGTGTTAAAATATATAAAAATAAAGTTTATTACTCTTGGAGTAAGTTAGTATTTATTAACATATGTACATATTATGTACATAGATGTAATATTCAAAATAATTTATTGTGTTGAATATCAACCAATTTGATGTTATTTTTTTAATATTGAATGCAAAGAAAATAGCCGGTTGTGAGGGTCAAAAATTACAAAAATGACAGTTTGACAGAACAATATTCGTTAATAGCCATTAAAATTGACAAGGACATTTAACATTAATGCTGCCATTCAATTTTGTAAGCAACGTGCTGACACCATTTCCAAAACTATATGGTTCTCGAAATGACATGAAAAATTAACCTGTTCAGTGGTCATTCTTTATTGACACATTGTCATACCAAATGTCGAATGATGTAATGAGAAATTTATTTAATTAGTTTTCTGTTAGAAGTAGATATTGTCAACTTCGTCAGTCATATAATTTCGGTATTAGGTCTTCTATTTTTTTGGCCATTAATAATGATAATAACCGTATAAATCCAAAATTTGACATTTTTTTTGATTCATTCAATTTTTATTTCGTTCCTCTTTCACCATTTGACAAATTTTATAATGATATTAAAATGATTTGTGGAGTAATTATCCTGTCACTGATGCTATTTTAACATTTTCACATCTCCTTTGGGCAGTTTCACAGTGATCACTTAAGTTAAATGTATTGATATCCCCCCTTTTCATTTCACTTTTCCCTTAAAGGGAATTTCAAAATATTCCCACTCGCTTTTCCAAACAATTAATTGACCATCTCCCCTAAATGTTATAATTAGAAATTTGTAGCTTGCTGAACGCAATGCTTGGAAAATGTCATCGTGTTTATTGTTTTCATCAAAACGTTTCTATGGCCTAGCCATGTTCATCAGCAAGATTTTTGAAAGATCTGAAAATTCAGTACTGAGAACGTAGCGTTCAATTGAAAAACTTTTGTCAAATTCAAGATACATATTATGTGTTAATTAATATTTTTATTGTATTCGCATATTATATTTTCATCTGAAAATTCAGAAAAAAAATTTAAGTAACGTAACTAAATGTCAATCGACGTTAAATGAATTCTTATGACAGCTGACCAATCAGAAGCTCTGGAAATCACAGTTCTGAACTCTCAAAAGCTCGAATGAATGCTGTTTATTTCTATTTGTGTTTTTTGTGTTTTTCGTTCTTTTTGTTTGTCCTTTTCTTTTTCGTTAGCACTTACTTTCCTAGTGGAGATCACTGAAGCAGCGTTCTAAGCCGAAACAATAACATTGAGCCCAAACTCTTCCTGTGAATGTCTTCTATACCAAAAATTGGTAAGCATTACCAACCACTTAACCTGAAAGGGCTAACTCCCTGGGCTTGCATTCTGTATATACTCAAGTATTAAAATAAAGTTTTACTCGAAATTTCAAACAAACGTGGTAGCCATGTGAGCCTTTTTATTTGTTCTAAAAAAAATATTAACAAGTAACTTTAACACTCAAGCTCTACCGGCAAAAACAGTATCTGGTATTAGAGGAAGGAAACCAGTGTAATTTATTTGTTAACGACTTTGTGTGAATTAAAATTTAAGCGAATATGTTTATTGATGTCATTATTATTATAGCGATTATATAGCAGAATTCTATTGCTTACGTAGATATGTAAATGTACACATACTTATATTTCAATTTTGTAGAATCATCAGTTTGCTTCAATTTTAATTTTGCCTACGTTTTAGCAATTTATCTTAAATGTCGCTTTTTTTGTTTCGTTTTTTTTTTGTTTATAACACACAGAGCTGAATGACCTACGATTATTATATATGTTAACTTTGTATGTTCTTTATTTGAAAGTAAACAAACTTGTATTTTATAATTAGTTATTATATTTTTTGTTGTGGTTCTAGTTTTTTTTTTATTGTTTCGTTTATTTAAATCTTTGGTTAACCACGTAGGTTTTTTTGATAGTGAAGCACATTTTTTCAGTTTTTGATTCCCAATGTTAGATATATTTTGTTGATGATGATGAATTAAGTAAATTAAATTGTCAGTGAGAAGAGTATTTTTTTTTGTTGTATTTAATAAAAAATTCATAATACAAACATTTTAACAATGATTCATTCATATAAATACATATAAAATACATAAGTGCCATACATATTGCGGCTCAACTGTCAAATTATAAATTTGTGATGGTCAGTTTGACATTTCAGGTTTCTAATTATTAAGGTTTTAAAAATATCCCATTGTTACAATATTGTGTAAGTATTTTTATTTATCACCCAATTTTGTGTAATAATTTAATTTTATAAAAATTTATTCATCATTATGATATTTTTAATTTAACTTCCGCATAAGGAATAAAGGTATCTGCATTGTAGAGTTGCTTGTCCTCATTTGTCAAGTGTTTGAATTCAACTTTGACCTCACAATCTTTTTTCAGTGTGAGTTTCAGATTAAATTTGAGTGAGTTAAAAAAAATTAGCTGTTAATTTGAGTTTAATGAGGCGACTGATTTTGATGTCTTTTCTTATATCTCAATATTTCTGATGATGCGGAAGAAATAGTAAGTGAGCCAAGAATTTATTGTCAACATTCAGCCAAGTGAATTAAAATCCGCCGATCAAAACGGCTATTGAGACTGTTGCTTCTGCAAACCAAAAATCAAAAACTATGGTGATTAACTGAAACATCACTTGTGTATGTATATGCAAAAATATGACTATTTAGTTCTGTTCGTTTCTATTTAAACCCTAGCTAGGTTTCACTTTTTGTTTTATATTTAAATCTTCGGAATTTCATTTCGTTTCATCTCCGTGCCTTCTAAGCTTTATAAGCTATTAACACCAAACCCAAAACGCGGTTTCCAGCAAAAAGTTTTCGAAAACTCATGTTCATACTACATACTTTTATTTACGTGATTTCGTTTGACATTTATTTATTTATTTTATTTGACATCCGGCTGTAAAAAAGTTATCATTTCATTTCTCAAAATAGTAAATTTAAGAAACTGCTGCAAGAAATTTAGCTCCGATAAAAATTATCTTTATAAAAGTTTCTCAAATAAATTACAAAAAATTGTCAGTTGCATGTTTTTATTGAAACTTAAAAATGTTTTTTTTTTTGTAATTTTGAAATATACTTTAAATCTTAAGATGCTGCTGTTCCAGTGACGTTCCAGTCACTTTTCAATAATAGTTCCTAGCATTTGCGAGCAATATTTTGATAGCTAGCAAGCCAAAGAGGACTTACTTGAATGAAAAATAAATAAGTATCTTACGAAACATTCTTAAACGGATATTGAACTTAAACCTAAAATGTAAAAACGTTAAATTATTTCCACTAACAACTTCAAGAGTAATTCACGAGATTCTTCCAAAAATGTATAAACCCCCGTTTAATTGATATTCTATCTACATACATATTTTATCAAATCAATATGCAAAAGACGAATCAATTTGCAAAATAAAAAAAAACAAACAAACAAAAACAAATCCCATATGTACAGAAAATAAAACACATTTACCAATTTTGTTATTTTCCATGAAAGGGAACACTTGTTCACTTGATTTATAGTTTAATCCCCATAAACAGATATTTAAATATTATCATTTCTGTCATAACTTATTTGTTTAAAAATTACCGGGCCGACTTGATCCCTGCATCAATTGTTGCACAATAAAATGTTTAAGCTCTTAGTTTTTTTTCTCTCTTTTCCTTTTTGATAAGTATTTGATTCAAAAAGGTAAACAACAAGCAGATATTTTATTTTTTTTAATAAATAACACAATAAAGTGGTCTGCATTTGTAAGATTTTTATACTTGTACTTGCTATTGAATAAGGGCAGAGCTATGGATTCTTTATAAAAAGAGCAAGTTTGAGGTTTTGAATGGCCAAAAATTCAATTATAAAAACAAAATTTTATGCTACGTATGCAGTTCCATCGGTCATCTTTAAAATTTTTCTCGAATGACCTTCAAAATGAGTTTTGTTATAAGAATAAAGAGTAAGTTTTACAAATATTTAAAGTCGTGGTTTTTGATTTTATTTGATAAGCCCGGATTAGAATTTGTTTAAAAAATTTTTTCCGGCTGTCTGATAATCGCCTATTTCATGCAGCAGTGTTGATCCATATTTAATCACTAGTGTGCCTTGTAGCCGATTTCTTAAAGTTTATCTAAAAATTTAACATGCTTTTTAGCCAAATATGGCGTTTGTTCCATACAAAATCGTCATTTAAAATCTTAAAAGCCTTTGTAATAATTATTTGTGAAATCGAAGATTAACTTTGTTGAATATAGTTTATAGTTCTACAAATTGAAATCCAACATATTGCACTGAACGCAGTCATTTAAAAATCGATAGATTTTTTTTTCCTTTGATACATCGAAACTTCATATATTTTTTGAATAGAGCTTTTATAGTTAATCTACTTCTAAGTAAAAATTAAGTTTAAGTATAAATCAGTTTGAAAGTTAAAAAAGAAAATTATTTTATTTTTGAAAATATTTTCCTACAAAGCAAAAACATACAACCGAAAAAACATCGTTAGTGAATTAAAAAAATACTTCGATTGAACTTTGCCATAAGAGAAAGATTTATAAAAAAAAAAAACAAATAATAAATATTTGTTTAATGTAATTGCCAAGCCCATAACAAATTGGTAAATAATGGATTTGAATAAAAAAATTATCGCATGCTGTAGAAATTTGCATACAAGTGTAATTAGATCAGTGTGTCACTTTGAGCCAAATTTGAAATAAGATAACAAAATTTGGCAATTCATAAATTTATTATTGTGTCAATATACTCCTATAAATGCCTAGCGGGTTTTAAATTTGTTTGAGAAATACATAACTTCCAGTCTCATTAACTTTAACCAAGCGGTGAATGTACAGCATAAAGATAAGTGTCATAAATTGAATTTATGTCTGTTTGTTTACTGTCAATTTCTGTTAATTTGTGGACATGATTAGTTGTTGTATTTTTACGTTTCCTTACATTTTCAAAATATTTCAAATCGTTTTTAATAATAAAATTAAAAATTCAAATGGTACTCATAAAATTACGCAGGGGCATAAATCAAACGACCTAGCTGCTTTTGTACAAAAACAATTAACAACAATCTTATTTAAAACAACAAAGAACAAAAAAAACTATGAAAAAAAATACAATAATATTCATATAGTGATTTAATTTACTATGAAATCTTATTAAAAGCAACAAAACAAATAGTTTTTAAAGCTATGTACCTCAATAATAAGAAAATAGTATTGTGTTGTGTCAAATGTGATTATTAAAAAAATTAACCTTTTTGATTTTGATTACTTTTATATTTTTTCATATTTCTTTCACTCTTGTTAAACCTTGACATTTCTCTTGCTATTTAAATCAAAATAACTGGCCATTTTGTATTTTTTGAAATAATGTACTTAGATTTCTGAGTGATAAAATTCTTTTCTTTGCTATTAGAAAGCAGCAGTAGTAGTGTAACTCTCATAAATCCCATAATTCTCAAAAAAAAAAAAAAAAACATACTGGCTAGATTATTAAACCTCAGCTGATAGAAAACCAAATTATCAAATCTTCATTCCAGTTAGTTGACCTGTTTATATTCTTTCTGAGAATTTCCCCATCTTTTGCTACCAAACGGCTGAAAAAAAACATTTATCCTCAGAAATCGTAGAATTCTCATAACAAATATAAACTTGCCAAGTGTCTTAATATGGCACTCAAAATGCAAATGTGATACTTCGATAGCTGTCAAATTAGACTGACTTTAAACTGCATATTTATTAAAAACTAATCTCTTTCTCTCCTTGGGAACAACTTTATTTATTGTATGCCCTTTGGGAATTATTGTTTTTTTCATTTCGAATTTAAAATTCAAAATAAAAAAAAAAATAAAAAAAAAAATAAAAAAATAAAAAACTTGCCTTTTTCTATATATTTTTTCTTTTCTCTTTATTTTCTCTTCGATTAAACACGCTTACAAAAAAATGATGCGATTTGTTTTTCAACAAAAAAAATCTTGTCAATCCTGCTGGAATCCTACAATCCAAAAACAGAAATTTATCAGTCAGAGTCAAGTGAATGTACTTTATAGTTTTGTTGCACTTAAGTTACATCAACTTTTAATATTTTTTTTTTTCACCTCAACTCAATTCAACACACAACACTTGTCTCACACAAATAATTTTTTAGGCTCCTAAGAGAGCAGAAAAATAATGATTTTGTATTTTTATTTTTGTTGTTAATTTATTATTGTATGTAAATGTAACGGCACAAACAGAAAAATTATTAATGAACATCTAAACACTCTTGACACTAAATAAAACAAAATTAGAGAAAATTTGAAAAAAAGGAAACAACAAATGTTCACGTTCAAAAGAATAACTTGATATTTTCAAGAAAGGTATTTCTAGGTGTTAAACGAACAAGAAACAAATCTTAAACAGAAAATAAAAAAAAAATAAAATTATATTAAATAATAATCTCGGTACGCGTGCGCGATTTAAAACGAAATGATTACCGCATGGCCAAACGTCGACGGTTGAAATGAAACTGAAAGCGGTGTTTTTATTAAAACCCATAATATTGTCTGTCTGTCTCTGTACCACACTTTTTTTTTGTTTTACTTTGATAAATAATATTCCTACCTATACGCTATACTATATACTTTATGCGCTCAGAAAGAGCTTTAGATTTTTACTCTTCTCGCAAAATCGTCGTCTTCTCGTCGTCGTGTCGTTGGCAGTTGGCACTCTAGTATAGTTGGTTGCGCTACCCTACCACCTACCATAACATTATCTATCAGACAAACTCAGGTGAGTGAGAGGCTTAAAGTGACACTAGTTAGTATAGCGAGCCGAAAAAAAAATTGAGTCGATTACTTATGAGTCTCAAAAATATTAATAAAACTAAACATAATAATGACAACCAAAATCTTGAACATTAATTATGAAATTTTTGCGGGCATAATTTGTGCCGTGGTCAGGGATGAAAATGGAATCTTTTCAATGCTAAAACTATTGTCAATAATTTTTTAACAAAATTTTAAACCACCTGATGATACTACTTACGATTTACTAATATTTTTAAAAGTGCAATTTCTTTTACAGTTATATTAGGTCGAGTTCGGGTACCTAAAAAAGATTGTCCGATAGTATTGGATAGTATTAAGATACGAATTCGTTCAAGGGTTTTTATGATCAATTATGTTTAAGGATTCTTAAAACCCAAAATGGTACTAAATTTACCCGTGCATTTCTGAGAGAATAGTCACACTGGTCACTTTATAAAATTAAAAAAAAAACTTGTAAGTCTCTTTTTACTTTCTTTCAAAAAAAAAAAAATTAAGTTTAAAAAATATTCCTTTTATTAAATCAGATTTTTTTATTAAAGTTAATATTTTCCAGAAAATTTTTATTGCAATCAGTTTAACAGTTAAACATTAAACCGAAATTCAAAAACAAGTTTCTATGGAAGAATATCATTTTATTGAAAAATATTTTTTTTAACAAAAAAATTGAACTAATTAAATATATACTTATCAATTGTGGGTCTTTTAATATCTAAATGTAAGCCTTGAAGAAGAACGTAATCACGCTCGGAACGTGTCTATCGTCGAAGAATAAAATAAAAACAAAAAAGCCCTGTAGTCCACCACTAGGAGAATCTGGTTAACCACGAGGCTATGTGTTTCCAACATTTCATTTTCCTAATAATAGCTGTCATCATTTTGAAATGAAAAATATTAGTTTGTAAAAGCGCCACTTGTCATTTTGACAGAATGTCTTTTCGAAATAAGAGAAAATTCATAATTGCGTCATTTAACTGTCATAAACTGTTCACAACTGAAACGAAGTTCAATTGACGCAAATTAAGAAAACCGGAAAATCATGTCGTTGTGAATACACTACCTTATTTATTTTATCATTATTTATTAAATAAGCTATTATTTTTTCATGTAAAAAATATTAAACTTGATTTTTTTATCGTTATGTCATTTGACGTTTAAATGTGGAAAACTACTTACTCATATGTTATTTTTGAAGTTAATCTACTCATATGTACCTTAAATGTCATCCCTGGTTTTGAAGCTCATGTGCGCCACTCGAATGGAACTAGAGTCAGACCAGCTTATAACTACTCTAGATCAGAGGAGAGTAAAAAAAAGTAGATTCCAAAAAAATGTGATAGTTGCACTCAAGATGTTGTTTTTTGTGCGGGTGCCTACGATTATAAGCTTTACCATTTTTGATATTTTTTTGTTTGGTTTAAAAAAGCTCCCATTCTCGATTTCATGTGAAAAACGAAGAGTTTATCTCATTTGACCATTTCGAGAAGACATACCGACGGCAACTACGGCGATTAAAAAAAAACCCATCGACTGACAGTGAATCAAATAAATGCGATCAAATGTGACATTTTGCAAGAAAAGCAATTTTAGATTTTGCGCGATTTAAACGTCCGTCGCTGGGTCGTCGTGGACCTGTTTGTTCAATTATTTGATCATATGGCGATCTAAAAAAAAATATTATCTCGATCTCTTTATAGGTTGATGTTGGGTTGGTTAGATTGTGTATTTAGTTGTAATAAAGTCATTTTATATAATTTTTTTTTTTAGAATATTCATAATATTTGCGCATTGCACAAGTTGAAGAATGAGCTTGTAATACAAATTTCAAAGGTCAACACGGTTGTTTAAATTATGACAAGAAAGAATAAACAATTTATAATAGATGTTAAGTGCATTAATAAACGGAGTTTTATCTTTTGGTATACACGGACAAAATATCAATAACATCACACCAGTTAGCAGCTCTGTAAATAATAATAATAGTTCATATATTTTTCTGTTGTTGTTAATTGTTAAACGGATAGATTTATAAAATGGAAGGTAAATTATAATTTATGTAATGTGAATGATTATAAGTGGTTCGTTTTTTCTGTTTATTGTATTATTATGTAGAACAACTGGAAGTATTTTAATAAAACATGTTGACAGGTGTAGGTTTAGAACAATAACAAGATTTTAAAAATTATATCTTACGGAATGAACATTCATAAATAGTAATTTTCTAACTTTTCACCTGCTAAATTCTATTTTTTCTTTTGCTTCTTTACTTTCTTAAACTTTTTTCACAAGAAACTGATTTGTAATTCACAAGAATTGTTATGTAACAATTGAAATACGTTAAAAAGTTTGAATTTTATAAGAGAAGAATTTTGTAAATTTTCCTAATATTGTTTTTCAAAAAAAAAAAAAAATAACGAAAATTTTCTTTAAGTCAGCACTGAAAATGATTGACTATAAATTCTTTATTTCAACTTAGACATACTTGAATCGTTTTGATCTGACGAGTATTCACACATATTTCGAAGAAAAATGGACGAAAGTGATTTGAAAAATCGATGAAATAAGAAACATTGCGTTTATTCACAAATGTGCCCACTGTTTTATTGGTTCTTCTAGAGTTATGCATATTCACGAAATTAGTTTGTGGTTTTGTATTCAAAATTTAGAGTAAGTACAATGGTTGTATGTATGACTGACATTATATCATGGCGGTTGAAAACTTTCATATAAACTCAAAAGTATATGCTATATGCACTTGTCATATAACCGTAAAATAAAACATATAGATACATATATCTCAAAAAACAGTTCTAACGATAAAATATTTTTCAAAACAATACTTAATGTGCCTGCCATGGCTTTCCATTTGCTCGTAGTTATATTGTATATCAACATTTTCAAGTGTTTTTTTGGATTTTTTAAAAATTTTGTTTTTTAAACTACATAGCACTTTGTATATGATAAAAAATATTTTTTGAAAGACGAACTTCTTTTGAATGATATTTTATATATACATATATATATTATATTATTTCGATAGTTGCAAAGTATAAGATTAGCGAACAAAACTGTCGTCCAAACTACCGTCCCCCAGTAAGTAGAAATGCCCCATACAAAAATTAACAAATATTTTAAGAGCTGAACTTTAGCATCAGCATCCTTAGGTATCAGTAAATACTAATTTTCATTCAAACCCACCAGCATTAGTTGGTTAAATCTCGTTCAAACCAGAAATACTCCAAAATGCAAACAGCAAAATAATAATGAAAAAAAAAAAAAAAAAAAAAAAACAATTTAAAAATTCAAAGTAATAAGGACTCACGCCCAAGTGTAGTTGAACTTGTTTTTTGCATAAAAAAAAAAAAAAACAAACTATAAAACAACAACTTATCATCGCCTTTGGGTGTGAATTTGATTGGCATTAAGACATTAAATAAACATCTTGGCATTTGGCATTAAATCCGTTATATTCAATTTGACGCGACTTGATGTGAATTATTATTTGGTCTAGTTTTATGTTTTTTGTCGTTATTTTATGTTTTGTTGAGAAGTTCGTTAACTTTTTGCAAAACATTATGCGAATGTCGTCGTCGTTGTACGAACTATAAAAAAATAAAATCGTAAAATTTCAAGTAAATTTCCGCGAAAAAAAACAGGTGAAGTGGAAGGAAGTAATAAAACAAAACAAAAACTAAAAGGTTGAATTTTTTGATTGTTCAACGGTACTTATATGCATATCCAAGGTTTGAATTGTATCTAAACAGTCAGTCACACAATAGTTGTAGGTAAAGTAATTTTATTAAAGACAAATTTATATTTTGCAAAAATATTACTCACTTTTCTTTAAAATTTATATTTTGTTTTATTTTGCACGTAAATTGAACTTGTGCCAATTTTTGACGTTTTAATTTGACACTTACACTCGCTCGCCGATTGAAAATTGGTTCCCACAATAAAACTTTGAACAGAAATGTACTCTTACAACAAATTAACAATAATAATTTTTCTTTGGGAAAAGTCCATTGCGCGACGACCGACGCGTTGGTTGCTGGAATGGTGTAACACTTTCTATTTCGTTTTGGCCGTGTCGTGACTTTGGAGTTTTTTTTTAATTCGTTCAAATTAACTCACTGAACCAATTGCATAATATTTTTTTTATTTTTTCTGGAATTTATCTTTTTTCATTCAATGATGCAGAATTGACTGGGGGAGAAGAAAACAAATATGACAGAAGAGTAAAAAAAAAAAACAAGACAATTGACCGCGAAAGAGTTTTTCGTTTTGATCTCCAAAAGAAAGACCCCGAAAAGTTGAGGTATGTATAAGTTCAAGCTCTTGCTAACGCTGCAATATAAAATAAAAATAAAAAAAAGCAAATGACATGCTTAACAAAGTGCGTCTTTGGCACCTTTTATCGCAAACTTTTCACTTTTCCAGTTGCACGTATTAAAAAAAAGTACCATTGCTCTTAACTTATAAAGTTTAGTTTAAATTTGTCTGCTTTTTATTTTTTGGAATCTGCAAATGTTTGTGTGGTTTAGAGTCTAACGACGCGACGCGACGTCGATGGCGCGATGGTCATTTATGTTTTCTATATAACCTGAGATATGAATGCAGTCAGAGCCGCAGCAGTACTATCTGCAGCAACAAAAACTATACTGTAACTTGAATTGGGGTTTGGGCGCTGAAGCTGAAGCCGAAGCTGTGGCTGATGTGGTGGGTATAAGAAAAAAGACTTGTGGTCAATAACGCGCTTTAAACTCGACTGACTAAAATTAGATCTTAAAGTGTTCCTTTTTGTTGAGAGCGCAAAAAAAAAATATAAATCAATGGGGACACACAAAAACAAAAACCATATGTAAACTTTTGTATATCTACTTTTTGGGGTAAAGATTTGCTCAGCTCATATGTTTATCTCCTGGTGGAGGTGTGAGCTGAAAGCAGGAGGAGGAAATTCCGACGTCGTCGTCGCCATCGGTCGCCGCGGTATTTCAGAAATGTTGGTTTCCCTTGATCCGCGCTGGAATTATTATGGATTGAGTGTGGTACAATTGTTGTAGTACCTAACTAATGCGGGTAAATTTTTTGTTGCTGTTGTTGTATATCGGTATCTTCCCGGCTTAAGTATTATAGATGGCTTAGCCGTGGTTAAGTATATTTATTTTTTATCTCATGGAAGTTATGTAAGAAGGAGTTGATGGTTTCCCCTTTTTTTTATTGTTTGTCTGGCTTAGAATTTGAAGTACATAAATATTAAATAAAAATTCAACGTTTGTTTTTAATTTGGTTATTTGATGACATGATTCTCAGAAAAGGTCTTTTCTTAAATTGATTTGTTTTTTTTTTTCAAATCAATTATGAACATCAGAAAGTTTTTTTTATGCACGTTATGTACCGAATGTTCCGAACAAAACTGCGCAATTTAAGATCAAAAATTTGAAGATTACGAAGTGGTAGTGTTAGAAGAAAATTTTGTAGAGATTTTGTTAAAATCATTTAAAGTCTCAACTCAAACGGTTGCTGAGCGCTTTAGCGACGACGCACGACCAGATTTGTTTTTTCTCCACACAAGTGGAGAACCTTGCTTGAGTACAAATTTACATGAAACGAATGGTATACCAAATTTTATCAAACTCGATAAAATAAACAGGTTCTTCCCTTTTACCGTTATTTAGGACCTAAATAAAAATAAAAATAATGCAATTTTCTTTTATCTGATAGACTTTTGAAAAAAAAGAAAGTTAAAATTGTACAACAGGCTTCTTCATGTTGTCTATTATCAGGTCAGATTAAAATATCGATTTATGTTATTTTTTCGAATTCAAAACTTACCTTCCCAACATGTACCTATAGTTCTTATATTGCTAATAAACAAACGTACAAATATATTTTTTTCTTCTACCTTCTTTATCTATTATTACTTAAAACCAAATTCCAAAAATCCAGATTCCTTATAAAAAGTATTTTTTTCCCCTTTTATTCGCAACAACATTCAAGCATTTTATTTTCTTTCAATTGTATGTATATGTATATGTATTATTTTTTTGGTTTGTTTTATCACATCTTCTTTTTAAAAGTTCTTCCTTCAAGCCTTGTACTTCTCTGTCATTACAAAAGTAAAACCACTCTACCCAAAAACCCATGTCAAGGCGTCTCTTTGGCTTGCGGTCGTGGCTATGCTATTTTTTTGTTTTCTTTTGAGGATAATTAAACCCACTTGCTGTTCAAAACACAAAAGCGTGCTCAACCTCTAATCTAATGCCTTTGTTATGGAATCTTCATAAGATCTCAAAAACCTATCAGATAAAAAAAATGGAAGACAAATAAAAAAAAAAAGATCTTCCAATTCAAATTGGAATTCTTTTCAATAATGATCCCCAGATGATGTTTAGAGAGGTATCCCCATGTCAATTAACTTACATTCTTTTCCTACCTCAGTTTAATGTTTAAAATATATTTATATATAAGATGCTGCTTATTGTTATATATTGCCCGAGGCAAGTCGTACATATTTGCTCTTAGTTTTAAGGTGATGTGTCTAAAAATTGTATACAGAAATTAATATCAAATTTTGATGTTTCACACGCTAAAAAGCAGTATCATTTGGTCATAATGTTAACAAAATATCAATTTGCATGGGCATAACTGAAATTTGACATTAAATAAGTGAAGTTTTCATTCACGGTTTTCATTTTTAAGTTTATGGAACAAATTTTACAATAAGCAACTAATGAAAAATTCCAAAACATTTCTTAAAATTCGAAACAAATGAATACGTTTCACCATCTTTTACGGATGGTTCCATTTTGAATCACAATTTTGACAGTAACTTTCTTTTTTGCGACAGCATAACAAATACCCTTAAACCTTATTCAAAGGTACAAATGTTTAAAAAAAGAAGAAAATAACATAAAAAAATTATTTTCAAATTTAGATTTTTATCACAATGGCGTCATAAAACAGCGCAAATTGTATACGAATATTCTGCACACATTCTGCAACATTACCATGATTTTCAAAGTAATGTCGCAATATTGCCCAGCGTTATTCAAGCGTATACACAACCATATTCGTTCAGCGGAAGGATAAAACTAATTATCTGTCAAATCAGACCATTCACGAAATAAGCACTAGTTGAACGTTAAATGGCGGACCCTTTATTATGTTTGGTTGTACTGAACGCTTTCATTCGAATATCGATTTTTTTTATATGTAGTAAGCCTAGTATAACTCGATCGATAATTTAAATGATATTATTTTTTGTTAAAATTCAATCAAGCTTTTTTTCTACATTATGCTCATAAACTTTCCATTGCACTCTTATAATCTTCACAATAATAAATCATCTTCAAAATTCAAATACAAAAAAAAAAGTATATCCAATATCCATAAAGATCCTACTATTCGTCACGCATTTAAAACCCAGAAAAAAGAAACAAAAAATAACAATTGCTGACCTTCAAAGGATTACCCTCTATAAGTTGTCGTTGTAAACTTGACCTTCAAAGGCCACACACTCTGTGCAAGCAGTTCGAGACAAAGCTGGAATAATAGTGGCTTTGAAAAAAAAAAAAAAACAAACATGTACATTGTATGTACATATAGTCACCCAATCAATTCCTATTTATGCCTTTACGTGACACAAAATATAATTTATCAAACGCTATCTAGAGAGAAAGAGCGGGTTCAGGCCTCGAACGCAGTTCCTTATGTCTATTAATACACCTTCGCGCACAAATCGCGGTCTGTTGTCGGCTTAAATCATATTCAGCAACAAAGTAATATTCTTTGGCTCCAATATAGAGTGACGTCTTCTTATGTTTTTTTTTTCACCTCATGGAATAGACAAGAGACAATATTATGGTTTATAAAAACCATATAACAGCAATATTGCAGACTTCGCGTTCTGAATGTTGAAAATTAAAATATCAGCGAAGAACTTTTGATACATAAGTAAAAACAGCATAAAGTATTTTTATCACGTGTAGAATTATTCCAAAAACAAAAGTTAAGAAAACCCAAACTGACGTTTGTTATTTTGCCTGCTTATTGTTTTTAATGTCATAATGCGGATGGGTTATCTAACTTCTCTGTAATTTTGTTTTGTTTACTCTTCTGAGGTCCGAGTGAAACATTTATATGTGGTGTGATGTGGTCAGCTTACAACTGAACTAATGGGTTGACCCTAAATATCAGTAATTTGTAGGAAAATTCTCACCAGTACTGCCACTTTGACGTGTTTAAGTTTAAGTAAAAATAAAATGATAAAAAAGTCTAGCTGATGCTTATAAAATAAAATTCTAAAGTTCTAAGACACTTGCAGCGTTGAAGTCAGTAAGAATTTTCAGTGCTTGCTAGAACAAAAATGGCGGCGAGAATAAATGCTATTTAGACCAAGCTCTTCACTTTTTGGTGCGATTTATACAAAAAAAAATTAAATTGGCATCTCTAACATTCGTTTTTTTACAAAAAATGGGTACACAACCAAAGAGGAAAAGAAGGAAGTGTATATTATTGTTGGCCATTGTAGCGTTGGTTATTGCCTCGATCTTGATACGTGTTTAGCATTTAATTTACCTACGTTTTCAATGTTTTTTTTTTGTTTTTAATTTTTGTTGCTGTTAAGTCTTTTCTGTGGTATCTTGCCCTAACCCCTAACCACACTATCGGACGAAATCATCTTCGTCGTTCTCTGATGATGATGGCTGGTCTTTTGGTATTCGCATTCAGAAGAGCTACTTGTACATTATGATGAACTCTATGCAAATTAAGACTCAGAAATAATGATGTGTGTAAAACATTTCAAATTATTATACCGTGGTGGTAAATTTTGTAAACACTACTTTAAAATTGTTGATTCTTCTAGTGTGTGGTTGGTTGGTGGGTTGTTCCTGGTATTAACTTTTGCTAATCCTGCTGGTATATGCGATATGAATTTGTTTAGTCTTTTAAAAAGATTCTAAATGCCAAAAGGTATCTTTCTCTCTCTCTTTTACCCTTCACCACGAAAAACTATATTATCGGTTTAGTTGCAACTGATTTTATGACATTCCTTAAGTTATGTTTGCGAACCTTGTGAAGGTCTTTTAAGTGTAAAAGTTGCATAACTGAATAGTTGGTTTTATGATACCAGCAAATAATAAAAACAGATTGCACAATAACATTTTAAACATGGAAAAAAAGTAATGTATTAGTAGAAGCGAATTATTTCATTTTTGAAAGCAGTCTAGAATTTTTGCTTATGCAATATATATGTAAGGTAGCTGTTACAAATATATACATTTTTATATCACGTTGATTCTAATGTTTGAGACATTATTAGTTCAAAAGTTTCATTTTTATCAAACTTGATTATTCCTTATTTCCCGCTGACCATCCAACCGAGGTTTTCACGATTTTTTAATTTTCAATTTCTTAACTCTTCAAAAATAAAAAGATGATCTACCAAATCAAAATACTTTCAGGGTCAGGTATGAAATTGCCTAGAACCCGCCATAGGACGACCTTCGATCGTTAAACCGAAACCGAAATTTTTAGATATTATCTAAATAAACAATTTGTGCTTGCCTGAAGAAATGTGCTCATCTTATACAGTCCGACAATTCATAAAATCATTTCATTTAACTGAAAAAAATATTTCTAGATGCCCTCTAGCGGATTTTAGGTGCGTAACTAAAATGCTCAACACACCCATCTACTTGCAGAAAATGTCATAAGCAGATGCATGTATTTTAGTTTTGATCTACTTCCTAATACTTCGCCATCTCGAACGGAAAGCTTCAATTAAATGCAAACATTTGACCTTTTTTTTCAGTGTTAAAGGGGAGGGGAAACAATTAAAAAAAAGATATTGCCTGTACATTTTTTAATTCATTGCTATTAAATGTCAATGTGCTCTAAATGTTATCATTTGTATGTCTCTTAATTTTTTATTATTTTTTTTTTATTAGAATGTTTATAAAATATTAATTAGGTATAAATCGTTTTTTTTTCGTTTTTTTTTTTTTTTAAATCTGCCTTTATATAAAATAAATGAGCAATTTTTCATTTTATAAAAATACCCACATCCGGAATTATTTTTATATTCTGAATAGTAAAATCCAGTATGTAAATTGTCTCATGTCATGTAGTTTAACCACATTTCTTAATAAGTCATTAAAACAATATTATTATTATATATATTTTTTTTTTCAAACACAAAATCACCCAATATAATGAAAAATTGTAATAAATCACCTAACAATATGGCAAGTCAATAAAAAATCAAAGACATTGATCGACAGTGAAAAAAGAGTGTTTTTAATTATACGTATCCAATTAGGTAGAAGATATATATAGTCAGTCAGTCAGGCAGGTGCCGCATTGTCTATCACAAGCAAATTGATTATTATTATTATTGTTATTTTTTTTTTCATTTTAAATTTCAACTTGCTATTCACGTTTCAATTAAAGATGGAATATAAATTGAAAAATTATTATTTGCAAAAAAAAATTTATTAACCTAAAGGTATATGTTGGATATTTGCAAGTAATACCTCATTAATTGTGAATTGCCATCTATGTATAACGTACTTCACTCTGCTAATAAGAAAGCAATTTACTTATTTTAAATTAATTTGATGTCCCGAGAATATTAAATTGTCATATCGGTTTAGATGAGTGACATTATTTAATAAGGTTGTAAAAATAAGTTATGTAATAATTACAGAAAAAGACATACATATTTGTAAACGAACAGATCTAAAGTAATTTTAGTTACAGTCAATAGCTTTCCTAGAACCGTCAAATTACAATGTATTTAAGTAATCTCCCAGATTCTGCTAGTTTTAGCGCAAAAGTTTTCAAACTTCATATATATATAAAATAAAAATAAACTAATCCAGACTTTCAATTGACAAGTATTTTTCGAAAAAAAAAGTTCAGATGAAAATTTTCTCTAAATTTATTAACTGACGTTTGCGCTCCTTGAATTTTAATTGACTGAAAGGAGTCGTTACGAAGGTGATAGCGAGGAGTATATTTTTGTCTTCGCCCTGTCAGTCCAATAACCATTAGCCATTAAATATTATTGTGGCTACGTTTTTTGTCTCCGATTGTTTTGTGATTGCAAAATCGCAATCATAAAATAAACAACAAAACAAATCAAACTGTCATTTTAAAGAAAAATACAATAAAACAAAAAAAAAAAAAAACTGTAAATAAAGGCTCGCAACGATTATGTAAACTATGTTAAGCCGGTGCGCAATTGTAGGCTGGACAAAAATAAAACACTCAGCAATTTGTCAGCGATAAAATCAAAGCGGCGTACCTATACACATTACAATTCACACCCACCCTCCACCAATGTCAATATCACACATTGTGTGATGATGGTTAAAAATGATTGCATGAAGTCGCATTTTTGACAAAATGTTTCATGATAATCAAAATAAATAAGGAAGTGCCTTTCGGTGTTTTTCTTTTTGGTTAGTGTAAGCTTATTTTTTTTTTTAGATAAATTATAGCTCTAATTTTTTTTTGTTGTTGTTTTTGCTTATTGATATTCAGACTGGGAATTACCATCATTGCTCACCGGCAAGTATTGTTGTAAATTTAGTCCGTCAATGACTTTAAAGTCGTCATTCATTATTATTGTAATTACTAATTGTCAATTTCGTGTAAACAAACAGCTTAAATTGTTTGTGAATGTTTGCAAACATTTCGAAAAGAAAGGTTGAGCCAGTTATGAAGATTAGGTTAATTGGATGTGAATTTTGTTTTAGGAGTGCAAATAGGCGATCGTGTTTGTATGTTGATTAGGTATTTCGAAATATTTGAGTCAATATTAAAATTCAAAGTTATTAACTTATATTTTTTGTTGTCATACATTTTTTGTAATGTATACGAGTACTTAATCTAGGATTTGAATTTATTTTGCTCATTTACGTTGCTTAACTTAAATTCAAGGCTATTCCAAAAAATATTTATTTCTTTTTTTTTCAAGAAGGGAAAAGGAAAGGAAAAAGTTCGTGAAGTTCTCATATGAGAGGTTTGAAACATTGAGTTGAAATTCGAGAAACGTCTTAAGTCATATAAGTATGAGCTAAAATGACAGAAGGCTTTAATAAAAAAATAATCTCTTGATCTTAATGTGTCTAAAGAATATTTCTGATTTTTCAATTAAAAAATAAAGGGAACCATTTTTTTTAGTTTCCGTCCAACCATTTTTCCGTACTGAACTTAGATTTTTTAAAAACTATATTTTTGAACAATTTTTTCACATTTCATATTCATAAAAATTGAAATGAAAAAAAAAAGAGTGAAGTGAGATTATGTACAAGAAAGAAGTAAAGAATAAGGTGTGCCCTACTTCAAGCAGAGAGTACGGAGAGACCTTATAGGAAACAATAGGAATGTGTAAATGCGCCAAAATGTAGACTTTGAAATTTGTGATATCCTTACTTTGAATTTTTTAAAAGCTACACCCTCATTTTAATTGATTTTTTTCTGATTGTTTAATCATTCCAGTAAGAAAAACTATGTCTTGACAACAATCCAGGAGAACAATTTCAAGAGAAGAATACATTTTTCTTCTTGACCCTACTTGTGAATAATGTCGTGAATCCAAAATGTGAATAATTTGTTCAGACGCGAACGATCTTCTGAATCTGTGTCGGAAGTTTAGTTCACTAAGAACTAACGAGAAAATGTACGGGAACTGAATTAATATTCTATTATAGTAGATATTTAAGGCATTTCGATTTGAAAGTCAAACATTCACAACTTTTTCCCAGTTCTTGACGTCTGATATTGCCCTTTGAACTGGGTTCTCTGCTGCAAAAGCTAGTTTTCTCTAAATATTGAAATAAAACTGTTTGCTTCTTTAAGAAAGAATGCAAGTTGTTAAATCTAGGTTATAGTTAAAGTAACTTAAATGGCAATCAATACAATTTTACATAATTGTTTAGTTACAAAAAATTTATTGAATATTTTATTGATATGGAAATTTGCATATCGCTAGGCACCAACATTGAAGAGAGACCACCAACAGCTTGAAAACTATACAGCAATGTCATCCTGAATTTGAATGTCAATCTACCTTCATTAAGCATGGCCTGCAGCAAGGTATTTGTAATTCAACAATCAAAAACATTAAAACAGTTAAATTATTCATCAAAACTGTCAGACTTTGATGAGTTTGGCTGAATATTTTATTGGATCTGTCAAAATACTGAAGCCAAAAATGGTTTTGACATATAAAATATCACTTGTCCGTTACTTTTCGGTTTGATAAGTTATGTCTGTAGTTGTTACTTAGTAGCTGACAGTCATCTGATTGATTGAAGGGAAATGGCTCATATCCCGTTAACAACAAAAACAAAAAAAAAATCATAAAAAATACTGCGCCCCAAATTTCACTTTAAACTTAATGACATTTAATTTGTTTTATTCCGCATAAATGACATTCATTTGTTTTGACGTGCCACTTTCGCAAAATTCAAACATAACACACATTTTTTTTTCGCCGTAGCCCTAGGCTATAATAAAAATAAAGTTGTAATCACTTGACCAGGTGGGTTTAAGTGGTATCTATCTAATAGTGGACGCTACCGTCACTATAAAATTCTCTTAGATGCTTAAGTAATCCAATGGGTTTCATATTTGTGTTATTGTTTTTGAAGTTCAAGCTTTTCCCCACTCAACAGGTAGTCGACCTCGAAAAAAATGTTTGAAACAAATTTACTTTAATTTGCTGTGGCAACTTACGAATAAAAAAAAAAAGAAAACAAAGATGCCAAATTGCCTTGTAAACAATGTGTTCGAAAATATTTTGCATGCCAGAGATATCTCAGAAGACATTTTATTAATAAAAGTTTTAAAATTTATGATTTATTCTCGCATAACATAAAAGAATCAAGAAACCAAAAACCCCTCCGAACCGAAAAAAATCGTGACATATTTTTGAATTAATTTAGCCTCTTTTCTCACATTTTTAAGGCTGTCAGGGGTATAGAAGGTATGCATGAAGTTAGTTATAATAATGAATTGCTTGAGATCTGCAAATATATTGTGTATAGTATATACATTTAGGTTGGTTTGGTTTTTTTTTTTTTAAATAAAACACAACTAGTTGTATCTATCCGCAAACCAGTATTAGAGGTCGTGCAAAAGCATACTCTCAGCGCATTACAACTATAGATTAGCATTGCTCAGCTAATGAACGTTGTTTTGACATTTATACTGTAGCTAAATGCTATTAGGTGCAAGACAACATGTTTGGTTAGTTTCGAGAGTGTTTTAACTGTTTAAAGAGTGCATTGAATGACTTGCAACACGACAACAACATTCGGCTTGTATTTTTTTTGGCTCCATTAGGTTTAATAGCATTTTAAAGTTATATATCGTTTGATTTATTAGTAGTCTTACGTGAGATGATTTTTTAAAATGACTCGTTATCGGGAGGTAAGTTTAAAGAACTGTACTGCAACTGGCAAAGTTAGGATTTTGTTTGAATTTTATCAAACAGTTGAGAGTTTGTTTTTATTCGGCAACCTTGTATGTGTTTATCACAACTAAGATTTATTAAGATTTCAAAGCAGCACTGAATGCAATCATTTAACGAACGTTAGTCGTGCGTTCCATTTTCTCTACAATGTTTGCAAAATTGCTAATGTTGATCGAAATTGAAACATTCGAAAATGTTAACATTGTTGAATATAGCGTCATAAAATCATTCCTTAATTTCAAGCCTGAAATTAACCCTTAGTAACAATTATCAACTCTATGTTTACTTATCGGTCTATATTATTTTCTGTTTAGTTTCAGTCAACCTGAATGTCGATTTAGTACTATGTTAAAGCATTTGTAGTAATATAGACGATTAAGACATCGTACTATCTTTAAATACCAGTTACACAAATATTTAAACCATTCCAAATTCAGAGTAGATGAGGTTTAGCTCTGGTTTAAAATTCTACTCTGTGATTCTGTCAAAATCTTAATGCTCAAACCACTGTCGAACCACTGTTAAAGCACCGAGATCGGTGAGTTACTAGGTTTGTACAACTGGCCCTAAATAGTTTATACGAGAGTTTCTTAAGACAATTTTTGCAACACAATTTCCCGAAGCTGTCTTTTGTCAAAATGTGGGTTGATTTCTCGCACTGCTAAATTTTTAATAATTCCTGAAAAAATTGAGGCTTACCCAAAGAAATGCGATAAATTTACGAATCATTCGGTGACCAATAATAATAACGGGTTGTCATTATTATTCTTCGTTGTCACCTAATGTTTTGTATCGGTTTAGAGAGCTTTTAATCAATTTTTTCAATTTATTCGTTTCTCGTAGCGTAAAAACATATTGGTAAAATTTAAGTTGAATTTTGGAAGAAGAGATTAGTCCTTTTAGGAATCGGAATACTAGATTCCTTCTCGAATTTTATGAAATGTTTGGAAATTGACTATGTTTATTAAATTCAGTTTAAAGTACTCAAATTATATTTTCTACTTAATAAAATCAACAAAAAAAAAAAACAGAAAAAAATGCCTTTTAGAGGTCTTTGTTTAAGCTTTGCCAAAATTTCACTTAACTCCAATCTGATGTATTCAAGTCATCTTCTATAGTGTTCATAATCCAATCGATATAATTTGAAACTTCTGTAAAAACACCTGGATATGGAGCAATGGTGCATGGTTTTCTACTCCATGAAACTATTCCTATTTGTGTGTTATTCACAACAAGTGGACCACCTGAATCGCCGCTGCATTGTCCCTTGCCACCTTCTTCGACACCAGCACAAATGTTTGTCACATGTGTCATCTGATGATGACGTTCACTGCATTCTTTCTTTGAAAAAACTTTCAGTTCGACTTTTTGCAAATGTTCTTGTATATCTCCGCCGGACTAGAATAATAAATTAATTTTAATTTGTTTTCGGATCACCATTAAATATAAATATCTCTATTACCGCATTGAGTCCCCATCCAATCAAAGTAGCTGAAGTATTGCCTTCGGTAAGTTGCATCATTTTTGGCAACCTTACAGTTTGTACAGACTTGCCATCGAGCGTAACTGGTTCTACAAGCCTCAAAAGTGCAATATCATGTATGAATCGATTTGGTGGGAAATATCCTGGATGAACTATGATTTTCGAAACATTAACCACATTCGGACCAGTAGCATTGATCGTCGTTACTCCATATTGAATGTTTATTCCTTGAGGTTTGACCCTTGATACACAATGCCCAGCAGTAAGGATCCACATGGGATTCAAAATTGACGCTCCACAACGATGGGAACCTTTGCGGGAACTGCGAAGCGATACAATATATGGAAAGTCAACGATTTCAGCGTCTGTGCCATTAACAATGCGTGGTGGCGTTGCAGCCAGGCCAAAGCTCACTTCTAATGAGATCAAAAGTGTCAATATTGTAAACGATGACATGTTGTTTACTATAACATTTACTAACGTTAACACGTCTTTTTATATTTTACAAAAGAAACATGACATCTATTTTAATTGTTAGATTATACCCTCTTCTTAATGTGTGTTTTTAATTTCCGCCCACCTGATTAAAGGGTGTAACACGAAATAATGCTGGTAAGAAAATGTGAACAAAAAATTCACACCACCACCGCCAAGTGCAAACGGGGTATAATTAACAATAAAAGCTAGTTTAAGGTCGTATTTAAATTTGTCATAACTCTACTTGTTGCTTAGGAATGGAATAGATTAATAGAATTTTAAAGTTGTTACTAAGCCCTGAATATTAGATGAACTATCGTGGTTAAACATTAATTATTTTCATGAATATTTTCTGGTCATGAACTTAACTTAAAAAAATAAGTTATTTAAATAGGTGTTTTCTGGCACTTCTAGTATACATATAAGTAAAATTGAAAATAAAAACGAACCTTATCAAAATGCCCACTATAACATCGTTGTCAAAACCTCGAACAAAACTTTACAATCTTCAACTATTTATACAGAGCTCGAAGTTCTAAGTCAATATGTTGCAAAACTTAAAACGAATGTGCCCTATACAAAGTTGTTACTCATACGCCATAGTGTACCGCTGGCTAAAAACAAAGTTCTACGATTGTGGTGTAGGTGATCGAAAAATTGAATAAATGGTTTTTAGATTCGTTGACAAGCATTGCTTTTACTTTCTTGATTCATAGGCAATTGAGTTGACCATTTAGAAAGGATTGATTCCTTCAATGATTTGTATGATTGATTTGGTACGCTTGGGATGAAGGATGCTTAAAACCAAAAAGGTAAAAATGGTTTCTGAGTGAAGGGTTATCCTGGTCAACATTTCAACATTTTCGTTGAAAGTTCATATATTTTTTTTTTTGCTATTTTTGCTCGTAAGCCTCTTTTCACTAGCGACTACAGTACAAGTTTAGAACTTGAGATATATATTCGGTTTTTCATTACGATGATAGAGGGCAAAAACTTCTGCCTAAACCACTGGAACGATTTTCTTCAAACTTTGGAGGTTGAAAGCGACCAGTTCGACATTTCTTTTAGAAACATACAAGTGAGCTTAGCAATTTTTTTTTGCTTAAAACTTACATACTTTTAAAGCTTAAAACTTACATACTATTTTTGAACCCATAAAAATTTATTGAATTTCTTAAAAAAAAACCTGCCGATTTTTTTCAGCAAAATTTTAGAAAAAAAAAACTTACCCAGAACTCAATAGACATCAACTTTTAAGAAGATCCACACCCACTTTTTCATCTTAATATTTTCTATTGATATATGATATCCAATTGTTTCAAAAATTCACAAAAAAAACTTCTTTGAGGTTTGAATCAAATAATATATTTAAAGAACATACGGATAATTTACAGGGCGACATAGGAAACCCTTCAATTGTTTACAAATAATCGAACAATAGCCCACACAAATAAGAACACATGTTTCCCGAAAGCTCACACAAAAGAACACTTGTTCTACCTTTTTTCTTTAATATCAGTATGAGCATCTTTATCAGTACAAAAGTTTAAAGTTCAGCATTGTCATCATCATCGTTGTTTATCGATGTTTAAAATAAAATATTGATTGATCTTTGCGCTTTTATTACAATTCCCTTTCCATTTGCAAATTCGTTTTAATTTTTACGAAAAATATCGTCATTGAGTACAATTAAAAAAATATATAATCAAATAATTAAATATTTATGCCTGTCATTTACTACATATGTATGTACATATATATTTACGTTTACGTGAGAGAAAAATATATTTTTATTTTAGTTTGTCATAGGTTTGAAAAATAGATTGAGACAGTAGGACTAAAGAAGCACAATTAAACAGCTGCTGAAGCTATAACTTGTGATTCATATTTACATACTGGGCTTAAATTTTGTGTGTTTATACATTTTTCAATGAATACATACTTCTATTATATTTATACATATTTTTATTCTTTTCAGAATCAACACCCCTAGTGACTGTTGGCAAGTCATCAGACATCGATACAGAAAATCTTAGTGAAATCAATCTTAACGACAACTCGATAACGACATCATCATCAAATATTACCGATACTTCAGATGAGAACAGTAATAGCCTTATAGAATCCACAAATCAAATAGATAACTCTATTCTCAGTCAAGCAGCATCATCTTTCTCGCAACTGCCATCAGTTGCTTCTTCTGTTTTTTCAACATTCTCGAAAAAATTCAATTCATCTCCAGGGAGAGACGATTTCAATTCAAATCCTCAACTAAATATTCAACCGTTTACAACACCGTTTGTTGGTCAAGCATCGGTACAACAATCTCAAATATTACCACCACCCTCTGTTTTTGGGAATCAACCATATCCACAACATCAACAGCAAATTGACCCTTCACCTCAGAGTCAATCTGAAGCACCACCTGTCGAACCACCAACATTCTACAGCCCCACAGAGGTTCCATCTGTTCCAAGTGGACCTACTTGTCCACCACCAGCTTCTGGCCAAAACACTTATCGGCTCTCGGCAAAAAAGAAAATATACGCTCAAATTCCTGGTCTATCTTCATCACACCAAGAACCATCATTGCCAGCATCAGCAAATAGTTTTCCCCCACCAATAGGTTTTGAATCTTTGGGAACATCTACTTATTCAGCACATCCAACTTACGATAAGCCAGAAGAACGTAAAGGAGGAATATTTTCATTGTCAAATCTTGGTGTTCCAAACGTTTTGCAGAATTTGTCAGGCTTTGTGCAATCTGCCACTGGAATAACTCAGAGACCATTAGAAGAATCGTCACAAACTGGCCAACCTGATTATTTCCCTCAAATAAGCAACGTTAATTCTATTGGTGTAGAACAAGTACAGGCTTCTCCACCGGCAGTAAGTTTCTTTGCACCACCTGGTTCGAGTGCGTCGCAATCGACGTCCTTTATTCCAGGACAGGTTCCCTCTGAGATACCGGGAACTTCAGTATCACCTCTTGGTCCATTTTCACAGCCTGTAGCGTTTTTTCAACCACCGACTTCATCATCTCGGCCATCATCTATAGGAAATAAGTTTTCTGGACAACCAGCTGAAAGTGTTGCAGATTCTTTGAAGGCTTTTGCTCCACAGCAGGCGCCACAACCTGATTTAAATTCAGAGAAAGCTGCTTCAGGTCCGCTACCCAATTTTTTCGGACCGCCTCCAGCTGAAACAAAATTTTCAGGAACACCGCCTGAATCGTCATCGGAGCCAAATTTAAATCAAGAACAAGCTAATTCAGATCCGCTTCCAAGTTTTTTTGGACCTCTACCAACAGCTGAACGTAACTTCTCAGGATCACCGCCTAAAAGTGTTACTCCCGAATCAACTTTGCAGTCAAATTTGAACTCAGAGCAGTCTACACAAGGTACACCTCCAAGTTTTTTCGAACCTCCACCAGCAGCTCAAACAAAGTTTTCAGGACCGCCATCTAAAAGTGTTACTCCTGAATTGTCTTTACAACCTAGTTTGTTTGTGCCTCCAACAGCATCTGGAACCAACTTTTCAGGACTACAAGCGTTATCAGATCCACCTGCAAGTTTATTCGGGCCTCCACCAACACCTATAACTAACCACTCGGGACCACCGGCTAAAAGTGTTACTCCTGAATTGTCTTCGCAACCAAGTTTGTTTGAGCCTTCACCAGCATCTGGAACTAACTTTTCAGGACTACAACCATCTTTAGGTCCGCCTCCAAGTCTTTTCGGACCTCTACCAACAGCTGCAACTAACCTCTCTGGACCACCGTCTAAAAGTGTTACTCCTGAATCTTCATTGAAACCACATTTGATTTCAAATCAAGCTGCTTCCGGTCCACACCCAAATTTGTTCCCAAATCAACCTCCAACTAATTTTTCAGGGCTACGACCTTCTTCAGATCTTCCTCCAAGTTTTTTCGGGCCACCACCAACAGCTGGAACTAGCTATTCAGGACAACCGCCTAAAAGTTCAACTCCTGATTTGAGTTTAGTTTCTCAACAAAATCAGTCATCTGTTACAACCACCAATTTATTCGGACCTCAACCAACTTTTGGAGTTAATTTTTCTGGATCATTACCTGCAGGCAGCCCATTACCTCTTGCAACACAGTTGCCACCACAAAAAAAGACACAGGTTTCGGTCCCACCATCTGCTGGTCCACCATCTTCATCATTCCGATTACAGAAAGGTACTCGTTTGTATAAGAGTCCTTTTGCTCAAAATACCTTGCCCCCAGCTCCTGAATCTGTAAACTTCTTTAGTCCACAAAACGTATTTGCACCACCTCAAGCAGAAGGGATTCCTCAACCGATTCCAATTCAAGAATCAATCCTTAAACCTTTCCAGCAAGCATCCATTCTCCCTCCAAAGGATAATTCTGTTCTGCATTCATCAGCCAGCGCACCACCAATTGATAAAGCTCCAGAGCATCTTCCAAACGCGGGAGTGGTTAATTTTTTCAATCCACAAGGATTAAGTTCAGATCCAGCAATTCCAGATCCTACAAAAACTACTGCTCAATTGAGTATATTGGAACCTTCGGCTGTCGACACGGTAAACTTTTTCAATCCACTGGGATTAAACTCGTCTCCAAGCCTCCTTGAGCCTACAAAAAAAGGAACTCCACAGCCACCAGCTGGCGTGAACGCACCACAAATTGTCTCTGAGTGTCCCATAAACTCAGAAGAGGCCAACTCACAAAAAACAGCACCTTCTTCAGCTAGACTTGGCACAGAAACAGTTACTCTTACAGCAGATCAATCTTTTGTTCCAAATCAAAATCTATCAACTGAAGAAAATTATTTCTCTAACAAAACAACCGAGCAAGTCAAATTAACACAATCAGAACAAGAATTCACAATAAACTCAGAATCGGAGGTCAAGCAAGAAAGTTTAACTTTATTACAAGAGCAACAAAATAATCCTCTACCTCCACCTCCAGCGGTAAGTTTTGGAATATCTACACCATCAAAGGAAACAGCTAACTTTCCGCCACCACCTCCACAGCATTCTTTTCAAAATAAACCAACTTCAAACCCTTATCGCAAGGGTCTCCAGCCTGCTCATTCACAGTTTCCAGCCCCTACATCTCTGTCTTCGTTTTTTACGCCAATCGATCAAGGGAATAATTTCTTTCAAATAATCAATTCGGGACCAATTCCAGAAGTACCACAACCAGCTGCAAGTTTTGTTGCTGAAACAAGCTTCCTTCATTCTCAAGAAAAGGCTTTAGAAACGTTGAAGTCTCCACGCGAATCATCACAAGAAACTTCTACACTTTCTGAAGAGACTTCAACTCCATTGGAAAATCAACAAATCCAAACTGAACTTACTGAATTAGAACCTTATTTGCCAATCAAAGAATTATCCCGGATTTCACCAATTATCTCAGAACATATTCAATTAACATCGAGCGAAGAACAATTGAAACCAGAAATAGCAGAAAAAAATTCGTTACCTCAAATTTCTGAAAATCCATTAAGTTTTTACAAGCCTGACATTGTTCCGCCTTGTTCGAACGAATTATCAGTGGCATCAAAGCCAGAAGAAAGTTCCAAAATTGCTTCGCCACTTAAGTCCCAGGATAACCCTGTTCCCGAACCTGTGCCAAATTTATTTACCGGTTTCTTTGATCAAACAGCAACAGTAGCAACTTCGGCAGTAACTGCCCCTAACCCCATAGTTGTTCAACGACCATCACTTCCAGATCCGACAACATTTTTCGATTCATTCAGCTTGGTGCCGAGTCTAGGAGTTCCAGCACCACCCACCGAAGATCCTAACAGTCAGCGCATACAAAACTTCTTTAACAATCCTCCTCCAAAAGAACTCGATACTGTTGGTGATTTGAACTATAATTTAGTAGGTAGCGGACTTTCAGTTCAAAATCTCCAAATTCGTTCGCTTACACCGGCTTCGAATCTAGCCGAACCGCCGTCGTCTTCTTGTTCGGAATTCTCCGAACTAAATAGTTCCCTGTCAGCTGCCAATAGGCAGCCTTTGATCCAAGCTGCGGATTCGACTAAAGTTTCTCCCGAAGAGGAGGCTGTTTTTGAATCGCCAGAATACCAAGATTTACCCGAGGAGATAGTGAATGAGTTAAAAATGGCCAATAGCATGTTAGGAAACAATGAAAGTCCAACAAATGAGGTTTGTTCAAAAAATTGTTTAATTCTTATAGTTATTTAAGGTATTTATTTTTTGCTGATTTTAGGCATACAAGCCAGCTGTCAAACATTGGTTCTACAAAAGAAAACTTGATGTCAAGTGTTTGTGGACTCCGTTTTCATTCCACGACTCGGCCCTGCTTGAGGCAGCCTTTTTGAAAGGAGGTGAGTTTGGCATATCAATCCATAACCTACAATCCATAAAACAATAAAAAATTAAATCTTTACATAATTTTTATTTTTGGCTCTAGATAAAGGCTCTAACTTGGTCGCAGTCGAGGGTGGTCGATTCGATGTAAACATTTCAGAACGAACAAAAAGTCCTGTATATTGGGAAGGCGAACCAATCGAAGTTAAGCGTTGTTCATGGTTCTATAAGGCAAGTGATTCGAAATATGTCCCATATGAAGAAGAGATCGCAGATCTACTAGAAGAAGAATATAAAAAAGCGTCAGAGAGTTGTGAATGGCACAAGAAAATTCCAATCTCTGCCGGAGATATTGTGGTCTTTCATGGTCCAACGGTAATCGTTCATTTCCAGCCACAACAGCAAGTCGACTCATGGGGGGGATCGACGGTAAGTACATAAATTTCTTTCTTAAGTCTTACACTCATTTTCCATATTATTCACTTATCATATACTTTTGAGTTTATTGCAACTCGGTTAAAGCGTTATTTGCACATAAATTTGTTTTTTTTTTTGTAGAACATTTTACCTTGAAAATATTTCCGTTTTATGATTTGGTAAAAGTGTAAATTTGGGTGATATTTCCAATTGTTTTATTTTTGGGCGATAAAATAAAGTTCAGTTATATTTCAAAATTGATTTGGTGGCTTCTTTGGGCGGTTTAGTATAACGCTAAGCTTACAAACATATTGCTCTATATATTTTACCAAACTAGTCAAGCACAACAAAAATTCTGAAATAAATCTTTTTCATTATAATATTATTTACTACGCACTCAAAGGTTTTTGAAAACTTTATAATTTTGTGATTGCCACAAATCCGAATACATATGTATATCGTTTCCCATACGAGAATGCCAGAATCGTGAAGGTATAAATATTTTTTTTTGTTTCGCGTCATTGCAATGCTTTTTATATACGGATAGCGAATAAACTGAATATGAATACCTTACTTTATTTTTCTGTAAATTTACGAGTATACCTAAATGTAATACTGACTTATATATTTTTAATTTGCCAACCGGCAAAGCAAAAGCTTAAAAATTTATATATTTTTTTGTAAATGATTTATGATTATATCAAAAAATAAACATCGTACTTACTTGCCTACTTCTTTGCTTACTTAAATAATTAATTACTTACATACTATTGATTATTTACTTGCTAACTTACTTGCTTACTTACTGGCCTACTTACTAACTTACTTACCATTACCACAGAGTTGACTAACGTATTTAAAATAAAAATGCTTTGTAAAAAAGAAAAAAAATTATACAAAATATAATATAAATATATATAAATATATTAACTTCGTATTTACTTTTTAGAATGTTCATTTTATCAAATTATTAGTACACAAGTCAAAACAAAAATTAAGTTTCTGGTAATTTTTATTTTGCCAAACCCTTAGAGCAGTTTTTGATATAAATTAATTCACTTTTTTATGGCATGAATGGGAATTCTCTAGTAAATAATCGAAGATCTCTAAGTCTCAAATTTTAATTTTGGTAGGAAAATTCCTCTCAAATGATTGCACCTATGTCTTTTTATCAACGTATATGATATGATTCGGAAAAATTATTAACATGTAAATACAAAAATATTTTGGAAATTTCCCATTATTTTATTTTAGGATTACTTCCTTAAAATTGATCCAGATCATCTGGATGATAAAACTCAGTTCTTTCTGTAACTAAATAATGAAAATATTTTAGCTAAATCTGTTTTGCACATCACTATTCATTGCATGCATATACCTGTATTTTAATGATTCAATAATTCAAAATAACAACAGAAAACCTAACTGATTTAAATGCATGTTCATTAAAAGTCACTTTTCATCTGCACACTACTTAACCCCATTTCACTCGAAATCTTCTAACACAATCCTTCTTCCTGATGTCCAAACATCAGCTTGATTCGGAAAGTTTTATTTCTTATATGAAACAGCAAACTATTACACGTCCAAGAGTTGTAAAGCGAGATCTTGATGACTTTCAAATCGATGAAGGTGAATCACACAAAGTTGATCATTTACTCTTTATGGTTCATGGCATAGGATCAGCATGTGATCTTAAAATGCGATCTGTTGAAGAAGTTGGTAAGTACATATCTCATAGAAACAAAATATATTATTAAAACAAAATATATAAATTATTTTTGTTATCATTTCAGTGGATGAATTCCGTAGTATTGCCTTGCAATTAGTCCAATCACACTATAAAAATTCAGTCGAAAGTGGTTGTGTTGGACGAGTGGAGGTTCTGCCAGTGTCATGGCATAGCGAACTACATTCCGATGAATTTGGCATCGATGAGAAATTAAAATCTATTACTCTCGAATCTATTCCGAAGCTACGAAATTTCACCAATGACACGCTTTTGGATATTCTCTTCTATACAAGTCCAATGTTTTGTCAAAGAATCATAAATACTGTAACATCATCTATGAATGATATTTTTGTGAAATACAAGCAAAGGAATCCAGAATTTCATGGTGAAGTGTCTTTGGCTGGTCATAGTTTGGGATCTTTGATTATGTTCGATTTGCTGTGTCATCAAAGACCTCATAAACAAAGCGAAGAAAAGAATATGGTAATTTTGACTTTCTTAAAATTTAAGCTTGTTTACTAATTTTTCGGTGTATATTCAGGAAAATCCTGATCAAATAACTTCAGACTTCCCAGTAGAATCCAATAAACTGAAAGAAGAAGAAGAAGGCAAAAATATTACATATAAAATGGGTCAGGCTGGAACTGGTCAACCATTCATAAGTTACCCTCAACTCCTTTTCCAACCGAAAAAGTTTTTCGCACTTGGATCACCAATTGGTAAGAATTTCATTCTTTAAGCTGATGTATTCCTGTATTATGCAATTTATTCACTTAGGTATGTTCGTCACAATTCGAGGGATAGACAAACTTGGGTTGGATTTCCGTTTACCAACTTGTCCAGGTTTCTACAATATATTCCATCCCTACGATCCAGTTGCATATAGACTCGAAGCGCTCGTTAATCCAGATATGAATGGCATCCCACCAGTGCTGATTCCTCATCACAAAGGTAGAAAACGAATGCATTTAGAGTTAAAAGAAACAATGAGTCGAGTTGGAGCCGATTTAAAGCAGCGGTTTTTCGAAACATTTAAAACTACACTAGATAGTGTAAGTTTCTTGACTCCTAAGGCTAAAAATGATCCCAAGGAATTGAAGGAGGAAGTCGATAGGGTAATTTTCTGTTATCACAACTAAAAACCGAGTTTATTCAATTCCAAATCTAACCCAATGTAGCTCCTGGAATTACAAGCTCAACAAGGACAACAAACACAACAAAGCATTGCATCAACTTCCCGATCACGAGCCAATTCAAGTTCTACAAACCAATCGGATACAGATGTTATTGAAATTGATTTCCCGTTAGGAAAATTGAATGACTCAAAGCGTGTTGACTATGTACTGCAAGAGGCTCCGTTAGAATTCTTCAACGAATATTTGTTTGCTTTAAGCAGTCATGTTTGTTACTGGTAATTATAATTGAAAAACTGGGAAACTGAAAACTAAGCATATTTTTTTTTGTTTTCAGGGAATCTGAGGATACAATTTTGTTTGTAATGAAACAAATTTATAATGAGATTGGAATCAGTCCAGATAGCCAAGTACCCCAACAATCAATGACAATTGAACGGCCCAGCTCAAGTGGCAGTACAACGCAACAATCGCCTACAAGTTAAGGCATAACATCATTTAAAATTGTATCTTTAAAAAAACAAAATTAAAACAAAAATCAACTATTTTACTAAATGTACGAGCATATTATGTATATGTCCGATCCTTAAATCACAAAACAAAAAGAAAGTATGAAAGTTGATATTCTGAGAAAATATTATCATTGTTGTTGTGTTTGTTCGTTTTTTATCAATTAATAAATCAATATTGTCCACATTTATTCTAACTTTGTATTAAATCAACAAAAAGTGAAGGTTTCGAAAATTAAACTTTCTTCACTGGCTGAACACAATAAAAAAAGAAGCTACAATATTATGTGAAAAAATTATAAACAAGCAACAAATATTGGAGCTCTGTCTCTCCTTCAATTAAATTATTAAAATAAGAGATTACAATGCTTCGATTTACTAACCATTTTTTTTTAAAGGAAACAGTCTTATTTAAGAGAAATAGATTGAAAGTCGTCCTATGCTCTGCAAGCAATTAAAAACTTAAATGAACTTTACAAAATAGTAATTGTATTCATTTCATCGAAGAAAATTTCTTAGGTCCGCAGTTTTAATATTTTTTTGATATACATACATATGTTAATTGAAGTTACTTTTGATTGATATCAAAATTATAAAACTACAGCAAGTCTTCAACATAAGAATAAGCTGAGTTATGTGTAGTTTTCACTTATTACTTTAAACTTACTTTGTAAAAAAATATAATTTTTGGACCAAAGACCAATAATTTTTGTTTTTAATTGTATTGTTTTTATAGTTTTTATTGACAGCATAGATTTCTCAAACAAAATATCAAATATGTGTTCTTTTCACTCACCGATTCCTTCGATTTTCTCCGACAAAAAATGGTTGTGGAGAAAATATATAAACCAAAGTTCACTAATTCAAAACTAGATCTAAACAAAACCATGCTACCTGAAGAGCGTCATTTTAGGAGTATCTTGATATGTGCAATTCACTCGCGTGTTATTTGATTGACATTCATTAAATATGTGTAAAACAATTTGGAAGTTACATATAATCATAATTAAAAATTCCATTAAAATTAAATGTCACTAAGAGTAAAATAATGTTTTTTATTATTTCATTTTCAACTATATTTTACCAGCAAAATTAACAGTAAAACACTCTTCACAGACATGACAGTACTTTTTATAGCTCTTTTAGGGCTTTTGCCATTTTCGATAGTTTTAACATCAGAATTTTATTGCAACCAAATTCTATCGGATACCGAAATAAAATTTCTTAACTGGACAAAGCTAGAAGCGTGTATTATTGAGATTGGAAGAAATAAACCAATCGATAGAAACTCAAGTCAACGCATTTGGCAGTTGATTAAAAATGTAAAAGAAAATTGTTTCCTGATTTTATTTATTTTAATAATTTTTGTGTAATTCCGCTAAAGGCAAATGACGGAATAAATAATATTTCTCCTTTGACTTACAAAAACATGGGAAACCTTGTAACCGGTATTCCACTGGATGATTTGCATAATATAACATTTGACGTTGTTGAAATCGTTAGAGCATTTGGATCTGTACATAAAGGTTTCACTGATGAGCAAATGAATTTAATAGCGCAAAAAGTTCATAATGAATGGCCAAACAAAGATGCAAGAACATATTCGGAATATGATTTGATATCGATGGGTCAGATTGCTTGTTATCTGAATCGATCGGATATAGTTGCAATTCATGCAGTGGCCTTGAGGTAACTAAAAATACATAATTATGTTTTTAATATTATCATTACAATTAAGTAACTTTTTACAAATATTTAAGATTAGCCGTTGAATGGATTGGCAGCTTAGAAAATTGTCCTAGCGATAGAATTCAAGCTTTTGCCAAATTAGCTGTACAGGATGATGCATTTGGACCACCTTCTAATTGGTCAACACTGGATGTAAAATTAATTTTATTTTTATACTTAACTGCGAATTCTCGAAATGTTTAAATTCTTAAATTTTCCCGTAAGACCTAGAATTTTTCAGCAACATAAAAATTTTTTTATTAAAAGTAATTTGCCTAGTCCTCTTCGCGTATTGCAAGGATTTAAACTCTCTGTTGTGAGGTGCTCACGCAACTCTGTTGCTCTACTTAGAATTATGCTGGGTTGCCTGGCAGGCCCAATGCGTGTATTTTTTAAACTAAAGTGTGCATATATAAAACCAAAACATTTCCAATTTTTCCCAATGTCCTTGGAAAATTCTAAATCTTACCGGCAAATTCTAGAACATAAAACGAAAAATTAAAATTTTCAATTTCAGGTAAGCATTATGGGAAACATTATTAAAGGTCTGACTGCTTCAGAAATTGATTCCATAAGCAAAGAAAAATTACGTTTTAATAAGTATTACAGAATTTACACAAATCGTATGAATTCAACCTCCAGATATGCTTCAAAGAATGACGATGAAACAGAGAGCTCAGATCAGCATGATAATAATTAAGAAACATAATAAGAATTATTGTTTTGAACGCAGCCATTTATTTATTTAATTTTGTGTATCAGGATTTTAATAAAGATCTTTGATTTAAACATTCTTTCATGGGAAATTAAAAAATATTGTAAAACAAAATTTAAAGGCGTCAAATTTTATGTTAATTAAGTTGCGCTTTATTTAAATTAACGATGACCACTGATGGAGGTTTTACCAAAATAAGTAAATATTAGTTTCCTTGACTACCGTGTAACGGAAGATGAAAATAAAGCCGCGATCAAATGAAACTAGGCTTTGATCGAAAAATCAAATTAGGCCGCATTTTCAAAATGAAATATGACAGATTTATTTTGTCTTGGTCTTTATCTTTGGCCCATATCATAAAACAAGTTTTTTAGTAAAGTTTGATTAGCAGGGAATTTGGAAGAGTTCGCTCAACATAAGTTCTAAAATGTTCACTAAACATCGTTCACTAACGAATAACGGCTGAGAAACATTATTATATTGTTTGAGTTTAATTTCTCGCTTTTCTATCTCTTAACGAGTTGAAGTCAAAAAAAAAATTGTAGATTGCTTGGAAACGTTTGTTGGGTAGATGGAAGTGAGTTTATCAGTGTTTAATTTCTTAAAGTTATGCTTTTAAAATGTCTTGAGTAAGTTTTATTCAATCTAATTGCATTTTCATTGCACTGGATTCCTACATGACCAGGAATTTACATTTAAAATAAAATTCTTACTTTTAACGAATTTTCTAAATATTTTTTTATTACAAATGGTATCTATATAATATTATATCCTGCACATAAAGTTTATGATTGTTTAAATTACAATAATATTTTTTTATTTATTCGTCTACTTTTAAAATAACTAGTGCTATACGTATTTTTTTCATAATTTTTCCAATAAAAGCGAAGTTTAATGGATAAGAAGAAATTTAAGAGTTGGCTTTCTATTCACAACCTTTAAGCCTCTTGTTGCCTGCTGGTGGTTGTCCGTTAAAAACTACTCCTTCATTTAGCGTGGGAAAAGTTTTTTGTTTCCTTATTCGCTTTCTATATTTCGCTACGATTTAACTAAGATTTCCTTATGTCTAAATAGATGCTAGTGCGTTAAAAATACCAGTTAACAATATTTGTGTTATAGATTGCATTCGTGCCCGGTAAATGTTTCTCAAGCAGTCCTGGGGATCTTCAAAACTTGTCATCTACAAGATCTGACATTCCGTCGACATTTATATTAAGCATGCGCTTATCCATGATCATCATTGGCGATGATTTGTCAATCGAAGACATCCCAAACGATTGCATGTCAAGACTTAAAGAGTCATGAGACTGTTGTTGCGACTGATGTTGGCTTAGGTGCGAATGATGATGGTGGCTGGACGAGTGATGCAAATGCATGTGCACCTGCTTGTCGTCCATGATGGCTTGGTCAAGATTGAGGATACATTCCGCCTTGAAATTATCTATTGTGAATTGGTCTACGTTGAGGAATTTCATATCATCGTAAGTGGAGGTGGGCGTATCGAGATCGAGTGAATGACCTATTGTGGAAACACTGTTTGTTGAAATATCATGATGAGGGGGTGTAGATCGGCTTATTGGAGGCATGGCATTTAACGCAGGTGCTGGAGGATACGTTGACCATTCCATAGAAAGGCCACCGCCCCTTTCGAGGCCCATGTGATCGATGTTAAGATTGAGAAAGATATTCGGTGACATCCTGGACGGAGACATTGAACCAAAATTAACCTTCGATTCGTTGTCGAGAGAGTTCGATGATTGTGGCGGGGTGTCTGGCAGAAGGGTATTACCTGCAATAACAGATAAATAACAAAAAAACATTTTTTATTAATTTTTTACCAATAAATTATTACCTAAAGTACTATCCAATTGTGTCATAACATTATCATCATATGGTGTGGTATTCATTTCAGGATCTCCGTTATCTTTCAATGAACCTTTCTCTTGTTTTCTCCACTTGGCACGACGATTTTGAAACCAAACTTGAACTCGAGCTTCGGTCAGATCAATTCGAACAGCCAATTCTTCACGAAAAAATACATCCGGGTAGTGAGTTCGTTGGAAAGCACGTTCAAGTTCTTGTAGTTGAAGTGAATTAAATGTTGTTCTGAAATAGAAAAGTAAACAAAAATGGATTGTTAATGCACAGAAACGATATATTATTTATTAGTTACATGTTGCTATATTAAATCAGCCAACAATTTTAAGACCTTTGATTTGTTACAAGCAGAAAATGGATTTTAGGTTTTCAATTTGCAGATTAAAAATCAAAGTTCTGTAACACGGCCTCTTTAGTATTATTCATTTAATGAAAATGTAAGCTTTGAAGTTAAGTTAAGATATTAAATAACAGAATAAAAGTTAAAATTGCAAGAAAGCCATTATCCACACAGAATAAAATTGAAGGACAGATATAAAAAAACTTTTACAAGGTAATATTAGGTATTATGTGCTTATTCATACCTAAAACCTCAAGTAGTAATAATTTTTTTTAAATTTATTTATTACTCTATGAGAATATTATATGAAGACGCGGAGGGAATTTATGTTTTGCCAGTACTTTAAAGTAGTTTATAGAAGGCTTGAATCTAAGTTTTTAAAAGAAGTCCCTTGCATTATTGCCAAAATCTTGATTCAGAGATCCGCTTTTTTCTAAACGGTTTGAATTAGATAAATGTTTCTTTTTGTAATCGTTAGATTTTATTTTTTTAAGATTTAAAAAAAATTGGGTCTTTTGTGAACTTTCTACTTCAAAAAAAAAAAAAAAAAATAATAACAATGCAAAAAAAATTTTAAACATGGTTAAAATATTTTTTCCCAAAAAATTAAAACTTATTACCATTTAGTAGAATCCTTATTTATTGCAAATTATTTTTTAAATATGCATTTACCTGTTTTCAAATTTTAAACGTTCATATTTCAATTTTTTTTTTGTTATAAATATAAACAACCTTCTTATATTTCGAAATCTATCGATTACAAAAAGAAAAATTTTTCTAACTCATGCTGATTAGAAAAAAAGTGAAAATTAAGTTGACTTTTGTGGCAACCTAGCAAGAGGTCGAAAACTTGGATTCAAACTCCATATAATGTTTTCTAATTTGATTAGGTACCTATAATATATTTCCATAGAAGATATGCATTGCATTTCGTATTCGACTGTTAATATTTAGCTCGATTCCGTCGTCAGTGGACCATCTCAAATAGTTGTCCAAAAATATTTCAGCTTCTCTCTTATTTGATGCAGTTTCATAATTCTAAGAGTGAGTAAGCTTACTTGCAGAGTCTTACGAATTCTTTTATTCCCAAAGCTGTGTGCAGTACATAATTTATGACAAAACAGGGACAGTATTGGTGAGAGCAAAGTCTTATTTGAATTGCTTTGAATTATTCATCATCTTCCTCCTCTGAATTTGATTTAAGCAATGAGTATTACATGAATCAAACGAAAAACAAAATTCGATTAAAATTAAATTCATCAAAAGAAGACAATTTTTAGATTAAGTTATGAAGCAATCAATTGGAATGTGAAATCTCAAAAAAGTCCATATAATTTAAAATAAATTTACATACGAGTATATCCTTATTTAAATTTGTAAAGTTTATGTCAAACTCAGAAACATTCAAACTCTGAAAAATTAGTTGTTTGCCATTTACGATAATGCAATAATGGATTGCTTTTGCTTAACAATCCAACAACGAGTTTAAGTTATTAAAACTAATACAAAATTGGTTCAAACGTAGCCACTTTCCGCGCATTACACGATGAGTATGGTGTGGTAATCGATCGACTAGGCAAGCAATCAGTAAATTTTTTAAGAGAGTGGAAGTGTTACTGATGTTGTTAGGCATGAGCATCATTGTAATGCTCTCTCTTTGTCGAAAATATTACTACAGCAAGTGTTCCTGATCATCCGAATTTATCGATTTCTTGATAACCGATAGAAGATGAGAATCGATTTCGTTTGCCGGCGATAGAACGATTTATGGTTCCAACAAGACGAGAGGTCACAAAGCACACAATACGACCAATTATGGCTTCATTGTATAAGTTTTTGTTCGGATAATTTCATGTTTTGGCAACGTCGATTGGCAACCAAAATCATATGATTTGATATCGTTAAATTTTTTTTTGTGAGTTACGCAAAAGACGCAACCCCCAAACTCTAGATGCATTAAAAGCCAATATTACTAAAGTTGTGGCTGACATATCACCCATATGTTCGGAAAAGTGGTTAAACACTGCCTTAAAAGAATCACATGCTGCTTATCTTCGTGAGGCTGCCATTTGAATGGTATAGTTCAAACTTTATTTAGCTATAACTTCGAATCCAAAAAATGAATGACCCTTTATTTCAATTTTCATAAATACGTTACAATTAATTTAGCCATAAGCTTATACAGGAAGAATAATATTCTACTTCATAATATTTTCATTAAAACGGAATATCAAAATGAAACCCTTTCAACAAAAAAAAATCAGAAATTTAAGGGAATCTTTAAAAACAAACTGCGATTGTTACTATCCATGATACACTTTTGTTTCTAGGATGATAAAAATAAAATCACTATTCAAAAATTATAACTTACCTACATTATTTAAAAACAAAACAGTAAAATATTTAAAAAGAAAATAAATTTTTTTTGTTCTGCAAAGAGTATTACACCCTTATGGCTCATACTTTGATTTTGTTTTATTTTTATTTTAGCTTTTGCACCTCTATACCGCCTTCTTGTTTTTCCCAATAATCTCTTCAATCGATAATATTATTTTATTTCTTTCTTTTTGAATAATTCTTTTTCCAATGTCCCATTATGTGTGGGAATGGAAGTTCTTCATGAGCATTAAGTGCAATGAACCGAAATCTATTATGGTGACTAGGCGTGGAAGCCAGACCATAAAGTTTCTTTTGAGTTTTGACAGACAGAGGTGAATAGGTGATATTATGTTCTTCTGCTTTGCTCATTTGCTGATAGTTCTGGATTTGCGGGAGCAGGTCCGTATTCAGGACACCACTCATGATTTTTGTTTTTAGATAACAGAACTATTTAACGGAAAATCCTTATTTTATTCTAAGACTATGTACAAATATGTATATACAATGAAATAAGGACGTCAGTTATTTATTAAACTCATTTTGGTTTATTCGGCCGCGAATCAAAAGTTTATGTCTTAGAGACTATTATGGACCAAACAATCCTAGTTTTAAGACGAATTTTTTGCACTATTCGTTCATTCGATAGAAAACGATACCACAAGAACTCAGCGTTTGCTTTCCCGAATTGTTGGTTGGTTGGGTCAATAAATCCTCAAGGTTTTTTTCGCAGACTTCTATTTACGAACGTTTTCATCTTTCTTGTGACAATCGAGTAAAATTTGAAGTGCTCCACGGATTCCAAATTCGGATGGATCTGTCGAAGCTTGGTCTTTAGGCTCATAGAGTTTTCATAGGGTTTGAATTAATACGCTAGTTTCCTTTATCAGTAGTACTGTCTCTACTGATGACGGAAGCTAGCTCCAAGATATTGAAAATTTCTACCATCTCAACAGGCAGATAAGGAAGTTCCAGAATGATCCTGATCTAACGATTTCAGATTTTGTTGTCTTTTGATTACTCTATCCATTAATTTTCAAAAGATACATTTTGAAAAAAAGTACATAAAGTAATTACTTTTACAAAACGGTTTTTCTAGTACAAAAAAGTTAACAAAACAAAGTATCCGACGAGATTGACAAAACAAAACGGTCATATAATACGCAAACACAAGTTAGCAAATGACTTTTTTTTGTATATACATATGTATGTACATACTCTAATTAGTTGTGGATTGTAGTAAAAAACTTCTAAATTCTCTATTTATTTTTTAGCTCTAAAATTAACGGTACCTGTCATATAACCATTAAGGCAAAACATTTTTATGCTCTAACGATTTTGATGAAATTTTTTTAGACTTCTGATTTTTTTTTCTTGAAAACGAGGAGAATGGTCATTTTGGTCCAAGAATGAGATATATGTATGTATGTATATCGTTGGAAAGCTTAGCCCTAGTACATCTATTATTGTATAGACACAAAGCTGTAAACCATCGGATTTAAACAGAATATTGCAATAAAGTTTGCAATTAGCTCAAAAACTAATTGCAATAGCGTTCCATTAAAATGACAGTATTGGTAACTTTTGATGAACTGAATAGATCCAAAAATAAATGAACTTTTATACCAATGACCAATAATAGAGAATATTGTCATTGTTGGCGAATAATGCACTTAATAATATCAAAATTGTCCTTTTTTATTTGATTTAACGAAATAAATGAATTGGAGTAGTTGTGCGTCAAGAGTCCACAAACGACATATAATTCGTTTGAAAGCTTAGTTCAAGAGCTTCATTTTTGAATATGGCGTGAAACCCATGGTCTACGCAGTGTATTAAAAAAATCTTACTTTTTCGATCGAAATTACATCTAAATTTTTTTCTCAAAGGAATATACAGTCTCGACATATTAGAGCAAAGCAATACCATACATACTCGTAATATACTCGTTAACACGGCAGGGGAAGGAAGAAATACTTTCAAGTACTAGGTACTACTAGACTTTAGCAGGACGTGCGTCGTCGTCGTCGTACGATCGGTACGTGTGCACATGTCATATCCACTTTGTGGTATTTATGTTGGGCCCGACATTAAAACATGTTCATACACCAGCTGACAACATGCTTAAAGTAATTCTTGATGAAACATTAATATAAACTTATAAAGTAGCTTTGTTTACTCGAATTTGCAAAGTGTTTTTCTTATTCTTTGGTCGCTTATATAAGCCATCTCCCATTGTTTGGGACAAAAAATACTCCCATATATTTTTGCCATTTAAAAAAAAAAAATTTTAATTTCCAATTTTAGTTTTGTACTCAAACTTCATTTTTGGATTATCTTAGTAATTCAAATAATAAATTTTATGCTTTGTCATAATGACTTTCTTGTTTGTGTTATTAAACATAGAAACAAGTTCGTGCGATCCTATCGTGGGCTTTAATTTTAAATATCTTGAAAAATACGCTTCAAAAATTGTCCGTGAAAGGAGATGACGCACTTTTGGGCCATAAGCGTACAGGGACAAGAGTGGTACCAAAAGAAAGGTAATTACTTGTACATCAGAACTGTGAAGTCTTAGGAAAATCATAGGTGGGGATTTCGAGATTACCATTATTTACCATTATTTTTGGGGCTAAAAAAATTAATTTGACCTTTAGGGAATTACCTTAAAACCTTAAGTTCCAAGTTTGAAAAAATAGCTTCAGTAGTCTAATATGTAGGCCTTCAGCTTCAGGCACAGACCGACAGACAGAATCAAAGGAATATTTTTTTCGCCTATTGGGTCTGATTTATTTAGCTCGAATCCAAAACTTCCCCTATAGTGCTTTTAGTCGCAAGTAAAAAAATGTTTATTCTGAGCACGTGCTAGGTTTGAAACATGTCACCCAATGTTTTATATCCTTTCGTTGTCAACCGAAAAGCCTAAATCATAAATATCCTATAGAAATGTTTTAAAAGCCTCTGATTTGTTAAATATTGGAAATTAAAAATATACATATTATTTATTCATAGATAAAGTACTTTATTTACTTAAACGGGTAAACACAAATAATTTGGTCCTTGGTTTAAAATACTCCATTCATTTGAAGCCAAAGTGTTTTTTCAAACAAATTTAAACTTTGAAAAAAAGTGCATTGGGTTAGATGGAGTGCAATTTGTTTTAATTGTGCAAACTATGAAATCCGTTGGCTAGTTCGCGATTTAGTTTTGAAATAATTTTCATTTGAAATAGGTACATAGTTATTTGAAGAATAATATACACACTACAATCTCGCACCTGTATCGTCGTTGCTTCCGTTTCATTGAAACCTTTTCCATGAATATGCACCCAACTAGGTTTCGTCTTAAATCCAACAGCTCCTGGTGTTGAGTTCACTGTTTATTTTTTGTATATTGTATGTATATTTTTGTGTTCGTAGTATGTGTTTGTGGGATGCCTTAAGCCTGAACTATATATAAGAACACTTCGGACACTTAGACGGCTTCGAATGCGTGGCACATTTTTTTTTAATCTCTCTTTTGAACTAAACGTTTCTCACTCCGAAAATATCTCACATAATAATTTTAATATAACCAGAAAAAACACCCTCTTTTCATTTTAAATGTATGGTTTCATATAGATACGTTTGAATTTGAGATTTAAAATAAAATTTTGAAATTTTAATTTTATACACAAAAAGTATGATTTTTATTTTAGGATTTCTGTTTTAAGTTTGGAATGAATGTGTATGTAAATAATTAGTATTCAGTTAAACTACACTCGCGAAGGCTCTAGCTAGACTGAATTAGAGGGATGGTTTTCTACGATTTGAACTTTGGAAGTTCGAAAAGAAACCTTAGAAATATTTTGTTTTAGCGCTTTCTCCTAAGTATTCGATGTGAGAATAGTATAAATATAGTTCAGAACTATTATAGACAATGTTATATTCTTTGGGAAAAAATTATAATATATGTATGTTCAATGTACAGTACCTACGTACAAATTTTTTATTATACAAACATGAGTTGTCATGTAAACTAGATACTTAAAGAGAGCCAGATTGACACAAGATTTGGTCATTCAAAGTATGTATAGTTATTTTGTTATTGTAAACATTTTAGATATCAGTAATGGTTACAAATTTATGACAATGATAATGTAAGGAATCATTTGAACAAGATCTTTTTTAACCAAAGCACGCATCCTAAATCCTCTATACTGGTGGTATCTATGTTTTCCAAGCCTAGTCCACATTGAGATATGTACTTGTAATACTTCCTATATCCTATGTTTATATCACTTTTAACTTTCAAAAATAAAGAATTCCTGTTCAACTTTAGCCTTTACGTTAGTGAATATTAATCAGGAATTAAGTAAGTAAATAAGGAACATATGTATAACCGCTTGCTTCAAATTTCCTAAGTACTCAAATCGTTTGGTGCTATTCCCGTTGCTTTTCAATCTTCCGAGGAAACCACACGTTAAAAATATCATCTTGTACAAAATAGAGCATAACCAACTTAATTGATACTGTCTACAAAGACTCCCAAAAGAACCCAGTTCAAAAGTGGAGACAGTGTGTCCAATCGATTCTCTGGCCTCTTGGCCAAAACTTAAGTTTATGGTCGAAAATGTATGAGAATTCGATTTGATTCTCCAAATTCTAAAAATTCGTCTACAGTAATGGAAAGGTATAATCCTTTAAAAATAGCTCCGCTTTCCTCTGGGATGGGAAAAGTATTTCCTAGTTGTCTTGTAGGCACGTCAAAGTTTTAATTTAAACAATGTTCATCTGCTAATACTTGCTCACACGTCGAGTAGACCTGAATTGATGAAACAATTTTTTTTTTAATTGAATACATTTTCGAAAATTAAATTGACACCAAACGTTTTTTCAACACTTCCTTAAATATTTTTTATTTTTATCTTTAACATAGACCTTATATTTATTTGAACTTTTAATTTGTTCCCTAAAGATTTAATTTGTTTTAAAGATATAAAAATGAAGCGAATTTTATTCTTAACATCAGATCCGGATGCAGAATCCGTTAAAACATAAAGCAGGGAAGAAATCAAATCAAACCGCACGACTAGCTTGAACAAAACTAAACTAAACGACTGTTTTCCACAAAGTAATTTTTCTGATAACTGTTTTTTTTAACTATTGAATAAATACCTCAAATTTTTGAATACGATACGATACGTTTCGCATATCCCCATCACCCTAAACGTTCTATTACTATCTCGCATTCAGATTTATTAATTTTTTTTCGGGGTGGCTTGCCTGTAATATATTTTTATTTTTATAATAAAAGAATTTGATGTCTTATGATATTTTAAGGACATTTTTTTTTCAAAAATCTTGTAATTGTATAAAAATAAACAAAAGACCCACACGAGCTAAAGTCGAAGGTGAGGTACCTAGATATATACATACATATGTACCTATGATGTATACATAGAGATCTTTTGTGTGTTTCCTCGTCAGGTCTTTCTTTTGTCTCGAGGAAATAAACACAAAATAAAAAGAGGTTATAAGGCTGCCTCCAACCCTATTCTATGGTTTATAAGGTAACATGATCTATCTCTCATTGTATACTGGAACAATCTTCAAGGACGATTAATGTGGGATGTATTTTCATTAAAGTGACAATGTTTGGCAATCCTAGAGCCGTTGTCTGATATGAAACCCATTAACGTCAACCTGAAGCTCATATATAGTTCCAAAAAAGGTATAAAAACCAATGAATTAAAAAATCTTGAGCTTATTTGAACGTACATAGTACAAGATGGTGCTATGGGTAAGTCAGAGAATTTCTCTATTAAAATAAAAAAAAATTAAATGGAACACTTCGTCAATTCATTGAGTATTTTTCGGTTAAAGTTGAAGACTCATTTTGCTGTGACGCTTATCCTAAGCTATTTGACCTGTGCCAGAACGGAGCATGACTTGCAAGGGATTTCTTCATCATCGATCGACCTAGTGCAGAGAGGATTTCAAAGACATTGTGCTAAGGTTCCTGTAAGTCGATTAAGCAGGATTTTCAAGTCTCTTCGAGATGGTTCCATTATCGACGGCGAAAGTTCTAACTACAATCTAAAAACGAAAAAGTGATTTTTAAACCTAAATGCATATAGAGCTAAAGTGTTAGAGTAATTTATTTTTCTATTATTTATGTTTTGTGGTCGCAGAAACCCGGGTGCATCAGACCAAATAGAAGTTCTTGAGGGAAGTGATAGTTCAGAAGGTGCAGCACCACCGGAGGATAATGGATTAATATCCCAAGATCTCGAAAGGAATGATTTTATTCTAAACTTATATGATGACTTGGACTATTTTAAAACTGAAGATATGAAAAGAGGTAATAGTTTGCCAACTACTGGATGTGATTGCAAAGTAAAGGTATGTTTAGAAAATAATTTAATCATGGTTAACTAAAAAAAAAGTGTTCAGTTAATTTGAGACCGCGTTCCAAGGGAATTGTATTACAATATCGATAGTAAGACATAATATATGTGTGGGTTTTTGTATAAATATGGTGACTCCATTTTTGCATTTCAGCACAGTCTTTGAAAAACTAATTTTTAAAAACTGAAAATTAAAAAAAAAAAATAAATTTTTTTTGTTCAAATTTCAAAATTTTTAGATTGGAAATTAATCTATTCAATGAAAAAACTTGATTTATGTGAACTGAAAGATATAAAATTTGGCCTCTAAAAATATACGTTTTCATACAAAAAATTTCAATAAGAAATTGCAATTACTCAGAACAAAATTTAAATTGTAGTTAAGGGGCGAGTTATAGCGAACAGGAAAATGGATCAGGAAAATTTTTCTGATGGATTATTTAGTAAGTTCTCGATCGATTTGAAACACATAAGCTGAAGTAATCGATGACAAATGACAATTTTAATGCACTATGTAAAAAAAAAAATTTATTGAACGTAGGATTTTTGATAAAAATGCATTTGTTTATTTTCCTGATGCAAGTTCATCAGGAAAACAAATAAATGCATTTTTATCAAAAAACCTTTGTTCAATCAGTTTTTTTTTTTACATAGTGCATTAAAATTGTCATTTGTCATCGATTACTTCAGCTTATGTGTTTCAAATCGATCGAGAACTTACTAAATAATCCATCAGAAAAATTTTCCTGATCCATTTTCCTGTTCGCTATAACTCGCCCCTAAGCTAAAAAAAAATACTTGAGTTCAGATTATCATTTAAAAAAAAAAACATTTTTTTCTGTTCAACAATTTTTTTTAGTGGCTATTTTTGATTACATTTGATTTAAATTTAAAAACTCGATTTCTCAAAGCGCAAAAACGAAAATATTAGTTTTCTGATTCAGCGGAATCCTATCAGGTCACATCCCCATGACTGTCACTAAACCTTGGTACTTTTAAAATAGAATTCACTAATGTCAGATAAATACAAACATAGACGCGACTTTATTTATGCATATCGTTTTTATCATTATACATTATACATTGCTATCTTTTAAAAGAAAATATGTATTCTGGAATATTATCTCCATTTTTATGATCTATTCTTAAATGAACTATTTAAATTGCTTTGATAAATAATTTTGTCCTCCACTTGTTATTTTTGGGGTTTCTCTTTCATTCTATTTTAATTTCATAATTACATGCTTTGTATTTATATATGTACATGTGCGAAGATAAAGACAGGATTGCACTTAGGAGTTGTTAGTTTTTTCAGTTGTTAATTTTTCAATGGAGTTAGATAAACGATTATTTATTATATGTATGTACATTAACTTTTTTCTTTAGAACGAACTTCTTGATCTTGGTCACTTGTACTATCCACGCTACCTGTTCAATGCTGTTTGCCATAAGGAAGACAGGACATTTGAATACCCATCGAAATGTTTGCCTGGAGCTCAATGCAGATCATTGGAGTACAAAGTTCGTGTCCTTACTCATCGCTCTCATAACGATCATCTCCATAAGGATCCCACAGCATCTCTCTTACCCGAAGCTCTCCGGTCAGTTTGGAAATTTAAAACAGTTACGATTGCGGCTGGATGTTTCTGTTCTTGACTCATGGAAAGCATAAAGAATTTATCAATATCAATGTTATAATTAAATAAGTGTTATCCAATAAAATGAACTGAATACAAAATATTCGATATTCTCTTTAGAAATATTAATTGATTGGAAACAAAAAAAAAACAGATTTTCTTCTAAATATTTACATTACCATTTTTATTTATTATCAAACTAATTGTATATTTTGTTGAAAAAATAAAGTCTACGTCGTACACGTATTTTCTTTTCTCCTGTTTCTTTCAGCGACACCGTCCTTATTTTAACAACGGTTTTTACTAACTAGGTTTATTTATATGTATAAATGTTTTCCTTTTTTGTATAACCTAACTGTTTGCTTTTGGATCGTTGTCGGAAGGAAGATCTTCAATTGTACTCGCTGCATCAGCTTCTTGGGCAATCCCCCGCGAAAAACTGTCACTTTGATCAGACGATGGAGTCGTCATTGGATCTGATATTGGTGTTTGTGTTAAGCTACGCGATTTTTCACGTTTTCGTTTGATACCAAGTTCAATTTCCAAATCCGAATCCATTTCATTTTCGGACAACGACAGAGAGCCTCCAGTTCTTTTGATCCTCATTGCTGATTCCGCATTCTAAAAAAAAAAACAGTGGTATTGAAAATAAAACAATCGATAGATTTATTTGCTTAGAGCTAACCGTATGGAACGTAGAAGGCTCTGAAATATATCCATCAAATTCTTCATCCTCGCTATAAAGGAAATTACTATCGGTGTATGTTTCGGGAAGTTTGCAAACAATTTGTGCGAGATCGATGAATGTATACTCGCTAAGCGAATGATTCTGTTTCTTTGGTGGCTCTTTGCTGCATTGATTGAAGCGACCTAGTCGCCCTGCTTTGGCCATATTCTCGAAGTAGTTTTTTCCGTGAACATAACCAACATCACGGATCTCATCAAAACTACCAAATGCCAAAGTTTTGTACTTATCGATAGGTGGTCGAATGTACTCACAATAGTCGGAGTTTTTGACTTCCTAAAAAAAAACCGAAATTTCACTTATCATTTTTTTAATTTTACAAGAATTCAAGTCAAAAAGTTACCTCCAGTTGTCTCACACAAGAGACATAAGCCAGTCTTGATTGAATATCGGGCAAGTCGGGCACTCTCACAGGCGAAGTGAATGGGTTCCATTTTTTGTACAGCAACCACCAACCAGACAAATCATCTCCGTAATTCGTTAGATCGGTGTCATCCTGAGATCCTACATCTACGGCAATGATATGCGCTGCTCCTTGATTTCGCATCACGTCCGCTGTGAAAATAATTAAGAATCTAGTAAGTCTCTATATGATCTGCTTAAAGAGTCTGTTCATATTGGATAACAGTCGGAGACATTTTCATTTATATTACTCATTTTTTGAAGCAAATTTGAAGAGTTTGTATGTCTACTTTTTTGAGAGGGGAATGAAAGGAAAACATTTAAACTGAAGGACTCTTGGCTTAGTTTTGCTTTCGTGGTAAAAAAAAAAAAAATAAAAAATTATATCTGAGCTTCTTTAGGCTTTCTGAATAAATTATGATTTCTTAAACCAAATTTATATGCGTGCGAATATTAATTATTATTATATCATGCTTTTTATAGGAATAGACACGATTAAGAGATTAAACAAAATCAAAAGTTATATTTATGGTATGAAAGAAGTTAGAAATAATTTAATTTACCTGGAACATTGTTTGTGTAGCAACCGTCTAGGAGTAAATGGCCATCTTTGTAGTCGCAAAATGGAGGAAATACTCCAGCTATGCTCATGCTGGCACGAATGTAGCGCCACATATACCCTAATGGTTATTCGAAAGTTATATTATTTTATGTTGTTTTTTTTTTTTTAATTGAGTGTGTGTGAAGAGTTGCCGTTGCCGCTTTTTTAGATTATATTAAATTATAAGATCACGACGTGCCAATTATAATTATAGAGATGTCAATGATGATTGTATAACTTTTGAGCGGAGCTACATTCTGGGCTTTTTACATTTTTGGAAATTTGAAAAAAGTTATACGAGTAGGGTCATTCATATTTTTAGACATGCATTTGCAAAACAAACTAATTATTATTTAAACACGTATTTTATTCAGTTCAATAGATACGAATTTGTAGATTACTTACTTTAATTGGTAACCAGGGAAAAATATAAGAATTTTTTTTATTTATTTATTTAGTTGAACATACTTACTCCTAGTACCTACAACACTTTATGGGCATTATAACGGAATTATAACGGAATTTATTAATATTAATTTTAAGTTAATAAATTGCACAGTTCAAAGCTATTTTAAAGACAAAGTGGTTTTTTGGAATACTTATATTAGAAACACTCTTATTATCCAAAACATTTGACAACAATTTAAAAGTACATATATGTATTTTATATTTGAGTTTACTTCTTCGTTTTTTATTTGGGAGTACAGGTCGAGATATTATTCAGACTTGACATTATGCTGATAGAGAACGCCAAAAAGTGGGACTTATAATTCTGTTCGTCAGGCTGTGTCTGTACCTCGGTATATAATGTAGTCTGAACTACTGAAGCAATTTTTTTCAAGCTTTAGAGTTAACCAACATTATTGTGATTGTCAACTATCAAAACTTGAAATTTATCAAAACTAAAATATTATGATAAATGTTGTCAATTAGACGAATAAAAAGTTCGTCATATTGTATTGTTGCGCCCATTGATGTAACATATGGTGACATTTGTCATTGGAAAGCTTTCTTTGAGTGGTATAATTTTTTGTATATGCATTAGCTTGCATCTTGTAGGGGAAAAGTGTTACGTTGTTTTATGTCATCATTTGTTGACTAAATGGGATTATATTAAAAAAATATGTTAAATATTTTAAGGCAGTTTTTATAGTATTGGGACTAGTACGATTACAATAACACTTTAAATACAAATCTGAACGTGGCCTACGATTATTATAACTTGTAATCGTATTTATTAGTTATCATTCGATCTCAGTTAAACCTCAGAAATATTACACCATTAACCTAGTTAGTAGTCAAGATTACAAGAATTAAAAAGAAAAACGGGGTATTTATTAGTATTCTTGTATTAAAAGCTAAAATTTTTACGTTGAAATAAAATTAAAACTTAAAGGTTAACTCATCTCGACACTCCTCTCAAGATCATATGGCATTTGTTTTCTTGAAACACCAATTTCCGCTCCTAGAGACTAGTCTTCAACTTGTCGTCTAAGTGACATGACTACCGAAAAGGATCACGTGTTGATATTATTTCATTTAGGATTGCTTTCAGTTACTATACACTCTTACAAGAAAAATCTTTACTTTAATGAGTTTATTAAATATGAATTTTGCATAATAATAACATTTTATAAAAAAAATAATAAAACAAACCATAGAGTAACACTATTTGATCATACAAAAGACAATAACTGAGAAAAAATCTATTTACAACAAAAATTTAGTGTACCTCACATTTTTTTCTCCCGCTCTCACTTTTCTCTCAACAAATTTGCCTCTAAACACTAACAAAGTGCCTTGTAAACTTACAAAAAAAAAAAATACCAATCAATTACCTGGCAAATTATTGAAATATCCTCCATCCAGTAATAGATGACCATCTTTTGGATCACAAAGTGGTGGCATGTAACCGCTGAGAGACATTGATGCTCGCACAAAGCGCCACAGAGATCCTTTTTTTATTTTTTTTTACATAATATTTATATATTATATTTTATTAAGAAAATAATGTTTAAATCTATTTTAGGTAATAATAAAAATTATCTTAAGTTGGAAAAGTTTGCTTATTTTTTTTTCAGGCTACAGAAGCTGTATTTAGTTATTATACTTTACAAGGGCACATAATACATTTTACATCGATTAAAGTGACTCATTGAAATGATGAAGTGATGAATAGACATCATGAAATACAAAAATACAAAACCAAATTAAATTCTACTTCTGTTCCAAGAAAATGTAACAGAAATGTACAAAACAAAACAAAAAAATAAAAAAATAAATTAGTAGCTCAAACAATTTTGCATAAATGTAAAAACCTCAGAATGTTTGTTTTTGTTTTGGTAATTTGTTTTTTGTTCGAAAATGGACACTGGGACTCTGGCAATAATTTTGTGTCGTTTTGCAAATAAAGCTTTTTTTAATATACAATAAAATTATATTTTGATTGTGGCTTTTTTGTGTTAAGTGCTAAGGATGAGAGCGGAAACTTACCGTTCGTATGAATTCGATGACAACTTGCAGTTATATCGGTGGTTAGAGTGAAAAATGGAATCCATAAGTCTTCAATGCAAACCTCTCCGAATGTACCTCGAATGGTTTTATTAAATTCTCGACCAGAGAACATGGATGTAATGGGATAAGTCAGGTCCAACAATTGAAGGAACCATTTAGTCATTTGCTGGAAATAGACAAAAATATAAGTCTCTCTACTAACGATCATTTAAATGAATAATAACTAACCTTTGACCATTCGCGGGCTTTCTGTGTCACTGTTGTAATATTCCTATCGCCACACCATAGTCCGCCCATGAGCGCACCAATGCTAACTCCGCCTACCATGTCAATGGGAATACCAGCCTCCTGAATGGCCTTTAACATACCAATATGAGCAGCACCACGTGCTCCACCGCCACCTAAAACTAGGCCCACCGAATTTCCGGTCAACCAACGAGCGAGTCGTGAAAAATCGGAATGCATATTTGGTTCTGATTTAAGAACTCGGTCGTAGAGATCATTCTGCAAAAAAAAAAAAACAATTTTTAACTCAACAATTAATTAACATCCCTAGAGCTACTTACAATTCGGTATTGACTAGTTCGTGTGAACATTCGTTTGGGACACTGTATATGATGATGGTTTGTAACCCAAGGACGCACATTCAACCACTGTAGTGTATTAAATGGTTTTGCATTTGTGGCTTCGGGATGAAGCAATACAAGTTCCTTTTGGGTTCTCAATGCCAGTCTGTCGATCTCACGTTCAAATTTACACACGGTCGGTGAACGATCGCCAAGTCCAACGATCAATATGACATCAGCTTGACGCATGCATCGTTGTGTCCATTGGCTCAATGATGAGTCACACTGATACAAAGTTATAATATTTCTATCTTCTTGCTGTGCCAGCCAAGATGTCATTCGGTATTCGTTGCTGGCTTCTAGGATGTGTGAACCAAGCTGTTTGGCTACGACTTCTGATGTTAACCGCAATGTTGGTCCTATTCAAAAATTAATTAAGTAATCTATCTGTTAAAAGTAAATAAAGAAAACCTTACCAATTGCACAAAGTGAATGATATATTTCATATGTGAATGCAGTTAAAGGCACATCATCACTCACAGGAACCAATGCCACCGTTGAATATTTGTGTGTGACGGGATTAGCCTCTAGAGGAGCCGAACCAGCAGTACGTGACTGCATGCTTCCTAAGATTCTATGACTCAGAAGACTTATGAGCTTCGATACTACAATTGGATATCGTAGTTTGATTGCATTAAATAGTCCTTCAGGAAGTTTTGCCAGTTCAGTATCACGTACAGCCATTACAGTTGTTGTTCGTGGTGTTTCTGTTATCATCTCGATGATGCCAACCAAATCACCTTTACCATACTCACCGACAATTTCTTTCTTGCCACTTGATTGTGTTATAACTGAACGCATACGTCCGCTTAACACAATATAAGTACTATCGCTTACTTCATCTTGACGATATACTGCTCGACCAGACTCGAGAAAGATCCAATCCAAGGCATAGTCACATTGACGTACTAAGGGTGAGAGGCGACGAACTACACCATTAGCCATGTCGAGAACGATATTGGGACGTTCACGCATTATTCTGTAATATTAAATATTTAAAAAAAAAATTAAATACAGAAATAAATTCTGAAGCTATTCTATTCGACAAATTAGCGACGATTGAGATGTCTGAGTTTTCAAATGGAACAAATGTAAGAAAAATCTGGACCCTATAAGATTTGCTGTTATGGTGAGTTCAAAACTATGTCTTCTAAAATAGTAAATAAGTAAAAAGTATTGATGCAATTACCTACATATTTCTAATAGCTATAGTAAAATTTACAAGACAATTAATAAATAGAAGGTTTATCAAAGTGAACATAAATAGAAGGTTTATCAAAGTTAAAATTAAAGAATTTCAAGTAACATTATCAAAGATAAAAAGGTTAAAGTAAATATGAGTAGTTTTTTGTTGTATCTCTTTTTTAGTTTCGAATGGATTTCGGTTTCCCAACAAAAACACAGTTTTAAGATTGAGTTAGAAATGCTGTTAGTATAGCGATTATCCTTAAATTCTATTTTTCAGACCTCAACCTTCATAGATGGTTAATACAAACAAAAAAAATGTTCTGATCAATGGAATAAAATTTAAATTTTGTCTCATTTCCCATTAGTTCCTTTAATAGATTTTGATTTACTCTAACCCCTATGCACCAACTTTCTCCTAGCCATCATATTTTTCATTTTAAATTGTGCAAATTTACTCACTGATAAACAGCTGGTCTCAATATAAGTGCCACTCGACTTGGATGTTTAGCTCGAATGGTGTAGTCACTTCCTTCTCCAGTCAACACTGCCAATCCTCCAACAATTTCTCCTGGATGAACCGTATGAATAAATACCTAACAGAAAAATACTCAATTCGTGGATCATAGATAGAAAACCATTGAACCTACCTCACTTTGATCTTTTTTCTTTGCGACTCGAGGAATATCAGCGGCATTCTGATAAACCGAAAGACAGCCGGTCATAACAAAACAAAGGCTTACCTCCTAAAATGACAAAATGTATACATATTTAATAAAATATTTTAAACAAAAAAAAAAAACATTAATTTACCTCAATACTGCCTTCAGAGACAATCGTTGTACCGGCTTCGACCTCTCGAACTTGAACTATTCCATCCAACATGCCACGGTCATCTTCGCCCAAACCAAGTTCCTTCAGAAAACTTGTTACAGCCGACGAATGAACCAATTTCACATCAATAGACTCCGGATTTGTTACTGAAGAACGACGGTTAGCTGTGTTGCTGGCACCGAGGCCCAATGCATTCGAATGCTGTGGGTCACCTAGGTCGGCGAGCATATCAGGCGGCACAAAGCAATCAGAGAGTGTGTGTTGAAAGTGCTCAGAACGCTTATGTACTGGCGATGTCTTCACATTAACATGGCTCTTTTTGCCACGCATATTATTTTGAACGAGTTCTGATGTGAGACCCAGATAATTACGCAAAGCCGTAAAGATGACACGTTGCAGGCGAATCATTATCACCTGAATTACACGGATCATAATGTCTGGATTCTCATCGAAAACTTCTTTAAAAGCTTTCATAGGCAAACGTATAACCTGGCTTTTCTCGACTGCTTTGGCTGAAACGGTTTTATAGAAACTCCGATTTCCCGACAGCACATCTACAAAACTCAGCAACGATGTAACAGACTCTCCTTTTTTCACTGTTTTCAAAGACAATGTACTGCCATCTGCATTATTTATGAACACATGCACGCAACCAGATTGAACAATGTACACACTATCATCGGCATTTGCGATTGTGAATAGGAAATCATTTGGTTCTAGATTAACTATTTCTGTATGCTTGCATAGTTTGAGGAATATGGGCTTCTCAAAATGCCCAAAGATACGTATGCTCTGAAGCATATAGAGAGCATCAGGAGGCACTCTATCGCTGCCTTCCATCATTTCCTCTAGATACTCAGCTGGTGGTTCGACAGTCTTTAGTTGCATGGGCATATTTTCTCCTCGCATCTGAAGGATCTTTTTAGCAAAACCCATAACTGCCTTTCGTTTGCGACCCTGGCCATTGTATACTTGACCAGAGACGTTTTTAACTTTGCGCAACATGCGGCGCCCGTAGAAGAGCATTTTATCACGCTTTCTAAAACGCAGCCTGCTTAGGTCTGAGTTTTGAGCCAGTAATAGAGCATCACGTTCTTTGCTGCGTGCCCATCTTTTGTATAGAACATACCATACGACGAAGATACATGTGAGGATGCCAATGGATATGCATAAAAATGCCTGAAATAAAAATAAAGAATGTCAATAATAACTAAATGTTAATAAAAACAAAATGGGGGGTTAACTTGGCCTGTTCCGGCTAAGAATTATAAGATAATAAAAATTTGGGGCCTACTATTTCCTAGTAACTTAACAGTTCTCAAAGAGTATTGCTTATGTTTTGTCTATCAGATAAGAGAAAGTAAGATTTACAAATAAAACTAGTAGCATGAATTCTAACTTGAATTGATAACTTTATTATAATAATTAATAGTACTAATTATTACATAATTACAAATTCATAGATGAATAGGTATTTCCAAAAGTTGTACAAAATGATTATTGCAAAGCCCACTTCGAATAAACACAATCGTGTGTCATTGTCATCCTTCCATTTATAATGCCTTACATGCCTACAGTGCGGTTCACTTGTATGGACGCATCAAAATTTTACTTGCAACTAAAGGGCATTGTAGGGAATGTTTTGGGTTCATAAAACATATTATATTATAATTTATATGGTTTTAATCCGACCTTACATTACGATGATAGAAAAGGAAAAATAAAATTTATGATTAGAATTCTGTATATGAATTTAATATTCTATTATTTTTTCAATATTTCAATTCTATAAATCCAGAATTCTGTTCTAAAATTTTCTTTAAATCTTTTTTTATTCTACTTTTAAAAAAATTATTTAATCCAAACATTTATGTATATTAAAATTCTATATTCTATGTTCCAGCTTCGGGTATTTATGCCCGTATTGAGCAACTTTTATTTACATATTTAAAAAACAATAAGAAAATGTTTCGATCGAAAGAAACTACGAACACACAAATCAAATTGATCATTGATAAATTACGAAATTTCGCACCTTGGCGATGCAGTTTTATTTCCCTTTAAAACTAAAAAAAGACCGCGATAAAAAAAATGAAAAAACTTAAACATCTAGCAACATTTTTTTGCGTTTTCGATTATGTGTTCATTCCCTAGAAGGTAGTTTGTGATACGAGGACTAGCAGCTGCTTGGTTGCTTCAAACATTTTCAGTTATTATTTTTTTTTTTTTGAATACATAGTTAAAACATTTCTCCTTTAAATAATAAAATCATGTGTCTAAACAGGCGAACCATACTGTATGTACAAAAGCTACCAAGACATAACGATCTCTATAGTTGTAATTTGTAAAGCAATCGATTTTAATTCAACTTAGATGCATACGCAGATAATCTAATTTCCCATGCTCAAGAGATTTGATAAATCAATCAAAGCTCATACAAAAAATAAAATAAGAGAACTGGGTGCTGCTCGACATTGACCCGTCAGAGCAAATCAATTTCAATCAAGAATAATTCAAAATTAATTAAAGTAAAATAAAATTCTTTAAAAGAAGTTTCCAACGTGGGAAATGTTCTCAAAATTATGATAACACCCAAAATAAAACTACAAATGCAAACAAACATCAAAATAGATGAATATTTTAATGATTTTGTTGTTTTTTTTTTTTTTTTTTTGCAAACAACAATGTGTGCCCGGCGAAGGCGAGCGGCAAATGATGTTGACGGCATTGGCAGGTTCTTAAATTTTGTCAACAGCTTACATAATGATACTGGGAATTAGTTGACCCTCCTTTTTGTTTACTTATAAACACCGCTGCCACTGTAATGTTCGTTCTTATTTGAGTGTGGGCGTGGGATGGCAGCGCGTGCAGGTGGTGGCGGAGCACCACTAACCAGCTGTTTAAGCTGGGCCAAACCAGGCACCATCACGCACCAGCGCATCTTATGACCAGAAACAAAAACAAAAATTGCGCAAACAAAAAGAACCAGCAAAAAATGAATAAGGAAAACTCACCGTTGTTCGGATTTCCAGCGAAATGTAATGAATCCACGTATCGGAAAATATGGTTCCGTAATCTCTATACGAAGATCTAATTAAACCAACAATATCCATTGTGTATAAATTCTTTGATTTAATTTGAATATTTTATTTGTGTACTCAGACAAAATAATTGATGATTTTTTTTTCTGCTGCAAAAATTAAACAAAAAAAAGACGAAACTGAAAAAATCAGATTATTTCGATATTTTTTTTTCACATCGTATTTCCGATTAGCCAGCGTTTTTAATAATGTTCGTAGCAATTATCAATCTTTTCTTCTTTTTTTTTTGATAACAATTTTTTATAATATATGAACTTGAGTTTTGGAAAAACAACAACACAAGCAAGAACAACTATTTCCTGGTTGTTTGGGGTGTGGGGTGCAAATAGGAAGAAGTACGCAGAAAATAAATAGAATTCACGCAAAAACAAATTAGAAATAGAAAAAGGCAACCTTTTCGAATAACTGAATACTCTAGCACTAATTTCAATTTTTCAACAAGAACCAGCTGACAGTATTTTGACGTTTTGTGTGTTTTATTTTTTGCGAAGATTTGAACATCCCTGGCGTTCGATACTCGAAGTCGAAGGCTCATACGGAATTCCATTCGGAAGGTTAAGACCCAGTTTATTTGGTAAGACATTTCCACTGTAGTCTTACCCCTTACGCACAACAATCAACTGTTAAATAAAACAACAATCTGGCCTCTTGAGACTTTGTTTAGCCCAGAGATTTATGGTGGCCTTACATTAGCTTGAATAGAGGTGGTTAAACGACGATGTTATCGAGTTTTTATGAAAACTGCATTCGTACTTTTTTTAACGGTACTTTTTTTTAAAAATTAAAAGCAACTAATGAAAACTGCCCCTAACATACGTAATACTATAAGAATGTTTTGCTAACCACTTATTGTTGTGTGTTTGCTACAACTGGGCTGAACGACGCCATTTTGGAATAAATGGAGTTTCCATAGGAACTATCGATGATGAGTCGGCACTCCACAGTCCACACTCTAAAATAACTTTATCCATTGTATATGAATTTAGATAGTACTCTCATGAACACGTTCCACACTTTGTCCCCCTGGCGATCACACAACTAACTAATTTTCTGGTTGCTGTTTCTGTGTATATACAAGTGCGCCCCCAGACGACCACACAACACAACTCAAAAATCATCGTGATGATAGTACTATACAAATTGATATACAATGCTTTATCTCGACCATTGTCATTGTATATAAATTTGCATAGTACTTTCATGAACACGTTCCACACGTCAGCCCCCTGGCGATCACAGCACATACTAATTTTCTGGTTGCTGTTTCTGTGTATATACAAGTGCGCCCTCAGACGACCACAGCACACAACTCAAAAATCATCGTGATGATAGTACTATAAGTTTTATATACAATGGCCATGAGAGTACTATAGTTTTCATATACAAAGGATTTCTTATACAATGAATCATGCGATTTTTCTTTTCGTTTCAATATCTTACAACTAATTTTGTGTATACTGTTAAATTCATTATGCTTATTTCAAATATTTTATTGGCCACCACATTGGTCAAAAAAGAAATAAAAAACAATTGTTACAAAACATACATTAAGTATTAACTTAAGTAACCTATATCATGTATTAATAAGTATTATATTTAATTATTCTGAATCACTTTCACTCTCTGATTGGAAATCACCAACATTTATCGAAAATGTATATTCCTGATCGCAACCCAAATATGAATCACTCATATAATACAAAGTATATTCGTGTCTTCCCGGTGAGGGTGCAACAAAATCCAACTTAACTTTGGCCTTTTGTTGCAAAGTTAAACGTTTAATTGATAATAATGAATTTGTTTTTGGATCACCAATAACAACCCACCATCCTTCTTCTCGTTTCTAAAAGAGATGAAAAAATAAGAATCAGTAAGAAAAAGAAAATATTTAAAAAATTCTTACTTGAGGGAAAAATGGAGCAATAACTGGCCCTGTTACTTCATCTTCACGTTCCAGTTGAACGACAACATTAACTGCTGATCCCGAATGAATACGTTCACTGTCGACAACTTCAAAGTTCATTTCAATATTAGGATAACGGTTACAGAAACGCGCTACATCTGCCATCTGAGCGTCTGATAGCTGAAGTAATTTTGTTCGGTCTTCATCTTCCAGTTCCATTATATCGAAAACAGTTTCGATTTTCTTGTAAGAAAAAGAATAGGTCAGTTAAAAACTATACATGTCCCAAACGGGAACAAACGACCATTATTATACTTACTTTTTCTGTGCACCTCTTGATGATATCATTGTTGAAATGTGGTAACTGTTTAAGATATGAATCCTTACTCCACATAGCCTGTGTTACCATTTGAGCCAATTCCATAGCAGCTACAGCTGGTGATAACCAACCATTCGAACTGAGTACATCGACGCAAGCTTGAATTAAACGTATAGCCTTTCCGAGAATAATCTCAGTGTCACCCTGTAGTTCTGGTCCAAGTTGTAATCGCGACAAGTGCGCTTGAAGCAGCAAATTCGTTTTAATATGTGGGTCATTGAATCTAAAAACAAACAAAAATATATTGTTAAAACCAAAAAATTGGTTTTGAAATTTAATTTTGTACTTGGGAGTAGATTCATTAGGTCCAGTGATTTTATTCGGTAATCTCTGTGAAAGTGTTTTGAGAATTCCTTCCTCATGGTGCCTCACCACAATGTCCTCATACTCTGCAGCAGATGATATAATTTCCAATAAACCGCGAATTTTTGTTTTGCTGTTTAGTGACAAACTGAAGAGTTCTAAAACAAAACAAAAAATTCATGAAAACATTTTTTTTTTAAAGAACATTATTCTAATTACCTATTGTTGTGTAATTAATATAATAATAAGCTGCAATCATTCCCAAATTGAGTGGCAATGTGTCCATGTCATCTTCGACACTTATACACTTCGATTGTTCCAAATCAGCCAGTGTATTTTCAACTAATTCCGATAAATGATCCGACAAATGACGATGTGTTACACCTTGCAAGTTATAATAATTGGGGTTTTGTGTTAGACGTCTATAAAGGAAAGTCCAAGTGAGATAATCCACAGCATCTTGTTTATTCTCGATTGTCTTTGTCACAACTTCGGCATTGAAATGATCGTGTAAACGGTGATCCAAATGACTTTCAATGGGCAAAGGTTCATTTAGGAATTTCTTAAAGAAATCTTTTTTCGACGATTGACACATAAGAACGCATTTAGCATCTGCATCTTCAATTGGTCGATTGGCTCTTCCCACCATTTGAAGAACATCTGTCACAGGATAATCTTCATAGGAATGATTCTTGCCATTGTAAAATTGTGTATCCATTATGATAACCAAATGCGATGAGATACTCATGCCCCAGCAGAGGTCACGTGTCACCACAGCCACCTGTACCGCACCTGAATCAAAAAGTTGTTCCACCAACCTGTGATCCGAAGCAGTTAGTCCTTCGTGAATGTAAGCCACACCTTGAGATAGAGTTTCTTTGAGCGTTTTATCCTGCATTCGATCTAAAAACGGCTTGATGTCTTCCTCTTCGGCGTGGAAGAACCGATTTGGCTGAACTTCAGAAGCACAATATGTAAGAATATCAATAGCAGTGAAACGAGCTTGTTTTCGCGAGGAAACAAACACAATCACAGGCTTATGAGGGCTGTATTTAACAATAGCATTGTATACCGGTTTGGACATAGCTGATATTCTCGTTGCGTTATGAGTCACATTGAAGCCCTGAATATGCAATTCTAATGGAATCGGACGAACACTGGGATGGAAATTAAACGTGGCATTTGTATTGCATCCCAACCACTGGGCAATATCCCGAGCATCGGCGAGTGATGATGACAAAGCTACAATTCGAATTTGTCGCTCAATCTGTGATGAGATGTAACGCATTCTTGAGCAAACTATTTCCAAAACAGGACCATCTTCACCACCGACCAACTCCAATTCATCAACAATGAATAGTTGAATATTTTGGACATTTTTCCTTTGCTTCCAACGACGTGATAGAACATCCCATTTGTCAGCGGTGGTGATAATAATTTGACCCTTCGCCAAGAGTTTCAAATCAGTTCCAGTTTCACCGGTTAGTTTTACAAGTTTTAAACCCAACTGTGCACCGAATTTGTTGTGCCAGTCGGCAAACACCAAATCGGCCAGAGCTTCTTTTGATATCAGGTAGACACATCTTCCATCTGGATTTTGGAGCAGAAGTCGCATGATAGCAAATTCAGCAATTGTCATTTTTCCAGAACCAGTTGGGGCACCAACAAAGACATTATCGTCGCTATTGTAGACGGCGTTGAAAACCTGCGTTTGAATCGGATTAAATTGTGGATAACGATCGACGTAGAATGTCTCGTAGCTTGGGTTTCTCAGAGCTGTTATCGGCAGCGGCTGTAAATCGAGCAACTCTGTCGGTGGCATATTTTTCTCGGGCAATATCAAATGTCTAAAGGAAACCGGCAATTGTGTCTCGGCACCAATCCATCGGTCCGATACAATTCGGAGGAAATACTGCGGTGGCAAAGGTTCAAATACAGGAACGAAGAATTTGATACAGTGTTCATCGGCAGCGTATTTTTCTTTCAGTAAGAAAAATTCATGATGTAAAATTACCTCCGAGTCAACATCTTCGATCAGAATCCAGAAACCCTCTGATTGACCATGTACTTTTTCGTCCCATTGAAAGTCGGGTGTAATAGTTAACTCAACCCGAAGAGTGGACCTTGTTATGGGCTGGATGTGAGTTGAGAGCTCCAGCTTTGGAAATTGATGAACAAATTTATGAATAGTTTTACCCAGTTTTGGAACGCGAATCAGTTCTCCAATCTCATTGGGCTCCAAATCGTACAAACGTTCCCAGGGAAAGTTTTTCTTCTCCAATTTCTTTGCTATTTCATCGGGCATTTTTTTGAATTGCCTTAACGGAGTCATGGATTGCCACATTCGACGATCGATCATTTTACACAGAGTCAATGCTTTGTCCGACAGTTGAGCCCAACCTCGATGGAGGACTATTTCAAATATGGCTCGTAGCAGTCGAGATGCTGATTGAGTTATAAAAACCATATCGGACATCAAGGCGAATCCTTCGAGTTTCAATTGCGATATATAAGCCTGCAGTAGAACATTAACCTTAGCGCTGTTTTCTTCCATTGATTCCTTGATGGGTATGGGGACACGTTCCATGAGCTTTTGGAGTTCCAACTTTTCTTCTTCACGAACTGCAATGTGTTTGAATTCTGATGACAACGAAAACACACGGAACAATTCAATCTCACTAAGAGTTGGTTTTAATAGTTGATTGTAAGTCATGATAGTCTCGTGAGTGCAATAGAAATGCGAAGCAATTCGTCCCAGCTCGGTCACCTGAAAGTGTCCACTCTTGCGATCGTACTTGCATAAGCCACTCCGATCTAAATGCAGTGCTGCTGTGTGTACCAAATCAGCACGATGCAGCTCAAGGAGGGGATCTTCGGTGAGTTTTTCGTGCCCTACTCCATAGAGGGTAGGATTACGCAGCATTCGTATATACAAATATGTATAGCCAAGCCAATTGACAGCGTCTTTGACATTTTGAACTGTTCCCAAGACAATCTCGGCATTCAGCATGTCAGGCATTTTTGAAATAAACTGTGACTCAATTGGCAGTTGCTGATTAAGAAGTGACAAATAGAACTGAAGTTCACTGTGATTGGTTATCAGAATACCTTCGCCCTTGGTGTCGTATTGTGGTCGACCAGCACGACCTAACATTTGTAAAACGTCCAAAGCACTTAGTTCTACCCAGCGTCCTTTTTCAGGATTATAAACTTGAGTTCCTTTTATGATTACAGTGTGAGCGGGTAAGTTCACACCCCAAGCTAGAGTGGCTGTGGAAACGAGCACCTGAATGTGTCGATCTGCAAACAGATCTTCAACTAGAGTCCTATCAACTCGAGTCATTCCAGCATGATGAATGGCAAAGCCATATGGGAGCAGTTCTTTCAATTCAGAGTTTTTCACTTGCTCAGCTTCGGTCCGAAGAACTTCCATACTAGCCGAACCCTCACGCAAAAAGCTTCCCAGAGTGTCTTTTTCCAGACACATATCTCGCACAGCTCTAGCTGTTTTGCCAGTTTCTTTACGCGAATGGACAAAAACGAGTACCTGATTGCGACCAGCATGTTCCATGGTTTTTTCATAGACAATTTCATTCATAACTTGGAATCGTTTGAGGGCTTTTTTCTCGGTTACTCCGATGTACTGCTGTTCCAAAGCAACTGGCCGGAAGCTGTTGTCAAAATAAAATAGTCCCTTATCCGGCTTCACGCGCAAAAACGTCGAGACATCTTGGTAATTTGGTAAAGTGGCCGATAGACCAACTAATCGAACTTCTTCCTGTGTTGTTTCGATATTTCTAATTGTTCTTGCTACCAAAGCTTCCAATACTGGACCACGTTCGTCATGCAACAAATGGATTTCATCGATAATAACCAAGCGTACCAGAGTAGTGAATGTCTTTTCGCCTCCTTTGCGAGTTATGATATCCCACTTTTCGGGTGTACAAACAATTACCTGAGTGGCGGCAATTTGTTCTCGTGTCAACTGATGATCACCTGTCAATTCAGATACAGTTAGATTATAGCAAGCTAAGCGTCGCCCGAAATTGCCAACCATTTCTTGGACCAACGATTTCATAGGAGCTACGTAGATGATTTTGAAATCGTCAGCATTGATGGTTCCGTCTTCGTTTATATGCTTGCCGATTTCTCGCATCATTGTCAATAGGGCAACATTAGTTTTTCCCGCACCAGTGGGCGCGCACAGAAGCAAATTTTCATCGGATTCTAACGCGGCATGCCAAAGACGACTTTGAATGCGATTGAGTGTTTTGAAACCTTCGAACACTGGTTGAACGTACTTGGGTAGTTTGTCGATTGGCTGCAGTTCTTCCTTATCGTCAAACGGGGCTGCTTTCAAAGCAGGCACATGAACTTCTTCATAGCCTTTGCGTTGTTTCCGGAATGAGCCATCAGGCAATTGACATCTTTTGTTTGCCATAAAATGTGATCCTTGGGTAAATGCCAATTCGTCGAGTTCTAAAACTTGCCGGACACCAGCCACCTGTTCAGCAGCTCCACCCTTACCACCATCGGCATCATTTTCTTCCTTACTACGCTTATTTGAACGTGAAGAATTTCCATATTCGTCATCTTCACTTTTTCCCGTATCTAGCTGACGAAGAATCCTCGCCAAATGGTTGTCACTTTTCATGCGGTCACGTATTTTTTGACGTTCAGCATCTGTTTGTGCTGAAGCTAACATGGTACAGTAAAGAATCATTTGACGGTTGTTTTTGAGCAATTTGATGAAGTCAAAACAATCGTAGCCTAAGAGCAATACTAGCTGATTTTCACAATCTCGGTCATCGGCAGCATCTTTAAGAATTTTCAAAACATCACCCGCCTTGCTTTGTGATACCATTGCATCGTTGTAGTATTTGCTTAGACAACGTTGAAGCCAGTAAGCGTCGATGTCGAGGGGATGTAGACCACGTTCTTTTTTCACGTTCGCGCTGGTTGCTTCTTCTGCCATAAGCTTTGATAATCATAAAAATTAAGTATGTTATTAACTGTATTATATTTATTATAAAAAAGATAAAATAACAAATTGAATTAAATCTAAAAATGTAGAAATGAAATCATTGGATACCTAAGTACGATTATGCAAAGAATATAAGAATATGCCAATTTAGGGTTCCAAATTCGCTCGGATTGAGTGAGTCTCTATTTGCTTTAAGGTATGAGTAAATATCGAATATAACTTTGCTATAAAATGAAGAGAAATCCGATTGTCATAATCATTGCAGTTACCAGTAGTACCTGGCTAAACGTCAGTTCAGTGTTTTCCTCTTTTTATTCGAAGTTGATTAAGCAAAGTTTTTGTCCAGAAGCCAAAATGGACCTTTAGAAAAGTGTCTTCTACTACTACTACCCATAGGCCTGCACTATACCTCCAGGTATCTGTTCATTTCGAACTCAGAATTCATCACCCCAAAAACCAAAACATTTCGTAGAAGTTTGGTTTGGTTTTTAATTAATTGTTAAAAAAGTTCACTTAAAAATGTTTTTACTTTGCATGTTGTTTCACACAACCTATAGTTAAGTTAAACACAAACAAAGTCAACTCTCGTCAGACCGATATCGTTTTCGATTGGGACAATCAAAACTTTCAGTCAGGTCAAATTAAAGCATAATAAGAGCTATATGAGCTGTTGCAATAAATTTTTTTTTAATTAACTTACATTTTCTGCATGCAATGTATGATCAACGCGGGCTTCTTCGCCCTCCTCTTGACCGTCTTCGTCTCGTATCTCACCGTACATATCCTCGTCACTCTCCTCTTCAGATTCTTCAAATTGTACGTTGATACCATATGTTTCATCAATTTGCTCCTCATTATTGGTAACATTAAGTGCAGTTGAGGCATCTGCTCCAAAATCTGTGATTTTCTTACCCAAATTCACTAACAGGGCAAACCTTTTCAAAGTATATAGTTTTAATATAGTGTGAATATAATACTGATTATTTCATCATTGCTTACCGTTCATCAGCCACATTTCCCAAAAGGCTATCGATTTCTCGTTTGCGCTCGCGATCTTTAAGCTTGTCGTTCTTTAAAACAGCCAATATCTCATCGGCTGCACCGCAGAGAATATCTCGGGGTTGATCACCTAGGGCCTCTTGAATGAAACTCAGCAGAACTTCGTAGGTCTGACGGGTTTCTTGGGTTTTTGGTCTATAAACTATACCTACCATCTCGTCGATACCTTCGGATAGCAGAGTGGCCCCTTTCATCCTTTCGAAGTCATATTGGGCTTCATCACGTTTTTGTCGTCTATTGAAAAAAAAAAATAAATAAATATTTTGTTCATTTTTATGCGAGGAATAAACAAACTTTTGCTTTCGCTCTTCTGTTTTTTCAGGCTTGGTTCTCTGATAGCGATCGCCCATTCGTGTGCCATCCAGCTTTCCCACCAAAGATACCACTTCACCCGTGGCTTCATCACGTCGAGGTCGCTCAATAAGACGTACATCAGCTTGGAGCACAAGATTTGAGTTCTAAAGTAATTTGGTGACCGATGCAAAAAATGTAAACGTTTAGAAAAAAAAGCATTATTTTTGTAGGTTAATTGAAATGTTTTGGTTTTGCTTACCGCTTTGTACTCATACTGAAGCTGTCTAGCTGCAGCATCCGCCATGAGGTGTGTTTTTTATAATTTTTGGTTGTTAAAAAATTTAGTTTTAAATTATTTTTACAATTTATTTATTTTTCAAATTACTTTTTCAATACTTTATGTGAAAACTTGAGGGAACTAGAAGTTTTTGGCTTCGCACTCGCCTCGAATACACTAAACGATAACACGGCTTCTGCATTTGACATCTGTGTCAAAAACGTTACGCAAAGTTTGGTCGCTGTTCGATAACGTTACGTTTGCGTTATGTAGGGAAATTAGCTTAAGTTACATCCGGCCGTTAAATTTCAACAGAAAATAAAATGATTGATAAAAATTGAAAGCCGAAATATTTGGATGGAGTGTATCTATCTATCGAAACTAACAATTTTGCTTCCGATTTTGAGTTATTCTTTGCTAAATTGCTTATATAGCCCTTCTGAATGAAATAAAAATGTGTTTGCTTTATAAGTATGTAAATCGTTGTTGAGGCAAATGCTGATATAACGCTTTTCTGATATATTTATACCAAATTTTTTTTCCATGATCTCTTATGCAGTTTTTCATTCGTAAAGCCTAGCATACACTTCCTCAATGAAAAAACAATTACATACATACATTTCTTATGGGAGCGATTTATGCGCAAAAAATGTTAGACCTTTAAACTTTTTTTAATAGAACTGTGAACCAACCCGAAGTGAAAAAAAAATGTATTCAACACCACATTTCGTGCAAAAAAAAGATGGATTTTGTGAGATAATTTCTTTTGACGAAAATAATTTTTGTATGCTAGGCTTAACAAAACAATTTATTTTTATGAGAGATTATTCAAATAATAAAATAAAATAATTAAAAATCATAGACTTCTTCTTTCTACAAAGATTTTATTATACCTCATATTTCTTAAAATTATTATCACATCGATTGCTATAAGTTTTAATAATATTCGACAGTTTTTAAATATACAAAGTGATACATAATTATACACATTGATATGATATATGTATTTTAATATATGAAAATGTCTAACATTTTTTAGGTAGATCTGTCAAAACATAGATTTTCTTCTCTTTTGCATTCCATTTGGCAAAATAAATTGATTTAGTTTTGATTTAAAATCAAATCAAGCAGATACAGATTTTTCAAGGGGTTCACCCCTCCATGAACTAATGTCAATACAATTTTCAAGCGATGATATTTGTTTTTGAAGTGATGACATAGACACAAGAAAAACAAAAATAAATCCAATTTTAAATAAAGTTTCGCCACTAAAAAAATTATTTTCAAATAGAAATCTGGATTTACCAATCGAAAATAACATAAATATTTACTTTATTTAACTCTACTGCCATACAAGTTTGTTTGACTATTTTTTGGAGAAAAATTCAGTAAATTTCAATACAGACAATATTGACATTTTCTATAAATAAAGTAAACAACAAAGTAAAATCAAAAATATACTTGTTAACTTCTGAATTGTTAGTAAAAATTTGCATAATCTTCATGAAAATTATTTTGTTGTCACAATGCCAACAGCTGATTTCATAATTTTTAAACCTTGAAATTCTACAATTTAACAAATTACCTGGGGTTGCTCAGAGCGCATTCACTGCGCGCTCCGAGCTAACATCGACAATGAAAAGATCTAATAACAGATTTGCAGGAGAACTCATAATTATAATTTTTAATCTGTGAAAATAAATCCAACTGCATATTTATGCCAGCAATAAGTTCTACGGCTGGTTGATGAAATGGGCTATTATACCCTTTCTCGGTTCAAGTTTAATGTAACGCAATTCGAATTAAATAAGCTCATTATAAAGATCACTCTCTTGGTAAATCCAACAGAAAGATACATGCATGCAATTGCTTTTATACTTTGTGTTCCAATTTTTCTGGGATACCACAACACAAACCTCTGCAGACGTTGGTTGTTTCTTATTTGGCATTTAAAATTAAACGCGTGAAATTTGGGCCTGCACTTGATTTTAATTGCAATTGCATTGCAAACGAAATGCAGTTTCACACTCTCATTCATTTCAAATTCCCGATTAGTAGATACAAATCGTGCAGAATGCATTTAGCGCTGCTGGATGCCAGCCACTTCCGTGGATCGTGGATTCGTGGATGGGATATGAGCTCAATAAGCACTAACAGAGCAGGTGTGCGCGGTCAGATGAACATCTTCTAAATTTATTAGACCGTGGATTTTTGGTGCTTAGACATTCCCAATTGTTTTCGTCTGCTATGGTGATGCATTTTTTTAAGTTGCAGTTTGCAGTTCACCAACAAATGTGCCGTACTTTTTTTTATGGTGAAGGTTCGGTTGAAAATAAAAACTTATGAGACGCAGGAGTTCTTTATTAGTTTAATCATATTATTGTATTAAATTTTTTGACTATTAAAACTGTGCCATATCATGGTAATGATTATTAGTTGAAAGTTAAATTTGTGTGGAAGTTTGAGTAAATTTAAGAATAAGGTTTATATAGCACAGATTTGGTTGTAGCTAACTCAATGGAAACGGTGCGTTTTATTCCATTAAGAATGTTAAAATTACGAGTATATCTGGAAGAACCTTGAATTAACTGTGATTTCCATTTAGAGCTTTATATGTATTACTTTATGCCGCAGAATGAAAATAGTAGGACTGTGGGTAGGACATTATGTTTGAAGCTTCATTGCTTCATTTTGAACAGCAAAAGTGAATCAAATTAATTACGAAAAAGGTTAGATGTCGATTTATTATTTTTTTTGTTTATTTCCTTAAAATTTTTTTAAAAAGAGAAAAAAAAAATTAAAAATCATTGGAACAGGTATTCAAGAGATTAATTGCCGGTTGTAACAAACGCTTTTAAAAATTTAACATTTTCTAAGTCTTAAAATAACTTTTTTCAATACAAAGTAGGTAGGTACGTCATTTTAAAATTTAACAGCCTGTTAAGTATTGGTGCAACCGAACATAAGAAAAAAGTTGGCATAGCAATTAAAACATTAATAGTAATACAGGAAAAAATTGTATCGTGTAATCAAAATTTTAATGACTTTTGAAAAGATTCCTTTTGGATTTGAATTTTGAAGAATCAAAAAAAATTTGAAAATTTTAATATGCAATATTGGTTGAAATTTTTGTAATCTTCTGAATAAAAAATAATTGTATCTGCTGATAAATATGTAAGAAAATTAAGCCTGGTATTCACCTAATGCTCAAACCTTTATGAGAAGTCCCTCATTAACCCAAATTTCCCTTGTATGACGTAATGATGGGCGATTCTTTGCGGTATATATGAATTTATTATTTTAAGATGATTTTTTATAAATAATTGATCAATATCAAACAAACCGTTTTCGGCCGAAAAGGCATATAGGACAAAACAAGCTGACTGACTAACTTTCTTAAATTTTTGGCCTTGATGAATGGTGATTTTGGGGCAGATACGTTTTTTTATTATTCAAATCTCTCATTATATACTCTGAATGAAGATCTAGAATTAAGAGTAATTTAGATTGCCAAAAAACAATAGCCTTATTTTGTTATCACCAATGATCAATTAGATCATGGTCTGAAAATAAACAAATAAAAGATTAGACTGACAACAGTGTTATTTATTCATCTTCTTTTAACTAACATATACATATGTATTTGTATTTTTGAACTAAACTATTTTTCGGATCATGAAACGTTAGGTATCCCGATAAAGAACAGGAGTTTGTGTTATTGTTGTAATGCATATAAAAACAGGGGTGTTAGATGATCTATACAAATTCTGATAGTAAAAACTGCTACTATCTAGTAATGCAATGCGTAAAGTCGTCTTTACTTCGTAAAGGCTGTGTAATTTTTCATATAAAATGTGATGGATTTAAGGACTGTAAATCCACAATTATAGACGAAGGCTTGGCTTTAAATTGGTTTTTGTTTCAAGTTTTTTTTTCTGATGTATATTTGTCACCAAGTGATGTTAGTGCGTAGAAGGCAGAACGAACAAACATACATCTTTGTTACATGTAATCAACCCTGAAGCCTGAAGCCCTGAACTACCGGTATGATGGAACCGTACAGTATTTGACTTGTTTGCAATTGCAACTGCAAAACCTTTATACTTTTTACAGTGCTGTCTTTTAGGTTCTCAATTCCAATTTTTGAACATAGCGATAAAATAGTGAGAGATTTGAATTTTTCGGTTAGGTACTGCTGGTCAGACAAAAAAATTTTAGCAACGATATCAATGCCTTCCGATATAGTTTTTTGAAACTAATCTTTCCAAACGGGTTATGAAAAATTTTACTGGCAGTAGCAAGGGTTTTTACTTTAGATTCAAAAACTATTGAACTATTGAAATCAAAGAATAAATATTTTTGGTAAACATGTCAAATTCTAAGTTTTTTTAAACTCTGAGATAAGATTTGATATATATATATATATATTGTTGATATATATGTTGTCTAATATAACAACTAGGTATGTAGTTACCTTTCAAAAAATTACAATTTTTAAAATTTTTGAGATAGCAATGTTCTTAGGCAGCTGCCTGAATAGGATAAAAGTGAATAGTTTTTCTTCTCCTCCCCGCATTTATTAGCGTTTTAAAAAACCTACGTAAGGTTAAAATACCTCCAAAAGCAAAAATGCTATTTAGTAACTCACTCATAAAAAAGAGGTTTACTTTGTGGCTTTCAATATAATGTAAATTTGTTATTACATTCAGTCCTTGAACATATAATCTCAAATTGACATTTTTTTTTCAATGATCCAGAGAGGAAACTTCATCATTTAAAAGCAATCGGAATTAAAATTTAAGCTTAGCTCGTGAACTGTGTACTTTCGTGAAAAGTGCTGCTACACTTTAATCTCAAGTCTAATTCCCAGCTGCACCTTGATATTGGCTTATAAATTTTAAAATAACGTATTTTGTGTGGAACAAACGTCATTTTTAGACTTAGAGCCTTTTAATTTTTTTAACCGGCATTAACTAATTAATGGCTCTACGTAAGGGGCGAGTTATAGCGAACAGGAAAATGGATCAGGAAAATTTTTCTGATGGATTATTTAGTAAGTTCTCGATCGATTTGAAACACATAAGCTGAAGTAATCGATGACAAATGACAATTTTAATGCACTATGTAAAAAAAAAACTGATTGAACAAAGGTTTTTTGATAAAAATGCATTTATTTGTTTTCCTGATGAACTTGCATCAGGAAAATAAACAAATGCTTTTTTATCAAAAATCCTACGTTCAATAAATTTTTTTTTTTACATAGTGCATTAAAATTGTCATTTGTCATCGATTACTTCACCTTATGTGTTTCAAATCGATCGAGAACTTACTAAATAATCCATCAGAAAAATTTTCCTGATCCATTTTCCTGTTCGCTATAACTCGCCCCTAAAAGCTAGCTTAATTTCCGAGTCGACTACAGAAACATGGAATAGTTAACTTGAAAATAAGTCTTGAAATTAGAGTTTTATTTTTATTAATAGAGTATCATTGTTTCTTCGTTGCCACAACTTTTTTGTGTTTGCATTTTTTATTTCCTTTGATATATTTGTGTCTGTCCTTACTATTTCTATTTCTTAAACGGAATGAATAAAGAAACATTCCTTTGTATTTCTACTACTACTTTCTTCTGATAAAGTACTTTTATCATTTGATGTAAAGCTACTTTTTGTTTTCGAAAGTACTTTTGCCATCACTGTTCAAGCCTTTGTTTCATTTCTTGAAAAGGCTTTCGTCGAACAAGAATCCATTGAACAAACTCATTCGTGTTTGAGACGGAGTCGTGTGCAGTTCATTATCGCGAGTGTTCATTTCTCTCCCCATTTTTTTGCAGTTCAATTCAGTTTTTTGTTATTTTTTTGCTTAAAAAAAGGGTGTAGTTATATACCGCACAAAAAAAGTATTTTAAAATTTAAAAAAGAAAACAACTTAGTGCGTTATTAGTACATTTTCAAGATCAAGTTCAAAATTTCTTATAATAAATGCAAATTGGATTTACCAGTGCGGCCGACGACGACAACGGACAACAGAAACATCCAGCAATAATTATCTTCCAGAAACAATGTAAGTGCAGACTTTGATTAGTGTTATGTTAAGTTAACCGGCTTTAATTATTCTTCCTACTCTTGTAATCTCTCTTTAGTTAAGTATCTACATAATAATACATATATATTTAACTGTGTTGAGAATAGTAGAGATACCGGTCAGAGGAAGAGTCAGGAAAAGTAATAATTTTGCTCCGACGCACGACACGACACGAAGACGATGGGTCTTCGGAGTGCCAAAGTAATTAAAAAAATGTCTTATCTCCTCCAAGAACTTGTTCACGAAAACAGAAAAAATTGTTATTTTTATTCGTTCATTCTTTATTTTATCTTCATATTTTTGCTGTTGTTAAAGGAGAACGATGTACCTAGCCAATCTAACCAAGGCGCAGCAATAGCAAATGGCAGGAAAATCGAATAAGAATATGAAGAAAAGGGCATAGACCCTTCTCCTTGGTTCTGTTTTGCAGTTGCGATAGAACATAGAAGAGGTTTATTCTTTTTCATTCTCGTTTTTTGTTAATGGGAGTTGGTCTTCATCCGCACAAAGAAAGTCTTGGAGTTTTTTTCAATTTTTAGGAGCATGATAAGATTCTAAAATTAATTTTAAAGGAGCGCCTATCAAGATAAAAAAAAAACTCAAACTTCACTCCAACCAACTAGTCGGACCCATCCCTAAAAATATCCTGGATTTCACTTTCCCCTTTTATGTATACCTTTTATAAGGAAGACTGTGTTATAGGCTATGTATTTTTATTTCAACACGTTGCGCACATATGTGCTCCTGCTGGCTGAGTTTTTTCCATCAGCTCTGAACGGAGTCGAAGCTGCGAAGATACAAACACCGGTAGTTTGTTATATGGGAACAACAAAAAGGAGGGTTGCAATTGTTTGCAGGTCGCACCCCCGCGTGTTGGATTGGAACAAAACGAATGTAGAATGTAGTAATTTAGATATTCCTTTCGTATTGGCGTCGTCCATGGAATCATGATGAATCCATCTGGTTGTGGTTCAATGTTCCATGTTCCATAAGTGTAGAGAACAGAGATCCACCCAATTCCGCAAAAATATTGTTCGTAGTCGTATGGGGTGCTGCGTGCTGGCTGAATTAAGTTTGTTCTCAGTATTTGTGAATGTAGTTATAGTTTTAAAGGAAGAATAAGTGAGTACATTATTCGAGTGGAATCATTGTGAACATGGTATTCGGATAACAGAAAAGGATGAATGTACTTATTATAAATCGATACGACTTTCTGTTTAATTTTTGTAGGTATGTGTTATAACATTTTAAAGAGTATGCGTCAACATTTGAGTAAGTTTTAAAATTTTTTGGTGGGTGGATAGCGGAAGTCGGAGGTGGAACGGATTGATATCACGAAATTGAAAGACGGTATTTCATATTGAATATGTGAGTATTTTGCCTCGATTATCAGCCTTTGTCGTGACCATAAATAAGTCCCTTGAAGAGTTCGCACTCTAGGCATATCAGTGCTTAAAGATGTTAATAAGTTTAATTTTCGTTGATTGAATAGAATGTATTGAATTCTTAATGTTTCAGATAAATAGGACGTGAGTGCTAAAAATAACTCCGGTAAATTTTTTTTGTTCAAATGGATTGTGAATTTTCCAAATACATTATGAAAAAATTCAAAATTCGTTGAAGCAACTTATAGGTGACAAGATATAACAACGGATTTTTATAGAACAGTTAAATACAAGTAGGTAGGTATTTTTAATTAAAGTGGAGGTCTATATTTCTGCGTTTAGGCGAGAGGGGAGGGGCATTTTTAAAAAAGTAACTAGGTACGATGGAAAAATAATACTTGATAAATAACGGTAATGCCTACTTAGAATTAAGTAATAGGTACATAGGTAAATTCAATTTTTTATAGCCAACACTGTTCTATTAACCTACTTTTGAATCAAATGAAATCTATACACAGTTTTTGAAAATTAAAAAAAATTTAAACTTTAAATCTGGACAAAGAAAAGTTTAAAGTGTAATTTTTCAAAACTTAAAGATTGATTACATCTACTTAGAATTCGTTTGATTTTTTTTGCTATTGGAACTCATCCAATTGAAACTCAGGATATAACACACTTAAAATAAAAAAAATTGAGTTTATTTCGAATCAAGACTGAAAAATCGCCGGTATAAATCTGTTATACCTTTCAGACATACCCCGAACAGAGAAAATTAAAGGACACACTTTTATCTCTTATCACGTTCTTTATCGTTGCCTGGTTGAAACAAGACAAGAAAATTATTGTATTGGAAATACGTCACATTTTCCTCCTTTGAAGAAAGCGCCGTTTATTTTAAATACAAAAATATAAAAAAATGACTAGGTATTAGATATGTAACGAACAACCTAATGTACAGACTTTATTGTCCGATTTCACAAACATAAAAATATTAAAACGGGCTTTTGAATTTTTAAATGTCGTGTTTTTTGCGGAACAAACTTCAAAGTGTAATATACGATATTTCACCTGATAGGTACGAATCATATGCTCTTCAAGTGGAATGTATTTTTCTTTTATTAAAAAAGGGACTTTACTATGCCACAGGTACTTATTCTCAGCTTAGTACGTACCTATATGTAACAAACGCTCGCATACAAAAACTGACTTCGAAATTATAAAAGAAAAATGTTGTTCTGTGGTATGCTGCGTTGTGGGATAATTACACCCAATTAAAAGGCAGAAAAAGTCTTCAAAATTTTTGTGCACACAATGTATTGTTCAGATTGTTAATTATTGAGTGCGAAAGCATTACATTTCAATTTTGCTTGTTTTGTTTTTTAGTAGTGCTCTTTATGAAATGCGATAAATAACAACAAAAAATTATGTATTTATACATAGGTATGTATTTATGTTTATATATGTATGTACATAAACTTCCTTATGAACTTTGTTGTTTCTGTAAGAATTTGCTAACTTGTCTTTGTACTTGGGATGCACAAACACGTTTAATTATGGTGCTTCCTTAACAATTTAATTTGATTTTTGGTAAAACAGCTATAAAATAAATGCAAAGATTGGAGCATGATTCTCTTCAAATTTAGAATTTAAACTCAGTACTTCTGTCTACTAACAAATAAACTTAAATTATTTTGAAAAGGTGGTATTTGGCAGAGAAGGGGTGAGAGGGCAATTGACAACCTTGCCCCACCCTCCGAGCGCTTATGACAACAAGACACCTTATATGTACATATAATGTATATGTATGCATATGCATGAGTACCAGAAAAAAACATTTTTGTATTCTGTTGTTGTCATAACGAGAAAAATTAAACACAATTCAAAATACTCCATCTTCATCATTTTTTTAAAAATATTCCACACATCGTTTATTTTATTTTTAAAGGAAAGCGTCATAAATTTGTAAGAACATTTTTGTGCTTCGATAAGCAATTTTGGTCTTCCTAAGAAGCATGGTAATTTGTTACCATTAAAAGTCAACAAAATTTCTACAAAAAATTCTTCACAATCAAGTAAAATAAAAAAAAAAGAAAACAATGCAACATAATTGATTAGATAAACTAAAAAAAAAGAACAAGCAGAAGTCGAACAGCAAATATTTTTATATTAAAAACTGAAAAAAAATCTCAACAAATGAATGAATAGAAGGCATGTTTCCACTAATTAGCTAATTTCCTCTTTATAAACAATGTTTTTATTTTTATTTTCTCTTCATGATTTTGTAGAAGAAAAAAAAATTCACAGCCAAGCAAAATATCGAAAATAAAAAATCACAGCGCGAAGAAACAATAAAGTGATTTTTTTGTTTTTATCGCCAAAAGCAGAATCTTCATGTTTTGTGCCCTCTGGTTCGTTGGCTGCCTTGTCTTCTTTTCTTCCATCACCCGCTGCTGCTGTTGTTTATCAAAGAAGCACCCATTACTTTTTTTTATAAGTATCTTAGACGATGACTGCGTGCTTCCACAAAATAAGTACATACATAGATATAAAATATTATTGCATGTATTCCCTTTTTTTGTTTCTTTTTGTGTATACAATTCTGTTTCTCGTATTCTCATCGCATATTCCTGGCTTGAGGGAACAAAAAATAAAAACGAGTACTCAACGTCAGCAACATCATGACTTGAATGATTCATGTTTTCCTTTCGCGTTTTTGGGTTCTGCTGATATTACACTTAAATATTGAATCGTATCTACCAAAGTGTTTTCAACGACATTTTTGGGGAATTTTGAGCCCGTATGGCTATGGTATAATATAGAGGCAAAATTGTAGTCTAAAATGCAATGACCCTTCGAGGCAATATGTAGAGTTTCCTTGGATCAGCCAATAATGACTCATTCATCCACACCACGCAAGCCAAGCTTAACAAAAATTATTGTCATCGGATGTGTAGGTACTATGTATTTATACATATATTCAGTGATGGGATTATGCGCCACAAGAGAGTCAACGAAAAGTCTGAAATTATGCAAATGAATGAATTGTGCTATCATGATCATCGTTCCCATTTTAGGGAATATAAATAAATAGTTCCATATGAGATTTTGAAGAATGTTTGCACTACAATTCTGGATTTAGAATTGTTTTGGGATGAATTTTTTTGGTTTGAAGATGTTTAAAAATCGGTTAATTTTGAATGAAAAGTATTCTTCATTTATAATGAGCAAAACATTATAATTGTTTAATTCGGCCCTTAAAAGAACACGTGAACTATTGTATATTATGATATTGTGTTTTTATAAATTTCTTTTGTATCAAAAATTATTTTTGTAATAAACCTTATCAAGGTCAAACAGAAATTTATACAAATTTTACTGTTAGTAGGTGTCATTTTGTGGAGATTATTGTCAACATATAAAATGACAAGACTGATTAATTCCCACTGTATTTGAGAAGGATAAACTATGTAGGTATGTACTTTTATCAAGGAAGATTGAATTGGAGAATTGATTTGTAGATTTGTGTTTTTGGATGTCATAAATTTTGAATGACTGGGTTCCAGTTTCTAAATTTGTAATTCAGTGAAATTTCTTAGACCAAAAGTTCTTTTTCTCTGACCTATGTATTTTACGAACCAATTTACTTTTAATAAAACATTGAATAACATTATAACAGTTATTTCAACAGCAGTCTGAAGTCGATGTTCTTTTATTTGAACTCGACAACATCCATCAGTTGATGTCCCGTTTTTAGCAATCTATTTTTAAACTTTGACAAAATGATCTGAATCGATGCAATGGCATCTGAGATTAATATTTAGTTATGTTTGTAATTTTAAACATTTCTCTTCGCGGAACTTACCGCGTAAATTATTAGACTTATTAATTTATTAATTCTGTTATTATTAAGTTGACAAATAAATTTTAAACAAAAATCTGCTTTAAACCAGAAAATTTGAGCATAGAAAAAAAAATTAATGTGTTAATTGATTAGTTGGCAAGCTATTTTGTATTTGAGTCGTATAATGCATATCGAAATCAAGTGTAGATTACGAAAGAAATTAAAAATAATTTAAAATGAATAATTTATAAAGATAAATATTAGTTATAGGAATTTTAAAGTTTTTATTTTTTAATAAATTTATACCGCTATCCGTATTGGAATTATGAAAAACTGCTCTCAAATATTGTTTGCAATAATAATTAATAATCAAATTTATTCTTCATATCTGTATTACTTCTGTAGATGTTAAAAGTATATTTTTTGGCGAATGCGCTAAATAAAACGAAAGCCAAAATTAATTCATTTAAATTTTATGCGTCTCATCGTAAATAAATAAGTTTTAGATTTAACGGTTAAATCCAATAGCGTAGACACAAATTAGTATTTAAAATAGTTTCATAAATTTTATTGAAAATATAGTCCGACTACTTCTTAAATTTGTAAATTATAACTATGTAATATTGATGAAAAAGTTATTTAGGCCCATCAGCAATACAGAACATAAAAATAAATACTTATGTTCCACATAAACTCTTATGTGACAGTTTACGCAGAGGAAAAAGTATAACATAAGCGCTTAGGTTGAACATAAGTATTTAAGATTCGTTTCAGCAAATGGCCCTTAATTACGTAAAAATATAATGTACAGCTTTTTATTCAAACACCAAAATAGGATATTACCGCAAATTTCAACAAAGATAAATTTCAAAGGAGAAGGTATTTGGCGATGTCTAAACACAATAAAAAGGAGTTTTTGCGTTTCGTAATATAAATTCATGATATCAAAACATATGAGACCACACAAAGAACAGTTGGGGTTTCTTTAGGTATATTGAAGCCGAAGAAGTCCCTGGTGGATGTGTGACATAATAAGGCCATAGTGAAACTGTTTTTTTCTTGCTACTATGGGTACTTCTCCCTTTAGAAAGGAGAGTCGGGGTGTGGTCTGGTGGCGTAAAATAAATTAGGCCGCGATCGAATAATTCAATAATAAGTTACAAAACTACACAGATTTAAAAGCGGACTCTGGTGAAAATTTTTAAAAACCCTGAATAGGTTTTTGTTTTCTTGTTGTGTGAAATAAATACAATCGCGTGACCCAATTTAAGATTTTGATCGCGGCCTTACATATTTCACTTTCAAAATGAAATTTCAAATAAGTCACGTATTTATTTAACCCAGCAAAAAAGGATTCATTAGATAAAGAATATAAATCGAGATATTAAACTGACGATAATAAAGAATGCGAAAAAACTTTCCAACAAATCTATTTTTCGGTCGTCATTATGCCGATCTGTTCAAACCTAAAAAAATAAATATAACTACAAAAGTTGAGACTAAATTTTTAAAGTTTTCCTTCGAATTTCAACGTCTTTTCGCAACCCATTTTTTTTGACACAAGTAGTATTTCCATGACTCTTAATATTTTATTTTTCTAGAATTATTCAAACATACCCTAAGCGGATCAAGGGTATTGTATTAGCAAGGTAGTTGACCCAAAAATAAAGTTAAAATCCTTAGAACCCACGAAGCAGCTCAGAAAAATATAGAAAGTACTTTTTCCAATGTTGCTAAAAAATACTTAGCGGTTAATTATAGAATTTTCTTATTTCGTAGTCTTACTGTAACATAAAAAAAAAAATTTGCACACATATTTAATGTAAATAATGTACAGAAAAAATATCAAGTAAGTAATTCACGAGACAACATTACGTGTGGAAAGTAACTTTTTTGGTGAGCATTGTGGTCAGGCGTCACGCTCAAAATGTGTTAAACATTATAAATGTAGTTTAAACTTCTTTTGTGCACGCATCTCGCATATTTATCATAAAAAAAAAACAATACAATTGGTAAACCTGAAATACCGTATGCTATCAAACAACTTTACTGTTTATTACATTTTTCTCCGTATCTCTAGTTGTAAAGTTTACTCCAGCTACTTCTTGTAAAGGGTAAAATTGTCTTTTTTTATACATACATAATATCTATACTATACCTATAACAGCTTGCGAGGGAATCGATTAACTCATCAAAGCATCATCAATTTATTGGAGGATTTATATAAGGTAACCATGTGCATTGGACAACTTTTGGAACCTTTTAAGGTGTGTTGTGTTTGAGAAGTGCACGTGAGGGAAAGAGTGGTGTGTTGTCATTGATTGCTTTTATTACTGCCGATTGAAGATATGGTTGACTTCCAATGTGGGTAGACATAAGAGAATGTGTCATATACAATGAAAACAGTTTAAGAAAACTACACGTTAAGATCACCCCGGTTAAATCTTAGTGTATAAAATCAAATCAAAAACAAAAACGAAACCTTATGAATAATTATTTGCCATAGGAGAATTGTTGATAACTACCTATAATAAACGCCACCCTTATGGCCTTCACTTTTTATAACTAAAATTCTAGGTTTGATTATATACTTGTCCATATGGATGAGTTGTTTTTAACTCGGCGGTACCCTGAGACTTGAAATATCTTCCCAAAAATAGAAAAATAAATAATCTAAACACAATGTCAACTCTTAAAATAAATATTAATATTAGCTTCAGTATACACATGATCTGATCTGCGCAAAGAATTTTCTTGAACAGAATTAGCCCTAGGGAGGGGAATGTTTTACTCTCTCGTGAGTGCTTTTTTCTTCCCCAAAACTAAAAAAAATTACTAATTAAAATGCGGAACAGATATTCGTCAAAAATTGGTGACAATTAGTCAATGTTGCTAAATATTTTAATAATTGTAGCATGTAAGCATTCAAAGTATTAATATACAGACAATAGTCTGTCATCGATAAAACAAAGAAACTTGATTAGGATAGCACACAAATTACATAATAGGTTTGTTCGACGTAACTCGCTCCAGGGCGCCCTGGAGAATGTCATTCAATTATCAAAAAATCCAGGTCAGCTCGGGTTTTAATTTTACATCGAACACCTCAGAGCTAGAAATGTTATCAGATGATCAAAAGATATCAAATGATAACAGCGGATACGAATTTTGACAGCTCTAATTTTTCGCTCTAAGAAAAACCTGGGGTCGGTTGGAGTGCGTCCAAAGCTCGCTCAGAGCTCACATCGAACACAGAACAAATAAACTAGAGCGAAGAAAGAGCTATATAAAACGCTTCAGAGCGAATTCAGAGCGACCTAGGGCGACCCAGTGCTTACATCGAACAAACCTAATATGTTATCGTACCTCAGTAAGTACTTCGCTGGATCCGTTTGCCTTTTAGTCTAGGTTCGAATCCTGCTGATGGCAAAAAGTTTTTCAATTCCGTTGTCACTCATAGGAAAATCAATGTAAGCATTTTCTCAGCTCTAGTAAAATCGGTGGTCGAGCCTTTTATCCCAAAGTGAACCGGAGAACACCTGGCATGTACAAAATATTTGATTCATTTGTGAAGTATGTATTATATGGACTAGGCCTATAAGAATAAGGATTGCAAGTGACTTGTCTTTGATTGAAAATACTCATGCATAAGTGAACTTTCAACAACGACTGTATATAATGTGGGTCGATCGCCTGCCAGACATTTAAGATTGTGATTGAAATAAAAGATGTGTCAATGAATTTATTAAGTGCAAAGCACATTATCATCATCATCCCAAAACCACAACATTATAACCCGCAGCAACAGAGCAGTACTTACTTTTGATGATTGTGTATAATATATTTTGATGCTAAATTGAATTGCATGTCTGTCAGATATTATTCATCAAGATCGTCCAAGTACAGTTCTTGAGGCAATTACCGAAATCGCATTTAAATCAAAACTAATTAACACAATTAAACGAGTGCCTGGTTATTATGCTGCGTAGAGTACCCATGCAATGACAGATAATATAAGAATACAAAAAAGAGGAAATATTTATACTTTTTTTTGTAGTGTCTATTGTGTTTGCGGAATAACTTGAAGGAACAGCTAGAAAGCCTGTTAGATAGACACGGCGCATTCTTAATGCTCCGAATGCTTCTTATCTTAACACACAGATAAACCGGCACCAAGAGCACAACCAAGATAAAAGTGGCAGTGCAGAAGTAACAGCAATAGCAACTGCAGCAGCAAAGCAACGGAACACCACCACCAGAGTGTGAGTAGTTCCCCATTCAGACATTTGAGCTTAACATGCGACCAAATTGCAACCTTCTTTCTTTTTTTTTTTCAACGTCTTGGGCTCATTGCCGACATCGTCGTCGTTGTCGTCGTCGTAGTCATCTGTTTGTAAGTATTATTTTTTTCTGCAGTATAGTTATTCATCATCAACAACTATGCCAGTCCTCGTTTTCCATTGTACCGATGTATGCTCTGGAGAAGGTTTAATAGCTCTTGGTGTTGCCTCAGCTAATGATGATAGCAGTGACCGGCCACAGGTAAATTGCTGACTTAAACTATATAAGAAAAAAAAAACAAGAAGAAAAAGAACTATAATAGAAGAAACCAGTTATATAAAACGGATTTTTACGTGCTCAGCTAGCTGAGTAAAAAAATTTCACTGACAATCATCTCCGACTACAACAACAACAACGCTTTAATAATTTTTTTTTTCGCGTGATTTTTCATCCTCCGGATATCTGGATAGATATCTTGGTGTGCCAATATGGAAGAGAGACTGAATTTTGTGGGATATTCAAATGCATCCATAGAATTAAGATAAATGCCCAACCATTTTTGGGAAGAACTAGAAGCATTAAGAAAGAACAATGTTGAACAATCGACCGATTGAAACTTCCAGCTTTCAGGATCACTTTATGTTTGTTGTTGAAAGTTGAATAACTAGATGAATTGGAAATGTAGAGTGCCCAGAAAAAAAAAAAACAGTGTGGTGTAGAAAAAACAAAATCACAGATAAATCTTCAACTCTTGAGAGGTGCTGGCGAGATGCGAAACAGCAAGAGACTTTTTTTCTGTTGTTGAGTGTATTAGTTTCTTGTTTGATTAGATGTTGAGTGTGATTTTTTCTCAGTTTTTTCTTCATTCTTTGTTAAATAAAAAAGGAGCCAGTGCAACTATGACTAAAATTCGTAATTATTTGATTGAAGACGGGCATTTCTTTCGCCTGTTCAAGTGTAATTCAAGTCAAATTGATACCTCTTGTCATTGCCGTCAACATTAAGATGCATTAGATTCAACTTAAAACATGTAATAGAAAAATTTAAAACAAAAACCGACAAGTCTCCGGGAACTACAAAAGAAGAATGAGAGGTGAGTAGTTGTTATACATGTAGGTTGTTGGCTGAGCAAGATTTAGTGGATACGAAATGTATTTATTCATTTCAGAAAACCGTTGCACGCGACTTTCTTATTTGCATACAATTTGATTCAATTTTTTGAGGTACATATGTACATTGTACATACATTGTACAGCGTAGTTTTTACATTGAGAAATCTATGCAAAATCAAAATAGCTACAAACATATATAGTGATCAGCGGACATTAAGTAAAATGATGTTTCTTGGTCAGCTAAATTTATTGTCGACCACGAGATATAAATTTATAATACACTATGTACATATGTATGTACATAATGTATTTTTATTTTGTTTTGTTCAAGTCAGGTTATAGAGATGTATCCTTTTTCTGAACATTTTTATTTTTCATAGCAACATAACCTTGACAACGAAGTTTGATGATGATTGAGTTGCGTCAAAGTACATTGTACATTTACGACGACTATCTGTCGTCTGAATTAATCAGTCTAGCTTTGACATTTTATGTAATTTGATTTTGACAGAAACGGTTGTATGTACCGACCACAGAAAACGTACAAAATGGGAGCAACGGGAACGTCCAGGAAAAATAAGGAAATATATCACCAGGAGAAATAGGAACCTGATTTCTTCAATGCCAGTTTAACTTAAAAGTGTTCCGGAGTAAGATGGCTATTTGTTAATGATTGACAAACGTGTTCGACCAAACTATGTGTGTTTATCCTATGTGTCTTTACCCAACGTTCTCTATAAATCATTAAAACAAAAATTTAAATTTAATTAATTTTTGCAAATATTTTTTACAGAGAAAAACATATTGAAAAAAAAACAATAAGCTTCCCCTACTACTGCTATCATACCGAAATCTATAAAAATTCTTATATAAATTTAAAATTCAATTCTTGCGAATTAAAAATTTTTTATACCTAACGATATTTTTTTGACGATCTAATTATTCACATTTTTATTCATTAAATAATCTTTGTTTTATCATTAAATATAACAATAAATATAATTTTTGGGAGAAAATTCAAGGTCAATGACAAGACCGGCCCAAATGGCTCGTCGAATGACATCGTGTGATTTTACTTAAATCTAAAACTCAAATGCTTCAATGATTTATTATGTTATTTGGATTTTAAGAGAATCTCAAATGCACAAATCAAATCCGCTCTCTTCATCTGAACTTATCCAAGTAATTATCCAATTACTGATTTTTACGTCTGCAAGTAGTCAGATATTACATTTCGACGGTAGAGGACGCGAAAAAAAATGGATCCCGCATTTCTGTGTCGATCTGTGCCTCGAAATACGGCCCACACAACTACAGCGATTTTCTTCAAATTTGGAACAGGTTTCTAGCTAATTCCTCAGAGACGCAATTGATATTCGTTTAGCTAAAAAAATGGTAATCGTTACGAAAAAACTTATCCATCCGAAAATGGTTCTAAAGATTTTTTTTTAAATTATAAAAATTATTATTTGAAAAAACAGCTTAACAATTAATTTTTTTTTTAAATACTTTTTTTTCGGTGCAGCAAACTTTTTTTTTTTGGCTTATTTTATTCCTTAAAAAAATTATGTTGGTCTTGTCATCAATTTGAAATGACCTTCAATCTCAGCTTCTGCACAAAAATCTTAATGTTGTAAATTTGTTAACTCCCACTGTAAAAATAACACATCGACAGCTTCTCTTTTTAAGTGCAGAGTTGTTACCCTCAGAACCATTTTTTATATGCGCGCAATGACACGCACTTTAGGTTTTATTACTTTTTGTCTTAGTTTTTTTTTGTTTTGTTTTTTTGGGGTAAAACAAAGCCAATAAAACAAATCAACTTCCTCTCCAGTAGCTTGTTGTAGAATCATAAGAACTATGGAAAAAAGGCGCGTTACGATTGCGATGCTCAGTGAATACTAAAGAAAGAACACTTAACAAAACGCTTCTAAATTTAGACAGAATAATATGTATTATCTCTCGATTCATTCGAGTTTTCAAGACGCTTGTCGTTTCAACGTCGTCGTCGACGCACGACGACATTGAATTACTGGAAATGGAAACAAAACAAAAAAAAAACAGAAAATCTATAAAATGATAAAAAACATTCAGTCTTTGATGATTGTCTGATGATGGGATTGCATTGCAATTGAGAGAGGTTCGCTGCTTTTACAAACATACATACCTACATATGCATATGTATCTACGTATGAATTCCCATCCTTTTTATTTATGTATGTAAACGATAAAATGAGTGCAGCTCAGCTCGCTGGTTTTATGATATAGACTTGGTGAGACGATTGCTCATGCCTGCCAACCATAATGTATGGGCAGAGTATCTTGATAAGGTTTGTCTTGCCACAGCTCGACAATATGTAAAGCGTCATATCCTAAACCATTTTCAGTTCATCACAATGATTAATTTCAAAATAATGCTGCTGAATAATCTTTATTTTAATGAGTAAACAAAATTTTAACTTTCTTATCATTTCTAAAATAGCCGTTTTTTATTGAGATTTTATAAATTGTACCTAAATTTGTCAAAAAAAAATTACTTAAATTACGTGTTAAATGAACCAAATATGTTTAATTTTTTTTACCAAAAAATAAATTAAAATATGAATGACTCACAAACTTCAGATTTTAAAATGAGATGTGTCATAAGTTGAAACATTCAGTTTAACCAATTTCAGCAAATAAAAACTAAAAATTTTTTTTGTTTAAATCTTCTTCTTATTTACCGTCCCTAGCTAAGTCTTATTCGAACGGTACGGCAAAATACTATACATAAGTTCAGTTAAGCAGTTCAATATTTTTGAAGGCAACTTACTCAGAGCCACATATACTCAGATCAATAAACAAAGGCCATGAAAAACTATGTGGCAGTAACATTAAAGTTTATTTTCACTTTTTTCGAAAACTAATATTCAAAAAATTGCGGATTTTTTATTAATTTTCATTATAATTATTATTATTATTTTCTTCTCATTAATTAAAAAACTGCGATTCATATCAAAATACGTTCCTTTATGTTGGAATTTGCGGTTTGAAACTAAAACTTTATCATGTGGTTGTACAGATATGGATTGCTGTAGTGATATCGTTATATAGAGGGAGATGCATTCAGATTTTATCGCGGTCTTAGCGCAAGACCTCTTAATCCTGTTTTGTTAAAAAAAACTCAATTTATACTTTTGGGAGTACAAAAGTGACTCTGATCCGTATCGACTTATTTTCATTAGATAATAAACTCGGCTGTAGCAATATACTCCATAATGTAATTTTTTCATGATTACAGATGTTTTAGAAATTCTCATTCGGTTTTTTAGGTGTTTTATGATTCAATGTAAAAATAAAACTTTTCAAATTTAAATAAATTATGATTTCAGTTCATCCCTCCATTGGTGAAATTATCTCAAAACTAAAAAAGAAAGTATAAAGTATTCCTATTTATGCTTTGAGTTATTTAAATTAAACCTGAATAAACTAGATATCTGACAAATATAAATATTTGATGAACTCAAAAATACGCTTTAAAAGGAAATGCAAATCTTCCATTTTTTTTTGAATTTTTTAGCTTGTTTATTTCTTGCCTTTGAAGAGTATGTAATTGTACCTTAAACACATATTTGAAACAAAATAAAAACTAGATATACTTTTCTTCTTCACATAGTTATTCTTCGAAAATACTGCAAAAAATATCATTCCCGTAATTTTATAGCTACTGTAGTTTCCTGGTATAATTCCCTTAATTTCTAATCTAAAAAATTCACCCCTGTTCTAAACAATAATACTTTATTTCAGCTGCCCTAGAAAATTAATTTACTCATTTTTACTTGCGACTATTAGGTACTATATGGCAATTTTTGGATTCGTGCAAAAAATCGAACTCGATGATAGAGAACGTGAAAAAAGTGGGTCCTGCAATTCTTTCTGTCTGTTTGTCTGTCTGTACCTCAACCTACAGCCTAAACTACTGAAGCGATTTTCTTCTTTCGATACTTGCCATAGAACTGGATTTTTGGTTTTCGGTTTTTTCGTAAACTATTGAACGGATTTCGATGAAAATTTTTACTTTTTTTAGCAATAAATATTTGTTTTTAATTTAGTTTAAAGTGTATGTTATCAAATACTAAAAATGTGCATACCAACTTTTTTATAAAAATACTTAAAAAATTATATATGTATGTATGTATGTATGTAATTAAAAAAATTATTTTTTGAAAAAAACAGCTCTAATGATTTTTGAATTTTTTTTTCAAAAATTTGTATTTTTATGATACATAAGATAGCATCTTCAGTTTTAAGATTAAACTTCTTGTTTGGTTTATTTTATCAATTCAAATAATGAATTTCAGACTATTTATAATAATATAATATGTAATTTGTTTTTATACTCAGACTTTAAAACCAAGATGTTATCGCTCATAGAAGCAAGTACGTGCGACTCAGTCGTGAATTTTATTTTATTATGTTTAGGAATTCAGTTTGGTATCTTTATCTGATTGTTATCTTTATCTAACAATAAGGAATGCAATACGGTCGAAACCAACAGCAGTAAATGTTTAAATATTTCCATTACATATTTTCATTAATTTGTTAGTTTTAAAGACAATATGCAAATATTTAGAAAAAAAAAACTTAATCAAAATTATTTGCACGAATGAAATATTATTCCAACACGTTTTCTCTCTTTTCTTTCTTTTATAAACAAAACAAATGATAAGCAAACAAAAAATCACTAAACCGGCCTCTTGGCATTCATCAATCCTACAATGTTGTTATAGTCTCGAAGTCTGTTTGTAATTCACACACAAAACTTTAAAACCCGAAGAACTGCATTAATTTGTCAACATTGCTGATTGAAAAAAATGCATTTAGATGAGATAAGATGGACGGTACATGTCGCCGATATAACATTTTTTTATCAAGCACCCCATCACGATCCATCTACAACAATGTTTAATGCACAACGCAAGCCAGCAGCTTCTTCTTCTTTCTACATAAACACTATTCACCAGAAGATGTTATTCTTTCATCTTCTCGAAAAGAGTAGCCCCCGAAGAGAAGTCATTCCGATTTGAGAGCCTTTTCCAATAAAGCAAATAAATACCACTCAATCAATTCTAAATTCCAAGTGACTTAAGATATCTATACAATCCCAAGAGTCATTCGCCTTTTGTTTACTTTTTTTTTTTTTTTTATTCGACACTCCGATCCTCATCTACTAGCAAATATTTTTCTAATAATAATTATCGCGACCAAGGCACGATTTTCAGTTTTAACTACTTCATGTGGTTCGTATAGATGCGTTGGCTAGCTGGCTGGCTGGATGGATTAAAATCTATTTGAACGAATGAACACGACGGAAGATGATTAATCTGTGGATACTGGTTTTTCGGTTTAACTGTATCGTTTAGCCTAGTGAATTTTTCAAGCGTACCAATACCGTTAGTCGCATTTAAACGTAGCCCCATTAAAATCAAAAATCAACCATGCTGCAATCCGCACTTTGAAGTAGATTGGCGCGGCGCAGCGGCACACACCACAGCGTGCCTCATCACCACAACCGATGCTGTTGTCCGAGTCTCAATAGCATAAACTTGAAGTTAACAGTGAAGAAGAAAGTTGTACAGCGGGAAATGTATGGTTCTTTTTTTTTTTAAGTTAAAGCACTTTCTAACTAAAAAAAATATGAGTAGTTTATATTCATAAAAAAATTTAACAACCAAAACTCTGCGTTTATCAAAAACCAAAGCAGCTGTCTCTTTATTTCTCTAATATTTTAAAAATGTAACAAAATCAAACATTTCTCATTTTAACATTGACAATCTTTTATTGTTTCAGAGTTGTGACCGGCTATCTTCTTATTGAAAAGTAATTAATCAAGAGAATCGAGTAACATAAAGCAAAAGCAAGAAAAAAAAACAAATTCAACCACAAAACAAAAGCGACAATGAACGGCACTGGGTATGAACTAAATGGATCCAATGGCGATATCATTGCACAGAACCAACAAAAAGGTTGGTGGACTATTGGTCTGATTAATGGCCAGCACAAGTACATGACAGCCGAGACATTTGGCTTTAAATTGAATGCAAATGGAGCAAGTCTAAAGAAGAAACAATTGTGGACGTTGGAGCCCTCCAATACTGGAGAAAGTGAGTTCAAATGTAAAACAAGGATTTTTTTTATTACTTATACCTTCTCTTTTTCTTATAATATAATAATTGTAAGCTTAAGGCACTTTATATAATGCTATCTACTTATAGAAACTCCTTCAATCACGATTTTGTGGAAATTGCAAAATTTTCCATTTCCCAACTTTTTCTTAATACTGCATCCTCATCATCACCGTCATCTTCAACTCCCTTGTCTGCACTGTGTTCTTCTACTTCTATGATGAAAGTAAATTGCCCAATCAGTGTAAATGATTTTTATTTGTTGGCTGTGCTGCGGGTGATGGAAATACAATGTCAAGCTGAATTGTAAGACAAAAGACTTATGACTAGGTCAGCCAAGAATATAGTAATCGATTTTTATGAAGACACTTTGTTTTTGTCTTTCTTTTTTCATTAATGCTGGTGCTGTGTTAGTCTTGATATATTGATAGTTGAATGACCTAAGAGTCTGGGAGTGAACGGCTCTGGCAGCAGCGAGTTGAACCGTTTTTTTTCCATTGTATTTATTAACCAATCAATTTCTCAGTTCTTAAATGATAGATTGAAACATTAATCACTATACTTGGTATTAATAGTCAATTTATATTCCATTTACATTTTTTCTCATTTGCTACTGTACTATAAGATAGATTTTGTATTTTTGCATTTGAAAGTTAAATGATTGATCCAAAGTAGATTATATTGTGAACAAATTCAAATTTGCAAAAGCAAATCTGAAAGCTTTTCTTTAGTTTGGAGATAATTAAGAGAAGGGTGGAATTATTTTGATACATAATAGGATTTAATTGTTTGAATAGGTGATTATATGATTTGTTAAGTTTCATATATTGAATATTTCCGGTAACTTTGTGGACCTGTTTGTAAGGAAAGCAAGTTCTAAAATTTATTTAAATTATCAATGACTGATTCTACCTACACCTGCTCAAACTACAAATTAGTGTCGTCCACAGAACAGTTGAAGCAGATAAAGTTTATCCTGCAAATAAATTGATCTTCCCCTAACTCCAGAATCCATTTTTTATTAGTTTCGGATTAATCACCTTAAAACTCGCAGGAGAAAAAAATATTTTGTTTCGCTTATTCCATGCCAACATACTCATATTTGGTGAGTTAAATCGGCTTCAACTTTAATCACTGCAGCATTAAAATCGGTATTCGACTTTTTTCAATTTGAATGTGGAAAGCAGTCCATTTATAGCGGTCGTCTTTTAATTACCAAATCAAATTTTTCCTGATTGTACATTAAGCTTTGTTATTCTTGTTTTAATGTGTTTTATTACGAATTTTTGTGGTCATATCTCTTATACCTAATAACATATTTTAATAAAAATCTTTGGTGCTCTTTACATAAGGCTTAAATTAGAAACTGTAATTATGGGTTTTAATTACATATGTATGTTATATTCAGTTCCTACTTCTAATTGGAATGATATCAACATTATAAATGCAGATCGTTGAAAATAAGCAATAAATCTCCGATGGATATGTAATTTTCTTGTCTTATGATTTTTTCCCTGCCTTTGCGGTAGTTTATTAAATTTGTAAAAAATAACTATTGATATGCCAACCGAACTAAACTTAAAATATAACACCTGAAAACACTTAAACACATAAAATTAACATTCAAAGAATTGGCCAACAGAAAGAATTCTGATTCCGACAACTTGGTCTGATTGGCAACTTAACTTAACATGATAAACCGTTTTTCCCCCTTAAACGAAGGGCCTTTAAATTAAATATTTTGAAACCAAAACCATATTCTTTGTAGGAGCAAGTTTATTATCCATTAATCTTTTAAAAGTCTTCCAGTTTTGGTTCTGTCCAAAGCATTATCTGTGTCGAACTCTGTAGGCTTTTGATTTATCTATGAAAATTGTTAGGAAGGCTTCTTCTACAATGACAATTTATACTCTTTTGTCATATAAAACATATTCCTAAACGCAAGACCTTCCCAAATTATGCTAAGCAAACAGTTCCAAAATGGATAAATAAAAGTCCTTGCTCAGCGGTGGCTTAAAATGCAAATTATTGAGCAAATTCAAAGGTATTCAAGCAAATGTTTAAATTATGATGCGCAGTTTACTTTCTTCTTCGGAAAACTTGCATTTGGCCATTGATTAATAGCCTCCAAATTCAGGTATTAACTTAACAACCGAGCCAACTTAAATCGCTCTGGGCAATTAATCACAGACTTAATCTTTTCGCATCATTAATCCTTTATCTTAAGTAGACAATTTACGTCATGTAATTGAGTTGATTTGTTAAAAATATTCCTGCAATATAATTGATTATATTTCATAAATAAAACTATACAAAAAAATGTTTACAATGTACATAACCATAATGCAACTCAACTACCACACCATTTTTCATAACGATTGCATTCATTAACAATACCTCTAATGTCTAAATATTGTATTCCTAATCTGCCACAAGCAATAACTCATTAATTGTATTCCTATCAGCAGCGTACTGCCCCAGTTATAATAATTGTGTTCTTGTTTTATACTGTACGTACAAGCAAAAAAAAACTATAAATTTACAGAAACATGTATGTAAATGATCCTTTTTCGTTGCTGTCCATTTTTATAAATGGCAAAAGTATTTTATATCACTGAATGGAGTTCGATCTCGACGTGAATCTTCTCAATTAAACAACTATTTGAACAGGAAGTTTATTTATTGGAAAAATAACTCTCTTGAAAGGAGAGGAGAATGTGACAGTGGCATTTTGACCAATCTGTAAGGAATATACGGTTTTTACTTATGAAGTGCCAATTATAGTGCATGCATTTATTTGTAACCAGCTAAGAACAATCTTGAATCATGTAGATCGTTTTCTATGTCAACTAACCTCTGCTCTACAACTATTATATTCTTCTCTATTAACAGGTGTTATCTACCTTCGATCTCATCTGAATAAATATCTCTCGGTCGACTCATTCGGCAATGTGCTTTGTGAGACTGAGGAACGCGATGCTGGAAGCCGATTTCAAATTAGTATAAGTGAGGATAATACCGGCAGATGGGCGCTTAAAAATGAGTCGCGCGGCTACTTCTTAGGTGGTACTCCAGACAAGCTCGTATGCACGGCAAAGACTCCGTCCAATGGAGAATTCTGGACAGTGCATTTGGCGGCAAGACCTCAGGTGAATCTGCGCTCAATTGGAAGAAAACGGTTCGCACACTTGTCCGAGACACAAGATGAGATTCATGTGGACGCAAACATTCCATGGGGTGAGGATACTCTGTTCACCTTGGAGTTCCGTGCCGATGAGGGGGGTCGCTATGCGCTACATACATGCAACAATAAGTGCGTTTGTGGCTCTTATAAGTAATGCTTGGTAAATAATGTGTATTTTTTCCATAGGTATTTGAATGCCAACGGAAAACTCCAGGTGCAATGCAACGAAGATTGTTTATTTAGCGCTGAGTACCATGGAGGACATTTGGCTCTAAGGGATAGGTAAATATCAGTTGAGATTTGCATTAAGAGAAATACAATCATCATTTTGTTTTTTGTTTTTCTTCTTTCTTTTCAGACAAAGTCAATATCTTTCGCCAATTGGTTCGAAGGCTGTACTAAAGTCTCGCTCGTCGACTGTTACCCGCGATGAATTGTTCTCTTTGGAGGATTCTCTGCCACAAGCATCATTTATTGCTGGATTAAATACACGCTATGTTTCTGTGAAACAAGGTGTTGATGTGACCGCTAATCAGGATGAAGTTGGTGAGAATGAGACATTCCAATTGGAATTCGACTGGTCAGCACATCGCTGGGCATTGCGCACTACACAAGATCGGTATTGGTGTTTATCTACTGGTGGGGGAATACAAGCAACCGGCAATAGACGATGTGCCGATGCACTATTTGAACTCATTTGGCATGGCGATGGATCTCTTTCATTTAGGGCTAACAATGGAAAGTTTTTGGCAACAAAACGCTCTGGTCATTTGTTTGCAACCTCAGAAGCAATTGAGGAAATTACAAAATTCTATTTTTATCTTATTAACAGGTGAGAAAGACATTTGTCTTATAATCAATAACTTTTTTTATTGAGTTAAAATTCATTTTTTAAAAATGGACTAGCGATTTTAAATTAGAGTACATAACGAGCCCAGCTAAGAGGCTCTTTTTTTAATATCTCGGACACTGAGTAACTTCTTTCCATAATAAAGAACCTAAATAAATTACCATAACCTAATATGGAAAAGGTGTGTACTCCGTACATCTTTAGACCAACTCCCATATTTCCCATAACGTGTTCTGCCCAGTCCCAGTCCCATTTCAATTTTGATTCATCAATTGACATTTTCAAAATCCTTCTAGCATTGTTCACAGTGTGTTAAAATCCATGATTTTTCCAACGCGTATATCCTAAATTGTGCATACACAATTTATAAATCTTTAACAGCTTTTTTAAATTCCCTTTCTAAAAATTTAATCCATTTGAATCGGATTCTGGTAGTTATCAATGAAATGGATTTTTGGATTTTGAAGTGTGTGCGCACTTTGTAAATGAACGCATCTAAAAACCTACATACTTATGTTTCGGTTTTATATACATACATACATACCTGTAAAATGTTATGTTTTCTTTTGTATCAACAGCTACAGAATTTAAAGAAATTGAAATTTCAACTCAAGCTCAAAATACAAATTCATGTAAACATAAACACTTTCATACTTTATTTATTTTTTTCTCAGACCAATTCTAGTACTTAAATGCGAACAAGGTTTCGTCGGCTATAGAACACCTGGCAATCTTAAACTAGAATGCAATAAAGCAACATACGAGACAATTTTAGTTGAGCGAGCACAGAAGGGTTTAGTGCATCTGAAGGCACACAGCGGCAAATACTGGAGAATTGATGGAGATGGTATCTCAGTCGACTCTGACATTCCTGTCGATGGTTTCTATTTAGAACTCAGAGAACCAACAAGGATTTGCATTCGGTAAGATTAGTTTTCATTTTTTTTTAAACTTATATTTAATGTTATTAAATAAATTATTTTACATTAAAGAACACTGGATGGAAAATACCTTGGTGCTACCAAAAATGGTGCATTTAAATTAGTTGAAGATGGCACCGACTCAGCCACACAGTGGGAATTCTAAACTCCAAAATCAGCCAATGCCCTTTTCCGAGAGTCATTAGATCGAAGAAGAAAAATTTCCTTTATTTGAACAGGAATTTCTTTGATTAGTAATTTACACTAAACGATTCTTATAGTAATTATATAATCATTAATATCATAATAATTTCACGAGCATTAAGAGGATACCCTTGCAATATATTTAGAAGAAAAATATAATAATTTTAAAAGAAATTAAAAAAAAACATAATAATTTTATCTCTATTTTATATATTTTTATACAAGAAAAGAGAAAAAAAAAAACATCCGCACAACAGATTAACTAGAAGGAAAACAAAAAATAAAAAAAAGAAATAGAATTTTATACATTTATACGATAATTTAATTATAAAAAAGCACTAGGAAACTCAAATACTACTACTCCATTGCCAAATACTGAGAGTAGAAAAACAAAAACAAAAAAAAGCAACTCATATAAGAAAACTAAATTTTCTTTTTTTATTTATATTCAATAAAAATATCTCTTTCTCTAGTTACTTATTTGAAAATTTTATCAAAACTTTTAAATGCATGCAAAATAATTAATTATACATAAAAAAGGAAGAAAAAAAAAAAAACAATGAAGTGGGAGAAAATAAATATTTTAAATTAAAATCTAAGAGAAATATAATTACTTAATGTCTGGTAAATTTTTTATTTGCATAAAGCCGGGCGCCTCCGCTGTTTTTTTTAATTATAAATTTTTATATGCGTCGAAAATATTTTTTACTACTCACTCACACACACACATTGTATTCCTATAAATTTAGAGACGATACAAAAAATAAAATAAAAATACATTTTAAGATAGATCAAACTTCTAACCACAATCTTTTTCCTTTTTAGTTATATTTTACAATTTTTTTGTTTGTGTATTTTTTGTTTACATTTACATTTTTAATAAAAATAAATATTTTTGTTATATTTACACCTCCTTAATAATTTTATTGTGCAAAAAAAAAAAGCATTTTATTCTCTTTCGAAATTATTTATATACATAATTATATATTTATGGATAAATAACTTTTTTTTAGAATTTTATTTTAATTTTTATGTGCATTTTATCACAAAAAAGAATGAAATTAATTTATATAAACGTAAATATAGTTGATATCAATAAAATAAAAATACTTATTGTATAATTATCCCCATATCTATTGATGTTTTATTTTAAGGTTTAATTTGAAGGCGCAATTGAAAGTTTTGTTTTCTCTTATTCACTCCTGTCCATATACTCTAGTACAGTATGACGACCTTTTTTGTTGGAAACATTCAAAAACCTGAAAGTATTTTTCGATTTCTGAATGCATTTTGAAATACACTCTAAACGCAAAAAGTAACACAATTTTACCAACGTATGCTTAGTAAGTAAGTTCAGAAGCGAATTTTCTCTAGTTTTCGTTAACAACTAAACATCTGCAACGAATGGCTTGAAACCACTTCCAAGCCGTTCTATATTTTTTCAAATACACTATTCACTGTATTCACATCTTTCAAAACAAATCAAATGAATCATCAACTCAAACCAAAACAATAGAATCGTGTATTTACTTGAAACGAATACACCATTTGATTTTTTTCTCAAATGCATCGAATACAGCGAGTTTATATCGAACACATCGAATACACCGAATCAAATACAACAAATTAATTTAATTTGAATTTATATATTTGTAAATGTTTTCATTGATTTTTTCGTTGTTTTTTTATTATTTTTTTATTTTTTTATTTTCTTAGCTATACGAAAAATTTGAAATTCTAACAGCTAATTTTTTGGTAAAAAATTCAAACCTCTATGTTACCGTTAAGCGAAGATATTAAGCTAAACGTTTTGAATTTTCAAATGTTTTTAAACTGTTTTTCAAGTTTTTTTTTTAAATATTTTCTAAACGTGTTGACATAAAAATCTGAAATTTTAACACAACATGTAATTTATTCTATAAAAAATAATAAAAAAAATAATTAAAATTATAAAAAATCACCAAGTACCGTTATTTGCATAGAATCGATTAAAAACCACACAACTCTTTATTGCTTGAATGTAGTGTGTTAAATTTTTCATATATCGCATCTGTGTAAAAAATCCTATTTTTTGATATCTCATTTGTAATTTTACGTGCCATACAAGCGTCACAATCATAAAATAAGTTTAAATTATGAATACACTAGAATTAAATTAGAAATTTTTTCCCGGTTCGTCGCTGCGACCATCTACCATTTAAGAAGTAAAGCTTAGAAGAGAAAAAAAACTAGTGTATTTGATTTTATACTCGGTACATTCGGTGTATTCGATGTGTTTATAATATGTTAGGCTTGTTCTGTTCTATTTGATTCAAGCATTCAAGCCCATGATAGAAACCAAATACTGTATTCGTTCTGTTATAAATAGATCGAATCGTGTGCAGTATTTGTTTTCAAGAATAGTGTATTCATTTTTAGTGTACACTACTTTCTATGAATGCAACGAACAGAATACACTGAAGTACTGTGCTTGGTCAGAGAAGGCAAATGAATGTATTCATGCAGACCTCTATTAACAACAATCAAAAAACGAGAGGAAGACCTTAAATAGTACGTTTGAGTGATTAAACACGTATATTATGTCTGAAAGCATTAACTTTATACTAAACTAATGGGGTTTTCAATTTGCAATCTGGAAGTAGTAAAAAACATTCTGAATGCGTTCAATTGGACAAAAGTGACAGTTCTGATTCTGAAAAAGAAGAGAATTTCTCTTCTGGATTTGAAATCAGAAGCAAAAGCAGATTCACTCACACATTCAAACCAACTCCGGATTGCCAATTGAAAACGCCATTATGTGGGATGCTCCCAAACGCAAGCAACACTTTAGATATCATTACAGAAAAAAACGGTTTTTATTCAAATTTATGATTTTTTTTCGTAAATGGCTATACCGTAGTTGGTCCGCTTTGATGTTTCCAAAAAATTGTAACGGCTTCTACGTTTGCATTATAACGATTCTCAAATGTTAGCAAAGTGTGGTTGATTTGCAAAGGAAATAAATTAGTTTAAGTAAATAAATGAAGGAGGGATATAAATTGAAGTTGATAAGTAAAGAAATTAATCTGATTGCGAGCTGTTGGTAAAATATTGCTTTGAATATTTCATTCCTAATATATGTAGCACATATGTATAGATTGTAGGTGGAGAAAGAAGAGACTTTTTCGTTTGACAACGGAAAGTTAAATGATAATGAATTTGTAAATAACTACTTTGTGTGAATTTAATAAAATAAAACGTATTTTAATTGTGGTTAGTTTTATTTTGAATGGAAAAAAATGTGAAAAAGTTTAGGCTGGATTTTTGGTAAAATTTAGCGAGACCGAGAGACAGTGGTACTAACTTTAGGGATGTCTATGTCTATGTCTCAATAATATCACAAGTTCGATTTTTACCAATCTAAAACATACCTTAGTAATTATAGACGCAAACTGATATTCGTAGGCAAAATCAGGCAGGCTGGCGAACTATTTTTTTTACGATTTTACTTCTTTCTATTTTACTAATTCTTACTACATTAAAGGTCAAAGGGACAGTTGAAAAGTAGAAAAGTAAAAAAGGATGTATTAAAACAAATAGACACACAACATATTTTTGCCTCTCTTCGTGGTACCCTTTCTATGTACATACATGTTCTATTCCTGAACTTTGTTGGCTCTAGGCTAGATCCAAAACTTGTGAACTAGATCCAAAACTTGTGAACTCAAGAAGAAGTTGTTGTCCATTAAACTTCTCACGCATTTAAAGAATAAGCTATTTTTTTTATAGTTTATTGATACAAATAAGTAATTCATTTATTGATGATTACTGCACAGGACTCAATGCGTGAGTATAGAAACTCTTTTCTTCTCCAAGACCTCTCTTAATTACGTGCGGAATCTTTTTTGGAACCATGCTATAAATACAAAATATCGAATTAGTAAAACGTAAGTTTGTACTTACATTGTAACTCAATTTTTATAAACCCACCTTATACAATCAATGATGGGGCAGACTGATACACAAAGAGTGCAACCAGTACAATCATCGTTCACATGAGGAATATGAGTCTCGGGATCAAAGGTTATAGCTTGATAACCCGAATCAGCACAGGTCATATAACACTTGCCACAATTAATGCAAAGATCCTGAAAAAAATATTAAATTGTTTAAAAAACTTACTATAGGAAGTTTTGTGAACAGCGAAGTAAACGTTTTGGTACAAAAATAGCTTACATCATCTATTAGAGCAACGGCTTGCTTTGTATTGTCTAAGCTCTTATAGGTTCCTATGTGAGGTAACGCACGTCCTATGATTTCGTTTACTGTTGGGGCAGGCTTTGTTTGTAGTCCACCATTTATGGATGTCACGTCATTATCGTTTAGCATCCACATTGGACCCTTTTCTTGGCGGATATTGTGCATAATTTCTTCGCGTTGTTCTTTAGCAGGGCCCAAGAACCCTAAAGTCTGTAAAATTAAGAGATATTTCATCATCTTGAAGCTTAAAGTCTATCTAATTAATTATTCACAGAGCCAGTTTTTTTTTAATGTGGATTAAAGTTAAATCGACATTGAGTTAACTTTGTTTTATATAAACAATATGCTTTTAGATGTTTTATAGTTTGGGTATGTTACCACTTGCATAGATTTATCTAAATAATTTCTTTCTCATCACTGAAAAACTGGGCCTTAAGATCTTAAAGCAAGAAGTCTTTGATAGTATACTTTTTGTTTCTTACCTTATTGCCTTCACCCGTTAAATGAAGCACCGGTCTGCCCTTTTGATGTTTCACAACCGGTGGTGACTGACCATCCCAAAATTGTGAATTTTTCGGTGGTGGGTTGGACTTTAAGTAGAGCAGAGCCTTAAGTCCAACACAATAGTCTTCAATCAGACTATAATCTTGATTTTGAACAGATGAACAGATTTGAAGAACACTTGCACCACAGTGAAGAAACTGCAGTGCAACTTCAGCTGAGTCAATTCCACCCGTACCTAGAATGGGAAAGCCAGGCAATTTGTTGGCTATCGTCGAAATTGCTCTCAGTGCCATGGGACGTGTTGCATTTCCAGAAACTCCACCGTAAGTTGTCTTTTTATCAGCACCTACAGCAGGCCAAGGAGTAGCATCAGCTTTGAGACTCATAAGTCCTTGAACAGTATTGATAGCTGTAACTCCGTCAGCATTGCCGCGCTTAGCTGCCATTGCAATTGATACTATATCCGTTATATTCGGTGTAAGTTTAACGAAGAATGGAATTTTAACCGTTTTTCTAACCCATTTAGAAATGTTTTCCACCAAAACAGGATCTTGCCCACATGCCAGGCCCATTCCAGACTCACCCATACCATGTGGACATGAGAGATTCAACTCAAGGGCATCTGATCCACAAGCTTCTGCCTTAGATGCCATTTCAATCCAATCAGCCTCGTTATAGGAACACATGATGCTAGCAATTATTATTTTTTCGGGGAAGTCCTTCTTTAGCTCAGCAATCGATCGGAACCAATATTCGGAACGTTTCTCGGAAATCAATTCAATATTAAGAAAAGAACCTTGTTGGGGTCCATAATTATGGCCAGAAGTTGCACCTCGAACGATTCTTGGAGAAACATTTGTCACCAAATCCTTATCTAGACCAAATGTTTTTGTAACAACGAATCCCCAGCCTTGTTCGAAGGCACGACGAATCATAGCAGCACTTGTTGTTGGAGGAGCCGAAGCTAAACCAAATGGATTCTCAAACTTAAGGCCGCACATTTCAACAGATATGTCAACTTTGTCAATACCGGTATAGAAAAGTGGCAACTCTGGAGGTGTTGTCAATGAAATTCCCTAAAGAGACCATCAGTTTGTAAACAAAAAAAAAACAGTAATTTTTGAACTAATGACATACCTGTAAGTAACAATGCATATGCCAGGCAGCAGTTTTTCCATCATTGACAGATTCAACGGTTGTATTAGCAACACCAGCCAAATCTCCACCGCAGAAAACGTTCTTCTGGGAACTTTGCATGGTGGTTAAGTCTATTTTAGGTAAGCTCCATTTGTCTAGCTCGATTGGACTTAAAGCACTTGTAACTATAGAAATAGAGAAATTTCATGAATGAAATGTTTGATAGAATGATTATTATTAAACTCTCACTCTCTGGATCATAAAGACCAGATCCAAAAGCAGAAATAATAAAGTTAGCTTTCAATCTGGTTGTTTGTTCCTTGTCTTCAACCCATTTATCATTTTCATCTTGCTCAGTGCGACAAAATTCCATTCCTGTAATCTGAAAATTAAATTTCAATAAAAATTCAGAAAAAAGTCTAGAAATGCGACAACTATGTATATCAAATCTTCATAATGTTTATCTCAGATTTAGTCTTAGTCCCAATCTTATTGCCAAAAGTGTACATTTTGTTTACCTTATTATCTTTCACAATGACCTTCATTGGCGACAAGTATGGCATAAATTCACATTTCTCCTCCCTTGCCAACTCAACCTCCTCTGGCACAGCTCGAATGCCTGTTGTTCCCTTGCGAAAAACGACAAACACTCTCTTAGCGCCACATCTTAATGCTGATGTTGCACAATCAAAGGCTGTATCGCCAGCACCCAAAACAATAACATTGCCATATAATTCAGGCAAAGCTTGACTTGCCTTGCAAGCACATAATCCCGGCTTACTTCCATTAGCCACAAGTGGAAGGAAACTTTTTGAAGTATAAAATCCATTGGATTCTTCAAGACCTTTGAAAATGGGATCGAGTTTTGGTTCTGGTAATCCAATTCCAAGGAATACTGCATCAACGCCTGATGAAAGAAGACCCTTCAAAGAAAAAAAAAAAAATTTTATAAAAAAGAAGATATTTCAAGAACTCTTATAGCCTACTGAAACGGTCAAGTCTTTGGTAGATAAAGAACGTCCGGTCTCGATCTTCACTCCTAAATCTTTAACTAGTTGAATTTCAAAATCAACAACTTCAACTGGGAGTCGGTATTGTGGGATTTCAGATGAGCTATAAAAACAGTATAACTAAAATGTCATAATAGGGGGAAAAAACCATGAATTTACCTTAAACCTCCTAAGTACGAACGCTTTTCATAGATGGTTATATCTTTGTATCCCAACCGTCCTAGAAATGTCGCACAAGACAGAGATGCTGGTCCTCCTCCTAATAGAGCAATTTTTTTGTTTGGCCGAGCCAAAGGCTTCTGCCCTGGTGGAACGATCTGTTTAACACCCATTTGCTTGAAGACATCTGTGGCATAGTGCTGCAAACCACCAATGTTGATTGGTCCCTCTTCAGAGGCCTGCAAGTTACAGCCACCGACACACAAATCGCTTGTTGGACAGACCATGCCACATGTGAGTCCAAGAGGATTATCGGAAAAGATTGCTTTGGCCGCTCCATAATAGTTCTATGAAGGATTCAACATGTTAACGAAATCATCCGAAATTTTTTTCTGTGAGAACCAGTCTACCTTATTGGCAATGCTTGTTATAAAGCTTTTAACATCCAATTGAGTAGGACAAGATTTTTGGCAAGGGGCATCTGCGCATTTTAAACATCTTGCAGCTTCTTTGAGAGCACCCCGTTCTGATAAAGTTGTATGCTTTATATCTTCAAAATTATTCTTCAATTTTACTGGTGCCTTTGATATTCAAATGAAAATACCGATGTTAGATGAGATAGATACCTAAGTTATGTAGCAAGCAACTTACCGCGCATGAGTGGTCTGAGTTTCTCTTCCATTGCTTTTTAATAACTTTAGTACTAGAAGTTGGAACAAGTGAACATTTGCTTTTCACACGAGGATTCAAACTCAACAAATTCTAGAAGAACAGAAATGCGCTAGATAAATATTTTGTTTAAGTAAAAAAGATAGTTAAAAAATCACCTCGATATCGGGAATGTCTTTGCTTAACAATGCTGGTGGACTCATTATTAGTTTTCAAAAATCCTAGAAAAAAAAATATTTTATTGAAAGTTTAAATGAAACAATAATAACTTATGCATATAATGCATGTAACGTAAATATGGATGGTTCAAATTATAGCTGCTTCAAAATCCTTGAGAATATCAAAAATTGTCTCCTGAGGCATTCGAAAAAATGCTCTAAGAATGAGTATGTGTTGACATTGTTCTTTAATAATTTCTTTTTTTAATAGAGTCTCTTTCAAATGTGGGAAGCTAGGACCCCATTTATGCAACAATTTTTTTTTGAAAAAAATCAACGTACTAGAATTCCTATGTTAAACAACAATTCTGACCTTGGATTTGAGTACAACTATGTAGGTAGGTAAATAAGAAAACTTCGAATCGTAAGAGAAACATAACTGATCACAAATTCGAAAAGAACCACATGTCAAAAAAACATCATGTAAGATGTAATAAAAGATCATTTATTACACAAATACTTTGTTAAAGATTGAAATTTTATTCACAATGTACATATATTCTCAGCATAGAGTAATAAATTATTGCCCTCAAGGTTATTAATAAACTCATATTAAAAAGTTCCAAAAAGCGTTCGAAATAATTAATTTTTAAAATGCCTTCAAATTATGCATCGGAGTATTACGAGGGTAAAATGGTACCAGTATATAAATAAAATTAATCATTGAATTAAATTAAAAAAATTTAAACAAAATCTAGGTGGGTCATTTTAGACCACCTTCCTCAATAACGCTTCTTTTAAAAAGGTTTTTATTTTCCGCTTTGATTTATTAAATCAAAAATAATAAAATCCCAATGATGGCAAATAAAATTTACAATGCTGTGTTATGATAATTTAATTCTGCGTTACAAAAATCTGATGTGGTAAATTAATGTTAATAAAAATAATATAAAAATATGGTAATAAATTCTCAAAGGCTGCAATAAAGTACTCGTAGCTGAAACTTAAAGTCAATTATGATGTTTACAAAATGTATACATCCCAACCTTTTATCATGCCGCTTGGTTATCATTATACGAACATCCCTACGTAAAAAGGTACTTCTGATTATTTTTTTTTTATCAATTCAAACAACGATTAATTATGTAATCTAATTAACACAAAAAAAATCACTTTCCTTACTTTCACGGTGAAGTGTGTAGTTACTTATCTGTTAAAATACCAAAGATAAGAAATGCGTAACATGTGGACAATTTTTTTTTTAATTTTAAATTTATTCTACTCGTAGGTGTGTTCATCGACGTAATAAAATAAAAAAATCAAGATTCTCTTATCAACACTACTAATAAATAAGTGCCAACTTATAGAGAGAGAGAGAGAGATTGGCAGGCCTGCATTCTTCATTGAAATAGTTGTTGCCTTGTTGGGTTGTCATGTCTACATTTGGTACAAGTTACTGTAAGGCGACATTAGTTAGTAAATGTTAATTTATGGTGCATTTGTCACATTTTGCCATTGTTGCCTTATAGGCAAATTACAAACTCGTTTTATTTTTTAATATTTTTTGGTAGAAAAGACATCAAATTCAGGAACATATACAGTTACTTTTTTTGGTGTCTACTAAAATATAACTTGAATTCGAAAAAAAACGTACAAAATAAAAAATTTAACTTTATGCAAATTAACGCCAACTAGGTCCAAAAATTAAGCACAGACATTAATCTGAGTATCGCTTTATCAGTCAAGGTTAAGTTTTTTTTTTTTTTAAATATTCCAACAAATGTTTTTTCTATATCTTATGATTAAATCAAACAAGTTCATGAACTTGTTTTACAAATTTATTTAGGCATAATATAATTGCCATAAGTGATTAACAAAATGGGTCACTAAAGTGTCTTCATATTGAATATCATAGCTTATAGTATCGGTACTAATATCTGTCAATTAACTACGAGAGTTGTATTAATCAAATTCCATTATAAAAAAAATGAAGATATTTATTGTTCATACACACTTGATTAACAAACATATTCAAAACTCAAAAGCTGACTTCATTAATTCGATCGATTGAAAGCTTTTTTTTATGTAGTGCAAAGAAAGCAAAAGTCTATTCAAAAATCAAACCTTAAATTGATATGGATGAGTTGTTGTTGTTCTATTGTTTTTATTAGTTAGATACACTCAACGACTTTTTGTTTTTATTTAATTTGAAAATTCACAGAAAGAATATTATAGTAGAACTTTTTAAGTAGATTGGTCTTCGCACTGGAAGCGCCAAACTGAAACTAAAGTACTAGCTTAGCATCGCAGAAACAAGTCGAAAGCAATAACTCAATATAGAGGTATTTTGTATCTTATCTAAGCTTCAAGTGAATATAGAAGTGCTGTTTATTATAATTTTTCCGATAGAAAGAGATAACAGAGGCATACTCTATTTTTCTAAAGAATTCAGAGATGTTAGATGGGTTCATTAGCTAGATTTAAGAATCGCTGCTAGAATCTTATCAAAGCAATAAAATCATTTATTACATATTTTGTTTTGATGTTTATAAAAATCATAAAATGTGCGTCAAGATAAATTTGAGATTAATGTTTTTTTTTTTTTAAGAGAGATATTATTGGGTTTTAATGAGCTCTTAAAACTTAGACTTAGTCTAGTTTAAACATAGGTACACATGAAGTGAAGTTTTAATATTAAAAATACTGTACCTGGATTCTTTCAATTCCTAGCTGAGCACTCTACTTTTGTACAAATTCGTAATAGAAAATTACAATTTTAAATTCAATTCAACAGACTATTTAAAATTTGTTCTTAGTGAACAAGTTAGAAATTCTTTAGAATTTTGAATAGGTTTCAGTCAGATTTGTTTAAATTTCTTCGTCTTTATCAAAAAAAAAAAAAAACAATTTAACAGATGAAAAGTAAATAAGTATCTAGATACATACATACATGTAACATTTGAAATAAAAATACTTTTTTAATTTTCAAAATTCCTCTTCAGATTCCAAATCAACTGAACAATTTATTAAATGTGTTATTTAATTTTTTTTGCTTTGGGAAGTACATACATATGTAACTAGGTACTTTTTTTTATTTTTTGGAAATAATATTCTTCAACTCTCTTGATTGGGACCACAACACTCCCACTCCGATTGTTCAGGTTGACCTCAAAAAATGTCGCAGGCCAACCGAAGCCAACTAAATGCATTTGCCGTTGCATTTGTTTGATCCGCGTTGCGTTGGAACGTAGGAATTTGAAAGATATGGCTAGAAATATCCCAACAAAATGAACAAAACAAAACACTCTATTCTTGACAAGTGATACTCTTGGATAATTTGTCAATTTCTCGCAAGATGTAGCAGCCCGTCAAAAAAATTTCTGTTCTTATGTGGATGAGGTTGGGAATCGAACCTAGATTTCCGACATAAGAATTTTACACATTTACCATTTTGTCACGAGCTGTTACTAAATAATTTAATAGAGAATCAAAAAAAGTATTCGTACATATTTATATGTATACTATATATGTATGTATGTAGGCACGAGTAAAAATCTACTGGGTCTACTTGACCTAAGAGTGAAATACGTAGGTACATATATGCATTTTTAACTGCCTCTAAAACATGCAAGCGCCACTTGAGTCGCGGTTTTTATCTACCGCGCCGTCCCTTGGGATTGGATTTAAGTACTTTGCGGATTCGAGTTGTGGGGTTCATTCGCTCTACTTAACACAACCATCTAAGTCGTTGGACCTTGAGTCCATTTTCAAGCATCCTAAAGTGTATACATATGTACATACATAGGTACATCTACATTTGACAATGATAAGTGTCTTATAAAGGGGCTCTTTAGTGACTCTAGAGAGGACTTTGGTACTGATTGGCTTCTTAAGAAATAGCGATCGGCAAAACTTGCCGATAGCACTTAGTGCCATTCTTCGTTTGATTTCAGCTCTGGTGCCATTGTTTGATTTAATAGCAACGCCTAGTAGACAAAGTCCTTAACTAAAGCTAAAATTATAGCTGTATATGGTGACGTACTGTTCAAGTCCAGTTAACTGTAGCTTAAAATAAATAAAAAAATTCACTGGCCTACTTCAAAATTAATTTATCTGTTTAAAAGTACAAATAATATAATGTTGACAAATCTACAACAAATATTTTTGAATGTCCACTAATATACTACTTTATGTTAATAATATATGCGAGTTTGATTAATTACCAATTGATCAAATTTGTTTTTTTTTTTTCTATAGAAAGTTAGAAATAAAATACGCGTCAGTTAAATTTCTACCGCTATCTTGTCTTGTTTTTGTGTTATTTTTACTGGCGACTATAGGTAGATACTATAGGGCAAGTTTTGGATTCGTGCAAAAAATCGAACTAGAGATATTATTCAGACCTAACATAACGATGATAGAGAAAGCGAAAAAAGCGGGTCCCGCAATTCTGTCTGTCTGTCTGTACCTCGACCTGTAGCCTAAACTACTGAAACGATTTTCTTCAAACTTTGGACATAAAGTTTTGGGGAGATTGCCTAGAGGGGAAATCTTTTTTCAAAATTTCAAATTTGTATTTTTATGATATATAAGATGTCATCTTCAGTTTTAAGATTAAACTTCTTGTTTGACTTATTCTATAAATTCAAATGATGAATTTCAGGCTTTTTCATATTTTTACTTGTGACAGTAATATACATATGTAAGTATAATTCTTTTCAAATAAATTTGTTTTTATACTCAAACTTTTAAACCAATATTTTATCGCTCATAGGAGCAAGCACGTGCGACCCAGTCATGCATTTTATTTTTATTAGATATTATGCAAAATAGAACATTATAAACCGAACTTGATCAAAAACATATCAAAATTTAATGTCGCGCAGCTATAGTAGGTTAACAGAGCTAGGTCAAATGCTTCCTTAATATATATTCCTTCATTACTCTAGTTTAACTTAAATATGCAGTTCGTTGATTGCAAATTTGTGCCTGACATTGTTTTATACCTCTTTAATTAAATTATTAATGTTTCAAACAAAACAAAAACGTAAAATACCGGAAATGTGATAGATATTTTTTTTGCAACTTCGCAGCTGATGCATTTGCATAGGTTTTTATTATCTAATTTTTGAAAACGAATTCATATTATACAAATAAATTTATTTATTTATACAACAAGTTCTTCAGTTGGTATTGTGATCTTAATTTTTTTTTTTGTAGAAAATAAAATTGACTTGATGCGCATCGCCGGCCGCGGTCATTTTGCAATAAATATTTGATTGCAATATCCAATTCGTTTCATAATATTTTGTGCAAATATACAGTTATTACTAGCAATTGTTGCCGTCCGTAAAATTTTTGAGCTTCATAATTTGAATTTAAACGGTTAGCATTTAAAAAATTATCAGGTAAATTAAGTGCTTATAAACAATTAAGAATAGGTAATGTCAAAAAGTGTCAAATTAATTTTTAATGTCGAGCTGAAATTTATGTGGTGCAAAAATAAAATATTGTATAATATTCTAACAAAAATGGAACTGGATTTAGTGTCGAACGCGAACAACTTTGTTTTTGATCATGTTTAATCTAATATTCGAACTTGTGTTGTATTCGCTATCCAAAATCTTAGTCAACAAATCTATGGTCAGTGTTTAAAGTTAACGGAATTATTCCAACCGATCGAAAAGTAGATAGGCAGATGCAGTTAACATCGGTGACAAATTAGATATTCTGGTTCTATGATTTCTATGTGTTTTTTGCCGAGTGGTGTCAGGTTTGGGAAACCACCAAAAGGAAAGGGATAAAAATGTCTGAATTGAAATGCTTATGACTTAATTGTTTGCTGTTTCTTCTTCTCGAATTCATTATGACAACTTTCATATTGTCGTGCTATGTTTTCTATATTTTAAAAGGTTTTTAATAAGCTTTTATGAGAGGGTAAAATCTTATTATAATGAAAATTTTAATCCTGAACAATTTGACATTAACTTATTGCTGACAATCACGTACTATATTTTCTATGTTTTTGTGTTGAATCCAGCTTTATTCATTTATATTAAGCCAAATAAAAAAATGAAACAAAAAATATCAAACATCTTACGGCAAAATTTAAATTGTTATATCAATTTCAATACTGACTAAAGATAAATTATCCATAAACTATTTAGCTTCGCTTAGTTAACACCAAGTAAGCAAACATCTGAATTCACTAGCCAAAATATCTAAATCTCGACACTAGAAACAAAATTTTCGAGTCCATATCACTATTCAAATTTTGCATAAAATCTTTTTATTAATTTCAGATCTAAACTCACCATTTTAAAACAAACTACCACAATATGGGAAATCGAATCACGAGAATCAGCAGAAGGACATTCAAAATAAAAAAGAAGAAGAAGTCCAAACAAAATGATGAAAGTGGAATTACAAATAACAAGGAACCAGAATGCGATTGCAGCATGTTTCCTGCTACCAAAACTACTCCAATTTGTATTAAATGTGTGTCTGGAATTATGCAAGAACTAGAAGAAAATCGTTTAAATGCAAGAGGCCATTGGAGGATCATAGAAAATTCAACTTCTCGCCCAATCTGTGGTTCTCAATTTGATGCTAAAAAATTTGATGAGATTCTTAAAATGAACACAAAATTTTCCTCAGAATTCGATGAGCCATCCGAAAATGATGATTCTCCCGAGTTCGAGGATACACACTCGGATTCTTTTCCATCGGAGATTTTAGAAATAAATTTTAAAAAACCACCAGAAACTATAAACGACTGTGATAATCAATCGAATAATTCATACGCTTCTATATTTGAATTGTTTGAAAAACTGGAATACGATGCCAAGTTGAATTCAGTTGATCTGGATGAAATGTTTTTTTACCCTGCATTTGGCGATGGTATTGAATGCGATGAAAGCAAGAAGACAAAATTTAATTTCAATTTCAATAATTTAAGTTCCTCGTCAATAAATGTTAAAAAGGATTTGGATAAAACAAAACAAAATGATGGTAAATCATTTGATGAAACACATCTCTATGACACAGTAGCCAGCTCTGAAGAAATAAGTGATGTTATGATTGACAAACTTTCAAAAAATACCTCATTGAGCGCCCGAAGGCTAAAATCTTGCAAACCTGATGACTTAAAATGTCATGGTAAAAAACATAAAGCTAGTAAATCAAAAAAATTGGTGCGTAATGGGACACAATGTCATACAATACAACCTATCCCATTTAATGCTACGCAATTTGACACCAAACAAATCGATGACGCAGAATTTGTAGGAATATTATTTAACGATTCACAATTCGATGCTAAATATTTTGATGCCACTCAATTTGATGTTACACCATATTTTGACAACCAAATTAAAAAATCCCAAATCAGTGCTTCAAAACTCAATTCAGCGCGACAGTTTAGTGAAATTCATCCATATAATGAATCACAATTCCATGCTTCACATTTTAATGCCTTAAAATGCGATGGTATCAAGAATGATAGTGAGTTGTTTAAGACGACAGAAAATCAATGTGATGATGCTAAGATTGTTTCTACATTACTCAATGCCGAAAGGTCTGATGTCAAGGAATTCGAAGCGGCATTAATTCGCACAGCTGAGTATGTAGCTTCACATTTTGGTTCTGATCGGATGAATGATAAACAAAACAGCAGAAAGGATTTTATAACCGCACCATTCTACCCAACCCAATTTAATGGTTCACAGTTTGATGCGAAACAATTTGATGTGTCACAGTTTTCGTCAAAACACTTCGATATTTCAGGCTCAACACAATTTTGTGCTTCCCAATTTGATGCAAAGGCATTCGATGTTCAAAAATTCGGACATTTTCACAGAAATCTACTTAAAAACCTCAAATTTTGACAAATCCCAAATAATTCGTTATGAATGTTTTGATATCAATCAGTTTGATGCCAAATTTTTTAATGCCACTGCTAAATTTGATTCAAGGAGAGTGTATGCCACATAAAAGTCAGCATTTAGTATTAAAATACTTTAAATAGATTTGGGAAGAATAAGTTAAGTGTGTTTGAGAAGAGAAGAGAATCTATAACATATTGTAGAATAAGTTTTTTTAATGTACATAGTTTAAGCCCGTTATTCACCGAAAGCTCGTATGCTAGAGAGACTCATAACTCAAAAAATCCTCATACAATATTTCATTTTCATGAAGTAATTAATGAGTATGTTTTGAGTTACTCTTAAACTTAAGAGTGACTTAAAAAACAGTCAAAAAGAGAAGTGAAAATTGGACTTTTTTTTATTGATCATTACGAATTAAATAATAAAGGTTTTCTATATTATTTTTTTACTAAGTCAATGTTATTGTTTTAAATTAGAATACCTATAGAAAATATAATTGCGCATTTATTAAGTCTTCATTAGTCTTCATTTTGGACCAATTTCATCAGAGATACATTTTTGAGAGTTATATTAATTGTTTAAGATTCCATTAATTGCACCAAAAAGTAAAGTCTTTCTTATAATAAGCTGAAAAAAGAAAATTTGTTAAATAAATATAATCTAGGTGTATGTTTACTTTATTATTTACAGAATTAAATATTGTAAATTATGTATTTACATAATATATTGATGTGATATGTAAATATTTGTATTTAATTTACTTTGAAAGTAGAAATAAAACAATGTAATGTCGTTTTCAATTGGCAATCTGGAAGCAGAAAAAAGCATTCTGAATGCGTTCAATTGGGCAAAAGTGACAGTTCTGATTCTAAAAAAAAGAGAATTTCTCTTCTGGATTTGAAATCAGAAGCAAAAACAGAATCACTCACACATTCAAAGATTTAATGTCACGCTTGATAATTGTCATATTTTTTTAAATTTACAACTGTGAAGTGATTGCTTGAAATACTAATACTGTCACACCAAACATCAAATTTTTCAGAATCGAAAAAAACTTTTCAATTGGGATTCCGAATCTAAAACAAATTCCGGATTGCCAATTGAAAACGACATAAGTTGAGATATATTTCTTGTAGAAATTCGTTTGCGTAGATTTTATTGAAGACACGTTTAATGAACATCAATACAAATAAAAAAAATTAAATTTTTAGTTTTAATTTGTTTATGAAATCCTTGTAAATTATTTCTGTATTCCAATTGAAATTCGCTTGAAATTAAATTGAAATGTCTCTTATTTAATTTATTTCCCTTGATATATTCAATTACTATACTTATTTTAATTCGTGGTTATAATTTTACTTAACAGAGCTGCCTATGAAATTTTTTAAAGTTTTAAGTGAAAGTGTCTCGAATTTCATTTTGATTCCATAAAAGTGAATTCACTTTGATTTCGATTCGAATGGAGGACATGGGCGCATAAATTACTTTTAAATCTTTTTTTTCTTTATAAAAATGACTTTTTAAGTCTTTTACTTGAAACTTAGGTAAACGTTAAAGTGTTGGAAGATTTTAAAACTTAGTTAAATACTAAGTTGTGTTAGAAGAAAAGTTTTTATTTTTCAATTATAGATAGAAATTTAATATGTATGTTACTACTTATCGAGCTTCGTTCAAAAAATGCATTCTTAAGATTCATGTTTCTAGTGTAATTTTTTTAACTATTTATTAAAATACCATTGCTAAGCAATTACATACAAAAATTAGACTTAAATCTTGTTATAAGAAAAGAGAATAAGAATAACAGTAGTATGAAACTTATTATACATAAGTAATGTTTCTTTTACATAAGCAGTGGGAATTTTACTTAACCTACATTATAATCACCAATATCTCAGGAAATATTGATAGCCGAAAAAAAATTAGGACAGTTTGGAAACCCTGAATAAAATTTCTAAAGAATACTTTTAAAACTTTTTTAAAATAATTTTTTTTTAATCCACTGTAATTTTATTATTTTTAACGAAGCTACATAAATAAATGTTATAAATAAAATCCCAAAAACAGCATTTCATAAAACTAGGAAATTCCCTTAGAAAAAAACCTCAAATTCATTCAAAAATAGTGAGTAAAATGGACACCACTTGCTTTTAAAATTACCAATTTTTGAATAGGCACTGACGTTTTATATTTTCGATTTTCTTGTCCACTATGCAATTCTGCCCTCTCTGAGCTCTCGAACAGTATTGAGACATAAAAACACTTTGCCAGTAAATCCGCAACAAGAAGTAGCAATGTTTATGTAGTGTAATAGAAACTGTCTCCACTGTGTACCTATACATCAATCAATGAATTCATTTGACTTCCTTATACTCACAGCCATTATTTTCCAAATACCTAAATTGAGGAGTGCCCGTTATGTAAGATGTCACCTTCCATTGACATAGCCTTATAACTTAATCAAAAAAGCTTGATCTTAATATCTCCCTCATAATTCAAACAAAAGAAATATTTAAATTTTCAAATTTTCTTTATGTACATAAAAAATATAATTATTAACAAAAGAAATTATAGAAATCTTTTAAGTCTTAAATTCTAAATAAAAATTAATTTCGTGGCTTTAATCCTAAACGTCCTGGGCGTCTTCCAGCTGGAGATGGTGTTGGTGCTGATTCTTCACCTTGGTCAGCATCTTCTTCAATTTCGGCCTTAACAGGCTTGGATGGTTTTCTTCGGCTTACTATAAAACAAATACACGTACATTTATAACATATGTATATATATATATTTTCTTTTATTTTATGCTGTTGCATAAAATAGTATTTTAAATTCAATTTTATTTTAAGAGAATGTTTTGAAATAGATAGAATAGAGAAATTTTTATGAAATAAAATGCAGAAATGCCAAATTATAACCGTTCTATAAAAGTAGAGTTGGACCCACTTTGGACAGCCCAAGTTTTTTGAAGCTGACTAAAGCACGTTTATTCTTTCTAATATTTCTTATTCATATTTATATAAATACTTACAAGCTGAGTTGCCCTTGAACTTTGACTGTGAAACTGGAGCAGGAGCCGGGGCTGGTGCTGATTCGCTTTCTTTGTCATCATTACTCTTGGGTTCTTCAGTTTTTGATACCTGTCCAATTGCCCTTTCTATAAATATAAACCAAATACATTATCAGTACAGTGCGATTAGATATTAGTGGGTAGGCAACTATTAAAATATTTGAAAAAAAACTCAAATTAATTCGAATTGAAATTGCACTAAAAAGGAATACCACGCCTACAAAATATTTTAAGAAAAATTTACTTTTTCTTAACGGTTTTATGATAGGTTGGTTGAAAAGCTTAAATTTTTTGAGCATGAGTGGGCTTTTCTTATCTAATACAAAAAATATTAAAAAAAAAGTTCTTTAAAATTTCTTAAATATGTTTATATGATTTCGAAACAGTTTCTAAAATAATTTTATTAAAGGTTTGCTCAAACAAAACTTTTAAATGTATGATTAAATTAAGCACAGATATTTTCGAGAATTTAATACACGAATGATCTTTCTTAATAGTTTCTGTAAAAATTTCTTCGGTATATTGAAGAATTTTCGGAAAAACTTAGTCTCTTCTGTTTTTCGGAACAGTCTCTAAAATATTTTTTCAAGCAGTGTGTGATCAACCTAAGCTGTCAACATAAACTGTCAAATAAAATCTTAGATACTTTTGATAATTTCAGTTTTGTTTGACCAAATGCGCTAAATATATTTCATTTGACTATTCCTCAAAATTTTCAAAATAATTTTTAAAATGTTTCTGTTAATTATAGAGTATGCTCTTTAACTTTTAAAATTTCGAAGAAATTCTTCTCCATCATCTTTCCAATTTCTCATTTCTTTTAAAATATATCTAACAGTTAATATTTGTTAAGATAAATTTATAATTTGTATTTAATGTTTGTTCAACTTTGGCCATGTTCAGATTTGTATTTTAAGCTGTCTGGATAGTTTGTGTTGTTGTAATCCTATGAAAAAACAAACAGCTGATCATACGAGCTATTTAATTTTTTTTAGATAAACACCGCGTTCAGAATAGTCATTTATAACAAATTATCAAATCAAAATAAATAAAAACCTACCTTTTAAAGCTTTCTTAGCATTTTGCTGGCGAAGCCTTAGTGAGGTTAGAAAATCATTAGTTAAGTCCGCAGGCCTCACTGGTTTTAAAGCCCTTTTTGGTGCCTCTGTTGATGTGGTAGTTGAGGTTGATGTATCATCAACTGCATCACCTTCGCCCTCATTGATGTATTCGTCATTTTCATAATCCGATGATTCGGGGGCGAGTGTTGTGGTTGTAGTCTTAGGGGCACGTGATGCTGACCTCTTTAAGATGGCATTTCTTTTCGGTTCCTCCTCCGCGAACACCAATGAGCAGGCAGTCACAAGTACAACCAAAACGAAGAAGAAGACTCTGAAATTATTATTAAAATGGCAAAAATAAAATATTAACAATTTGCATTAGTTAAATAAATTGCTTATATAATAGGTAATAGATAGATATGTACACATTATTGAAAATAAAAGTATATAATATGTACATCTAAGTCTTTTATGAAACCCAACCGGTTAAACAAAAAATATTCCAATCAGGTTTTAATCCGTAAAATTGGGATTTCTTTGAATTTTTAAATTGGGTGGGTTGGGTTCAATTAGCTATTCACACTAACTGGAAAGTTGATTGATCGTCACGTCTTTGTTTTTTTGTCAGATAAACAAGTAAAAAATAAATTCATGTCTTAAATGTTTTGTTAGAAAGAAGATGAAATAAGTGCCATTTTCAAAGAGCCCATAATCACGTTCCAAAAAAAAAAAAAAAATTACCATAACTCCCATCAACCATATCGTATATCAATTGCTAATATATGGGCTTCAAGCAATTACATAAAAAAGCTTTTTATGATCTTTTTGGCCGTTTGCGGGGACAATCATGTTGTGAATTGCTATATGTATATAACAAAGAAACGTGCCTCGAAAAAAAAAACAACTACATAACTGATGATGCACGATGCCGAAATGCCAACCGGGATCTATACGAAAGATCGGCGTTGGCTTCAAAAGGTCGCTTGAACAGATTACTAATAGAGATACACTCATTATATTTATTTGTCGGGGAATTTAACAAAAACTGAAGAAATATACAAAAAAAAAATACTTGTTGTACGCCTTGGCTAATTTATAAGTTGAAATGCATGCGCTAACCCAAAAACAAATTTCCAGAAACCTTAGCACAAAGTGCTTTTATCCACTAATATTCGTCGTTTGCGCATAAATTGTTCATTAAAAGAAAAAAACTAAAAAAACTCGCAAACAGGTTTATCTCACCTATAAGCTTAGCGGTGATGGCATATACATAATCTAGTATAACTTTTGCGTTTATTTATTTATCTATATATTTAATTTACTGTGGTCGCCCTCTTTACTTTTTGTTTCAACTGAATAACAAGTAGTTTATAGTCTGAGGTTGCTAAGACGTCCTTCAAGAAGAACTTTCACTTTGAGAAGAAAAAAAATGACGCATAATAAAACAAGACTCAAAGCCGGTAGTAGAGCTTCAAGTATTAGAGTCCGATTGATGAAGTCTTTAATTGATCCTGCCATGTAATGGGGAACACAAAGAAACAAAAAAAAAAGAAACCAGTAATGAGAATTTAAAAAGAAGAAATAAATGTCAAAGAGATATATTATAACCACACAATCAGGGTTACCAACTTTTCTTAGACCTGCAGAGCCTTAACACAGAAAAATATGGATTTGAAAAAACAGCAAGAAAAACAATGAAACGAGAAAGAAATTAAACAAAATTAAATATTTATATAAAAATGTGGTGCTTTAGAAGGTAACTGCACCCTTAAATAGCTCCACTCAACCTCAACAAAAAATCCGTTCCAAATATACGGTTGTCTGTCTATATTCATGAAAGTCTGGTTAAAAAACAACTTAAATGCACATTTTATAATGTTCCAAATATGTACGACCTTGGAATATTTTATTAACTTTTCAAATGGGGCAAAGTTGTTTTGAATTTGAAATTATTTTATAATTTCTTTTCAAAAACAGGTACATACATTTATTTTGTACATGTTTAACATTTTGATGTTGTCTGAGCACAACAATTTGATAATTTTCGTACGCACGTACATAATTACATATGTATTAAGGGAGTTCGTATTAAGTCGTAAAGTGATTCTTTTCGAAAATGATTGTTAACGACATCGTAAACAAACTATCAAATAGACATCCTGTAACATGCAGCAATTAACACAATAAAATGGACCCCTTCGAATGCACCGTTTAGACATTTACGCAAGCAATTCTTAAGAGTGTTCATGAAACGTTTGGGATTTATTATGGGTAAATAAACAAAGTAAAGGTTTATTACGACTCCGTAAACTAATTTTCAAAATTGTGTTGCAACACCATTTCCAACAAATCAGCATATTTCATATTTACAAATAAAGCTGAATTGGTTGGTTGGTTTACAACATCATGTTGCATTCAACATGTATCGAAAATTTAACGATTTTACGGCATTTGCATGAATACAAGAAAAACTTTATTTAAAAAAAGTTAAAGTTTTAAAACAAAGTTAAAATTAGTATTAATAAATATGACACAGCTGTCATTCGTTGAGTTAAGAAAACATGGCCTTGTAGTAAAGCAAATTTGTTTATTATAGTAAATGAAAAAAATCTTAAAAACTTAATTGTTAATCAAAAGAAAAAAAAACTAGTCACATGGTTACTTTTTGTTGAGCTATCACCAGAGCATTAAATTATGTTTCCTGACAGTATCTTCTCTCAGTAGCATAGAGCTTAGAGTCCCATGATTTTATGGAATGGTCAAAAGTGATGTTGAAGTGCATATGCAGACAACAATTGCTCGTTAGTTTCTTCCAGTGCTGAGCATTCTTTGATTTATAATAATTCAATTTAAAAGTTAATTTACAGCTAATATTGTAAAATAACTATAAATGAAAATTGAATTAAAATTAGCTAAATTAAACCGATTTGAACTTTCAAAGCAGTTGCAGATCAAATTTGAAGGGTAACTAGTTTTAGTTACCGTTTTTTTTTTTATTTGCATCGGATATTTTTTTTATTACATTTCTTAGTTTTACTTATTTGTCATTTGAAGGTGTATTATTGTACTAAGAAAGCCGTTTTTTTAAAGTAACTGATTTTAACTTCCCAATCTCCAAGTGAAGAAATTGAATTTGTATAAGAAAAACGTCAAAAAATACCAATTGGCCGGCGTTTTTTTCTTTTTGAAATTTTACCAGCATTTCTATTTTGCATTAGGTACAAAATTAAAAATTTTCTACAATCGCTTTTCAAAATAAATCTTTTGTAAAATTTTTTAATATGCCTATTTTGTAACTATAATTTTATAGTTACTATAAATTTTAACCCAGATTCGCAAACTTTTTCTCTATAGGAAAATTCCGCAGTTAGTAAATCAAAAATAACTGAAATAAAAAATGTACCAAACATCCAACACAAAAAGTAAAACAATAAAAAATTTTGGCACTACTTTAAAAGCGCTAAAACTTAATGCGGGATGAAATATAAAAAAATGAATTCAATGCGCACAAGGCGCGATAAAAGCTTAAGACCCTGTTTAGATTATAAAAATCATCTTCATGACGTAATAAGCACTCACCAACTAAACAGGCTCTAATATTCGAATTTTATTTGAGATGCTATTTTGGAGGTCACGCTATTAAATTAAACAAGTAGTGATATTGCGGAACAAATCGATTCTTATTCCTGTTTGATGCTACGAAAGCTGCTAAATTACCTAATTAAAACTGAAATTGAATATGAAACGTATGCACTTTTCTGTACATCAGAACAAGAGAAGGTACCGCTAATTCATGCTAAGTCTTAGACTTTTGCATATTTACTGTGAAACTTAAATTTAAAAAAAAAGTGCCAGGGTAAAATTCACAATTTCAGATTCCCCATGCAAAAAATTATAAAATTTTGTGTATTAAATTTGAAAGCTATTGATTTTTTTTCATCAATAAAGTTAATGCATTTCTTAATTTAAAACCATCAAATCTGTATTAAGAATTCAAATTTTTCGTTTGAACCTGATTAAAGCGTTAAAAAAATCTACACTGGCAACCCTGACTATAATATGGATACCGATTAAACTGCGATTACCGGCTAAAGGAAGTCTAAAATGCACCTATGACATTAGCTGTCACGATTTTCATACGTGACTGGCTGGTTTCTTGGTGGATCGCGTTAGCTATCGATCGATCGCATTTGATAGTTTTTACCTATAGGCACAATACGTGGGCATACCAATGTGAATGTGCTATTTTCTAAATAACGGTGATTTAATGGTCAGTTTAATGGTTGAATGCGGTTGGCATAGAAGAAATATTCAAGTTGCATCGACCAATACTTCAACACAGGTGGTGGCAAAAAGGTCATCGTAACTCCTATCGCCATTACCACCGTTAGCTTTGTTGCTGCGGTCGTCATCGAGAACCACCGATAATTTAATGCGCCTCTATAATACCTCTATACCGTCACCAATCACCATGCTGCTCGATTGTAATTAATAACCATTTTTCTTTCTTTCGCTCTGATGCCGAAGTACCTTTGCTTCTTTTATTTATTTTTGTTTTTGTTTTCTGCCACAGATAAAGCATAAATCGAATATCTGCAGAAACAAGTCTTTCAGCGTGAATATTTCACACAAACATAAAAAAAGAATAAATACAAAAAAAAAAAAATATTATACTATAGCTGACCGGTTTTTTGTTCAAATTGAATGTTACATAATATTGATTTTGAATAAAATTTGTGTCATTTGGGACAGCTACTACCATCGGGTTTCCATGCAGAATTAATTTGCATATCTGGTATCAATTTCGATTGAGATTTTTTTTTAGAGTAGAGAATGCTGCAAAACTTTGGATTGACCTTGATCATTCCAGCATCGGATTCTATATTAACTTTGACACTTCTACTAACTGAAAAGTTTAGGTAATTTAAAGTGTTCCAATTTTGAAACAGAAATGGTTCGGATCACTGCTGATCGCACTGCCTTATGAAGTAATAGTTTAGAGCACTTTTTCAGGATCATTGTCAATATTTGTCGTTTTTTTTAAAAAAGGGAATACAATATAATTTTTTTTTTAAATTAAGTACAATTTTTACTCACTTGCTGTGCAGTTTCATTTTTATTTATTTTTTTTTAAATTAACTTTATTAAGTTAAATATTTAGAAGCAAATTATAAAAAGGAACGAAAACAAAAAAAAACTGTTTCGGTTCGTCTGTTCGCGGATGGACTTTATTTGGTAGTGTCAGACCACGTTCACTACTTATTATCGACTGCTGATACTGAGAAGACTAACGAAACAATTTTACATTCGTCAAACTTGTATAGTTGGTTTTTGAGAAAATTAACATATTGGCTGGTTGGTTGGTTTGTTGGCAGACTGGTGCTAGAGTGCTCTGGCTATGCTGGTTCACCTGAGGAGCAAGAAGTTAAACCTCTTTTGTCGGAGTAGGAGGGGATCGTTTATAATGTTGCTTGTTTGCCATATCATCGCACAGTGAAACAAATTAGACTAGAAATTGACAAATGCAATCTGGCAATAACTTAGATCCTTGAGAAAAGCTTAAAAGAATTTTTAATTTTTAACAAAACACTAAATTTGTATTCAAAATGCATACATAAAAAATGGCTCAGAATATGACAAACTGGTGTACGTACTTTTGTATGAAAAAAGGCATAAAGAAGATAAGTTGGAACTGAGAAAGAACTTTGAAAAAATTAATAGAAATCAAGATATGAACGTTTCAATGTCAAAATTGAGATTTTGAATGCACTAAATATTTTTAATAAAAAGTAGTTTTCTTGGTTTTTAATTTTATAAAAAACTAAAAGTTCTAGTTTTCAGCGTTAGACTAAACATTAATACGAGCATTAAATATTAAAGAACTACTATGTACTGCAATTTTGCAAGAAATCAGTAAAAAAAAAGCTTTGAATTTGTAACAGAGTAATTGTTAATTAAGACACTGCTTTTAGCAATAAAATATACATTTTTTAATATTTTTTTTATCTAGAAAATTTTAGAAAATTATTGATCCCGATTTCTCAATCACTTGACAAAGTGTTCACGAATAAATTTGAAATATCCTATATGTATATGTTTTATGACTTTAAAGAAACAGCTAGTATAGGAGGCGACTGCAATTTGCTCTATTTCATAACAGGTTTCAAAATACGGGATGCCAACCGATAGCTTTAGTTCAAACATAAACAAAGCCCAGTGGTCGGAAAGCCTTTTCAGTTTCGGTTTCAGTCGGAAAGTTCACTTTTTTAGTTGAATTTTGGGCTAAATGCACCTTTCTCGTAAAATGATTTATGTGAATAGGGTATCAAATGAAAGCTTAGATTTCCTTCCTTGTGAATACAGAAGAGGTTAATGGAGCTAGCACACTTTTATAAAAAAAAGTAGTTATATTGAGTATTGCGTTTGACAGTCTTTCACAAATCAAATCAAAAATTTTATTAGGGGATATTCTTTCGCATTTTAGATATATTTTGCCATATCGAACTCAAACTATCAGAAACCAAAAGTCTGTCCAGAAAAAAAGCAATCGAAGCTTTCATTTGACACCCTACTTCAGCCCAAAAATTCACGCGAAATCATTTCCAGCTCTCGAACAAATTAATACATGATGTTTCTTTCAATTGCTTTTTTTAAACTTATTCCCGATTTTTCATATTATCTTTCCTACTGTATATCTTCGTCAGTGGGTAATTCCTCATGAGCTGCATTTTGTAAGTAATGCAAACTTTTTATACATTCAGGTATGTCAATGGTTTTAATAAGCAGTCTTGAGCGAAGCCAAGAAAGAAGTGCAGATGAATCGGCAGGAAAGCCTCTTTTTTTGTATTTTGCTTTAAAGACATAGAATCCAGTAATTTGGATATAACAATAGAAATGTCAGCTAAATTTAGGTACCTACTGGAGGCACCCACGCCACGTATCTATGTACATTTTTAAAATTTATATTATTGGTTTTTTTTATGAAACTTCTAAAAAATTCTGGATAAACAAGTGGTTTTTCTATATATTTACTCAACAACAATTTATTTTTATTTTTTGCTTTTTGTTTAGGTATAATTAATATTTGTGAGATACAAGTCGTTTACTTATGTATATGCAAGTATGTTATGTACCTATGGTACATACATAATATGTACTTGAAATATGGTATCTAAATTATTAAGGAATTTTATTTGCTTGGTTTTTTACACTTCTTCTTGTTAAAAAGAGGTAATGAACGATTGATGGTGAGGCAAAATCAACTTGTTGTTTAAGGACAAGTTTTTTTTTTTTTGCTAAAAGCATTATGAAAATAAAACAATTAACCTTGAAATACAATAAATCCCATATTGGGATGGTCTTTGGATTATGCCTCTCCTTGCTTTAATCTGCCAACCTGTTGCTATATTGCAAAAACAGCTTTTATACCTACAGTATGAAATGTGAAATTTTGATTAAAATTAATATTTAAGCCTGGAAAAGACATTTTTGTTTAAAATTAAATTTCCATATTTGCATGTTTGTAGGTGCCTAAACATTTTGGTATGAATTTCAAACTTATACCACCTTCCACCGGTTTTGTTTCGAAAGAAAATAATAAGTTTAATGAAATGTTTTTTTTTTTTTATATTATGATTTGCTGAAGAAGATTACAAAACTTACTAATGTAGGTACATATACTTTCTTCAAGCGCTATGATAGATAAAATAATTTAAATTTTGTTTATTTAATTATTTTACAAGGCTCTTGTGCACTTAACTCGCTTTCGACCAAAAGTAAAAATATGTAGGCAAAGGCATGTATTCAAATGGAATGCCAATAATAATAATTTCACTTAGGTACGTAATAAGCTATATATGCAATGCATCTTGATTTTGTAAAACGTATTTCATTTCTTTCTTTTCAGATACATATAAAATTATTGAATTTGTAAGTAACTATTGAATTCTAAATAAAAAAAAACCGTTATTGGTAAATTTAGATAACGATTAAGAAATAAGTCTAAATTTAGACAGAGACAGTGTTTAGGACCGGTTTCAGTGGCACTTAAGATTCCCATATAATATAGACAATTTAGGCCCAGCTATGCAGTACTTAAACGGCACTAACTCAGACAGCAAAACTGAGGTTAAGCTGCAAATTTGGGAATTTAACAGGTTAAGTTGAGTAGGTTGGAGAGGTTGGAGAAAGTAAAAAAAATCATAATGTGGGATAGTTTTTTCGAACGGGAGGGGAAATGTTAGATAAAATTTTAAAAACAACAAAATAACTTTCAATGTCATTTTGGTTTTTGTTTTTAAACCAGAACCTCATTCTTGAATCAAGTTGTTCTATGTACGGTTGCACCAAGATTTAACAGGTTAAGTTGATATATTTTGTATAGAACAAGCGATTTAGAAGCTTGTGGAATTTTATAAGGCTTTTCATGCAACCGGCCATTAATGAATGGTCTTAGACACATTCATTTTCAAACTGCAGACTTTTGAAAAAAAAAAAACATTTATATTGCAAGCTCTTTCCTCTTGCAAAATGTCATATGGTTTTTAAAGCATTAGCGGACACCAAAAACAACTTAGTTATGAAAAAAAGAAAGTACTTTATTCTACTGGTAGCTGAAATGATAATTTCATTCAATTGAATTTCATTTCTTTTTTCATGCCACCGTATGCAAAACACCCTTTTTGTATGCGTACCTACAATTGATTATTACACTGGCCGACAAAATTCAACTTCAGAAAATTTCCGTATTTTTAATTTCTATAGGCACGGTTTTAGTTAAATAAGTCCGCGATTAATAATCTTTTTTTGCTGGTAGGATATCGTCTTATTGAATCGCGGCCTGATTTACTTTTTTTTTTAATGAAATTCGATCACGAAGTATCTTTGAATGAAATTTATCAGTATTTTATATCGGTTATTCCATCATTCCGGATTTAAATTATTTTCCACATTAACTAATACTTACAAATTATTTACTAACGATTTTTTGAAGTTCAAAGAACATTAAATGGGAACACTATTTCTTTAAAATTCTGTAATGTTGTTTTTTTTGGAAAACAAAAATTAAATACAGACGTGTTGGGGAGCTAATAAATTGCCATATCTTGAAAAAAAAATTAGTCTAATTATTATCTTCACCAACGAAGCTATGACATCATTAAAAAATTTATCAGCATTAAACAATAATAGCAAATCTCCTTACCTGCTTTGAATTTCTAATGATCATTATTTCTGGTTTGAACCAAGAAAAACACACACAGTTTCTACCTGAAATTAATAACAGCCCCTGTTTGGGTGAAAGTCAATGGAAAAAAAATATCCAAAAATTAAAACTGAAACAATGAAAATACATTTTTTTATTTAGATTGTACATAGATAATCGGCAGATCTGAGTATATCAAAATTTTCTTTCCACTTAGGCTGGTAGTTTTAAGTTAAAGTGGCTCCTTTCTTATTTAAAGGAAATTTTTTGACTCAATGAGGCAGGATTTTTTTGAGTTTAGGGGCTCTTACAGTTAAAAGCATTCGGTGAATACCTGCTTTTGATTCCGTGACACACAACAGTATATGGACGACACTAAGAAATCAGAAGATTCGTCCCATCCTTATCAAGACGTTCAAAAACCCATAAACTTGGGAGAGAGTTCCATCTAAAAAGAGGAGGATCACAAGGTGATCCCATGTGTGCTGTCCTCGAGGATATTTTCGAAAGACTTAGATGAAAAAACAACGATGGTATTCAAGTCCAAGGCGAGTGCTTAAATAGTTTGAAACTCACAAATGATGTTTGTTATGGATTTCACACTTATTTGGCACAATGAAAAAACAACATAATGGCACTTTGGAAAATGTATCTCTTGGCTCAAAAAAAAAAATCTCCTGGATTAACACCAGGGATATTTAATTGAACTCTTTATCTTTTAATGTCGAATATTTTGTTCGTTTCTCTTTTTCGTATAACGTTGTTTAGTGAAATGTTTAATGTGCAAAAAAATACTTATTACTATATTCTTTACAAATCGACGTTTTGTTTTAGTTAAACTTACTATATTTTCGAACGTCCTAATTGTGCTTTTGTTAGTTTTCTCAGGTTTTTAATTGCGTTACAAAAAGTTAAATAAAAAGCTTTTATTGCTCAATTTTATGATACCTTTGAAATAATTTGTTGGTTATTTTTGTTATCATTTTAATGTGAATATTCATCCGACCGTTTTTTTTAAATCCAAATAACCATTCTATTCAAAATGTATAATGCCTACTTTACTTCCGGTTGTTTTCTGAACATATCCACCACATTAAAATTCATAATGCTGAACGCTTTCATTCCAAGTGACAGCCGAACAGCTGAAAGAAATACTTTAAAAAAAATAAGAAAACACTGCACAGCTCACATTTTGTTCTTATCCAATGGCTCTTTCAAGGCAAAATCATAGTGAAATTCCTCAAGATGCCGTCGAAATATCCGAAGAAGAAGCAGTTATGTATCAATGGAAAATAATCGGCAATTGGGAAAAGTCATCAGAAGTGTATGTCATTCAGTTTATTATCATTAAATATCTAAAATAAAAGTCTACCCTTTTCTAACCCTTAAGATGGGCTTTAAATTATGCCCCAGAGATTCTTGGAGCTTGTGGCACATTCACTGGAATCTATTTAAACAATTACTTTAGAGGAAAACTAAAGCTGGGACAGTATGGAAGGCTATCTACCTATTTGCCAATTGTTGTTCTACCTGCCATAACCACATTGGTTTATCATAAGTTCTTCATACAAAAGGAACTTTTGTTGGAACCGTTTCAGTGTCCGACTTGCCTCCAACTGAGGGCTGCTGCCTTTCAAACAAGTCTCGGTGTTATCTACCCAGCTTTATTGGCACCTATTGCTTCTTTTATGTTTGCAACTCGGCATTATACATTCCGCCTTCCATCGGTGACTGAAAAACCTATGGAGGTGGTTGAAGTTCTCCGCAAAATGGCTAAACCGATTGTGCCTACAATCGGTGCAGTGATATCTTTCCATGCACTGATAGCAATCTACATTACATTTAAGGAATCCCAGCAGTACCTGAATGTACAGAAGAAAATGCAGCAACTAGAAGCCGAAATCATTGCTAATAATGAGCTTGCATTGTAAAAGCGCATTTTTGGGAATTGTAGATATAATAAGAAATATAAATATTTTCGACTTACTATATTTTGTCTCGTACAGTTCTTAAAAAATTGGTTTGTCTATGTTTTCCGAACAAGACCGTTCTCCTTTCGCATGCATGGCTTTTTTAAAACAGATTTCTTTTTCTTTTTTTTTTATTTAGTTTTCATATTTATTTATGGATTACAATTGATTAATTCAAGATTTTTGTTTGTTTATTGATTTTCAAAACGCGGAGAGATTGCGTATCTAAATTAACTTAGATAACTTGTTAGAATAATAAACAAAAATAAAGTATAATTATTTTACAACAATATTATGTTGTTAAGAGCCAAATTATAAAATAACATTATATAATAATAAACATTAAAAAAAAAATAATTGGGCAAATAAAACGCGAGCTGCCACGCTCTGCCAACAATATATGAACATAATTTTTTTAATATTTCTATTTTTTTTTTTTTTTTTTTTTTGTTAGTTAAGTGAAATCGACAAATATTGCATTAGAACAACTTCAGCACATTTTCTTCTGTTATGATTTTAATTATTTATTTTATTTATATTTTGTTTCTAAAATGAAATTAATGCTGGAGTGTGTGGATTGTGGAAAAACTTAGTCGATTGTTAGCATTGCACTTTTCCGTACTGCGCCTTTCGTTCCAACACCTCGCGGTACTCCTTGTAACTCATTTGGATCTCTTGCGAGCGATAGCGTGTAAGTTTGATTGATTTACGCGTATCTGGTGTAATGGCTGCACGATAGCCACCCTTCCTGAGTAATGAGTCGATGGTCTGGGTTTGATCCCAACCTTTAAAGAAATATTTAAAAGATTTAGTAATGTAAATGGAAAAAGCAAAGATTTCGTAATTAAATTACCTTGTTCGGTTGCCACTTGTGGCAAGTAAGTAGCAGTCCGTTTGCACCCTTTTTCATTGAGAAACTCAATTCGAATGCCATGTATGCCAAGTGTCCAATCTAAGTACCCGCGTGCCTCTTCAAAGTTCTGTTGAATCAAAACAAAAATAAATAAAATTACTAGATATGAATAAATTAATTTATAGTACAATAATGAAAGAAACCAATTACCTGCAAAATGGACACCGACACAGTCAGTCTTGGAAACTCATCTCTAGTAATTGGAGAGAATCGTGAATCTTCCAATGCACTAGTAAGTGCATATTCACGTAATCCATAATGCAAATGCATTGCAGTAAATGTTCCAATGCAACCACGTAACCGTTTATCCCTGCCAATCTTCCAAGTTACGAACAATGGGCTGAAATATATCAAGCCATACCAAAGCTTATGTTGAAATTAAAAACCAAACTGTAATACAAATTAATCATCCTCATCACGAATCTCATCATAGTCGGGAAGTTACTGAAAATTCCGAATAAAAGATTTCATCAATGTAAAATTGTATACCAATATTTATCCCGAATATGATGGAATTCGTTATAAGGCTGAATATCTTACAAAGGATCATTAGTAAACTGCGGCTGTCCTGGGCCCTCAAGGTGGTTAAGCTCACTGTACAACACTTCAAAACAAAAGAAACACATATCTGGCAATGCAACTTGATCCATAGGCTTAATACCATTGGTAACATGACCATTGTGATGGTGTCCGTTGGTCAAGACACCATTCATATGGCAGTGCGGACCACTACCGCCACCATTCATGTGTGCATGGTGTGAGCTCGAACCACCACCTTGTCCCCCGTAGGAGTCGTCATTTTCTTGGGTATTATTATGACGATGATGGTTCGACATACGGTAATTGTAATGGTTCTGATATCCCGAATTGTTGGACATTCTACGGTTTGATCGTTCCGACGACTTCGATGTTTCCGACGATGATTTTAGTGGCAATAAATTATGGCGGTTACTGTAGTGTTTATTCTTTTGACTATGAATTTTTTCTGCCATCCAATTCTTAAACGTTAAACGACTAGTAACAGTGCTTTCACACTCGACTGTAAATACAAAATGCAAATATTTCTAAAATTATTGATTTAACAAATTTAGATTTGCAAAACAAATATTTTTTTTTAAACATCTTAAATCAAGCTAATTTGTCTTTTTTAGAAGGTTTTAATCTCTAGTCAGAAAAAAAAATATTTTTCTCTGGAAATAATTATCAATTATAATGATGCAATATGTAGATCAAAATGAATTAAGTCTAAAGTAATAATTCTAAATCAAACGCGTTGTGGTTTAGGGGTACACTGGAAAGCCATAGATTTCAACTACTCGTATATCGATGAATACGCAAGAAATAAACTTAAAAGTTAAGATTCCCACTTGTATACAACAGTATTTATTTTACTGATCTTTATTTATTTAAGTTGATTTATTTATTAAAATGCTTAATCGAAACGTCGGACAAAGGAAATGAGTTTTTCGTAAAATAATGATCTATAAGACTATTTTTGGGTATGCTTAATGCTTTTGTCAGGTTAGTAGAGTAAAGGGTTAGTAGTTTAAGCTTCTCAACTATTATTATTGGCTAAATTCTGTGTTACTTATGAGGGGACAAGGAAACATATAAAAGATTTTTTAGTGTGACCTTGCTATGATTATAATCAAAAATATTAGAATAAAGATTTACTTCCCTCAACATTCTAGTAATTGGTTCATTTCTTCCATAATCAGTTCTGTTAGGTGCTTGATTGAATTGGGGTACTCATTGAAGGGATTGTGAGTTGATGTTTAAACTCATTACCTCAAGGAGGGTAGAAGATTATTAATTGGTTTTTATTGTGTTAGAAGTCAAAAAAGATTCCACAATGTAAAGCAACCTAAAGAAAATGATTAATATTTGGGAGTTTTTCAGTTGAAATTCTAAGGCTGATTTTATTCAAAGTGAGGAACAAGTTGAGAAATTTCTTTTAATCACTCGAAGTTGATCTGTATTGTATATTTCAAAGTTCATTAATTCGAGAGTTGGTTATGTTTGGATATATTCAATTACCCAAAATAGTAGCGTTTAGGGAGAAATCTTTCTTAATGAAAGTGAAGAAAAGTGAGGAAAATTAGCGCTGAAATAGTTTTCTCTGACTTTCCATTCGAGTTAGCTGAAATAAGGAGGCATACTTGAAATAAACCAGTCATAACTCACAGCAGAAGCATATTGTTTACAAGCAATTTGTGGTCATAATTTTAAGGAAATATCATATTTTTTGATGTCTTTGCACTGACAAATGAATATTGGTTAAATTCTTTTAAAAAAAGTCTGTCTAATCTCTATAGCCTCCTGGTTTGAGCTTAGTTTTTTTTTTCCACGATGCAAGTTTCTACCTGGGGAAACAAAAGAAGTCGAATAATGCCAGATCAGGGAAATACGTCGGGTTTCGCAGCTATTTTTAGAGCAATTTTGAGTAATCGTTGAACTCTATTGTTACTCGTATATGTAACTCGATGAAAAATATTGATTAGTGTTCGAAATTGCTTCTTTTCTATTCCATCGAAAAAAAATAAGGTATTTAAAAGAATTTAAAATAGTCTCAATATTGTTTAAAACACATTTACTTATTAATGGGCCTTATGAATTTTGGCATTCTATACATTTCTCTGTTAATAAAAAAAACTTTAATTTCAAGTCAAATAAACAAATTATCTAATCCATAGATTATTCAAATGGGAGAAGAATAATAAACCGCTCAAAACTCATTTAAGACCACGTACAATTAATCATGGTTGACTAATAAACTTGGTTTGGGAAAGTTTTTCAGGTTCAAGCATAGTTTGTTAATTCGAAATAACTGGACCGGTTCCATTGCAGAGAAGATGATGCCTTTTTGGTTGGGTTTTCAAGCAGAATGATGAATTTCAACAATGTGTTTTCGGAACGGAATAACCATAGCAACAAGTTTTATTTGTATAGTTTTGAAGATTGAGTAGGAGAATAATTCTTGTTTCTATTTACAATAATTTGATTAAGTTGATGCCAGAATGTTATTAAATATAAACATTTCTGTTATAAAGGGTTTTCGAGATTATTTCTCGTTATATGAATTTGTAGAATTTTTCAATAATTTAATTAAAGTTATAAATCGAATCAATTATAAAATTATTCTCGATTTTGTGTAGCAAAATTTGCGAGAAAATTAACCTTGGATAAAAATTTTAGTAAGTACCTACATAATTAATCAACTTTGGAAAAGCAGACACAACCGCAGTACGCAAATTAAAGGTTCGGTATAAATGTTGTGTTGTGACCCACGTAAAGGTCACAGGATCCCGCAATTTTTAGTTTTTGCCAAGTTCGCAACATAATGTCATGTGTACTGTAAGTCGCTACTACTAGCCACATGTTTCTAACACATTAAAACAAACAAGTTATTTTTCTTTTAGAATGAGTTTTGGAGGACGATATCAGGACGTGTCAAAATACATGGGTACATATGTAGTTCAAGAATACAATTTGTTTTTGTTTTCAAAAACAAAGGTTTTTATATGGAATCCGAAGATAGAAAGTTTGTCAAAAATGTATGAGACAAAAAGTTCATGCATTTTGTATATTATTTACGATACAGAGTGATTTGTTTAAGGTATTTCAAAGGCTAGAGCAGTAGAGGGACAATTTACTAACAAAAATTACTTAAAATGAAAAAAAAAATATAAACAACAAAGAAAATACCTACAGTGTTATGCTAAAGCTTATTTAAACACCCATTTTTTTATTAGCTAATTGAAGCAATAACTTATTCCAGTGCATAATTTTTTACTCATTTTTTGTCGAAACTTAAAACTGGAGTTTGCTATGAATGACGTTCTACAAGAACTAATCATAGCAAACTAGCTAAACCTGGTTGAAGCATGCTACCTTGACAATTTTGAATCAATTATTTGTTGCTTTGGGAGATGACAAGCTTTATGGGCAATGAAAAAGATTTTGTGAATATATTTAACAAAAGAATGGAATATGTTTTTTTAATGAAATCGACATAAGATGTTTCACCATTTTAATTTAACTCACCTCTTGACCACTCTCTTACGTATCTCTGCCAAAATAAATTTCCAAAGAATTTGCTAGGAATTCTAAAAAAAAATCCCGCGTCGAACTTCAGATGTTTCTTTTGTTTTTGGGAAAATCGACCGCTTTGTTTTTGTTCGTCACAGAGGACTGTTATCTTTCTTCCTTCTTTGTTATACTTTTGTACATACACGCTAGCAACACAAGATGGTAGTTTAAACAGGCAGATTAGCAGCAGCAGCAGCGGCAGCACAACAGCAACAGCACTATAGAACAGTGGAAAGTGGGGCTTCTATTTTGAACTTGGCCTCGGCCTTCGACTCAACTCGAAACAAAAAAATATAAATTTAACTAAATATTCCTAATCATTAGGAATTGGCTTTTGTTTGTTGGATACTTGAACTAGCTAACATATTAATTTTGTTTTTATGCATTTGCTGGATTAAATAACTTTTGTCGATCTTAGGTGCTGCTACAGTTGGGGAGAAGAAAAGAAACAGAAAAAAAGCAAAATAAACAAGAAGTCAACTTTGTGAGGCAGAGGCAGACACACTGCCTGATAGGAAAAAATGACAAAAAAAAAAATGAAAAAAGAAAATTAGAAAACTCTTGTCAAAAATTTTATATATATTCTAGCTAAAATGTTATGTATATTATATTCACAATAAATACAGATAGACAGGTATATAGAAGGTACTTGTATTTATAGAAAAATATTGTTATGTATTTAAGTATATATATTATGTATGTACGTAGGCATGTAGATTTTACTTATTCGATGTTTTCACTTGCATTGTGTTCTTCTCGTCCTCTTCTTCTGTTCAATTCTTCACTATAAACTCAATTTAGTTTTGCTCTTTTGATATTGAACAGCGGCAGCAATTGATGGACTATTTGATTTACACATTATCTAAATTAGTTACACTACTATGTTTGATTTGATTTAGTTTTTTTCATTAAGAATTTAGTTGATTTTTATTAAATAATAAAACCAAGTCGATGAACACTTCGACTGCAGGTTGTGTACACACGACATACAGTACAGTGCAACTATTTTTTTTAGCATAATATACACTTTAGATGGGCGATGAGGTTTCATTTTTATTTGAAGTGTGGAATTCAGTACGAAATGGGATGCATCCAGTGGAAAAGAAATGAAAGCATTCGAAACTAAAATGTATTTTTTTAGAGATAATTTAATTTAAGGGTTCTGTCTTAATTAAATACCTATAAGGCCATTCAAAATGCGGTATTTTGTTTTCTAGTCTTTGTCCTTTTAATAGAACGACGCGAAATAGTCTTGACGATTAACGACGAATATATAACAACGTCATGGACATGTTGTGAGCAACGTATTCTTATTGTTTTTTCATCGTCGTATCCGAAGGTTTCGCACCGGTTTGGGTAAGCCTTTGAGTGGTATTTTTCTTAAGGGCTAACCTTAATAGACGAAAGATGTCGGAAGCTAGTGTAATAAACCAACGAAAAGTATATTTCCGAACAGTAAAATTAAGGATCTCCTAAACCGGCGCGATTTTGTCTCGGAGAAGACGAATAAATAACACTTGGTTTTCAACGAAAACAAAACGTTCTTATTATTGTTTTTCTTTGTCGTCGTGACAAATTCGTTTCGGCTTGGGAGAGGATTTATTCATCTTTCTATTTTTTCGTTCTTACTTCACCAAATGTTAGTTCCATTTACCGGAGGTGCGCTCTGCACTCCCGAATGAAAAGATAACGAGACTCAGCGAAAGGTCAGACAATGATATTGTGGGCCTATTATTAAACATTCTTGCATTCGCTCATTTTCTTCCTATAGCTTTCGAAAACTTCCGTCTATTATGGTTGGCTCTTTAAAGTAATAAAAAAGATCTCCCTAAATTCTAATACAAATTTCTTCGCAAAGTCTTTGGAGTATTCCTAGAGAGATATTCGAACAAAAACTCTTTGTATTTATTGCAAATATTGATTATTGATTTAAATGCAAAATATAGATCAACATTTGAATCCTAGTTGTTTTCTCGTAAAATACCTATATGTAATGTCGAAGTCATAAAAAATTCTCTAGCTTTCAAAATTATAGATATACATCACGCGCCAACAAAATAAATAAAATTATCGTCAAATGTTGAATTCATTTTTTAGTATATTTTCATTACAATCTAATATAAAACAGATCTCTCGTTATTATAATTAATAGTATTAATTACAATTATAAAATTAAAAATAAAATTAAAAACAAAATCACCAGAAAGGAAGATCTAAGGTTACAAGTGCATGCGTGTAGTGTAATTTTACAATTCTTCTTTTTTTATCGTTTAGTTCTTTTTTTTATATAAATTCACAATTAATTCTTAAGCGTAGGCCACCATGTGTTGCACAAACGTTTTCAATTATTTTAAGTTTTCCGAATTTTTATATAATACTCATTATTTCATCACAATTTTCCGTTAACATTTTTTTTTCGTTTAAATAAAATTATAATTTCTTGCACATCAAATTTAAAAACAAAAAGGCTAAAACTTAAAATAGTTACAATTCCTAGGTATATAGTTTTTTGTAAAAACTTGATTTTTTTTCTTATAAATGCAATCGGGAAATTTTCAACAAATAAAAATATATAGATGAACGTTTTTCTTAAAAAATTAATTTGAGTTTATTTTTTTTTCTATTATTTAAGGAAAAACAAAATTAAAATCAAACTAAATTAAAAACAAAAGAGAACAAAAAATAATATTTTATACATATTTTTTTATTTATATTTTAAGCGATACTTGGGATAGTTCGCAGATAAAGCCTAAAGATTCCTGATTTCGGTTTTGTCTTTCATTTCTTGAAATCCAAAGATATGACTCTTTCCTATGTTTATTTTATATTATATAGATATATTTTTATTTGTGTATACAATTTATGTACAGTGGACTTAGTTGCGTTTCAGGGTTTTATGTAACACTATTTATATAAAATCCTTATAATATTTAACAACGTTATTATGGTACTTAGAGTTTATGGCTACATGCTCCACATGGCATAAGAGACCTTGTCCTTTACTTAAGAATAGCTATATATCAGTTGTGGGGGGCAGGGGGAGGGAGTTTTTTAAACTCGCTCTGTTTTATGATTGGACTTATCTAGGAATTGTAAGCGTTTACGTTTGATGAAAGTCTTGGAGCCGTTGGCGGTTGGCATTCGTTTTCGTCATCGTCACAAATGCTCTCGGGTGCTGACCACCGCCGTTTGCGAGATAAGGAAGCGTCGACTGGCTGTTGTTGCGTTTCATTACTGCAGCTGTTTTGTGCAGCGGAATTAGGAGGCGAATGATGAGGTTCCGGATAATAAGAAGACTGGTTGGACGGTGGGCTGGATTTTTGCACTGGGGCGGAATGGGACTGTGGTGGTGGTGGTGGTGGGGGAAGAGAAAGTCTAGATGTAACCTCAGTATGCCCCAGTAGCCGGTGATAGGGATGATGAAGATGAAGTGGAGGCTGATAAAATTCATGGTGCCTGGAGATCGTGTTTTCATAAGCAGTTGCTTCCTCATAGGGATGATGGGGTAGGGAGTTTGGTATGTAGGTTGGAGCGCCCATGCTTGCAAGTCTATTTGTGACGTTGCTGATTGCTACATTATTTAAAGGAATCGTGTTCTCAGCTGATGCAGTTGTTGGTGTTGCTGGAAGTGGTGGTTGCAGCTTTCTGGACAGATTCTGTGGAAGCGATACGGGTTCGCTTTTGTCAAAATTTTGGGACGGAGCTTGATGATTATTACTACTAGCCGAAACTTGACTCTGATGATGTTTGTCTTGGACTTGTGGAAGAGGTTGTTGCTGTTCTTTCGATATCAACGAAATGCATATATCACCAACTTGTAGTCGCTGGCATTTTAACCCAAAAGATTTGAGTGTTAGATCTGGATTGCATGACGCCCATCCTTGTCCGTAAACGAAAAATGGATGCTCTTGGGATACTTCTACGTCGGCCTGAAATGTATAAAAAATTAAATTATAAAATTAAACTACCTAGAGAAATGTATGGATTATTGATTAAAAGGTGTAAATACAAGATGTTGGGGCTATTCAGGGAAACCAACCCTAAAAAGTTTTTGAATCCAATAGTTAAGGACGGCGCAGTGAAGGACGATCTTACTATCGATATAGTGAGAGTTAACGAAGACTACACGAAAAACTCTAAAAACTCAATTGTGGGTTCGTCATAATATGTATAAAAAAAACGGCCTATCAACACCATTTGAGTAGGTACATAATTATGTATGTACGTTTCAAAAGTCATTAATACAATTGACAATTGTAAATTAAGTTTTTTTCTATTTTGAGTGATTTATGTCGTTTTCAATTTGCAATCCGGAATTGGTTTAAGATTCGGAATCCCAATTGAACAGTTTTTTCGATTCTGAAAAATTTGTTTGGTGTGACCGTATTAGTATTTCAAGCAATCACTTCACAGTTCGCACAATTTGTAAATTAAAAAAATTATGACATTTATCAAGTGTGATATTTAAATCTTTGAAGGTGTGAGTAATTCTGTTTTTACTTCTGATTTCAAATCCAGAAGAGAAATTCTCTTCTTTTCAGAATCAGAGCTGTCACTTTTTTGCGACTTTGTATCTGTCACTTTCCATTATCGCTTTTGGATTTAAAAAATTGGTGAAATTTGAAATTATATTCACACAGAGTTTGACGCAATTGGTATAGGTACGGCTTGTTTTTCATTACCAAAGTTATTGTGACAAGAGTAGTGATACATGGAAACTTTAATAATGTATGTATGTATATACTCGTATTATAAGTACTACATATTATATAAAATTTAACAGATTATTGAAAATTTAATTTATAATGTTAATAATAAAAATGAGTGATTTTTTTTAAATTTTTTAAAAAACTAACCTTTGAGCGATTTTTGTCATAACTAAACGTGATTATCACACTGCTTTGTGTTGGAAAAATCTTCACCACTGTAGATTCAGCTAATTGATGAAACGCACTTTTTTCCGCCGACTGTATAAAGTCCTCAGTTCTCATATCTTCCACTCTTCTCAGGGCACCATTGGCTAGTTCAATGAAGGCGCCTTTAGTAAAATTACTTGTAGAACTGTTACTATTTGATCTATGTAATTAAAAAAAAATCGTTAGTTTTATTTCCAAGTTAAAGGCAAATGATTGAAACTCACTTCACAACAGCAGCAGTTATTGGTGACCTTCGTTTTGTTGCATCTCTGTCAGATGGCGTTGGCCGTGTAAGAATTCTATGCTTAAGAGATCCCTCCTTCCCGCTGGGTACTTTGAAACCGCTTACTGATTCGGGTGCAGCGGGAGAAGTATTTACTTTGCCATTTAAATATGTGCCATTCATGTTGCTAATGTCCTTTGGGTTGCCTGGGGGATAGGTGGAGTTGCGTTCCAAAGGACTGGAAGGTTTTGTTACAACAACACCTATGCCATTGTGGTTGTTGTTGTTGTTTAAAAGCACTTGTGAAGGTGTTGTTCGGAGAAGGCCGGAACTTGAGGGTGGCGCGACATTAGTTGGGACACTAGACTGATAGACTCCTGCCGCCTGGAGGTAAGGTGAGAAAGCTTCATGCTGGCCACCCAAATATGTTGGGCAAGGTCTCAAAGTGTTGTGGTGAACAAGTGCATGATGTCCCGGGAAGAGAGCTGATGTCCTAAAATTAAAAAAAAAGTCAAAAATGTTTTGGTTGGAGCTTGTATTTAAACTTACCCATAGAGGGCTCTACTGGCATACATGTGAGGATAGTTATACTGGTAAGCTGCAGCACATGCAGCCGCTGCAACCGCATTACTTGTTACAGCTAGAGATTGAGCTGTAAATGGCATCTTTTGTGGGTACATCTCCGATGATGTAGACGACTTCCGACTGCAATCGCTTGCCTCCGAAGATGACGGGGAGATCTGAGAGACATCTGGTGGAATTGAACTTGGTGGTGTTCTACAATTGTTGTTGCTGTTGTTGTTATGGTTCATCAAGTTAATATTATTGGTTGTGACTAAATTTACAGGCCCAGACTGTTCAATTGAGTATTTTGCTCGGTTGCTGTTGTTATTATTATTGTTGCTTAATTTAATACTACCGTTATTAATATTTTTATCACTTGCCGAAACATTGTTATTGTTCAAACAATGGTTGTTGTTGTTGTGGTTGTAGCCTTTGCTAAGATTAGTTCCAGATTTTGTTGAACGCAAATGTGTTGGAATGGCATTGTTGTTGTAGCTAGTACTATTGAGATGGCTATTGTTGTTGTTGTTGGTGTTATTATTGTTGGTTGTATTAACATTATTATTGTTGTTGTTATTATTATTATTACTGGTGTAACGCGGTTGTTTTGGATGTGGCCTAGCAAATTCCGCTGATGACATGTTATTGTTGTTGATGGAGCAAATACCGTCTTGACCTTGAAAATGTGTCGCTTTAGAGCGTGGAGATCTATTTCTTGGTGAATTTGGCCGCTCCTGTGCTAAACACGTCTTTGACGAAAGGGCTAACGGAGTAGGCAGTATATTAGAACTGACTAACGATGACGGCGACGATGTTGTCAGCGATAATGTTTGTGGCCGTTGTGGTGGCAGGAAGAGATCACTACCGCCGCCGTTTCCCAAAATCGAATTGGATATATGACTATTTGCGGCAGAAACACTGATATTATTATATATTGAGCTATGATTAAGGACAAATTGATGCTCAAGTCCGGGTTCTGTTTTGATTGGTTGTTGGTGATGATGAAGGTGGTGATGATGATGGTGCGAAGGAATCACAGCTGCAGCTGCTGCTGCAGCTGAACCAGCGGCGGCTGCAGCAATTGCAAAAGGATTGTGATGAGCATATGGATGTGCGGCCGCAGCAGATGCAGGTCCAAAACTCTCAACAGCTGATGACATGGAAGTGCAGGATTATATTTTTATTTCAGCTTTCTTCGCTCTCTCAATGATTTACTTTATTTATTTATATAAATATATCTTCATTCAACTGATCCTAAATCAAAGTGGTTTCTTTGTTGTAGTAAATCATTGATTACTCAATTTTGAATCTGAAATTAAAAAAAAAAAATTGTTTGTATAAAAAAATTTTATGATAAACAAGCAAGAGTTTATAAATATAATCTAGGCAAATAATGGTTTAACAAAGAGACTTCTATCTATTATGTGTAAAAAAAATTATTTTTTAAACTAAAGTTTTGTTAAATTTTCTCCGACTGGAAAAAAAGTCAAAAAGAATGGAAAACTAATGTCATAACCCGACGAATAATAGCTTATATTATTATTATTATGATTTTCTTGTATTAGATTTTTTGTGTCCGACCACTTCAGATTAATTTTAATTATTAAATTTATTGTTATACTTTTCCTATAAAAATGAAAAAAAAAAACAGTAACTGTTGGCGCTATAGTTTGATCTATTAAATATACGAGGCATACATTTAAGATGAAAAAATCAAAACTCAGATATAATTTAAGAGTAATTTGTTTTTTTTTTCTTGATTTTAAAGAAAGTTCTAGAAAGGAATAAGCTGCAGATAGTATGTAGTTAATTTTATATAAAAACAACTTCAACAAATTATTTTTTTAACTTACAATGTTTTTTTTTAAATCCAAAGAACATAGATTAGAATCACATTGGTTGTATTATAAAAAAAATTATTATCCTTTCAAAACTACCGGAAAAATTATTCAATTTGTAAAAATTCACACAACAGTTTGCTACAATTTGAGGTTTAAACCTCTTCTATTATTTGCGTCAAAAGATGCTTTTTCTTGAGTATTCAAATTTAAAATTCGAGGTTTGGTTTTTTAAAGATTAACTTCACATTTGACAAAACTCTTTTCTTAGACTAATACACAGTAGGTTATTAAAAATATAATTCTTGCACAACTTTTTATAAAGCAAAAGGAACTCTTAAAATTTCATCGTTTAAAATTGTTATCTATTGATTTCTTATCATAATTTTCTACTTTTCCGGTTTTGACGTTAACAAATTATATATCTTCTTTTTGTCGATATTTGAATATAATCCGTTCAATACCAATTTGGATTTTTTACTTTGATTTTGATTCGAGAAAAATCAAGATTTTTTGCTTATCAAATCACCTTTTTTTATTATTTGGATGATAATTTTGTTGATCGATTTGAGAGTTATAAAATATTACACTGCTCAGACTTAAAAATCATAACTTTTTAATTGAATATATATTTTCTACACACTTTATAAATCACAGTTAAATAGCATTACTGAACAGAAAATTTTCACTTTTCGTCTTTTTTCCAAAGATCACCGATCTGTTCAAAAATCAAAATCATACTAAAATAAGGCATTCCCATAATTTTCGGTCAGCCTTGATAGCGCAGCAATAAAAACATCAAACAAAATACAAGGTACAAGAGAAAAAAAATTCTAGTTCGTTTATGGAACTTCATAAGGTAATCCATTCATTTTGGAATATATCGCTTTCGGGTTTTCCAGGACTTCTTCAATAAAAATCTTAAAATTTGTACCTGCGAGTGCGTGTACACAAATGGATGAAAAACTGATGTTTGGTCATATGATAGCACATCACCCACCCATGGCACCTTCATATTTAGTTGAAAAAAAAACATGCAGGCATATAATAAATGTAGGCAAATATAACAGAGGAACAACAACAAATAACAAAACCAGACATTGAATATTTGTACAGGGGCGGAATTCAGAAATAGACGCCTGTACGCAGTTATTTTGAAGCAGTAACATTTGCATTTATTTGAAACAAGTTGTATTTTAAGACTTTGCTCTCTCGAAATTTTCAACACCAATTTAAGAATTACATAAATTTTCCAATTCACCAAAATCGGTTCTGAAAATACATTAAGTTATTTGGAAGAAGTTATTGTGGCACTTATGTATATTAATTGGATACCAGGCGGAACTTTCACTCTTAAAAAATAATACCAGCCCTGAACATAGTGGGAGATGGAAAGAGACAAATCTGAAATAACATTAAAAAAAATGAAATTACAACAACTACACAGGTAGGCGAATACAACGATGATGATAAAGGACACATTTCGTTATGGTTCATTGAATTTCCCACTATCCATCTATCTATCTTTTTGTGTTTTATGATATTCCTTTTATATTCGCTCTAGAATGAATAGAAGGTACCTGATGCACACACTTGAGTTTGGACAAAGGCTTCTATTGTGTTCTTAGGCACCGTGCGCTCTAAACTCTCAATATCTACACCACATTCAAAATTTACTTATATTTTGATGTTTTTATATTGTTTTTTTTTTTGTATACATATATTTTTTTGTATGCGTATGCACCTATTTTATTTTAGTATACCTTATTCTATTGAAATATTATTTAGGTGTTAAGATGATTAGCGAGAATTACAAAACTTAGGTACTGATCGCCGCGCCGCCACTGCCGCCGATGTCACACAGGTAGGTATGAGAAATCATAAAAATCGACTTTTTAAGTTAAGGTAAATATTTTAATTTTTTCGATTTTCATTAATGTGCACTATGAGCTAAATTTATTTTTCTTAATGACTACACTGAAATCAAGATCACAAAAATTTTTCATTAATAAAATATTCGGGTAAGAAATTTTATGATATATGTATCATTAAATAGGGCCTGTTTCATGTTTATGATTTGAGAAAGCATTCAAAAATCATTAAAAAAGAAATTTCGACGTGTAAACGGATTATATTTGTACGTTATCTACAGGAAAGGATGAAAACCTGCTAGTTCCAATTTTAATTTTATCATTGTTAAATTATTTGAAAATGGCTTCATTACATTATTTAATTATAATTTTTATTTTTGGATTTTGAATTTTTTATATAATTTGCTAAATATGGCAGAATTTAGTTAGCCGTTTTTCACTGTTATTCGATAACTTGCCATTATTGCTTTAAACAAGCCTTTATGTGTTTAAAATTAAAAAAACTGTATTTTTCAATTAAAATTGTTCTATTTTATTTTGATGTTGTCATATCTTTTTAACATTTCAATGGTCAACACGTAAACTTAGCTTACGATCTAGCCTTATTTATGTTCGATGATTAGGGTAATTTTTCTAATTTCTTATTTATTTAAAATAATATCTGTTTTTTTTATTTGCTAGGATTAATTGTTTCTTAGAACTTTAATAAAAAAAATTGATTAAGTAATTGATATAAGAAATACCACTATTTAAATTGATAAAGGAATACCTAGTATATAAAATGTGTAGGATATTAAATTTTAATGTTTTAACTTCGATACTGATCACTTTTTTCATAATAGCCAGACATTAAAAATTCAACTCCTCTGGAAAATATTCCAACATAATCTTTACGAATAAATATACATTTTGAAGATTACTGAAACCAATGATTCTAGCACAAAAGAAATGTCCTTAAAAAAAAAGGTTTACCAAAAACAAACATATTTTGTTTTCAAGAACATCAACATCTAATAAAAAGTACAATTTTAATTTATTAAACAATTCACTTCTATAAAAAGAAAAAAAAAAGGATTATTTCTGTTTTTTCGGACATAATTATTGATTAAAAAAAAACAATTAAAAACGTTTTTGAAATGTTAAACAATAATTTATGTTCATTTAAATTGAAGCTCGCAACCAACCTCATTTGTCTGTTAAAAATTTGAAAACAAATTCTTCAATTGTGTTTTAGAAAGAGAAGAATCCTATTTGAAATGAAATGAAAAAAAAAACTTAGGATAAACAAACAGTAGGTAAAAAGCGCACATTTAAAAATTGCATTTTTGCAACCCTGATGTCTATGTTTTTTATTTATTATTCCTGTTTTCAAATCATTAATTCTACCTAGAAATTGTAATTATTTTTGTCTAGCTGCACGTCTAACAAAATTAATTATAAATTTTTAAAAAATCATTAAATAAATATAACGGGATAACATTTGAAAAAAGTAACGGATATCGACTCTTAAAAATTTGTGTCCAACATTTTTGTTGGTTTCAATTTTTCAATTTATTAAAAGACTGGACATGATAAGCAGTTGATAGCTAGGAACCTGTAAAAAATTACAAAAATAAAAATTCGCCAAAAAATAAATTGTGGAAAAAAGTTTTGTCTAAACAAAATGTTCGCACTTAAAATTTAAAAAAATGCATTGAAAAATGTTAACCGCTTTTCAACAGATTTTTTTTATTGGAATTATTAGATTTTTGTTTTGTTTTATGTACATTAAAGTAGTTTTTACTTTGAGGAATCCTATAGGAAATCCTAAATTCAAGACTTAGCAAATTGTTTGGATCTTAATCCTATTTTACTACCACTAAGCATCGTACATTTTAAAGAAACTACACACCTATTTCAAACTTACAAAAAACTAGTTTTGTTACCAAAATTTTACTATATACCTATCTAATATTAAAATGTAATAAAATAACATAAATATTGATGGAAATATGTGTAGGCATACGAGTTTATTCAATGAAAATTGACAATCAGCATTAAAAGCGTGTTGCGTATGGTTCTTTATATTTTTAGCGTTAGTATAAATTATCAACAAAAGAATTATTGGATAAAGTACATACTCGTATATTTATGTTAATAATTTCTGAACAAACCAAACACCCATGAATTATTTTTTTGTTTATTTAATTAATCCTCAACACTCAGTGTCGAATTATATTACTTGTCTTTAAGCAAAAATAAAACATTTTTTATTTTAAACCCCAATTGATACATTGAAATTTTGTTTATATATTTTTAACGATCACTTAAAAAAAATAACAATTTAAAATTGCTTGTGATATGAATATAATTTTGATTTTTCATATTTGCTAACTCTATCTTATTTTCAATTGAACGAAAAAAAATAAGCAAATATGTATGTACATACATGCACTTAAAACAAATAATAAGAATCAAAACGATCACAATATCTCCTTCTAGATTGAATAATAAAATAATAAACGATTTGTATTTAAGTCATATTCTGGTGTCGATGAAAACACACCTTTTTGTAATAGATACGCGTTTAGATACGATACGACCAACGACGAATATAAAGATAAAAATACAAACGTATTTATTTAATTCCGATACATAATAATCTATACAATATACATACATATATAATGTATGTAATGTAGGTACATTATATGCAAAATGATTGCTTGGTAAAATTCTAATTTTTTTTATTTTGATTTTGTTATATTACCTATAACAAAACAACTCTACACGCTTTTCTTATTTTTTTTTTGTTGTTTAAGTACAAAAGTTCGCATATAACACACAAAAAAAGTTCATATAGGTATTTTTTTTTTTTATTTAAGAACATTTTTCTTTGAACGAACAATTCTGCTGAAAAAAGGTTCGAAACATTTTATATTCGTACAACAACAACAACTGCTGAATTGAGTAAATTCTATGGGTAATGCTGATACTGAGTCACGTAGATACTTTTACGTTGCCGGGATCGCTGATTGTAATAAATGTATCTACAACTTCAACACCATACATAATATAGTTACTCGCTCTCTTTTGAATTAAAAACGAAAAGAAAAAAAAAATTGCGTGTGTAGGACGACCGACGACTACAGTCAGCAACCAGCATGCGAAACTCTGGCAATTGTTAAAGTTGTTGTTTTACCCACCGATTATACTACATACTATACCAAGACCGAACGATGAATAATTCCTTTGACGCCACACGCCAAAGCCGCACACGTAGCAAATAAAAAAATAATAATACAAAAAAAAAAAGAATACAAACCAGCTACCGAATTTGAATATACTCGCAAATTGTATTCTTTAGATACCCACATCAAGTATCTGAACTCAATTGTTGTATACATGAGTATATAAAAAATACCTAAAAATAGTCACCATACCGGCTAGAGAATGAAAAAAACAAAATTAAAAATTTATCATCGCCATTGTTATCAGTAGATTATATATGTATGTAATGTACACAATATACCTTCCCTACTACTTATTCAAGCTTAAGTCAAAGAAAACGTAAAAAAATATATTGTATTTATATTTACAGAAAAAAAAAAATAGAATTTTTAAATCTCTAGCCAAATGCCGATGAATTTTGAATTGTTGAGCATGCCCTGGCTCACGTTCGGTAGTGGATCTGCTGATAAGCAATGTGAGTGTTTACTCTATCTTTGGGCGACTCACTTCGAAACGTGTACCAAAAATAAAATAAAGTTGTTATATTAAAATTTAAAATGTTTAAATAAAATCAATTTAATACTGAGTATTACTGTATAAAACGCAACTCTGAGACAGATCCCGTTAAAATAGAATCAACTCTATAATTCGGTCTAATTTCGCGTTTCGAATTTTGATTTACGTTGATGAATATAGAAAAATGTATACGAGTACACAAACATCATTAACAAGTAACAAAAAATATTTATTCAAAAAAGTAAAAATATTTTTCATTAGAAAAACAATAGGTTAATTTATAAATTCAAGTATACACATGTAAATGTTTACCATGTTTTAACAAAGTACAAAGTAGATTTCCAAATGTTTAAAAAGTTAAAGAAATAAGGCCAAATATAACATTCGGCCTTATTTCGCTCTGCGTTATTTCACGGCACCTAATAATACATTTTTTCAGTGGTGAGTTTCTTGTATAACTCTATCAGTTCTGCAAATACATTAAACCAGAGTCTAGTTTTTCAGAGGAGGATTAACTTTAATCATTACTTATCAAAAATCTATCGACATCTATGTCCAACATTATTCTGTTAATCCAGAGTTAACTCACCAAATGTTATGCGTTATTGGGTTAACTTTGGATCTAAATTTAATGAAAAACTTGTTTTATTATTAAAACCGAAACAAGGATGATCTTTCACTGAAAAACTCGAGAGTATGTTGAAGTAACCCTGGATTAACTTTAAATATTAGTTTATTTCTTTATCTTATGAGTTTTCTAGGCTACTGTCTTACTTATGATGTAAGGCAGCGGTATCATTAGCTATGGATGCTTTCTTTCAAAGTAATTCTTCTGATTAGCTTTGCATTTACGAGATTGTAAATGGCATCAAATCTTGTATATGTGCAAAAAAGAAGGAAGAGTTTCATATAATATTTTAAATAAACTTTTAAGAAATAAATCGTACTCTCTCTTTCGGTTAAAAGCTTATATTTCCTTTCAATCCAAAACAATTAATGTACCTAAATATTTCACTTAGATCATCATTCACTTAAAAACATCCAATTTCTAAGTATCACTTTTTTTTATTGAGGGAGAGGGGCCCGTTTACATTTTTATAGCAATAAAGTGATTTAGCCTTAGGACATTAAAATATTCAAAATCCGGCATTGTCTCCGATTGTCTCCCATCAACTTTCGTCCCCTCAAAATAAAAAAAGCTTGTTGGCCTTGGCAATGACACCTAGATGGTGAAAGCTGTGTTGTCGCTTTCCGATTATGTGCACACATTCGCCATTAAAAATAGCAATTCCCAACCTTTTTTTTTAAGTGTGTATATGTGTGTGTGTTTTTTTTAATTCAGATTATTCTTAATTTAATATAATTTATATAAATTGTATTCTCCTCAACTAACCACGCGTTATTGAGTTTTTTTTTTGAGAATTTTATGATATGATGATTAATGTACATATATAATATTTTTCCATCAGTTAGAAGGCTTAAAAGCTAGAAGCTTTAAGTTAATGTACACTTATGCATAATTTGATAAAAAATAACAGATAATGTGGAAGATATGAGTAAAAAATTGGAATAGTGTTTTAAATAATTGGTATTTAGATATATGAAGTGGATAAGATGGTTTACCGATGATTTTTTATGATAATAAATTTTGTAGTATTTAGCTGTTTTTTATTATAAAATAATCTATAGTTTTCTATCTTCCCACACATCGATTTGAGTTCTATTTTCCACTTTTACGGCAAAAATCTCCTATTTCCTTTGGTTTAGGGTGGAAGGGGAAAAGTAATTTTTAAAAACAATGAAAAGACTTACAATGTTTTACTCTATTTTTTTCCTAAAGCCAAAACTCCATCTTTCCGTTCTCTTTTTCAACCAAGTTTTTTCAGTACAAAAACTTAAAACTTAAATTTATTAATTGTCCAAAAAGAACTTACTTATGAAAGGATCATATCAATGTGATTTGTCTTATTTTTGTCACAAAAGTGCTTCGGATGTTTAATTATATCTTTGAGATATAAGTTTTAAGGCCGTTTGGTTTTTAATTTTTGACTAGATAAGATAAGAAGTAGATTTGATAAAAAAATATGGAAAACAAAAATTGCACCAAGTTAAGTAAAATTTTGAAAAGAAATCAGTTTGGACAGACAAACTAATTTTTTTTTTTCAAAATTTTTACATTTTAATTTTAAGTCATTGTTTTTTTTTCAAAATGTTACCCTCATACCAAAAGGGGTTGAAATAGAAGCCTCTCAAGTACGATTTTGTTTCTGTATTGATCGAACCTACACGCTCTAGCCATTTTTTACACTTTATGCAAATCACCCTATGTAGAAGCTGAGTCTAGCCAAGAAGAAGTTTTCGACATCACAGTCAAAGAGGTTAGTGTGGCGATGAGAAACCAAAAACTAGAACGCAATTGGTGGAGAATAGATTTTTCGAATCAGGAAGAAGTTCGAGAGTATAAGTTTAGATGGATCGTGATTCTCATCTATAAACTTATCATCGGTTACCGATTATTATTGAATGAATGAAGGAAAAGAAACCCATTTTCAATCTACAAGGCACAAAGAGCAAAGAGCTAGTAAAAAATGGTAACTGTGGCGTATGTGGAACATTTTTTTTCAGATTTTTTTATGTTAATTTAAAATTGTTTGAAGTAATGCTAAAGTAAATTGATTCTTGTTTAAATATTAATTTCTTTATTTGTTTAAAAGTAAGGCAGAAAAAAAACCCTCAGTTAACAAATTAAGTGATGGTAAATGTAAACGTATTTAAAAAAACACAACTTCTTAAATAATTATCGTATTGAGATAAAATGAAAAGCATTTTTAAATTTAAAATATCTTAAGATGAGATGAAAACTCACGCTCACACTTAAATAACAGGATAATCTAATTTTCTATTTTTCACATAAAAAAAATAGTTTTTGTGAAAAATTTAAAGTGCAATTTTATTAATATTATATAGGGCCTCTTTTATAAATTTTGATCGCAATCCGCCAAGCCATTTATGAGAAAATTGAAAACAAAACAGCCGGTTTTATGGCAGGTACCGCCAATAAAGGTTTATTCAAAAATATTTTGAGGCAATAATTTCATTCCATAGGTACCTACAAAAATTATTTAGCGAAAAAATCGCGAATAAATTCCAATTAGAGGGAAATTAGACTTAAAGGAAGTTCTACTAAGAGGGAATCGACTGAATGTATAAGAACAAATACTAATAGTATACTAATTTCAGTCCGAAAAAATATCACAGAAAAATTTAAAAAAATGTTCCACATACGGCATAGTGTACGATTTGTGGTAAAATCATTAAATAATTTAAAATTTTTTCTTTGAAAAAAAAAAATAGTAAAGTGATTTAATCTAATTGACCGTTCATTTTAACACAAAACCAAGTTAATCTTCTAAAACTTTTTTAAATATTTCTGAAATTACCTATACAGTATACATATATGTTCGTAAAATGAATATTTAAAAAAAAAACTTAACACAACCCTGTTGATTCTTAAATAATAATAAAATAACCTAAGATTTGGGTGATTTCTGTTTAATATTATCTGTTATTTTCTCTGAGTAAATTCCATCTGCAATAATTATTGATAGCTAGTTGACTCTGAACCACGTATTCCAAGTTTTTCATAATAAAATCATCAAAATGTCGTAAATCATCATCTGTTTTCATTTTTCCCTGGTAAAAATATTGGTTGCAATAAAAACAAGAACAAAAATTCTATATACCTACCGATATTATTTACTTAGTTAAAATATGATATATGTATAGCTTCATTGTACTTAGTATTTCAAAATTATAAGTCTGTATTTTGATACTCTATCTACGAACATAATGCACTAACAATCAAATACTTTTGTTCTTCAACTTCCAACATTGTGTATATAAATTTTAGTATCCCAAGTACTCTATCTACCAATTTGCCAATTATAACATAATCTAACTACGAACTATTCGACTATAGATACACAAATGTATAATAAAAAAAAAATAAAAATTATCTACCTATACAAATATTTACGTCACTGCCAATTGATATCTATATATAGAAATTTAAATTAGATTCGTTTGCAATATTTTTTTGTGTTTTCCCTTCTATTTTCTCAGCTCTTCTCTTCTCTTTCCAACAGAAAACCAAACATATTCACATAACACAGAGAGTCGTGTTCTGTTTATTTAGCACAGTAACTGAGAATTTATATATTATTTTGCAACAAAACTACACAAACTAAATTGCATAGAAGAATACAGTATAGACATAATATATGTATACATAATATTGCTTCTTCATAAATAAAATCCATTAATTCCAAAGAATTGATGAGTTATTGTAAAATGATATCAATTAGACAAAGTTAATGGAGAAATAACGAGAAGTATACATAAAAATGTAATAAAACCATCGGCGCAGATATCTTGACCCCTCCTGACGAACAAACGATAGATATTGTATCTTATCTACTATTTTTATAATATGATGAGTACAGTTGTATATATCATATGGTAACGGCAATTTCGACAGACAACGCGAAGCTCTTAATGAGTTAATGTTAAGCCTTTTTTGACAGATGATGAAGAAACCGACACACATTCTCGCATATTATAAACTGTCATTCATAGTATCAGCTAGAAGCTTATAATTCTGTATAGTAGGTGCTTGCACTGTACCTCTCCCCCTTTATTCGATTGTTGGAGCTCCTACAGCCATCAAACATGTCTAGCTTCAAATTCATTCAGCTTTTCACCCCATAAAAGCTAATTGCTCAAATAAACTTTTTTTTTTGTTCTCTTTATTTTTGTTTTCCCTTTTATTTAAACTTAATTCTGTGTATGATTGTATATACCACGATACCACGAACACGATACAAAGTGTTAAAGCACACATAAATAAATAAAAAAAATAAAAAAAAAGAGAGAGGCAAGAATATAAGGAAACAAACTCGAACCTACCTTTGGGATATACATATACGAGTATGTAACATTTTTTATTTGTTTAATCAAATCGACATTCTGACAGATGAAAATAGTGACAGATGTCAGTTATTGTTGACGTGAGATAAACTCCATTCATCTGGTGTTTAGTTTTAGACATACATACATATCTATTGTTACTATTTGTGCGTTTAAAATTTTTGCATAGTAGGTATTTATGTGGGGTTTATAAATCTATATGTTCATTTATCTTGCACTTGATTTGGCAAAATTTTGTTGTTTCTTTTTGTTTTTGTTGTTGTTTTTGTCTCTCTCATCATTATTTTGGTGTGTGCTCGTGTTGGCGTTGGCTCTGATGGCCCACCCTCTCATACTATGTCGGTGAAATGGCCTTGAACGAAAGTTTTCCGTTTTCCTTTGTCAGATTGGTGTGTAAAATCCTGATTGTTTGCTTGTTTGTGTTGAATAAAAGCACATACAGTTACACACTCTCACACACTTTCACACAAACACGTTTTGTAGTAGGTACTGATTAAGATTGAATATTTTTTTTGAAAATTTGTAATATCTTTCGAAAAAAAACCGATCGAAAGAGTGTTTGAACAAAAATTACATAATGTGGTTCTCCAAAACCACTGACATATCGTACCACAACTGTGTAACAGTCACTTAAAATTATCCCACAACACCCACAACAACAACAACAAAAACACCAACAACAACAACAATAACCATAAATTAGGAATTTTATTGTAAAAGGCCAGTGGTGACAGTTCGTCGCCGTGTCACTCCGATTAATGACATACGATTGTAGAAACACATTTTTCACACGAATATTATAACAATAATAATAAAAGTAATTCTCTAGAATCTTGTGCACCCGTTTAAACGTATCGAGAGAGATCGGGCGGTGCGGTTAGCATAGAGTACCGTAGCCGAATGAGATTTGTACACGAGGAGCTTTTTTATTGAATTGAAAAGGAAAAGACGAACGAACGAGTAAAAAAAAAAAGAAAAACAAGACAAACACAGAATCAAACAAAACTAACAAGAACAGAAACAGCAACAACAACAACAAAAACAACATCGAGAAATACTCTGTTCACCGAGAGTAGGTATCTCTATGGATAAGCACCACACTGACTGGATGGTGTGTAGAGTGTAGTATTTACCTCGCTATCTCTGTTCGAGTTCGGTACGATATACGTAATGTTTCGCCGTTGTTGATGGTATATAGTATGGTATAGTACACGTGATATACTCTATTACACTATACGAACTTGGAGGACTTGAAGCACCCAGTTCGGTGGCTGGTTAAGGAGGTGCGCGCTGTCAAGCCTTCTCTTTACCTCTGTTCCATTATCTTCTCTTGTACTGGCTCACCCACAACATGACGAAGTCTCAAAAATCTCTCGTTGTAAAATGAGAATTTTTTTCAGGTCCGGACTGTGAATTTCAAGAGCCAGGTCAGAATCCATATAAAATTATTAAAGGTGTGGCTGTCATATTGAATTTTTTGAACTAAATATGTGAAATCAAATTCTGTCTGTTTCAAGTTTAGACCGAATCTTAAAATTTTAAAGTTTTTAGCAAGGCACAAATTTTTAACAAATTGACGGAGGGGTTTACATGCACACACTACACTCAATCCTCACAAGAGAAGAATGGGAAGCTGAGGTAGAATTGGCTTAGGTGATAATTGAAAAATAAATGCTTTAGCTTATGAAAGGTATGTTACCAATAGTCAACTATCACCTTAATTTGCTAAGGTGGGGTGGTAGAAACTTACACCGACGGCGACGATTGAAGATGGATGCAAGGGTAGGTGAGGATCTTCTCACTATCCCTTAATTAAGTGAACTTTTCAGACAGTGTCTTTGTCTTCCAAGCAGGGGTTCTGGCAGGAATAAAACTGCCGAAAAAATGGCGATATTGGGCAGATATCACTTTCACATTGCCAGCTAGCAATCATATGTATGTAGATATTTCTCTCACAGAAATAAAATCCAAGCTGGTTTCATGCTCTCTCGAAGAATTAAAGCTCCTTGCCACTGCAATAGCCCTAAATAATCACATGTTAGAATTTATGAAAGAAAATAAATGGATTTTTTTAGAGAGGGACCTAGGGTATGTTTAAAATGAATCAATGAAAAAAAAATCAAAAAAAACGCAGGTTTTTTCAATATTTCAAGTTTTGAAAAAGGTATCGTATAAACGAATTAATATAAAATTAATTCGTAAAAACAATTGGTGGTAGTGCCTTAAAGTTGTTGTTGTTGTTCACAAAAAATTCAATGCAATTGACGGAAGAATGGTTAAGTCTAATAAACTGACATTCTATGTACAAAATAGTACAATAAAAATAATAAAAAGTATCCTAGTTCTTTTTGTTTTTGTTGATGTTATAGTAGTCAACAAATAGTTTTTTTTCCCTAATTAACATAAAATTCATGATGATTATCCTGTGAGAATATTTTTAGAACCATAACTACACGAAAATTTGAAAGAGTTTTGGTAAAATAATATGAAGCAATAGATCTAAGGTTAAAAGCAACTTCAAAGACAAAATCCAGCCTTGAAATCTCTTGGATTTTCTACTAGTACTACCATTCTACAGACAAATCTGCACAAACTTGTATTCTGTGGTTCTCCTCTAGGCCCTGATAGCCCCCCGTCAAACCCAACATACTATACGAGCACAACCCACTCTGTCACTGGTTCTCGTCGCCATTACCGTCATCATAGATATCGGGAGAGGCCAAAACATCAGTGCTTTTATGAGAGTCTGATGGTGGAATTAGTAAAGCTGCTAGAGGCTGCCACTATATAGTGTCGGGGGCTACATTGAATGGATTTGTAAATAAAGTTGGGTGTTGTTGCTTTTGATGGTGAAGTATATGTATATATGTATATATAGTTTATATTATTATATTTGGAGTAAAGTAAAAATATATAGTGTGTACGGAATCAGTAATGTTTTTGCTTTTGTTGCTATTTGTTCTTTTGTTTACTCTGTTGGTTATCTCTATTCAATTTATGCGTATAAATTATATGTACGTATATATACACTATACACTTGAAGGCAAAAGCGGGTGTTTTCAAATGCCAATAATATAATAATATTAGTTTTTTTTTCCAGTTAGTCTATTAAAAGGAAATCATTTAAGGTACACGGATAGGACATAAATAGGATATACATAGTTTTTGGATTTCAACTGAGAGAAATAGCATTAATATTTGTCTGATTATTTATGAACTACATACATTATGTACATAATATCAACCTGATATGCATAAGCAAAACAAAGGTTTTAAATATTGTAGAAATATATAAATTAGTGAAACACAATACTTTTATATTTTATAATCTTGCACAGGACATACATAGATTGCCCAAAAAAGAATAAAAAGCAAACATATGTATAGTGTAGTCATTTTGAAACATTTTTGAGTACCTCTTGAATATTAAAATTTTTAAATAATAAGCTATAGGTATTCGATATCTTTTCTTTCTCTTCATGAAATAAACAATCTCAGCCTTAAAAAAAAATATAATGACTAGCTAATGATAATTAGGGTTATAGTGCTTTTTTTAAGAAAATGGTACACTGTGGCGTATGTAGAACATTTCTTTCACTTAATTTTTACTTTATTATTTTAAATTATGCAACTTTAACAATAATGGTCGTACAATTAAAAAATACAAAGAATTTTTACAAAATCTCTGATTGACAAAATAAAAATGGCTGCTGGCAAAAAAATAAAAATAGATAAAAGAAACATAGTTTTTTTTTTGTATGTGTTTTAGCTTTCTCCACATAGCCAATACCAGATCTTCTAGTTGGTTTTTTCCTGTATGTAGAAAATAGTAATTTTTCCAAAAACTGTCTTTTTGTTATTGGTTTTAAGATGATTAAACAAAAAAATTATATTTTCATTAAAAACCAATATTTTTTTGGTAAGACCCCATATAGACAAAAGAAGAAATAAATCTGAGAATCAGAAAATCAATTAATGATTTTTAGTTATTTTTTTTTCAACTTGCCAAATGTGTCGCATTTTATTTTGACATTATCCACGAAGTTAATTCTTTTAAAAAATCACGATTTTTCATTAGTGTCTATTTTTTTTACTTAGTATATAATTCAGCCATAGTTAAAACAAGTAATAAAATATTATTTCAAATTCTGACTTTTCCAAGCTTCAGAGCATAATTTCAAACAAATTTGAAATTGATGTCAAAAAAAAAATCTCAACAAATGTTCCAATACGCCACAGTGTACCATTTTGTTAAGAATTTTACTACAACCCTATAGCTAATGATTATTATCTAAACAAATAAGTTATATCAGTCATGAATGGTCTCTTATTTCATAACATTTAATTACTAAAATTTTATAATAATGGTACAAATGATTAATCATTGGTATTTCTACCAGAATAATAATTATTTTAAATAGAATTCCTCCTTTTAACTGATAAACTGTTTATAAATATAATATTCACAATTGAGTCACATAAAAACTTAATTGAATAATTCCTATGAAGTGATATGAAATTGAACGAAGTCATTTAAATAAATGTGGAAAAATCACATGAATGGAATTTTATTATACAACTCATTGAAACTTTTTATATCTTAATTATTACAAGTTTATGTGTAATTTAATTAGCTTATATGTATGTAATTTGTTTGCTTACGAGTATTTATGAATAAAATTAATAAGATAAAAAAAACTTTATGTGTACGATATATGCTTACCGTATTTTAGAAAATCGATTCACTTATTCTGAAAAAAAAAAATAATATAAAAATTAAAACAGAGCAGTGAACAAAATGATAAATAGTTTAGTTTAGTTTGTTTTGATATGATATAGCTATTACAATATGGCAAAATACAAAATTTTGGGAATATGTAAACTTGTTAGTAATATACAACCAAGAAAATCATGGTTTTGGGATACTCGGGCGTATACGCACTTTTTATTTTATTGAAGCTCTTACAAATCATTAAAGCAAAAACAACAATAGGTAAGGGTTTCATCAACATCTACGATAAATATAACTAAAACTAAAAAATAAATAAAAATAATGACTATTTCTTTTTCAATCAAAAAATATTTTTCAGTGTCATTTGCCACGATCTACGAAGAAGCAAAGAATAAACTAACTTGGTATCTTTTTTTTTGTTTATCTACTTTGGAGCGTTTAATTGTACTTGTGTGCGGTAGGTAAGTATCAGCCGGAGCACACGAGCCTATAATACCAATTGGTTTTGCTAAACGAAAATACACGTGTATACAATATACTTTTGATATGTATTCGTGTACATGTACAACAACCACCACAACCAATCCTAGAAACAAGATTCTGAATGAAAAAAGCATTAAAGTTGTTGTTATCGCTGTTTTCATAAATGTAGGTATTTCTTCACCCTCTAACCAAGACTGATTGTCGTCGTCGTCGTAGCCGTCGTCGTCTGTCCAGGAATTTCTCTTCCGTAGAACTGAGTGTGTCGAACAAGGGTTGTTATTTCAAAACAACAAAAAAAGCTTTCAACATTGCACAATTCAACAGTCATGGATAGAATGAAGGTCGTTCGACGGAGCGTGGCAGGCAACCTTATTACGGAGCCACCCTTTTCTGCGTTGGCGTTATACCTACGAGGAGCCAAAGTGTTAGTCATTAGCCGGCTACGAAGGCTTGAGGTGGTGAGCTAGGGGTTGGTTTGTGCACAAAAAAAAAAAAAAAATACAAAAAATAACTCACCATCCTATTTGTGCATAGGAATGGGGGAGATATCGTGTGCTCTCTCAAGGACGATTTTATTTAAAAATAAATCAAAGGGCTTTTCCTTTAGCTAATATGTGTAATGTATAAATGTGTATGTTGTGTGCGTGTTGAATGTACAGTTATAAGGATAGAGCTGGGAAAAGTTACTTGATTGAACCCTAATTAACAAGAATCACACTCCTGAATGAGCTCATAATTAAAACAAAGCAAATTCCAGCTGAAAGACACCTATAGAGAGAGAATGGCCTTTGTGCCATTTAAGGCATCGTACCGTTAGAAGTTGCCACCACTAACAACAACAACAACAACAACAACTGGATGAATGATTACGCAGGGTATCAACTTTCCACAGCACAGAGTCTAGTTTTCTTATCCGCCGCATGCACCTCTACAAACAATAGCTTGCCGAAGAACAAAGCCACATAACAACATGGTTCAACACACAATGTGAATGGAAGAGAGAAATAATTCCACCTCCGGCCTATTGTCCACGTCACACCACCGTATGTTTTCTTTTTTTTGTTAAAGAGAAGAAGAAACAAAAAAAAGCTCAAGCACCTAGTCAGCCAGCCAACCGGCCGAATGGCCGACAGACATGACAGAGAGCGACTCGGATGACAGAGTGAGCTCCACTATAGATCCATTTATAAAACAAAAAAGCTAAGAGGTTGTAATTCATTCCTTTATACAATAACGGCTACATGGCTAGATAACGTGTTGGTTGATGGCGGGGGTTAAATTTTGGTTTTTACTTTGCACACAAACAGTGCTGTTTAACAAATTTTGAGCTTCAAATTTTATTTTTTTGAACCTTGACAACATTTAGTACTTAAAATGGTTGAGGTTGCAAGTTTTTTGCATTCAAATAACTGGTTAAAAAAAAACAGGTAAAAAACAGTGGTGCCACCATCTTGAATTAAAAAGCCAACTGAAAGTTATGAATATAACAAAAAATTTGGGAAAATTCAAGAATCAATATATGAACGTTTAAATTAGAAACAGGAAAGCTGACATCAAAAAATAATTTGTTATGCATTTTATGTTTTTAGAAAGATAATATAAAAATATTTTCCAATGTAAGGAATTTTTGACACATATTTTTTTCGAATGAAATTCCAAAAATGCCAATATTTTTGAGAATATTTTTTGCAAGTTCTTGATTTTTTCCTGTTTTTTTTTAATTTAGCAAAAATTATCACTCTTATCAAAAAATTACTTAGGACCATACAGGATCAATTTTCCTTTCGAACGGTACTTAATACTACTTTTTCAATTCTATAATTACAACTTTATTATATTATTCAAATAGAAATGAAATTATTCATTGAAAGTACTTTTTTTTCATCATCATGGTACAAATTTGTACGTTTGAAAATTTGCTGTTTAGCAAAAAAGTAATGTAACAAAAATATCAAAGGGAGTGTAAGATCGTTCCATCAAAAATTCCCATTTTTTTCTTTTTTAAATGTTTCTGTAAAAATTGCTGAACTAATACGAGATAAAATGCATTTTTTTGGAACACTATTGTATAGTTATTGCCTGTGGTGTTTATTTTGTTTTTCCTTTTCTTTTTGCATAAAGGGAGGAAAGAGGGTCACGCGTGTTCCAGCTGTAGTGTCATACTGAGTTGAGGTTGACCTACACCAGAAATATTCAAATTGTTGTAGCTAGCTATTGCTGGCACAGCACGGCACAGCTCCAACTGATGGCACTTTGCTCCAATGCGCATGCAAAAGCTTTTACCATGGAATTCGTAGAATCTAGATAAATATAATGTCTTTGTCTACAGTGCCGAAGTGGTGGAGACTAGGTAAGGGAACAGGGGAAACTAGGCACCAGCATAAGCTACCGTAAAGCTTAACATCCCTGGATTGGATGGATAGATGGATGAATGGGCAGAAGAGCACAATATATATCTTTAACTATAAAGGTATACGAGTATACAACATTAAGAGGGTGATTGTGGTGGGGCCTTGTGTGTAAATCATTTATTTCTGAATGAAATTATAGTATGGGGGGAGCGCTAACGCTTACTTGCCTGAATATGCTTTGTGAAACTTGCAGCTCGTGTTGTAAGTGTGTGTAGTAGTAGTATAGTATAGTAGTATATTTGGTCCTTAGCTATCCTTGAGGTTAAGGTCTTCCAGGATATATTCTTGCGCACTTTTGTCACGTGCAAATTTGTGTATATTATTTTCTTTTTATTATATTTTTATTTGAATAGGGAGTCATAAAGAGGATAGAGAGTAAATAAAATGTTTTTTTTTATTTTTATTTTTTTTTGTTGGTTTTATGTCTAGGTATAGATTTGAGTAACTTTATGTAAGTAGTAAGTACATAGGTACATATATTTTTCTGTTTGTTCTTTAAAAAGGAATCATGAAAAAAGCTTTTATATTGTTTTAGGTTTCGTATTTGTTTTGTTAAAATTTGTACTGTATTTCAAAGGCTTAAGGATTTTTTTGTTGTTTAATTTAAAGAGCCATTAAAGGGCCAGATATCTGGTGTAATCTTATTTCATTAACGAGTTTTTAGAAATGTGTCGCATTTTATTTGATAAAACTCTTTATCGTGTATTACTTTCAGTCCAGCCCACGAAGGAAAAATAAATACAAGAAACCAAAATGTTTCTTTCATTCTTTTGAAAGTGGTAAACAGAGTCCACTAAGGCTCAATTTGAAGTTGTTTTCTATTTTTTTTTTTTTTTGTGAATATATTTCAATAAATAAGCTTTTTATCGGCAAATTTATGAAAACAAATAAATGAAAATCAAATCTCTGGGGAAACCATATGTTAGTGTCTTACCTAATTAATCCATTACGATCTTTTAAAAAAAGGATTCTATGTCCCATTTTTAGCTCAGACACGTCAGAGCTCAGTTAGCTCAGAGTTAAATAACCGAGAAAGTAATGCTGAGCACAGACAATTTTACGTGATTTTTCTTGCAATTTGACATTTCTGTGCCCTAAAATAGCTTTGCTCAGAGATAAAAAAGAAAACTTAAAATGGATAAAAAAAAATGTACATATATATGTATGTATATGATTAAATAAGTTTAATCATCATCATCATCGGCTCGACAACCGGGGTCCGGTCCTGGCCTCCTTCAACAAGTCTCTCCACCTATCCCGGTCTTGAGCCGACGCCATCCAGTTGCGCACCCCAAGGCTTCGGGCGTCCTGGTCTACGCCATCTCTCCAGCGCAAGCATGGTCTACCACGCTGCCGTCTACCATAGAATGTACCACAAAGGACTTTCCGAGCAGGTTCCTCTTCACTCATGCGAGCTAGGTGCCCTGCCCACCGGAGTCTACCGAGCTTAATTTTTGTCACTATGTCTGCTTCAAGGTAGATTGCGTACAATTCATGATTGTACCGTCTCCGGAATCGCCCTTCCTCACATATGGGGCCAACAATTCTCCTTAAGACTTTTCTCTCGAACGCGGCTAAGAGGTCGGAGTGTCTTTTGCTAAGCACCCAAGTCTCGGATCCATACGTGAGTACTGGCAGGACCATGGTCCTGTACAGCAGCAGTTTTGAAGTTATGGTGAGATTTCTGGATTTGAAGAGCTTTGACAGACTATAGTAGGCTTTGTTGGAATTGAGCAGCCGCCCGCGTATTTCTTCTTCTATATTATTATCGGCTGCTACTATTGACCCAAGGTATTTAAAGGATTGCACCACTTCAAATTCGTGCTCCGCTACCTTGATTGTTTGACCAACTGTTCTTCTCGCATTCGACGCCACCATGTACTTTGTTTTACCTTCACTAATGTGCAGCCCCAGATTTTGTGCCGCCTGCTCGATCTGGATGAAGGAATCGTGTACAGCTTGTTCGGTTCTTCCGATGATGTCAATGTCGTCTGCGTAAGCCAGTATCTGGCTGGACCTGTTGACGATGGTCCCTCTTGTTGCCGTGCCAGAGTCACGGATTGCTTTCTCCAACGCCAGGTTGAAGAGGAGGCAGGCCAAACCATCCCCTTGTCGGAGTCCATTAAAGATGTTGATTGGTCTGGATAGCAATCCGGCTATTTTTACTTGGCTTGTTACGTTGGTCATGGTCAACCTACAAAGTCGTGTCAACTTATTTGGGATGCCGAATTCTCTCATGGCTTTGTAAAGTTCTACCCTGGCTATGCTATCATAGGCGGCCTTAAAGTCTATAAACAGATGGTATGTTGGGATGTTAAATTCTAGACATTTTTCCATCGCCTGCCTAAGGGTAAAGATCTGATCAGTTGTTGATTTGCCTGGAATGAAACCACACTGATATTGGCCGATTATGGTTTTAGCGTATGGGGCTATCCGTTCTTGTAGGATAGAGGAGAGTATCTTATAGGCGGTACTCAACAACGTGATACCTCTATAATTGCTGCACGTTGTGACATCTCCCTTCTTATGTATGGGGCAAATTATACCTTTTCGCCAGTCTTCTGGCATTTCTTCCTGCTCCCATACGTGCACTATAATATCATGAATTGCTTGGCGTAAGGCTGGCCCGCCGTGGTGGAATAGTTCGGCTGGTATGCCATCGGCTCCCGGGGCTTTGTTTTTCTTAAGCCGGGCTATAGCCTTCTCAACCTCTTCTATGCTTGGTGGCGGTAACATAGGGTAATCTTCTTGAAGTAGTGGAGCCTCTACTTCTGCAGTGAGCTGACCATTTAGCAATTCATTAAAGTACACTTCCCATCGCTCCAGTATGCTTTGGGGATCGGTGATCAGATTTCCCTCTCCGTCCTTGCAGTAAGTGCAGCGTGGTGTGTACTGCGTCATGTTTCGGACGGATTGGTAGAACTTCCGCGTCTGGTGCGGACCTCGCTCTCGGCTTCTTTCTAAATCACAGATGATGTTCTTCTCCCAGGCTGATTTTTTCTGTCTGTGAAGCCGTTTTTCTATTCTTCTGAGCTCTTTATATTCATCTTCGCGTGCCCGCGTTCTATGAGATTGTTGCATTGCTCGGTACGCAACATTCTTACGTTCAGTCGCTAGCTTGCATTCATCATCAAACCAGTCGTTCCGACTTCTACGACTGCTGCCTAAGATGGAATTGGCAGTACTAATGACAGTGTTTTTAAGGCGTGTCCACTTCTCATCTACGCCCAGCATACTGGCTCCAGGACTTACTCTCCCTGGATCGAGTGGTTCTAGGGCGAGTCCTAACGCAAGTCCAAAGGTGTTACTGGTGTTTTCATTGCGTAGTGCAGCCGTGTTGATTCGAACCTGATCGGCGGATGCAATACGTCTTCGCAAGGCAATCCGCCCTCGGAAAACCATACCAACAAGATAGTGATCCGAGTCGATATTGGCACCTCGGTACGTTCGTACCGTCATCAAGTTCGAGTAGTGGCGACGGTCTATCAACACGTGGTCAATTTGGTTACGAGTGGCTCCATCAGGTGATACCCAGGTGGCTTTGTAGATATCTTTACGCGGGTACCTGGTACTCGCAACGACCATGTTTTTCGATGCTGCCAATTCTAGGACTCGAAGTCCATTGTCATTAGTGTTCTCATGCAAACTATGGGTGCCTGCGTAATGCCTGAATACCGGCTCCCGACCTATTTTAGCGTTCAAATCCCCAAGGATGATTTTAACATCATACCTTGGACAGGCATGGAGGGCCCTCTCGACTTGTTCATAGTAAGTCTCTTTATCTTCGTCTGAGGACTCCTCCGTAGGTCCGTGAACGTTAATGAGGCTGATGTTCTTGAATTTGCCTCGCACGCGAAGGGTGCATAGCCTTTCGCTTATAGCGTTAAAGCCGATGACGGTAGACTTCATTTTTTCGCTGACCAGGAAGCCTACCCCGAGCACATGGTGTTTTGTATGACAGCTGTAATATAAGTCATATTCTTTCTTTTGCAAAACACCATTCCCTGTCCATCTTATTTCTTGCAGTGCTGTTATGTCAGCTTTATATTTTGACAGGGTATCGGCTAGCTGCTGAGCAGCTCGAGCTCTATAGAGCGATCGTACGTTCCATAAGAAAATTCGTAAATCGTTGTTCCGTTTTCGTTGCAAGGGTTGTCGTCGTGAGATCAGTCCGTTTCCGAGGCTTGTTGACGGTCTCGTAATTCTTTTAGTTTTACGGAACAGGGAATTAACCTGTTGCCAACCTGTGGAAATAGCCTGATCATATTAGCCAAACCTTTTTGGGGTTTGTTTCTAGCGGCCGCCGCGAAGAGGCTATGATCACACTTCCACCAGTCCCGAATAGTTACGGCACGTGCATGTTTTCGTATGCTACATGTTATTCCCCCTATTCGGCTGATGGCTGACCGCTATATAAGTTTAATAATAAATCAAAATTGGTGAAATAACAAATAGATTTACTAACACCAGAACATACATCCCAAAATTGATAAAATTCGAAATAACAAATAGAATAGGTTTTATCAATATTTTGAATTAAAAATGTGTTTTTCAAATACTATTTATTAAAATAACTTTATTTAAAAGAGAAATGAAAAAATATATTTTTGTTTCCTTTTGGCACAGTTACTATTTTATTTCTTTAACTTTTGCAATAATTATTTTTTTAACTATTGTGTTTTTTTATTTATTTCATTCCAATTGTAATTCACTTTTCACTACCAGAATATAAACCGCATTGCAAAGGAATTTTTAAATTGAATCTTTATCTTTTCTTTAGATTTCCCTGGCTAATTAGATTTTTATAAATGCAAAAATTATTTTCAGAAAAAAATTACCATGGATTGTTATTTCCTTAACTTTTTTAGATTTAAATAATTTATCACTTGCTTAATAAAAATAAAATCTGAATATAAAATAAACTTATAGATAAAATATTTTGTATACATATGTACATACATCAATTTATAGTTCCATATAAGCTGTCTTTTTCTTTTAAACTTTAAATTAAGATTTGGAAAAAGAAATTTTGAATATGAATATAAATTATAGTGGCTAAAACTGTCCAACATAAGCTTAAGTAAATTTGAGGATAAATACCTGCTTTAGTTATTTTTGATGGTTCTTTATTGAATCATAAAATTATTTAGTTAAAATTCTTTTCTAATTCTTACTTTTTATCATTCCCTGAAAGTTTTGTCATAATCGATAAGGTTGCTAAAATTTCATTTAATTGTCACGAAAAACATTGTGCACTATGGCGTATACTTATTTTTTTTTTAATTGAAAATTGTATTTCATTTCATTGCCTGACAACAGGACTAAATTTAATATAAATGTAAATAAAAAGTTTTACGCACTGTTTCATACTTTCCTTAATAAATCAAAGAGGAAAATTATAAATTTGACTTATGAAAACAAGACAATTTTGAAATTTAATTGAGGTAGGAATTTAGTTTTGAGATTCTTATTATTAATATTTTGGTCGCATCACAATAATGTGATGTTTTAAGTTACATCTGTAATAATTTGCAAGTATTGAATTTGAAAAAGAATCAAGAAATTATTTTTCAATCTCAAAGGTAAATGACAAAAAAATCATCTACCTTTTTAAATGTGGTTTGAAAAAAGAAAAAACCTAGAAAAAATTCCAAAGTCACGGCTGGGTCACTGTATCAAAATCACTTTTTAAAGACCAAGTTCATGCGATCTGCTTTGGAATTTGGTTTATTTTTCTTAAATAATCACGACCATTTTGTGCTATTATTATTTCCCCACAAAAAGTAATGTTCATACATTTTTTTGCACCTTTTCATTCGAATCATACGTTACTAAATATGTCAGCATTACAAACGCTACTCTCAGTAAAAATCATTTTCAAATGTTCATTTATTTCGCAGTTCCTAAAACAATCATCATTTTGTATAATAATGCAAGAACGTGTTGCTATCTAAAAGAAAAAATGTTTTTTTTTTGTTACTTTGTTTTTGTACTCATTTTAATCACTAGCCCACGGACGTAAATAAAATATTCTATTTTTAATCAAATTGCAGAAATATAGCTTGTTTACAAAATATACAAAAAACTCTAAACGCTCAACGGCAAACGGTAAGCAAACAAAGCTTATGCAAAGTTTATACAAATAGGTAGGTAAGGTATGCTACTTATATACATACATATGTACGTTTTCGTTTCGAAAATAAAAATTACACAATATTCAATTTTTATTTTGAGAATAATCTTTCTCTGTGTATTTTTTTATTCACAACCGGTAATTTATGAAGGAAAAAAAACAAACAAAAATACATTTTCGAAAATTCGGCGCAGCGGCTGTGGTGGTTTCGTGCCGGTCGTAGACAGAAAAAGAAAATCAAAATTCTAAAAATTTGAATGAAAAATGACGTTGTGCATAAATTATTGTTGATTTTTGTATAATGAATGTTTTTTTTTATTTTTTTTTTATTTAAAATAAATAAACAAAGCAAAAAATTCCATTGTGTGGATATTGTCTGTGGCTATAGGTTTTTTATGCTCTGATAGCTCACAATTCTTTTTAACATTAAGAATTTAAAATAAAGATTTTTTTTTTAGATTGGAAGGACATTATAGTAGAAATATTTCTATGTGATATTTTTTTCGAGCAAAGGTGAACAATCTTACAGCACAGTGATTCTACTAACGCTACATATATAAAATATTTACTGTACAAGACATAGTTTGAGTTGTTAATCAATGATTTAGATCATAAAGCTATCGTTTGATTACCGGCATTTAACCAGAACCTCTGAAAGTTGTTTCGGAAACATTTGGCATTTTATCGGCCGTTACCAATATATATTTTATTGATATATATTATTGATGAACATACATATGTCCCTTCTATTAACAGATCACTAACATGAAAAAATCCTTTCAAAGTTAATAAAACTTTTCATTTCTGGTAAATTATAAGCGAGAAATTAAAAAATCGACTTATTTCATCAGAAGAGTAAATTGAAATACTATTTTTTATTACTTTTTTTTTATTAAAAATGCTCATTTTATTAAAAAACACTTAAAAAATACTCCATATGAAAGATATGTCGTTACCGAGTCAACATGTATTGCTTAGTGCCTTTAAAAACATTATTTCAGCATCATAAAGCCGTTTATTGTTTTATGTTTGCAACAATTTCAACAAAAAACCGTTGTTAAGCAATATTTATTTTTATTTTGTATCAAAAATAAGAGTTTAAATATGTTTGTTTTTATGTTATGTTTGTAACTAAAATTGATTTATTTTAAGAATATGATGCCACCATTATGTTTTTGTACCACAGCAACATGCTTACAATTAATATGCCTGCGAAATATAAAAACAATAAAATTTATGTAAAATAGCACTTTCATAAAACGGCATAATATTTGTTGTGCTTAGGAACTTAAAACTCCACCCCAATAACCTTGAATAAAAATCCTATTCTTTCAAGAATAAATTTATTTTCGTTTTAACAATTAAAAATATTCCATATATATAATCTTAAAACTTGTTGAAAGAACTGAAACGAAAATCTAAGATCTTTTGCTGATTGATTCATTTCTTTGCTAAAAAGTACATACCTACTAGTTTTTCCTAAAACAAAACAAAAAATAAATAATATAAATAATTAATGAGTGTTGAAGAATTTAATTTTTTGTTTGTGTTTTCTGAACATTCTTTTTCTTTCAAATAAATCATCGTAAAGTTAATTTATTGTATGATGTACATTTATAAAAATAGAAACCACTAAGTACACTAATGGAATTTATTAGCGCGTAAACACACATAGAGGCATTGCTGATGCTGCCCACCCCACCCCACCGTACCATCAGCCCAGCACCAGAACCGGCCAGTCACCAGTCAGAGTCAGAATCAGCAAAAGAAGTATTTCCTCACAAAAGCTGACAAATTAATACAAAACACAAAAGACCAAGAAGAAATAAGAAATAATTAAAAGAATAAAAACAAAAAATAAATAAAATTCCTAAAGAACCAAGAACTACTATAGTACGAGTAACAAAGCGTAAGTTATAAAAGCAGAAAAAAAAGTAAATTAAATTAAATCGAGGCATCTACGCAAGAATGTGTAGTAAATTTCTGCGCAGTGTGTGAAATAATTGATGAAGCAAGAGATGGCAGAACATAAAACACAGCAACACAAAAATTAAAGCCAAATAAAATAAACAAGAAAATTTTTCGTATAAAGAAATTATTTTTATCTTTTACAATTTTATCTCAACATTTTTTACTACAGATACTACGAGTCTTTATATATTTAAGTACTATATGCGGCGGCGTGGTTGCACTCTTGCTTCTATTCCACTATTCTGCATGCTAGGCTCTTCTAGATAATCTACAATGCTGGACTTATTAAATTTCAGGGCATTTTGTTAGGGCCTCAAATTCACAATTCTGTTATTACTCGATGATGGAAAAAATATATAAATAGCTACACAAAAACTTTTACATTTTCAATTTTCTTGCTTTAGTAACATCTTCTCACCTGTAAACAAAAACAGCTAAACTTCTGTTTACTTACTTAAAAAAATTTATCACAGTGCATAATTGGCAGAAATTGTGAACTGCGAGTATTTTATGCATATTATAAATGTCAAATCTTGTTTGTTTGCAGTTTCGGAAAGTAAACAAACAAAGCTATTGTATCTGAAATGAGCTGTCAAACGAAACGAGCAAAAAATTCAATTGAAACACCTTTTCTCTAATAAATTATCTCATTTTAGCTGCAATGAATGCTTAGAGCATAAGGCCAAAAAATATTCTAATCCACCTCAACATTTTGGTATATACTGTACATGTACAAGTGTACAAATGATTTGGCACTTGAATGCAAAATATATTTTCAGCGAGACTCTTTTATTTTATTTAGATTGTTTGCAATATAAATGAGTGGGAATTTTCATCTGTTATGAAATGTCGTCAGTGACTGGGAATGTGGCAAAAATACTCCCAGTGCTCTCTCTGAGAGAGAAATAAAAAACTCGAATAATCAACTACATTATATTATAGGATCACAGGCAGCATTCAGCAAAGCAACAGCGTGTCGCGACAATAGTTTTGTTGCTGCCACTTTTATAACTTTTCCACTGAATTTTCTAGCCTACTCTATGAACTGCAACTGCAATTGCAACTACTGTGCAACATATTTAGTTCTTAATAAATAAAAAAAAAAAACGATATAATAAACATGATTGTTAGCACGTCTATCTGATAGTTTAAGCAAAGAGCAGACAGACAAAAGTTGTTTTGTTTTGTCTGGTCGGATGCTATATTTGTTGTATTTATATGCAGTGTATATGTACACATCACGGATCCCCTGCTTGGTTGATCGTCAATTTTGCCATAGAGTTCAATTAGTTTTATGTTTTGCAATCGTTACAATTAGAATGCAATTACTATTTATATTATAATATGAGTATCATCTTGAAGATTACTCATTTAATGCGATATAGTGTTTTTTTCTTTTTAATTGTAGAAAATATAAAAAGTCATTTAATCTTAATTTAAAGGCGAAAACCTAGCGGTGATTTGTAAGAAATAACCTTGTTGTTTTATATTAGGTAATAGATCCATTTGTTAACTTACTCAAAATTAGCAATTTCTATAAATTATAGTCCCAATTTTTCTCCTTCTTGGGAACAAAGTTTTCGGAAAATATTGTGAACGAAACCCAAATATAGTAACAAATTTCATTAATTTGCTGAGTTGTATTTTTAAGTTGTAAATGAACAAAAATTTGTATAAAAATGAAAATGTACCTTTTTTTTAAAATGACTTCTAAGTATTCAAGGTTTTTTCCTTACATTTAAGATTATGTTTCCTCAACTCCGATTGTTATTTTTTGACATGCAAAACATTGGTACTAATAGTAGACTCAATTTCAGAGAAATATTGATAACATAAACAAATTACCATGCAGTGTTTTTCCGCTGAACTATTTAAACTTTTATCAATATACAACCCAGCCATAATGCCACCACCTGGATCATTAGTGTGTTTTTTTTGTTGTTGTTTTTTTTTTCAAAATATACAAATTATCTCGTTTTCTTTTTGATTTTTATTCCAAGAGAACCATAATCAAGTTCTATAAATATAAATCAAAACATAACTCGATGTAACAGAGATGATAGGTTATGCTGTCAAAATTCCTTCCATCAGACAGGTCTTTTTTCTTTTATTTTTGTTGTTTGTTCTATTTTTATTTTTATATTCTATCAATTTTTAAAAAAAACAAAACTATACCTAATCAAACCACTCAATGGACAGCGAACGCAGTTCAGCTGCATCAGCAGGTTGGATTCTTCAAATTAGTTGCTATGCGGTTGTGTACAACCATCATCCCGGCATTGGTGTTCGGTGCATTACAGATTTCAATCGAATTCGTAATAAAATCGTATCGTTTCACATTCTATAACAATATTTTTGATATCGCTTTAAATCTTTTTCCACATCTGGGCCACATATGCAACATGAACAAACAAAAAGTACAATAAAGTTTGAGGAATAGAACTTGTTTATAATTGTTAACAAAAAAAAAAATAAAGAGAGAATCTTATCAGCGCTAATTTAAGTTCACACAAATTATCACTTTTTAATTATTTCTCTCTGTACGTAAGTATTCGTTAGTTGTTTATTTTTTCAACTAAATATAAGGGCAAGTTATTTAAAACAACCTCTAAATTTAGATCACAAATTTTTTAAATGAAAACTTTAATAGAAAAGTGATACAAAATCTTCAGCCACTGCTATTTTTTTTATTTGTCCCTGAATGTCATTTTAAGACTACTTTTCCTCTGTTAGGTTACCATGTTCTCATCAATTAATTACTGGATCAATGATTTGTGGGTTGATTATTTTAAACTTTTTCATGCAGAACTTTTGACATCTACGTGTTGAGCCAGTTAACCGTAGCTCTGTAGATTTTTTAGTCTAAGGTTAAACGTTTTCGGGAAACTGTATACATACATATAAAGTTCTTTATACACATATGAACTACTGAAAGCAGGAAATGTGAAAAATGCCCAATTGTATCTAACGCTTTTAAAAATTTAACAGATTTTTAACTTTTAAAATGACGTTTGTTCCATACAACATACGTCAACTTAAAATTTTAAAACCTGTTAAATATTGCTATTAAAAATATTGCTGCAAACGGATATAATTATTTTAAAGTAACCTACTTTCGACTTCTAAGTTCTAACATTTGTCTAACTTCTATGTATTTGTTTTAAAATTTTTAAAGGGTGAATAATGATCGTTCTTATAAACAACAAGTAAGTTAACAACAGGTGCGTTTTTAAGGCCCCAAAGAGTTTTCAAGAAAATCGATGCCTGGCCTTAAAAAAATTACATGTTTCATGTTTCTTTTTTTTTGAACTTGCTACCTTTTTCAATTGATGAACTATCTGAAATACTTTATGAAAAGTAGCTGGGACTAACCTGTGTTTTAACTGAAGGCTCCATTTCAGTTAGAGCTATCTTTTAAATATAAAGGTAAACTTTACAATTTCAGATTTGAATGTCAAAGTTCTGTTTGAACAAAATTGTTATTATGTATATTATTTCCAAAAAATAAAGTATTTAAAAATGAACTAGTTTATGCGACCCAGTCATTCCCTTTATAACGTTTTTTTCCTTTCCCTGTCTCTTTTTTACTAAATCCAAGACCAAATAATAACCATTTGAAAAAATTAATTAGAATTATTATTGTTTAGGTAGTTAGTTGAAATGATGAACGCAGCAGAAAGACAGAACAAGCGAGGGACTCAGGGGGGTATTCAAATGCAATTGGGACAGCAAAAAAAAATAATATGTGTACTCAGCACAAAGATACGAAATTGTATAATAGATAAATTGATATTTTCCAGATCCTCCAAATGATAAGTTGGTCGCAAATTAAACGAAGAGTATTTTATACCTACATGTGTATGTTATGAACTTGTACAGACTTGTACATCATTATATAGTACAACGTTCATAATAATATATTGCCTGGCCACCGCATAATTAAACGGTTCTAGATTAGAATTAAGTGAGAATTATGAGCTCATTATGATTAATTGATGAATGGTTGTATTTGCTTATGGTTCTACCAATTTATTTTGTGGGCATAATATATTTTTTTAAATTTTTTATCTTAGATCTCATACTGATTGAAATTGTGATATTATTTTTATTATTGTGTAGTGTACATATGTACGAATTAAAAATTGTAGTGTAGGAAAAGACAAGTATACCGATAATGTTTAAAAAAAAAGTAACAATTAATGTTTTCTGAAACAATTAAGTATCAACAACAACTTTTCTATGTTAGGTACAAACATGATAACTCTATAAATAAATTATATCTCTTGACATCCAATAAATTTAATCTAACTAGAGCCCAATTAAAATCAAATTTGAAACATAAATACAATGAAATAGAAATAAATTATTATATTATTTCTGAAAGGTATTAAAAAAATCACTTAACTGAAAAAATTAATTTGTGTCATTATGTGTCTATACCAAACACCACAAAAATATCATATCAAATGCAAGTAATACAATAAAATAGGATATATAAAACAATTAGTACAATAATGAAACATTGTGAAAGTTTTTTGAATTTACCAAGAAATTGAAAAATTAAAAGATTTCAGAAAAAAATTCTTATGCAAGGGTGTTTTTTCGAGTTGAAAGAGTTACATATGTACATATGTATCAAACGGAAAAATTTAGCAATCATGACACATGTTTTTAAGGAAGTTTTTAGTGCTGAATCAAATGAAAAAATAACAAAAACTCAATATTTTGAAAACGGGTGAATAATTTTTTTGTGAACTTTGTTTTCAAGTGCACTTTAAACAAATAGAAATCGCATATAAATTTTGTTTCTTTTTTTTTTAGAAATATTCATATTTCTGCACAAAAAAAAACCGTTCGATAGGTCGGTCGTTTCGAATAACTAATATTTTAACAAAAGGTGCAATTAAAACTTGACTTCTTTTTAATATTGGAAACATGAGTTTTTCAAATAAAATTAATCTTTCGAAATTTATTCAAACAAAAACTAATCAACCTAACAACAAAGAACAAACATGTGATCTTCGGTGAATCTATTGCTCAGTTGAAAAAGTGATTGAAAAATGGAAGTGATGATTTTTATTTCGCCGCAAAATATACAACTTGAATAAAAATTATCATGAATCTTCAGGCATTTATGACTTGTTGGTTTGGAATGAAAGTCTATGGGTTGAATCACTTATGGATTTAAGGGAATGCTAAACTAAAGCTTAAGAAATTAGATCTGGAAGGTATAATCGTGTGAAATGCGGACTTAAAACTACTACTGCAAGTCAAAATGGTATTTTGTTGAGGTTGTGAATTTTAATTGCTGCAGCAGACAAGTTATTAAATACTTGTTACTATAAACAAAGATTTAGTAAGAAGGTACTAGTAAGAAGGTACTATCCTCGAAATAAAGAATGACTGCCTTTAATTGTTATAAAAGTAATATACGTGAACGTTTTCCCTCGGATGACTTGAATATTTGAGCTGAATAATAAAAATGTAGATTTCTGTCGATCTATCTTTTTAAAAAAGGCTAAACGTGTTAACAAGGCTCACAATAAACTAATTCTAAACCGAAACCAACATTTACATTTGAAAGTAAACATAAGTATAGGAAGTGATTAACAAAAAAAAAGACAACTTTTCCAAAATACATATCAACATCTTTTTAAGGACACAGTTTGTTGAAGTTTCCAATACAATCATTGTCATCAATAAATAGTACCTACCTTACCAACCTATCTTTACCTACCATTTTGATACTTCACAATTTTAGATTTTGGTATGCTACCTGATCACCACTAACAGCAGTAACAACAACAACAACAAAAACCCAGCAACTCTCCTTTTGTGGAGTTGAACTATACTTGTACTTCTTGTCTCCCCGCGTCCGAATCAAGTTCGTGTTCCAAAAAGCCGGTTTTCTCAGCAATTCTTTTTTTCCATTGGGACCAGGTTGTGCTTGCTGGATGATGGTTGCTGCTACTTTTGGGTTCTCAATTGACCACGAGTCCACGACCAAGAGCAGCAATCCCAACCTATATAGCACCGAAGTATACGAACAAATGGCAACGTAAAACAGCGGATTGACGTATATTTTACGTTCGCTGCGTCATAATCTACCCTAACCGGTTGTTGGGCTCTCTGCTACTACTTCATCAAAGGAATTTTCGTTGTCATGTGTACGCATAGTATGTATGATACACGTTTATAGTTCGTACACTTCAAATGGGTAGTAGTTTTCGATTTTTTTTTTGTTTGTTGTTGTTGTTCATAAGTCTACTTGTTGCAGTGTTGAATTGGAATTGGAAGTTGCTGAAACAACAACACCAAACTACGATAAAAGAGGTTTTTAGTTTCTTCTACCTGCTGATGGTGTACGTTGACTTCTGCTTCTGGGGTGGAGACAAGAGAGATGGTGAAGGTGATATACAAACTGAAGACAATTACACAAAAAAAAAACAACTTCTTCCCAACAGAAGTACGACTGATCTGCTGTTCAACCAAAAAAACTGGTACTTCCACTATTTCTATAGTAAAGTAGCGATTAGGACAGGAGAGCCGAGACTGGTTACCTCTGTCTAGCTATCTACATATATCATCTACCCACCTCAATGCCCGTATTTGTAGTTATCTCACTGGATACACCTTCTCTTGGGTTTGGGTATATATCGTCATCACTCATGTAGGCATAGTATAGTAAACAACACACAAGTGTCTTCGTAAATCGTAACGTAGTATTACGATAGTAGAAACAACAAAAAAAAATACTCTATGAACTCTATGATCGTGGTAAAATAAAGACTCTTAAATGAATAGATACAAGAAAAAAATTAAATCAATAAAAAAGAAAAATCAGTTAAATGGTTGCCAAGTAGACTGCAGAGGTTTAAATTCTTTTCAATTAATTAATTAATTCTTTTCAAACATTTTTTGCGGCGAGGAATATAATTTTAAGTCCCGAAACAGAATTTTTCAAAATTGTATTGCTACTATTTTAAACAGTTTCTACATTAATTTCTTGAATCCACTTAACAAATTTTCAATATACAGTGAAAGTGATTGTATCAACTCATGAAATTTTGACGAACACAAAAATGTTCAATGATGTGTTAAAATACATTTACTTTATATTTACACCTTAACACAAGATTTTACCACATTATAACCATTTAATTTTTGAAGTATAACTACAAAAGCAAAAAACCACTCATTTTTGACGTTGCCAAATACACGACTTATTAGTTATATACAAATAGAATTTTTAACCTGAACCCTGGAGCGAGCTATAATAACTTTTATTTGTGGCTTATAATAATCACGAACTTTTAGAAATTCTCATTGGGTATGCTCTTGGGTGATCCGAACTTTGGATGTTCGAATGTATAATGTTTTTTCTGGCTCTAACCTTACCTCAATATTTTAAAGGTTAGTACTAAGTTAGAGAACTCAACTTGGCAACCATGTTCCAAACAAGCATATAATAATAAGTTCACGGTATTTGTTGTTTTTTTATTTGATTATTTTATTTGTTGATCGTTGGCACTGCATATTGGTAGAGCCCAAGAGAGTACTGAGTACGAGCAGTATCGAGATGATAAAGACAAACGACAACAACTATACAAACTATAATATACAAAGAGGAAAGAAATACCAAACCCATTTATAGATTTATTTCTCGTTTCTACGCTGAATAAGTTGCTACGCGCGTTTATGTGCATCCATATAGCCATCCGATGTTTGTTGGATCTTAGATCTTGATGTTGCTTGGCCGGCATGGCCTGGCCCGGGCCATACAATACCATACCAATCCAGTCCCAGGCCGATGCCGATGCCGTGCCGCCGCCGCCGCTGTACGTATGCTGCTTTGTGCTTCAAGTCGGCTTATAGTTGTGATGATGGTGATACGCGGAGATGGAGCGGTGTGGTGATATTGTGGTATTATAATCGTTAGTGGACTGGCTGGGATCTGTTGTATTCACATTTGGGGCTATAATTTAAAGCAACTTGAAGTTGCTCACATGGCCAAAACTTGAGTTTCTTCTTTCTTCTTATAAGTCTTGTATACGCTCTCACTATACTCACTGTCAAGGTCATTTTGGAATAAAGCCTGTCGAGGTATTAGGATTTATGTGTTTTTTTTTTTTTGTGTACGAGTATACCTTACACTTGCTAGATTTATTGAATTTTTTGATCAAGAATACAAATTAGATATTTTTTTTTACTACAGTAGAGGCAGAAGCTGGTAAATTTAACTTTTGTTGTACTTTATTAACTTCATATCGGATTGTTAAGATCGTGTTAAATTTTTTTAATAAACAGAAATATGTATGATCATTACATACTAGCTTAGATTCCGGAAGAAATGAAATGGTCAAATGAAAAATGTAGATATGTATTTATTGTAAGTAACTCAAACATAGGGGGCTTTGACACTTATTTATACTGTAGGCACGTATTCAAATTTTTTTCAGGAAGTGATCTAGTACACTAACGAAATAAAACTAGAAGTTCCTACTATTGAGATATCTGTACATAAATATGTATGACTTGATATTGTATAATAAATCGAAAAAAAAAAGTTTATTAAAAGTAGATTATAAATAATTATACAGTTTATAATTATTGAATTTTTTATCTTATGGATTGCACCTAATGCATTTTTTTTTTAAATTACCTCTCGTTGTATTATTTTCAAACGATAATTAACCCTATCCAGGTATCTGTTCCGAAACGTTCGATCGGAGAAAATTATTCATTTGATTCGTTATAATGCGCAAACATTTTTTAATAAAACTTTTTTCATTCAAAATTAAATCTAAATAAAATTTAAAATATTCAGCCCTATATCGAAATATTAGTTCCAAAATGTTTTTTCCTTTTAAGGTAAAATTTTCTCAAAATATTTCATTTCAAAGGAAACTATTCCATGGTAAAAAAAATGTTTATTTTTGACGCCTCTACAAAAAAAAGTTTTTTTGGCAATCTAGCTTTTTATGACAACTGGCAATTCTGTACTGAAAATTTGGGAGCGAACGGAATGACAAATAAAGCATGCTTGCAAGCCCCTCTGAAAGTTATAGTGTTCTAAGGGACAGTTTTTCTTCCGAAAAGAAGTGAGAATGCTTCTGTATTTTATTATTTCAGGATGCTTCTGGGTTACGAAAGGAAAATATTTTTAAATTTAAATAATTTTTGCAAAAAAGGAATAGAAGCACGCTTATACATTACTAATATATACTTATTGAGATTTTGAACATTCAACAATTTTGGGTAAATTTATTAATAAATAAATAAATAAAAAAATACCTATAAAAAGTTCCATTTTTGCTGAACAAGAAATCCTTTTAAAATCTTCGCTTAAACACTGATATCAATCGTTTGGCTGAAAAACAATTAGCTGATTCTTAAACTACTTTTAGATAAGAAACCAAAAATCCACAACAGATTTCAATGTTCATATCAATATTTCCATTTTTGATACCAATCTATCGACAAAAAAAAAACAATTGAATTAAAATTAAAAAAAAAAAACATACAGACATTCCTATCTCTCAACTCAACTTTGTGGGTTAAGAAGCACCAGAACAGCCATACAGACTATTATGTAACTTCTGCTGATCAGCATCGCAAACAAATATTTTAATTAATTTATTTAAATGCAAAACAAATCAGATTCAAAAAAGGCATGCAATAAAGAATAAACTATAAATATACATACCTACACTTTTATTATTTTTAAAATATATACAATTTATAATAAAAAACAGACAAAAAAAACTCACTTCGTAACTCGCCTTTATAGTGAACTTCTACTCAAGTTCTGTCCTATTATTTTGTTGTTCCTCAAGATTCCTTCCTGATAATAATGCCGGTTGGGTTGGTGTAGTTTATTTTTTTTTTCTTATTATTATTATTTTTCACCGCTTAGTGTTGTTATCATGAATTGAGTATTTTATGTAGGTATTTATGTGTACATATAGATTTTTTCACAAATGAAAAGAACACATGATTGTTCTTTTTTTTAATATTGAGAACTTATTTCGCCTCGTTATTTATTTGAAGCTTATCAGTAGAAAAAAAGATGCCTGGGTTAACCAATGCCACTGTGACACTTTAAAACTTTAATTTGCTTCCTTTTTTACTGCCGAGCACTTTTTGGGATGGTCTTAGTAAGCCATCTTAAAAAAAAATCAAGTAAACCACAAATTCATATTGATAAATTTTCATTTTTACTTCTTAAATCTAAACTGAAAAAAAAAATATTTTAATTTTAGAGATCATCAGTAAATAAAATTAAAAAAAAAATAATGAAAAGTTCCGTAGCACGCTATACGGTGTCGAACAATCGTGATATCTTTTCAGAACTATGGAGCATACTGAACGCAAACAATCGGTCAGAGAAGTAATCCTAAAACGAACACAACGAACGAACGAACGAAAAAAAACTATAGAGAGGCAGCGCGACTACAGAGCAGAGAGGTACCACCAAACCAAAGCACCACCACACATTGGAAGCGAGCCCCAAAACTACGATCAGTGAGTGTCCCGGCCCGTAGTATAAAAAGCAACACTCTACAAGCCTACAAGCGTAAATCGACAGCGGTGATGATGGGAATGGCGATGGCGGTGGTGGTGGCGACCCAGCATTGCATAGGCACAGCCGGAGTTACAGAGTAGCTAGATTATTAATTGCTCAGGCACCAAATCTTGGGGGCACAAACGAAAATAGAATTATTTATTTAGTAAAATCTCATTGACGCGATGGCAAATTGTGAATTAACTTTTACATATTGGAACATTTACATGAATGTCTAGCTTTTTGTAAGCCATGTGTCAAAGTTTACTAGTATAATAGGAATTTTGTACCTGTCAAATTTTGAAAGATAAATTCCATTCCATTTCCATTCTTTTGGCAATTTATCTGTAAAATTATCGGTCAGGAGTTTAAAGCTCACGCAATCTTATATACCAAAAAATTAATGAAAATTAGTAAAATGGCAAATTCAACACAATTTTTTTTTTGTTTACCCGGCCCGAAACGATTATCTTAAAAATCCGTCCTTGTACTAAAATAAGAACAAGATTGGGCAGGCCGAGAGAATCTCTGTAGACCAGTCTATACTCTGTGTGTTTTGTAGGAGCCGCTCTGAGGGGCGACGGAGGAACAGCAATACAAAACTAACCAAACAACCAACCCGATCCCCATCCCATATGTGAGTCGAGTAAGTAAAATAATAAAATTTAAAAAAAAAAAAAATTCTATTCAATCCAATCGGTTTCAGTTCATCTTAATTTTTCTTCTGCTTCTACGTCTCTTCCAACTTTTCGCTCTTGCCATTTTACAACTCTACTACGGCCGCATACTATACAGTCAACAACCGATCTGATCTGATGGCGATATGATCGTGACAGAATAAAAAAAAAATAACAACATCGTACACATAACGACACTTGAATAAAAAAAATACATAGAAATATTATGTACTTATATGTGGCAAACAGAGAGGGCATACACAATCAGAAGCTCCTACAAAATTATACTTCACAGTTGGGGTTGTAGTTTTTTGTGCAGAATAGATGCGAATTTTAAAGCGGATTCACGTTGGGCGCCATTTTTAGAAAAATTGTTTGTTTTTTTTTTGTATTAGCTGCCTGATTTGTCCACATCTGAAAATAATTACTTTTTTAACTTTTTTTTTTACTTTTTAAGCATTTTAAGATTTAAAATGGTTGGTTTTCACCGATTCTGACCCTACATGCCTATGTGTCAAGTAAACATAATATACACTCAAATTTTTCAATTCTTTTGACGAATGTGTTGAACTTTGGGAATCCGTCATTTTTAAAAGTGACACATTAGTTTTGTGGAAACTTAAATTTAAAAATTTTTTACTTGCAGAGCGATTTCAAAGTGGTTTGTTTTCGAAAGCACTACGAATCTCGCAAAACAAAGTATGGAACAACAATGTCTCGTATTTTTTTAATCTCGCAAATAATTACAAAATCTCGTTTTAACCAATCTCACAATTATATTTCCCACAATATTATAACAAGAAATATGTATTTTGTAATGCGAAATGATGATTTGTTAAATTTTTATTTCATAGCTATCCTAATATCTTAGTGGTAGCAGTTTTGAACGGGATGGCTTGGAAATCTATCAAATCAAAATCTCGCATTTTAAGTCTCTCTTTACAAAATTTAGACATTACGGAATTTCGCTTTTAATAATCTCGAGATTACAAAATTCTGCTTTTCATAGTTAATTTTTTTTTGAAAGCGAGACTGAGTTTCCGATTTGGTTTGCTTTTAAAGTTTACTTTTTAAAACAGCTGACCTTTTAAAAACAGGTAAATTAATCAATTAATATCGTTGTAAAATAAACAAGTATAAGATATGAAACCTCTACCTCTATACCTACAGAGTAGCTTTTGTTTTCGTTCTACTCTTCAACCTCCTTAAAGTATTTTATTATCGTTTTCGTTCTTTTAATTCCGTAACCAAATTAAACATCTTGTGAGAGTAAAATGAAGAAAAATAAGTAGAAAAAGAAAAGAAAAAAAATAACATGAGCCGGCTTCCGAAATGAAATAGTCAGGTTTATTTTTTCTGATTTTCTTTTTATTTATTTATTCATTTATTTTTTGTTTGTTCTCTCAAACTACACATTTATGTTTTCAAACGCACTAATAAAATATGCCGGAGAATGCAACAGCAGTAGAGGTGGTGCAGAAGAGGGCCAACTATCAGGGTAAAGTTCTTTCAAATATGGACAACGATTGTGGACAATTTATACTGTGCACCAGGCTTTTTCTAAGCCTTGATCAAACGACCAAATAAACGACTCGATCAACCATCAGCGATTTGTGTAGGAGAAAGAACATGCGAGAAGGAGATCAGATGGGCAGAGCAGCGGGTAAGGTAAGTATAAGAAACCCGATTTTGAGTAGGTAGTTAACCAACCATTTTACATTCTTATTCAGTTGAATAGGTACACGTACAATTGTTTAAAACAAAGAGATTACAATAAAAAAAAAATTTGAATTCTCTTGATAAGGGCAAAAAGTAGTAAACGGTATTTATCATGAAATACTTATGCAATTATAAATTTTAAAATTATTAAGTTATTTATATTTTGTACATTTGTTTTTGGTGAAAACCAAACCACGAAGTTCTTCAACGTAAACCATTTTCTTTTATACGTGGCAAATGAAGTACATATGTACTTCTAGTGGGCGTGGGAGCTTATATTGGATTTTTTGGCAAAAAAAAACTCCACTACAACCTAAGCTGGTTCACATACATACACATACATATACACAAACTTCAATTCAGCTTATTCATCAAGTTTGTGATTGAATTAAAAATAACTCTGAACTTATTCTGGGTTCTGACCTGACCTAAGCTAATAATTATCCATTCTATCAATATTTCAAATGATTTTCTTTTGCGATGTGCCAAAGTCATGAACAAACTAAAGATGTTTAAAGAAACAACCACAAAAAATTTGACAGTATTATTATCATTCCCAAGTTTGTCGTAACATTATCTTACTTTTTGTCAGCATATGTAGGAAAAAAAACTTGAACATTATTTAGTCAGTAATAAAAAAAATTCCTTATAAAATTAAAAAAACAAATGTTACTATCAGTGAGTCATAGGTACCTGTGTAGGCCTTATATTTGTTTTCAACTTCTGTTCAAATGAACGGCAACAACAAGTGAGGGGTCACATGATTCGCCATTTACAACCATTTTGATGGATGCGCAGAACTGAACCAAAACTAAAACGTTAATTATAACTATTACCTTTAATATGTATGTACCTATACTCTAAAACAAAAAATTAGTACATACTCCGATGAAAAAGAGTGTAAGCATATAGGTACATTGCACAAAGCAAAGCTCTGTGCTTCAAACACGAACTCAAATTTAATAAAATGCAAGCCTGGGTCGCACGTTCTTCCTCGCGTGTTCGATCACATCGTCGTTTTAAAGTATAACTGTAAAACAAAAACCACTAATAATTTAACTTAAAATACAAATATGAAGCTTGACCAAACATGTATAATTGAGGTTTTAAGGTAGGGTGTTTTGAGTCAATTTTTCAATTTATTTTTCAATTTTGCCATTTTCATATTATTAATTTAAATCGTTCTAACACAATCATGTAAAATATTCACATTTTTATTTCACAGATGAATCTGATCTCATCTAATCACACCGTTGACAATTTTTTTTAACATTTGAATGTTAATACTTACACAATGTCTTTATATCTTGTTCTTGTTTTCTAATAGGCCGCATTAATTTTCATACATTCAAAATTGTAGGTACCTATCACTTTCGAGAAATTTTTAACATACGGGAAGAACCGTTATTTTTAAAACTTAAATTTAATTTTTAAGTTATTAATTTTGGAGTTTTTTCATTTAAAGAGAGCCAACACCTATTTAAATTTATACACATATTTGTTTTTAGATCTTCGGAGCCATTTTGGAAAATAATCGGATTTCCCAATCAAAGTAATGTCAAGTTTGATCAAAATCTCGATTTCGAAAATAATTCACGAATCCGAAACTTGCCCTAAAGTACCTAATAGTAGCAAGTAAAAAAAGATTCACACATGCATTAAAAGGAAAACAAAATAATATCTATTTTGTGAAAATTTAAACCAGAACCAAATAAAAGTACCAAATGAAGAATCATTATTGATGCTAATTGTGGTTGTTTTATATTTATCAACGACAACAATACCGCACTTTTCACAAATCATCATAAATTGTACATCACCATTCTCCACACATCTCTTTTTCTCTCCGGTTTCTTGTTCAATATATTCGTCATCGTCTTTGTCATACATTAAACAATAAGTAGATTTTGTTTTTATTGTTATGCTGCGGCATGATTATTTAATCTTTAATGTATACGACGTGTAATTTAATTATAGGTAATATAGGGTTCATTATGTTATGATTTTTCGAGTTTTGTTTCGTTTGCGTATTGTTTTGGAATTCTCTTTTAACCTAAATTTTACGGTAACTTAGTATTTTTTGATATGATTAATAATAAAAACGAAACTGAAATTACTTATTTTCAAGTTTGGAAGTTTATTTTCAGTACATCTACTGGAATTGCAGTAAAGTGACAACCCTGTTCTGTTTAACTGTGATTTCAGAAGCTCAATAAGAAATGTGTGCTATCTGTCTCTTGTTGTTTTGTAAAATTTGTTTGGTGAGGTGCGGGTGCAGGTTTAAATTTCGACTGCAATTTACACAATTGAAACAAAATCACACAAATTCAGAGATTTTGATTCTTGGTAAAAATGAAAAATTAAATATCATAAGTTAAAGAAGAGGTGGGTAGGTTATACTTATAACACTCTGCTTCCACGTTGACAAGTGTTGTTTTCATTTTCAGAGAATGGTCTATGTAGACCATTAGAGATAGTAAAATATACAACTCATTTACTAGTCAAAAGTTATTTAAATCTGGTAGAACCTATTAGTAAGCAATAACTGATAATGTAGGTAAATAAACCAAAAACATAATAATTATTATCTATAACAAATTTATCAAAGAATTTCAAATCCTTTTTGCTTAAGGTCAAATGAAAAACAAATCAGCTGCTTCAAGTAGAAATGATAAAAAAAAGTATATTTTATTTAGCTCACACCTTTCAATGGTTGGCACCTAATATTCTTTAGTCTCAAAATGGTCATTCTTATTTTTTTTCTTCTTTAATTCGAAAAATGCTCTTTTCGATTTTTCGTAACTTTTACAACCGTCAAACAAAAGAATCTGCGTTCAGGTTACAATGCTCACAAACAAAAGAAAACACTTGAAATTTAACAATGCAATCTGCTTAATAACCACTTGAGAATGAATACTCGAGCCTATAGCCCAGTATTCGAATTCGCATTCAGTGAAGGCGTAAAGATTTAATCCCAAGAACAATGAACAATAAACAACACTCGAAAACCCAGCAGGACACCAGTTGTAATTATTTTTCTATGCCATGAAAACTATACATACTTGTTTTATTCATCACAAGGTGTTTGGTGTGTCCTATAGCTATGACTTCTAAGAAACTATACTAGGACTGTTACCTACCTGAGTTGTATTTAAGATCTAAGGGTATAGTTGAAAATACAAAAGTCGTCATAAAACCTAAAAATCGCGGAGAGGATTTTCTCGAGTGGCTATGGAATTTGGCAACAAAGGAATCCCCTCGAGTTCTTATCCTAAACTCATGCACCAAAAACCGTATGTTGTCAGTCTGTTCGCCAGACTTAGAAGCGCCATAAGCGTCAATAAGAAATAAACTAACTCACCAAAAAAAAAAGGACCATCCCAGCGAAAGGGACCATCAAGAGAGTTTAATGTCACAAAGCGTCAGATGTAATTTAGGTACTGAAAGGATCGCTAGGTGCCAGGTACAATGGAACTTCAAGAGGGTGTAAAATCGAAAAACAATTGTTTTAAATTAGGTATATCGCAAACAGTAATTTATGACCACAAAAACACTTGCCTGCCGATATTACAAAAGGATCTAAATTTATATGAATTATTTTCATGCGTGCACCTTAGAATTTTGTATCAGTAGACAGCCGGTTTGGTAATATTCCATAGAAATTACAATTTTCTTGCAGGGAGTTCTATTTTTAGTTCAAAAATAAATTATTAATCCGTTTTTTTTTTCTTCTTTATCTGTTACTATCAGAGCTTCTGAATGACAATTAAGGACAACAAAAAATAAAAGTGACAATCCGCTGGAATGCGAATCGGAATCAAAAGTGTGCGCACTTATCTAACGAGCACAGAAAAGGCATACAAATTTGAAACAAACAAAAGTAACTGTCATTTGACGTCCAAGTTGAAAACTTTTGACAAATAGGGGCAAAAGATAAATCAAATAAAAAGTTAAATAAGCACTTACATAGCTACGTAGATGCATCTATGGCTGGCTTATTGCCTCCTGTTCAGTGCCCACTCGCTATACTCTTAACAAAAACTCCAAAGCAAATCAATAATTCATAACCAAGCACGTTGCAATTGCTGCTGAACGGCAGCAAAGTTGTTATGAATTCAAATCAAGTATAAGGTTCTGTTTAGAAATTATTTTATCTTGAAAATATCTTTTCATGCCCAGAGAGTTCTTTTATATTACTTTTCAATCAAAGTCTGTAGGTAGCTATAGATATAGGAGTAGGCAAATTGCAACGATTGTGTCGCGACGCAGAAATGCGTATCAATTTCGTGTTTGATTATATTATGGACAAATCAAAATGATATGATTTCGGATATTTTACTCCATTAACACTGGACAGAAAAATTCAACTTCTCTTTTTCTTACTTCGAACCAAAGTATATTTTTCTAAGGTTATTAGTTCGATCAGCCAAAATTTTAATTTAATTTTTTGAGATATTCGAATCTCAAAGTTTCAATTATTATACAGAGTGTGCAAAAATCAACAAAGTAAGGGAAAACCATGAGTTTTGCAATCATTTTAAGTCGAAAAAAAGTGTAAGAGAAAATTATCTCGTAAAATAATCTCAGAAACTCATAGGTTTTTCCTTCTATGGCGGACGTTGTTGGACACGATGTACAACTAACTTTTTGTTTTTAATTAAAAAACCATCGAAAAAGTTTATTTTAGTTCAGGAGAAAAGAACTGTGCCTTAAAGTACAATTGGGAAGATGCCAAACGCAACTTCTCTTAACGATAGTTATCAAATAAAAAACTCCTATTTTCTTTTTATCATCGTTACAGGTACAGGTTTGATTAAAATTAACCTTGAAATTTGATTTACATATGAAAAACCAATATACATACATACATGCTTTATAGAGCAAGTAGGATTAGAAAATTAAAAATTAAAATAGCGATCAGATTAATGTTATTTATGTTAAATATCAAATCTCAGATTCATGATATTCCCAACAATCAACTTCTGGATATTACCCACGTTTTTTTAATTAATTATAAAAACAAATAAACAAAACTACAACATAACCTCATTTTATCAAATTAAAAATTCACACACAAAATGATGAACACCTACGATGTTTACTATAATAACGAATATCTCATTTCAAAACGTATTAACATTGAATTTGTCAAGTAGTATAATATGGTATTTAAATTTACATACCCATTTTCTGTAATTTCTTCCATCCATCGCCTACTCTGTTTTTGTGCGGGCATTTATTTTGAATCGATAAAAAAAAGCCAGAAACTCAGACTGCTTACACTATGTTTATAAATTATAATATAGCAATTTTTTAAGAAACATGACTTTGGAGTGCATCATGTCTTGATGGGTTGATTTGTGAAACCTTAAATTTATACAGCATATACTATGTATGTAGGTTATTTTGGTCTTCATTTATTTTGGTCTTGATTTTTATTAAAAAAAAAATTAAATTTAAAAAAATAGTGTTTTTATATTATTTAAAAAAATGTAGGTCAATTTTTTTTACAGTTTTCGATTTTTACCTTTTTAGGTGTTATTTTTAGAAATTTCGAATTTCAAAAAATATTTTGTGTAAATTTTAGAAAAAAATAAAACGGGAAAAATGAGTTTTTTGATTTTGAAAATTTTTTTTTTTAAATGATTTTTATTGTTACAATTTTTTTTATTTCCTGAGCGGTTCAAATCAAATTTATGAATTCAAATCTATAAAGTAAGGGAAATTTTAGTGTTAAATAGAAGCATAACTAATCTGTAGGTCCCTACTTTACATTTAAGTATAGCAAAACTCAAAATATAATGATTATTATTTTCTATCACACAATGTTAACTTAGACCGGTTGTATCGTACAATGTGCAAGCATAATTCAGCTAAAAATGAAAACAACGATCAGCCACCAAAAAACAACGATAGTATTATGCGAATCAATTGCCATTACCTGATCAGTAAAATGAGGTGATTTTCATTTTTTTTGTCTTTTTTTTTATGAGTGATTCTAGTTTTAATTTCTGTTATTTTAATATCCGGTTGCAGCAATATTTAACATGCTTTTAAATTTTAAATTGATGTATTTTGTATGGAACAAACGTCATTCTTAGACGTGGATCTAAAATGAGCATAAATGATACGAAAAATTGTTGTAGCCATTTTCTACTCTGAATTGTTCTGGCGTTTTTTTACGAATATGTGCTGTTCTAATCTCAATTTTTCCTCACTGAATAAACCTAATGCCAAAAAATATGCTTGTCATAAACTTTTTATAAGACCACCCTATACATTTATTTGTTGCTTCTGATAACCTGAACGCAAATTGATTTAAGAATCCTTGTGTAATAACCCTAATGACAGGGTTGTCTCTTGTCATGTCATTTATCTCCTAACTGTCAAGCTATCAGAAAATCAAGAAGCAACTGCTTGTCAACTGCGAATTTCTTTCTTTTGAAGATTTTTCTTTAAATTATCCAAAAAAAACTCAGTAAAACATTTTACAAATCAATTTTGCAATTATTTAAAAACCAAATCTAAACTAACTCATGTTATCGTTGCTTGCATCACAATTGTAATGCAAAAAGATTCGGATTTGGAAAATGTGCCACAGAAGCGAATTATTTCCCAGGATCAATATCAATCCAACAACCATGCAGATTACGCTTTTCCAAGTATATTCAACAATCGACCAACTAAGACCTTGGCTACCATGGAAGTCGCCTTGAAAAAGTCAAATGCGGAAAATTCATCAAAGCCCGAGATAAACGGTCAGTATAGTTGGACAAATAATGTCGACTTCTCCAATCGACAAGGCACAAGCGGCAGCGTGGTAAAAAATTCTGTAACCTCTTCTGATATGGATGTAGTTGAGGGACCGAAAACATTCAACTCTCGTACCTTCGAACGTTATATTCCTGAAGACGGGCATCGAGGATCGGGGCCAAGTAGCAGCAATTGTTTGTTTTAAATGATTAATTAATTTTCCTAAGATATTTTATTCTAAATTCGACTTTCATTTCAGCAAATCGAAATAAAAAGATAACCCCCTTCATGATGCTTCTAAGTGAGGATATGCGTATATCGAAAATACTTCGACGACTGCTCGACGAGAACACAAGCGCTAGTGCATTGGAATTGTGCGGCAAACTTGAAACTGCTGTGAGGAACCAATCCAACATGCAGTACATTTGTCGGTCGTTTGATACACTTGCAGAACAAATTATGATTATACTAAAACAAGCTCCAGTGCCATGTCTACGACAAATGGCAATGATCTTTGGGCTTATGGGATATGTAAATCGAGGCGACTTTCCAGTGTACAAGAATTATATTGTAAAGAATTATGCTTCCAGTAGAAGCATCCAAAAGTATCTGATGTTATCACTGAAGACGACATTTAGGTAAGAAGTTGTGTCTGAATTTGGGTACTAATTTTTTTTTTGGCATCGAAACCAAGCTATTAAGTATCTGGTTGTGTTTGTAAACTAACATGTTTTTTAGGAATATGTAGGCAGACATTATGAGCAACGAAAACAAGGAACGATATCATTAGTTCACTAATTTCGGAATAATCATTGAAACTTAAAAAGTCTTTTTTTCAATTTTTAAAATACTGACCCATTTTTGCAACCTTTAATTCAATACATTAGTAATGATTTTTTGGTAAAAAAAATTATTTTATATTGGTCCATGTTGAGAGACAAAAAATATATAAACATTTTTCAAGTCTTAAATGATATTAGAATTCTATTGTACCTAAACTTTTCTTGCTTCATAAACCTCGCCGATTTTGTTGAGATAAGCATTTGCCCTTTTCCGCAAACAATAAACAAATAAATGACTGCAATTTCCCCCTTACTGTCTGAACATATTAGGAGTATTTTACATAAAATGTATAAAAACTTTAGAAGGTGTAAATTGATTCGAAACACAAATAAAACCTTCTATTTTTTCTAAATAAGTTCTCTCTTAGTTCTGTTTTTAGTATTTTTTAAGTTGCCCCTCAGTAAAATATACCCCTAATTCGAAGAGAATGCTCCAAGTGGAAACTCTCAAGCTTCCAATTTGTATCTGTCACTCCAAATATCTTGGCTCTACAGCAATCAAAAGAACAAACTTCATCTAATACACATACTACACATTCTTTGTTCCTTTGAAAGTATTAATTTTTGCGTTTAAAACTGATTTAAAACCTTTTAAGTCTTTATCTGATTGTACCAAATTATTTCCAAATTCATTTCCGGACATCCAATTTCTGAAATCAATTTACAATATTGAGGATACATGATTAAATGCTTCTGCACATTCGCTATCGTTTATGAATTAAAGCTGTAAACTTGTTTGCTAAGAGATGCAATAGCGTGTGTACTCATAGTTGCTTTTGATGATATGCTGTCCAGGTTTTCCTTCAAAGTACCAAACCATTTATAGACCAAAGACTTTTCAAATGAAGAAAAAGAATTTATTGGAGTGTACTTGCGTTTGTTAGAGTTCGTTGTCATTCAGAGCTATTAAACAAAAGAGAACGGAAAATATTATATTGTTCTTTTTCATACAGTTTTTTTTTTTTTTTTTTTTAATCAAATGAGTATTTTCAAATTAATGAATTAAAATTTTTATTTGCAAGATATTGTTATGAATTAAATTTTGCTTTTAAATAAAAATTGAATTAATTTTTTTTGCAAAAAATACAATATTTCAAGAACGACTACGACGAAGGTCTATACAGACTTCCCTTTTATCTTAATTCATTAACATAGTTTTCGTTTTGTTCTTCTTTGATTTCAGTTGTGACGCAATCAACAAAGATCTTTCCGTCTACAGTGAACGTATGCTAATCATACTGAAAGAATATTTAGAAAATGCCGATCTCATAGATAACTTCATGGCTGTCAGTGATACAATTGTTGAATTCTCCAAACATTACAAACGTGCTTTTGAAAAGCACTTTACGGATATCGTGGATATAATTGTTGGTTGGCATTTGGAGACCGAACAATCACAATCCCTTAAACATTACTGCTCCACTGTCTTGCAAAACCTATCGGAATATTTTGTAAAGAAATTAGATTTCACATTCGGGTTGCTAGGACAATTTCTCGAAGACATTCAATCGGCATGTGATGATATCAATTCAATAAGCAAATCACCCCTGGCAAGTCCTGAATTGAGTGTTGGAGCATTTATAGGTGCATTTAATTCTATAATGAAATCGTTGGCAACTCCAAAAGAATTCATTGCATTCACTGTTGGAAAGAATCTGTTAAAAACAGCCGTTGTAGTTATCACGACAGCTGCTAAGCAAAGTCTGAAAAATAGTTCTTGTGGAGAGACTGTCTATTCTGTGAATGAGTTCTTCACATTGATATTTAGCAATTACAATAAAATGGAAGATCCAATGCTCATTGAGAACATCGAAGATATTATTCAAATTGAAATTAGCAACATGGATAGATTTGATGTTACCCTAGTCGGTAGTTTACTGTTTCTAGTTCTCACAATAGTCAATCAACTGAAAGCAAATACGCCAATGCATCTTGTATCGACACTCTTAAAAATGGATGGAAACTTCTTAACACGCACTAAACTCACTCAAAATGACCGCAATTTTAAGCTCTTGGTGAAGATCTATCATGAAATATTGATGATTAAGAATGTGCCACTTTTACTAGAAGCCTATCGCCACATTCTATTGGACATTGAAATGTCTATTGATTCTATAAGTACAGAAAACGACCTGCCACAGGTGTACACATTACCACAGGCCGAATCGGTTCTCACTTTTTACTTCTCAGCATTGGCAAATCTTGCAACACAAACTTCCTCGATAATTGGAATGTACGCGCTAAATCCATCGATTTTGGAACTCCTTATAACAAACTGTCAATCGACAAATATGAAAATCTGGTCAACCAATCCAACCCTTCACACGGCTTTGATAAGTCTGCTGTCGGCTCACTGCCAAAAGAATCACAACTATCGTATGTCAAGTAGACTCCTGTCGGATAATTTTTTTGCTAAGCTATCCCTGGATGAATCAAGTCCCACATCTGAAAATTTCAGCCGAATTTTACAGTTTTTAGCAGAGGTTCTCGCCCAAGCTGGTCGTCTCTCTGAAACCAATCTGAAAATCATTCTCAACTGGGTGAATAATCTTCTCCGAGAATGTAGAGAAAGTGCACATATTTTAAAGAATCATCAACCTTTCATCGAAATTTGTGACTCCCTCTGTACGACGTCAATTCTGCAACCATTCGAGTGTGCTGAATGCATCTCAACTCTACAGACTTATGAATTCCTTGAATCCAGAACACTTATGCTGATCAGAGGAGCCTCAATCTGCCATTTGCAATCAACAAATTCTCGTGTAAGAGAGGCTTATTGTGGTGTGTTTGGCCGCCTGCCGCTCAATGTGTCTCTTCTGGATCCCAGCCTTGAATTGGGAATTTTCGAATTGAAACATGTGAAATCAAGTGAACTCCAACAGTGGTACATATCAACCGCATTAACTGCTAACCTCAAAGAGCGATACTTTCCTGATTTTATAGACAAAGTCTCACTAAATAGTGAATGTAATACCATTGAAAGATTTCTAAAAGACATCTTCCCGAAATGTTGGATTGCTGAACTGCGCGAAAAGGCCCCCGATTATTATCGAACCACCTTAGGTAATCAAAATATGTTAACTTCATGGATCCAGTGGGAAGCAGCACGCTACTGTGTGAAGAATAAACTAAGAACTAAGTTGGGAAAGCCTCAGGACACATTTTTAAAGATAGAATCGATCATTATGAAATATGCACGAGTTTTGGCTTTGAAAGACGCCGACAGAGTCCAGAGTGATGCTCAATTAATAGCAAATGAGAAACATGCCAGAATTCTCCTCGGGTTTCTTGAATGTTTGGAAAAATGCATTTACAACGCTGCTGAGGGAACTGCCTTTGCACTGCAAGCACCCGAGAAGCCTGCAAAAACATTCTTCCGAGTGAACACACCTACTTGCAAGGAGTGGTTTAATCGTATTCGCACGGCAGTCAATCTTATAGCTATTCACTGCATGGAGCCCCAGATGGTGGTTCGTTATTCGGAAACAATGCTGCGTAGTCTGGTCACATCGGGCAAGACCAACGATACGATTTTCGATCATACAGTGATGTCGTTAGTTTGGGCTCTTCTTAAATGCAAAGAACCAGATTCCTTGCAGGGTCTTTATGTGTGGATTAAAATGAAAACTGGCAAACGCTATCAATGGATCAAATATGCATCCGAACATGCATCCGGACGTCGGGAGATCGCCGCCGATGGATACGCAAATGTTCTTGCAAGTGACGAGAAAATCGACAATCATGTTCGGGAATTCTTGGGTGATCAAATGTTCGACTGTTTGTATTTTACAAATCAATGGGTTCGACTGAGGGAGCATTCGTGCAATCTGCAGTCTGATAAGCGAGATACTTTGCCGGTATTTGGCATAAGTCCTAATCAGTTGGAAGTGATGGAGAATTTGTATCACGATTACAATGCAGACATCTCTGTGTTAGAGCTATCGAAATGGGAGAATCTCGAATCCAAGCCAAACGAGTTACCTTCGAATTTTTCTTGCTACAAAGTGCTGAGTTCTTTGCGGAGTACCCTAACTGCATTCACTTTAAGTGGAAACGGAAGTGATTTGGCTGTTTGCTCGAAACTCATCAAAGCTGGATTGCAAGAAAGCATTCAAAAACGCTACAGTGAGCATCTGCATGATTTTACTATATTAAATCATGTGGCCGGTAAATTGCTGGATAAGAATGATGCCTGCGATACTTTTGATGCATATTTGGCAACTGAAGATTCAGCAACTCTCACCAAATGTGTCAATTGGGCGCAATTCTTTGCTCGCAAACAAGGAAGCGACATCAAGCACAGCATGTACTTGAATGTAGCTTCTGTGGCACGAAAGGATGGCAATTATAGATTATGTCGGTCAGAGTTGGAACGATTTTTCCAAGTCAAAGGCGTTGGCAAGAATATCGATGAACTGTTTACGAGTGTGCTGAACAATGAAATAAGACTGGATATTGGCGATACGGAGATATTGCAGGGATTTAGTGAGATGTCAAAGTGTATGTATACTAATGTCGAGCGACAAAGTGATGCTGTAGCATTAGCATCTGCATGTTGTTTGCAAGTGATCGAACAAGTTTCCACACAAAAAGCTTCGCAGTATCCTGAAACTGTTTCTCGAATGTTGCTTACTCTCAGCGAATGGTTGCCGCAGCAGTTTTCTGATGAATTTTTATTAGATGACAAGAATGGCGGCAAAAGTCAACAGCATTTGCGGAATCTTCTGATAAGTGTACCGGATATATCAGGTGAGTCCTCAATATCGCCATTTGTCTTTAAAAAAAGAAACCCACAAAATATAAATTCCATTTTCTAAAATATTGGTTGTATAATTAAGTTAGTGAAACTATTAAAAATTTATTTTGTTGCTATTTTGCAGGTCATCCCGATGAAGACTTCAATGAAATCATTCCACCAATTGATATGGCTGTAGGCAAACTCATTCAAGGAAGTGTTTTGCAATGTGAACACTCAGGACGATCATGGTCAGCATTTGGTAATTGGTGTTATCGATGGGGAAAAAAATTAGTCGAAGCTAAAACTGAAGACAATTGTGATAAAGCTGGATTGTCTCAACGGGATATTGAACTTATTAAAGAATTCATTGCAAATATTAACGATGATGATGTTGCTGCAATTGTCCAAGTCTTGGACAAACATCAGGTAACAGCTACAGAAGATGAAGAAATAGAAGCCAATGAAATCAGCTCGACAGAACTAATTGAAAATCAATTGAGAAAAATTCCAATTCTCAAGGAAAAACCAGTGAATGTTATAATGTCCATAATTCAAATTTGGAGACAGGCTCACAAGAGTGTGTATGTGTACTACGAAATGGCTGCTGAAGCTTATTTCAAGTATCTTAGTCTGTCATCGAGTCATGATGCAAAGTCGGGAGATTGTTCCCTAGTAACGGCCACTTTGCGCCTCTTGCGTTTAGTGGTTAAACATGCTTTTGGTTTGCAAGAAGTTCTCGAAGATGGTCTTAGTTATACTCCGACACGACCATGGAAAGTAATCGTACCACAATTGTTCAGTCGCTTGAATCATCATGAACCTTATGTGAGAAAAAGAGTCTCAGAGTTGTTGTGTCGAGTTGCTGAAGACACACCACATTTAATCATATTCCCAGCTGTAGTAGGGGCATTCCAAGAACACAAAAAAGATGAGATTACCATCACAGATGAACTAAATCCTCTTACATATTGTTTCAACTCATTGTTAACAACTTTGTCGAATCAAGCTGCCGAAACTGTTGAACAGGTGCAATTGCTTGTGCGCGAATTGAAGCGTGTAACTCTGTTGTGGGATGAATTCTGGATACACTCTCTCACCCAGTTGTACAACGAGTATTCTCATTTATTCAATGCTCTTGAATTGGAAGCCAAAAAACCCACGGCTATGCAGAATTATTCTAGTCTCAATTCAAAACATACTATCCTTATGACACACATTGCAGATGACCTCAAAAAACTTTTTGCCGTCACCTCAAAACCAGCAGAAACAAATTATGAAAGGAATTTCCAAGAGAAATACTCCAACATAATCGAGACTACCATTGAAGAACTAAATAAACCTTTGAATTTGGCAAAAGTCAATGAATCTTGGCAGAAGCTGAAGCAATTGTACACTGTTTTCCAGCAGCGATTGCAAAAGAATTCTCAATCCGCACTCAAGATGCTCGATATCAGTCCAGTGTTGGCTAACATGCGAAATACTTCCATCTCTATGCCCGGAGTCGAAACAACTGAGAATGAACCAATCTTCATTAAGGCTGTAGATAATACAGTTTATATCCTGCCAACTAAAACAAAGCCCAAGAAATTGGCATTTTTTGGAAGCAACGGAAAACGTTATACTTACTTGTTCAAGGGTTTAGAGGACCTACATTTGGACGAACGTATTATGCAGTTCCTATCAATATCAAACTCGATGATGGCTCGCACCAACACCAATGTCTATCGAGCTCACCACTACTCGGTGATTCCACTGGGACCGCAATCTGGCCTTATCAGTTGGGTCGATGGAGTAACACCGCTATTTGGAATCTACAAAAAATGGCAACAACGTGAGGCAGCTAATAAAGACCGAAATGGAGCAGTTTTGCTTAGACCCTCGGAAATGTTCTACAGTAAACTTAGTCCGTTGCTGGCGGAGAAAAATATAAAAGTAACAGATAGTCGCAAGACATGGCCTTTGGCTACATTACGACAAGTATTAGATGAACTCTCGAAAGAAACTCCGCGTGATTTGCTTGCTAAGGAGTTGTGGTGTCACAGTGATAATTGTGCCACTTGGCGTGCTTCCATTCGAAAATATTCTCTATCGGTGGCTGTGACGTCAGTGATTGGCTATGTCATTGGACTTGGTGATCGGCATTTAGACAATGTGTTGGTCAAATTGACTACGGGTGAAATTGTGCATATAGATTATAATGTTTGTTTTGAAAAAGGAAAAACATTACGAGTGCCGGAGAAGGTTCCATTTAGAATGACCCCGAATTTAGAGGAAGCACTTGGTGTTACTGGAACAGAGGTGAGTTAATTTGAAATTGTGAAATAAAATTTTATAAGATTTTTTAGTGGTTGATAATTAGCTGAAGTCAACAAACAAAACGTTTGGAATCAGTCAAAGCAAATATTTGACGACGGATTCTTGTGGTACATACAATCGATTGCTTTCGGTTTCGAGCTCAAATGCTTAAAGTTTCTTATGACCGTTTATAAAAGTTATTATAGTGCTAGTGGCTTTAATTTATCAGATAATTGTCTATAAGCTTCAAGACGAAACATATGTAATATGTATTTATGGGTACAATGTTGTTGAGATAATTCATGACTTACTTAGAGCTAAGAGAAATGAATTTCGCAAATACGATGCAGCTTTCCATTCTTCAACATGCTGTTATATATTCCATTCCGATTCTTCATACATGGCCTCCATGTTCCTATTTTCAACCCTTTGTTCATCAGATAGGTTTGTGTATGTTTAAGATTTTTTTTTCTAATTAAAAACAAAAACACATTCTGTTATACTTTATATGCATATTACAATAAATAGAAACCCTTTAAGTATTTTATATTCATAAAGTCAAATGAAGGAGTCAAAAAAGAATGCTAATAATAATAATAGTTTTGTTCTTGTATACAATATATATTTTACCATCTACATTTTATAGTATTTATTATTTTATTATGATTATATTCTTCGCAATTCCACGGCACTACGAGCTCATTGAAGTTTTTTGTTGAAGAATTAATTTGTGTTCCAACCAATATATTGCATACTTCACATGGTGAATAAAAGATTCTCGCTGCTGGCACAAACGATTGAGTCAAACCCAAAGTTGTCAATTGATTTCTGTTTGTTAAACTAAATACAAATTGTCCATTTGTTTCCCGAGAATCTGTGGTATTTTTTGGATCTGGATTACAATTAACCACTGCTGCATTTATAGATTCAAGTGATCCAGTACGAGGTCTATTTGGAAATGATATTTCTGAATTTTTTTTTGGTCCAGATCCGTTGCGTGGACAATGTTCCCACACACTGTATTCATTAGTGTTGGCACAATTTGGGTTCTTACATTGTAATAGGCGACAAAAAGACCTGCGAAAATTGGAGTTCTTCCATGCATAAATGATAGGATTAAGTCCAGAGTTAGACATAGCTAGAGCAAGAGCAGCTCTGTACAAAATTGGACATGCATCAAACATTACAAATATTTGCAAACAAGCAACCATGAAATAAGGTAGCCAGCATATTGAAAAACCACCCATGATAAGGAGAACAACCTGCGAAATAAAAAATAAAAACAATTTAAAACAAAATTCAAATTCGTACGAATGTAGCTGGCGTGAATTTTTGAAAACAATTTAAATGATGCTAGTTAAACAAATGCTAATTTAACTAAGGGTATTTGCCATACAAAATATTGGGCATTTTAAAAAAAAGTTTAATATTTCTTAAAAATTACTCAACAGATTTTCCTGAATAAAAATCCTTTCATTTTTTACAAAAATACTGAGGTACTTTAACCTACCATATAATATTTCTTTGGTTTTCACTTTTCTCAAAAACGGTTTATCTAAAACAAAAAATATATCAAACCCTTAATTATTACAAATAGTAGATATTCAATCTATTTTTTTTTTTGGAATTTTGAAAATGTCCTAGTTTATACCGAATCCGAGTAAGAGGTGAGACCTTATTCTTGACAAGAGATATTCTTGGAGAATTTGTGAATTTCTCGATTAAAAAAATACAGAATCTATAAATAAATACACAACAAACGCTTTTAAGAGTTCAATATACTTAGGTCATGAAAAATTCATTTAAAAATCAACTTCTTACACTTATTTTTTTTTTGTTCATATAAAACAAATATAAGAATTCGAGTCAGTGTTTTTTTATTTTTTCAAGGTTTAACGCTTTTTAAATAATTTTAACAGCATCTGAATAAGCTGCTCATAGTTGTGACTAATTTTTTTATTTATAATTAAAGCAATAATATTATTTTCACACATTATTATTAAATTAAAACAAACAAAAAAATTGGAATCAAATAGATCAACAATAAAATAATTATAAAAATAGCTACATATGTAATACTTTAGCATGTTGAATGCCCCATCCGAGAGGAATCTCAAACACAACCTATGTTATGTAGCCATTTATTATCACTTGAAATTTTGTTTACCTTTTAAATGTGAATCGCTTTTTTTTTACTTAGGTCATCATTTACAAACTTAAATACATTTTTTTCTAAATTAAATAAAACAAACTAGCCACCAGTCTTAAGATTTGTGAATTGAATTGATGTTTGAAATATTTTCTCACCTGTACGGACTTTGAATCAGTTGGAAGAACTTGACAACATGTAGCCGTCTGTAGTTGCTTAACTTGCTTGGTTGCTTCTTGCCATATTCTTAAATAAACAAACAGCATACAAATCCAAACAAGACTGAACACAGGTGTTATAATTCCCACTATATACCACGATGGAAGAACTTCATTGAATTCGCACTTTGTTGCGGTGTCCCAGTGATTGTGAAATACCGGAATTGAAGCCAATATCGCTCCGACAATCCAACCCGATGCAATAACAAAAACTGCGACTCGCCTTGTGATAAATCTATTTGCAAATGATATATAATATTTTTTTTTTTGCTGTTATTTTGTTAATCCCAAATAAAACACAACTCACCGTCTATAGTGCAAGGGATACATAATCGCAATGTATCGATCGATTGCTATTGATATTAAATTCCACATTGAGATACAACATGCAAAAATTATTATCCAAAATCGAAGAATGCACAAAAACTCGACCTTTCCAATACCTAATCCCAGGAAAAATGATAAGTGATAGGGAAGAGTTAGGCCAACAATTAGATCCGAAACAGCGAGTGATAGAATGAAGAGATTCGAAACGACCGCTCGTAATCGTCGGCATACCCGAACCGCAATTATGGTCAGCAAGTTGCCGCCAATAATGAAGATCAAGAGAACCATATGCACGACAGTCCATATAATCATTTCCAGATCGAATTTGAACACATACGAATCTGCATCCAGATCGAAATCATTCTCAATTTCACCACTCTCAACAATACAAATTGCATTTTCACAAATTGTTTTTTCCATTTCAATAGTTCAATTTTTAATAGACATTTTTTGTTCCGAGTCGAAAAATTTTTTACCGAAAAACCGTTAACACTCCACTCTGTATCAATGGCAAAGTATAAATGCTTTTCGACGATTTATCATTATCAACGACGACATGTCTAATGAGTCAATGAATTTCAGTGTAGTAAAAAAATGCGATCCAGGGAAGGTAGACAGGAAAATGAAGTGAGAGACACGAGGACATGATAAAGCTGTTGTTTCTATTTTTCCAAAAAAGTGTCAAAGTCTACTCTATCTTCCGGACTACATTGGGGGTGGTGATTAGTGCTGCCATGTTAGATTATTACTTTAAATTTTTTTATTTACTGTAGTTTATAGAAGTTTTGTTTTTATTAATCTTTAATGTGTGGACAATGTATGTTCCATCAATAAAAAAATTTTATTTCAAGTCCTATGTTCAAGTAAACTAATCGGTGGAAACTTAAAGCTACAAATAAATATTCTTTTGTTAAATTTTAAAAGAAGTATATCTAAGAAACTCGTTCTTAAATAAATTTTCAACATATCAGATTCTAAAATAATTTTTTATTTGCTGAAGTTAGATACTATAGAACAGGGTTTGGATTCATAAAAACGGTTCAAACAGCAGAACAGCAGGGAAAACATTAGGTTAGAAAAAATGTTTTGAATTGAATTTTTAAATAAAATCTATGAGCAATGACCATAACAATCGATTAAACATTTTTGAAAAATGGTTTTTTATTTTCCACTCATAATTTTATTTATATCCAAATATTCTTAATAAATTCGGATCATCTAACATTAATAACAGGGTTTGAAAATGAAACGGGCAACACTGGTCTTAATTAGTAGTTATACATGTGTAGATACATGCTTGTTTATTATATTGAAGTACTTTGAATTGATTTACGTGAACATAACAAATATTCAAGTTATTGTTGCTATTATTTTTGGAACATTTGTTTATTGATAATACTGCGTGGGAATAATATTTACCGAACAACGATGACATTGTAAATGATAACCTTCTTTCAGGAAACCCATTTAAAAAAATATCCTTCTTTATCTAGAACCCAACTTGTGTTTACGAATTTATAAGTGCAACCTTAGATAAATAATTTTTTTTTAAATATTTTATTAATGTATGATATCAATATGATAATTTTGTTATCTTTTTGAACTATGAGCCGAATAAATTAAGCCAGTGTACTTCAATTTTGTTGTATTAATAATAATAATGTATTAATAAAAATATACACTGTGAACTTTTGGTTGATAGTAGTCAACCAAATATCTTACTTGCACTTTCATACAAATGCAGTGAAGACAAAGGTTAGGAAGGAACTACGTCACAGATATGGAAGGAAAAAAAAACCCCGATAATATAATTACACATTGTTATTTAAACTACATAGCTTTAATGAATTGTTATGTACAACTTTATTTTTCAGGGAGCATTTCGCTTGGGTTGTGAGCATGTCCTCAGAACTCTGCGCAAAGAAAGAGAAACCTTACTTACTCTTTTGGAAGCTTTTGTCTATGACCCACTTGTTGATTGGGCTGTTGGTGATGATGGTACAACTACAAGCACTCGTTTGACAACAGCTCTAGCTGCTGCTGTTAAAATCGCTGCCCTCAAAGCAACATCGGCCTCGAACAGTGCAGATGACTGTAAAAAGAAGAAAAAAGCCGAAGAATGCAAGAAAACTGAAACAGAAGTAACCAGAAATACAATTCTTGCACGTTTTACTGAAATCAAACCCTATTGGACACAATATAGGTAAGTTTTCCAATTAAGTAAATAATGTTGAAGTAAAACAAATAATTCATTTAATAATTTATAGGGACGAAGTTATATGCAAACTTCAGCAGGTCTTAAATTCTCTCAAGGATCTGGAAGACAATCGTGAGAGTATACACCAAGCTGAAATGCAACGTGATGCGTTAACTAAACAATTGGCAATGATTCGTGAGTTAGAAACTCTAGGAAGTGCAATGGGAAGTCATGCTTTGAACACGATTTCACAACGTTACAGTACTTATAAAAAGTCTGCAGATGAATTTGCTTCCGTGAAAGCAAATATTACTGATTATCAAAAAGATCTAAGATCCACTACGACTTTGTACTTCCATACTCTTCTTGGTGCTACTGGGCTTGGAGAACTAAATTCTCTTCGGCGAGTTATACAGTGCACTAAGCCCACCAATGAATTTGACATTGTCAAAGAACTCTTAGAAAACAGTGCTCAAAATGTTTTGTATGGAAAGTCTGATTTTGCCCGGAAAGAAATGGACAACACTTTGCAGCAACAGGGAAAAGCTGCATTCATATGCACAGATGCTATCAATCAATATGTCCAAGTTATGCGATTTTATCCACATTCGAAACTGAGAAAATCCCGTTTAGTTAAGTATGAAAGATTGTATCGTGATCTATTGGAAGGACATAAGGAACCCAGTCAAATCAAAGATGAATTGCATGCTCTAGCAAGTGAGGAACTTGTTTTGAGAAGTTCTCCAGTATTTGTTGATTTGGTTGTCGGATATGCTACTAAACTGGAAAAGATGTGGATTGAGGCTAATTTCACCTTGAGAACTTTTAATATTCCAAATGAGCAGAATGTAGTAGCGGTAAGGCTTGAGATCTAAAAAATAATAATAAATAACTTGTTTATATTTCTTTACAGGATCTGCAAGACAACTTAAATGAAAACAGAAATCGCTTTTTAAATACAGGAATCGATGCTTTACATTCCCTACGATTTGCCACACTAAAGCATATTGTTCAATCGAATGGGGAAATGTACTTATTCGAGACCTCAACCGTTGACGTTCTCGATTACCAAATCAATTACATACAGTATTTACAGAGCTCGCAATACATCTTTGAGTTGTCTACCGTCACATTAGACGTCCTAGCAACACTTGAGGCATCATTTTTGGCAATCAGATCACTTAGATTGGCAACAAATTGCAAGATTCCGTCTCTTATTGTCGAACTCTTTATGATAAACAACGACGAAGACTTGCTAACGATTATTGGAAATGCAATTGGTGCCGATGGAAACCAAGATGTTTGGTTCAAAAATGAAATGGGTGGTTTAAAGAAATCTAGTTTGAATTATGTTCTAAGCGAGATCGAACATTGCTTTACAAATTGCCAAAAAACCCTAAATGACGCCAGAAAGTGTATGAGTTCGGCCACAAACTGGGAACAGTTTTTGTCAACCCAAGTGAATAGCAATTTCAAACAAATAATAACAGAACTACTGAACCCCGGGCAAGATTATTTTGAACAGAACAAAATGTTGGCACTATTGAAAGTTTTTTCCATAGCCAAACAACAAACCGAATCTCTTTGCAATAGTCATCTGGATAATGTTTATGATATAAGAGCGATTGGTCAACCAATAAGGGGATTTATCAATGGACTTCAAGAGAAAATCATAAATGGCTTGACATCTCTAGCAGGTGCTCTTGTCATTGAAGATTTGAATTCTAGATATCTGGAAGATTTTTCAGACATCTACAATCTTGAAAATTACATTCACAGTGCAAAAGATCTTGCCGAGACTACGTTTGCTTGTCATCAGCGTAAATGTAGTTTACAGTTGATGCAAACACAGCTAGATCACCAACTGGAAATTGTAGAGCATTTGACGTTGATTGCTTCAGCGCACTTTTGGGCAAATGAGTTAAATTTACGAGGCCATGCACCGCCTTTTGGGCATATTATCTCAAAAGAAAAGCTTTTGGCCACAATGCAAAGCAGTAGGCAAAGTCTGTCAGTATGGAAGATAACAATGGAAAAGATTCAAGCTGAAATCGATGAAAATACTTGTGCTATAATTCCGCGTCTTAAGTGGGCTGCAGGAGCCAATCCGAATATGGTAAGTGTTAAAGACCAATTCGAGGAAATGTCTAGCATTCAAATGGAAAAATTCCGAGCTCACACCAGTTTATCGAATACTTTGATGGAATTCACCGAGGTAATAGTTCAATTTGAACTTTTCCGAGCCGAAAACCAGGAGATGGACAATATGTTTTTGGATGCAGTTTCGCAGTGGGAGGAAACTTATGCCGCAGAGAGACGAGTAGCTTCCTTGATCACTCCAACTGAGCAGTCAATTGTTCAGCTCCTCGATCCAGAAGGTACTGTTGATCAATGTTGGATCGACAATATATCAGGACTCCTAGATGAAATGACATATGGTGTGCACAGACAAATTGCCGATCTGGAGAAGTGTGCCCAAAACATTCAAGAGCAAGTATTTTGCTGTTCTAGTGATCTTCAGTCCCTGATGGATACCCAGCTCAGAGTTGACATTCGCCAATTGCTCAAGCTCTTCTCGAAGGTAGACAACGAAAGTCAGAGTACTGCTCGAGTACGTGAGTTTCAGTACATTTTCCGGCAATTCTTCGCTCAACTGAATGATCTCAACATGAAGATTCTGTGTAGAGACTTTGCGGAGGCAAATGTCCGACAGATGTTCGAGCAAGCTAATGATTTAATACGAGACGTCGAGCAGAACCATACAGATCTTATTGACCTTGTAGATGATTTCCACACTGATTCTATGGACCGCCGAAATGTGGGAGGTCCAATACAAAATGATCCTAAAAAAGGTAAGTTTTTAAGAATTTGGATACTGTGATACAAACAAAAACTAAGAACTTTTTTTAAAGTTTCAGGAAATCAACGTGAACAAAAGCGCAACGCATACGCCGTATCAGTATGGAAAAGAATAAGGATGAAGTTGGAGGGAAGAGATCCCGATCCAAATCGCCGCTGTACGATTTCCGAACAAGTTGATTATATGATACGCGAAGCAACGAATCCCGACAATCTGGCTGTTTTGTACGAAGGCTGGACCCCTTGGGTCTGAAACAAGTCTCCATGCATGTAGGACCATGAGTTGTCCTTGGGCTCATCTTCAATGCAATCATATAAATAACAAACAAAGAGAACAAACAAAGAAACAATTAGTCGAATATTTAAACAAATATAAAAAAAAAACAATGTTTGGAAGCACAGCATAAACACTTCAAAACAAACAAAAAAAAACTCAAAAAAATTCTGATACAAAATTTACTTCCAACAACAAACAAATAATGCGGGAACCATCATGCCACCGCCTAAACGCATCCCATAATAGTGTATCTCGTCCCAAAAATGCAAGCCAATCGCCATTCAATTATATCGTAGCAATGGATGTGGGAGTTGCATATAAATTTTGTTAATATACATAAATTGTGTGCTGCCTTATCCGATATAAATAGTGCTTCAAATCTGAGATGTAATCAAAATGGAATTCCACGCATGCAGATATCGAAGGTACATCATCTGCATTTGGGCTTGAATTCTATTGTAACCGGAGTTTCCTAATGGAGGTGCCACTGCAGCCGGTGTCTTTTTAGGTGCGAAGGTGGATGGAAATATTTTTGAAAAAAAATCTCTTTTTTTCTTATTTATAATACTTAATTAATAGTTGTTTATGATTTGTTTCTTTATTTAAAATTAAACCAACAGAAATTCAAATAAAAGTAAATGAAAAATTATTTTTCTGCAGTATATCATTTAATTCTGAAAGTAAATTTATAATCAGTAAATCTAAATCAAAATCAAAACAAATGGAAAGAGTTCTGATAGGTATAAGGTAATGCTTAAAAAAATTATATTTGTATGAAAAATTAAGTCAGATATTATCTCTGCAAAGTATAATGCAGAGTACAATACGGTTGATTAATTGAGAATAGGTACATGGACCGTTACAGAAATGGCTTTAATCCCATTCGTTACGCCCAATGAACACCAAGAGCTTTTAGGTATCTTAATTTTGTAGTCTCTGTTAAGCAAGATACATAAATTTGAGAAATCCAGCCATTGATATCCAGAAATGATTTAAGGAAAAGAACTAAATTATCGACCACTTCACAATTTGTAATTCTAAGAACTTCTGTTACTTTTTCAGCAGACTTTGTTTGTAACTTATTTGAATCAGCTTAAATTAAAATAGACAGCTGCACACGAAGACTAAACTAATATGTATCGCCTGCATATAATTTCATAAAAACGCTTTCAAGTGTTAAAACCGTTTTTATCAGCCAAGCTATTACTAAAATATTTAAAACTAATGGCTATCAAATACAAAATATGCCGCCAGTTTAAAACCATATCGAAACAGAAGAATGCCTGCCTACATTCTTTCAAGAGCAATTTCCAACGAAGTTAAAGCAAAACCACAATTTCTCTTTCATTTCAGTTATTCTTATGAGAATAAGAAAAAAAAACAACTGCTCCAGGTGAGGCTCGAACTCACAACCCCGGCATTGCTCATCGAATACTGTCTATAAGTACCGTGCGCTAACCAATTGCGCCACTGGAGCTATGATAATGGGGTGGTCAATGTTACATTTCAATAGAGATCTGAAATTTGTTTCACATTCAATTAATTGTTGAATACACTAATTATTGAATACTTAATGCGAAGAAAATAATTAATTCTTCAGGAAGAATTAATTATTTGTTTTTTGAAATTCTAATAAATTAATGTGTTGCAAAAGCAACAGTTAAGGATCTTGGTGGGTTTTAATAATGAATATACTTTTTTACGCACCACTGATTGTAGGTACCTACCTATTTAGGCGGTTTAAAAAAAAATCCCCTTGGCTGTGTCCTGACAAGAAATTTTTTGGCAATGTTTGTTTTTACAGAACTTTTGACCAATATTTTCTTCTATTTCTTTTTTTTTTGTACGTTTTTCTTTTTGTACTTTTTATTTGCCAAATTTTTTGTTCAGCCCTTTTTATAAAATTTAGTTTTAGAGATTATGTGACGTTGAATAAAGGTATTTTAAGCTAAGCGAGTTTAGAAGTTTCAATTTTTATTAACTCAAAATTATTTTAAAATTAAATATACATACACTGACTTTTGGTTCAAACAAATTAAATTTAACACAAACTTGCAATGTTTCAGAGTGTGTTGCATTTTTATTTAATTCAACATGTTTTACCAAAAACTAAATACGGATAACGGGAAATCTCCTGAGCTTAGAAACTAACTCAACAAACTTTAAAATCAAATGAAGGTTGACGCCGTTAAGAACTTGATATATTTTTTATGTAGTTTTCTATTATAGTTGTTTTTTTTTTTTAATCTTGTGAAGTGAAATTTAACACTTAATCAATAAAATTACAATCGAAAATATTGCTGAACAATGCAAAAAAATATTTTTGAGTGCAAATTTTATAGTTTTATATTTCATTTTTTTTTTTGAATATTTTTTTTAATCTGTACAATTTTTATTTCTACAATCGTTTCCTAAAAGTCTCGATAAGTTTTATAGTTGGAGAGACAATTTTATTTATTTGTCCATGTTCATTGTATATAAATTTGCATAGTACTCTCATGAACACGTTCCACACGTCGGCCACCTAGCGATCACACCCCTAACTAATTTTCTGGTTGCTGTTTCTGTGTATATACAAGTGCGCCCTCAGACGACCACACCCCACAACACAAAAACCATCGTGATGATAGTACTATAAGTTTTATATACAATGTCCATGTTTTATTATTTTACATCTTTACTGTTTCTATTTGCTTTGAACTTGAATTTTGTATGTGAAAAAATGTTTTAAACATTATTTCGTGCGCTAAATACAGTGGATACCATGAAAAAGTACTAGATTACAATTTTAGTTTATGTTTAACAACACGTAGCGTGATTGGCAACATGTTATTGTTTTTTCGTTCTCTCAAAAGTTTCGCACCGGTTTCGCATTGGTTTGAGTAAACCTTCATGGGAGGCTATAATGTAATTCTAAAGAAATGTAACGTATAACCCTGTGGTCATCTTTAGAACGTAAACAAATAACTGATACTGGGAACGCGTTTCAAAAAGGTCATCCGCTGCTGTCAGAAATTTTTTGACGTGAGACGTGACAAAAATTTGCGATTTTTCATTTTCCGCAGTTTCTAAAGAATTTTTTTCCAATTTACAAATTAAAAAATGTTATAAGATCTATAATAGTTTTTCTTTGCATTTGTAGTTCCCTCGAATGGTGAAACCTGAAGAAACCTAGTGAAAAAGACATCCCCAAGTGCATTTAAAAACATCACGGCCAAAGTTTTTGTTATTGCCACGGATTATTTGCCTTGTTATTTTGAAAATACATATCTCTATTTACAAGCTTATCTGATTTTTTTTACAAAACGTTATGCTTTTCGCTGGAAATGAGTTGGTTTGATACAACTAGACTGGCGAGTTTAACCAAACACGCGCTGAAAGAAGCCCAGAAACAGATCGACAAAGCCCTGGACATTCAAGACGATATCGATGATGACCCCGCTGCGAAGGAGAAACACTTGAATAAAAAGGTTGAACCAGCTGCTGTAATTACGACGGAAAAGTGCAAAACTGCTCCTTCTACTCCCGTCCAACAAATGCAGCCGCTCGGTTTAGCTAAATCCACAGATTCTCAAGCAGCATGGGGCTCATTTACAGGATCATTTTTCGAGAACCCAAATGCCAAAGAGATGATAACAACTCCACCGAAAAGTGGTGGCCAACGGCATTCAGTAACAACAACTGAGCCACTTCTCTCAAAGCGTGAATCAATGACTTCGAACTCTGATTCTGTGGATGTATTGTCTCCTCCCACGTCTCCGAGCTCGGCCCCCACCTCCCCATCGGAGAACATCAATAACTCTGAATCAGTGGAATTAATAACAACTCCAACATGTAGTGAAGTAATGAGCCCCGATTCGAATGCATCTCTTCCTGAGAGCATTGTAATCATTGGAAGCGATGGAGATCACGAGGAGGATGATGACTCCATGTCATACAGCACAGTAATGGGTGAAAGCACAACAAAGCCAACCGACATGGTAGTCGTTCCTTTAGGTAAGTTTTAAGCTTTTGCTAAAAATGTCTCTTAAACAAATTTAATTGAAAATGTATAAAAACTTTCAACAGCTGACCTGAAAACATCTTCTGAAATAAAACTCATTCCTCCCTTGAAGCCACAAAATACCACAATAGAAGACGCGCTTTTTGAATCGCAGACAGTCAACTCGGATTCCACACAGAGCTTTGAAGATGTCCAAATGGTTGAAGCCGCTTCTGTAACATCCGACGACAAAGATTTGGTCAAGATCAACTCTGGTCCATCATCCTCCGGCCACAATTCCAATGATGAAATCGAAACAACAACATCTTCGGATATCGAAATAATTTCCAACCCAAATGGTGACTCTAGCAGTGTCAACAGTGCTAGTCGAGCGAGTCCCTTAAAACAGGCAAAAGTAGTATTCCCGCCAACTAAAAAAGGTCACTTCCGAGAGCCTTCAGAGGTGTCAACTATATCCGAAGATTCACAGTCAGATACTGAAAAACTAATGCATCGCATTAGTGAACTGAGTGAAATCCTTGAATCTAGAGAGTTGCGTTTACTTGAGTTAGCACGTCAAAATGCAGCGCTACAAGATAAAAACAACGATTACCAAAGTCAATTGGATGTAATGAAGAGAAAAACGGAACACCTTGAGAGTGAAGAACACACTCAGAGAGTCTCTGCCTTGGAAAAGAAGTTCCAAATGAGTATACGGGAACGAGATGCATTGCGTTTGCAATTGAAGACAGCTAAAGAAGAACTTCAATCGAAGATTCCCAAAAACGATTTCACCCAAGTTGTAACGGAAAAAGAGGAAATGATTTCCGAACTGCGTCTTGAAGGAGAAAAACTCTCCAAAGAGGTACTCCAGCATTCGAACATAATTAAGAAACTCCGTGCCAAGGAAAAAACCAGTGAAACAGTCATGAAACGGAACAAAGAGCAAATAAGCGATCTAACCGAAGAAGTTGAACGATTGAAGAAAACTTTAAATGCAAAGGAAGAAGTCGAACGTTCTCAGATCGAAGCAGTTCACAAGATATCATCAGAAAAGCGAAAACTCGAAGATGAGAATACAATCTCTCGTAGCTTGATAGAGGATTTAAACTCGAAATTAAGTACACTTCAGGCGAGCCTTGATGCGGCCAAAGTTGAACTACAAAATCGTAAAAAAGCTCACATTGATTTAACAAAGAACAGTCAAGAACTTCAGACCCTCAAGAAAGAAAAAGACAGAGCTGAATTGGAAAGTAATGAATTAGCTGCACAGTTAAACGAAATGCGCGAAAAACTACGAATATCCGAAGCTGGAATGACTATGCGCGAACAGAAACTCAGAGAGGAGAACTCTGAACTGATGAGACGATTGGAAGAGTCTGAAATTCGGGCAGAAAATCTAACGCAGGAAGTGAGTTTGACAACAATTCCACTGATGCGACAGTTAGAATCTCTTCAGTCGACACTGACAATGCGTACAAGTAATTGGGATAAGCAAGAGAAGGAGTTTTTAACCAAATTAGGTATTTTTTTTTCAAATATTTCAAACCAATTTCACCGACATAAATTTTAATGTGATAATGTTTACAGAAATCTCAAGAGCCCGCCTTCAAAGCTTAGAGAATGTTGAAAGTTCCTTTAAGGAAAAAGTCAGCCTACTTCAATCAAGAATTGAAACCCTTGAGGAGAAACTTTCAACATCATTGATGAAAGAGGAACAAACAAAAATTGCACTTCATCAAGCTGGTCTTGAAAGTAAACTCGTTGAAACGAATTTAAAAAGGTTTTGTTTTCAGAATCAAATAATTGTTCATTAAGTTTTAACTTAATTTTGTTTTGCAGACAATTGGAAACAATAACAGAGAGTTGGGAAGACTTGAAAAAACAACACGATGAATTGAAACAAAAATACTTCCTTTTGGAAGAGAAGTATGAATTAATAAAGACACAAAAGAAAGAGGAACGACCGATGGAGGTTCATCGTGACAATCCGGCCAGTTATCGCAATAGAGATATGTCTATGAGTGAAGCAAGTAATTCGGATGAGGCACATCACACATTAAGACCGAATAATTCATCGCCTACTTTAAGTCTTATAGATGATGCATTGGGTTCATTGGATTGGCAAGTGGTAAGTTTAAAATCACGTAAGGAAACTTAATTTAACTACATGCATTTATGTCTAAATTTATACATGAACTTTCCTACAAGATCTTAGTTCTTGTCATGTCATTGGAGATATTTGGTTTAGCAATGATCATCCTAATTCCGTAACGCGTTTTTGTAAAACGACAACATCGATAGAATGATAAGAAGAGAATACAAATTTTTTATTTTTCTCAAACAACGGTCATAATTTTCGGAAAATTGAACGTGAGAACTTGCATTTCAGAAAACTTGCGAAAAAAGAAACTCAAACAGTCTGCATGAAAACGGTCTTAAATATTTTCAAATTGGTCGAAATTTGCTTTATTTAATAAAAATAAACATCAAATTCACGGTTAAGACTTTGCAGCTCTAGCTGCAGTATTCCATCGCATTCTATTCACTTTTTTGTTTTATTTAACTGAAAGAATAAGCGGTTCTTCCAATTTAAAAATTATTAATAAATATTCGTTTAAAGACAACGTTTTACGGAGAGGTATAGATAGTTTTCTTTTAAAATGACAAACATTTTTAATTTTTTTTCAGGACGATCAAGATTGCATATCAAATTCGGGACGGCAAGCAACATCTGTATATGGAATGCATATTAATTTGCCACATATGAGCCACAACGCAAGTACAATAGAACACTTAACATCACTAGTAAAGCAACGTGATGGCGAGGTCAATCAATTGCAATGGGAATTATCCCGATTACAAGTTGAAAGAGATGTCTTGAATTCGGAAATTTCAAATCTATCAATGGAGTTAGAAAATGTAATTCAAATTTTATGTAACTACCCATTGCAACTTTAAATTACTATAGTAAATCGTTATGGTTTTGAAGAGTTGAAATGAGCTAATTACTAGAGTTTTTCAATGCTATTTATCTTAATTAAAAAAAATATATATTTCTGCCTTCACAGATCAAAGAAAAAGTTCAACTGCATGAAGATATAGAAAAAAATTTCGCCGAGCTACAACGGCAATATGATGCGCTTCTACAGATGTATGGAGAAAAAGTTGAACAAGCACAGGAGCTTGAACTGGATCTGCAAGACGTCAAAGACATGTACAAGGCACAGATTGATGAGTTGTTACGCCAACAACGCAACAGCGGGTTAACTTCGTAAATTTCAACTACGAGCAAAATTTTTTTTAAATTAGGTTTGTTTACTAAAGAAATATTTAAACAGTGAATGCTCTAAGTTGCCTTAAAAAGTGTTTTATGCATATAAAACACTCAAATTGTTGTATTTTAATTTCCCAAGAACCATTGCTTACTTCCACCTTTTGTTACCTCTGATAAAAGAAAAAAAAAAATATTTCAATGTTGAAGCAAAAAAGAAAATACATTTTTGTCATTATTTATAAGTGTTTGTCCAAGCGGTGATATTATTATTATTTAAAAATTTTATTTGTTACTTTACATTTACCTTTTTTCGGAACCAAATTAAAACAAAACAAAATTAGGATAAAACGCTCTTTAGAAAGTCTATATTATTTTGATTTCTATATGTTACTATTATTCCAAATAGAGTTATATTAAAATAATATTATATATATATATAAATATATATATAGTTGTATGTATATTTAAAAAAATTAAAAGAAATATTTTGTAAATTAAGAAAACAATAATATACTATTAATATTAGATAACTAATGTGTTTTTGTTTTTTTAAGTTTATTCAAAATTTTTTAAAGTGTAATTGTAAGATTTCTAAAAAAATACGGAATGCAATTAAACAATACCCGTTGGTTTAGCTGTAGTGGGTTGACTGCTTGGCTTAGTCATAATATCCACAGCGTTTTTCAAGAGTTGTGTCTTAACAAAATCTGTTGCAGCCGTATTGAGATTACTACTTGCTCCGTAATTGCACTTAATGTAGCCATATAAATTTGCTCCGTTGAGAACCAATGCAATCATCACAAGCAGCAGCCATTTAAATTTCAATCCGAAAAACGCGAAAATAAAGAACAGCGACCAAAATGCTGGACATAAAATAAGACCCAACCAGAAGACTCGTGCCTCATTAGCGTTGATTTTACTCTGAAATCAGAATTTAGATAATTTTTTCTCAAGTATTGTTTTGTAAATGAGGTAAACAATAAACATAATTTTTTAAGTCCACTGATTTTAAAATTAGTGGAATCATGGACAAATTCAAATTCGATATTTAATCAGACCTGATATTACAATAATAGAGAAAAAGTGGGCCATTCAGTGTATATGTATGTTCCTCGAGCTCAAACTGCTGACACGAATTTCATAAAACTGTGAACTTTAGGTTTTTATTTGATTTCTTAGAGGCCAAATAGAATTTTTTTATTTAACTCCAAAAATAACGATACGTGCCATATAATTGTTACGACCAAGCTTGTTGTCGTAACATGTTGAATGAAAAAATTAGGACTAACAAATATCTAATGATTTATCGAAGAGTAACAGAGAAAGGTTAAAACTGAGCTTTGCACAAAGCGTCATCGAAAGAAAATCGGAGAGAGCCTTCACCTCAAAAATACCATTTTAAATAAAACTAAACATGACCAACTAAGCTGTTAATGTCATGTTGAAAGGAAGATGTCTTCAAGACTAGGTCCACTAGGCAATACACGAAGATCAAATAAATGCAACGACACTTTCATTTACATAGTTAGTAACAATCCAAAAATCTGTTGACGTTTTTTGTAGTAACAGTCGCGATCATGCCAATCTTTACTAAACAAAGGAGAATTATTAATGGCAATAGAAAAGCTCACTCACCTGCTTCGATTCAAAGACCCAATGTGACTTTCCATCATCGTCCACATAATTCCACCACCTTAGACCCACCAAGAGTCGTCCAGTTATGTTCTTAACAGTCCAAAAGTCTGCTGACAACAAGAGCGTTACAAAAACAAAACTAGTGATAAACGATTCACTGAACCAATTGCAGAAGATATACACCAAAATCGCCAATCCGCGGAAGAACAAATGGAAAAATGCAACATATGGATGTCTGTGGAAAATCATTATAACAAAATAGAAGTAAATATAAACAGATACGATTAAAATTCACTTACGTGTACTTCTTTGGTGGGCTATTTTGAAGTTCTTCTTCCTCGCCAAATGGAATAGTATCGTCGTCGAGTAGAGGTATCTAATGGAACAAGAATTTTTGTTATCATCTAGACAAGATATAAAGTAAGCACTTTAAAATATATTGATAACAAATTGTACAACTAGGAATACTTAGTATTTTTAGTTAGTACATCATGCAACTAGATTACTAGAGGAAGAATATGCAAGCGTGCTAGCAATTTAAATTGCCAAATATTCATTTTCAAGTGCAGGTTTGGTTATTGTTATTTTGTAAGGCTTGAGGGAAAACTAGAAAAGCATGCGAAACTAACATTTCTTACCGTTGCTGATGACATTGTTACCTATTTTGATTTGATTTGGTTTATACTTATCATATAACAATTGCAAATTGCAATATAAATAAATGATTTATTATTTTTATTTTCGGTACAAAAATTTATAAAAGTTTTGACAGATCAAAATTGTTGACACATTTGATGAAGAACCAAGTTTTAAATTTAGATCTGTTTGAGTAGAAATTAAATAAACTGAAATTGGCAAATTGTTATTGTTTGTTGTGTTTGATTCGGATTTTTCTAAAACCAGGTGTGTTCGGTTTAAGGCTTGCTCAGAGCAATGCGAAGCATTCAGATACAACGATGAAACAACAATAGCAACACGTTGCTCTTATTCAAACCATTACGTTGTTGTTATTGTTTTTTTTACTGTCCCGACAGTTTCGCACTGGTTTACCATCTGGGTTGGCCTTTATTTGTGAAAAGCCTTTTTAATGCAAATTAGGATCAGGATTCACTCCAACACAAAGCGTATTTGTTTGATTCAAGCACACAAAAATTTTTGTTGTTATTTGTCTGTATAGGAGACCAAAGCTGAGATTTGTCAGTGTGAACATCAGTTTGAAATATCAAAGGTTTCAAATGAAGTCTCGAAGGATTAGCTGAAATATATAAGGATTTCGTATTGGTAGGAACGCCGTTTAACCAACTATTAATTTTACTTCCGACTTACTTCAGAGTTGAAGAAATAATCTTATAAGATATAATACTTGAGTTTTCTGAATTAAACAAAAATGTGGTTGCTTCAATATAAAATCGTTATTGGAGCAAAAGCTGATGTAACGCTGATATATTTATTAGAGTGCATTTAAATGAGACAACATTAACTAAAGTATATGCGCTGATAAAACGCTGATATTCACTTCCTGATTTTAAAAAAGGCACATTGTTAGATATACAGTAATTTTTAAAATTTTTAAATAGGCATATAAATACAAGTATTGAAGAAGTTTTTCACTCCGTACATTTCAAAAGGTGATGTTTTCATATTCCATTCAAATCCTATTAAAAACGACATTAGATTTTTTTGAATCAAACATCTGAACACAACTATTTTCATAAAAGAACTTTCCGAAGCTTTTTAAATAGGTGTGTTTGTAAAATGTATACGTCAAAAATTTTTTTTCGAAATTATCTCATATCGATATTTATTTTTTGTATAAGCAATTGGATGATTTGGAATTTGGATGGATTCAAATTTGAAAATTAAAAATAACGTAATGCTATAGGCTGGTATTTACCAAGTATTCTTAAGTTTAAGAGCCTTTTGAATCAAAATATCGTCATCATTAACTCATGAAAGGCAATTCTCTTATGACATATTGAGGTAGGATTTTTTGAGTTTAGAGATTCTAAAGTTAAGAGCACTCGGTGAATACCAGCCTTACGTTTAGATATTTAGTATTAGTTTCGGTTTTGGGGTTTAAAGCATAAGCATATTTTAAAATGTATGCAAACAAAGCTTGAAGATAAGTTAAAGTGGCAGAGATAGGTTTAAAAAACATCAAAATCACAAACAAAGAATAGTCTCTGGATCCACATGAAACGTAAATCGAACAGATCAAAACGTCACCTTATCCAAAAAGCTTCCGTCAAGAAAAAAAAAACAAAAAACACAGCTGTCTGTTTTGTCTGAAAATTCTGCAGTTTCAAAATTTTATTTTCGTCATGTTGGCGACATAAAATAATAAAAAAATTGTGTTTCCAACAGAGTTGGTTCAAAGTGTTCTGATTCTGATTCTAGAGAGCAGAAGAAAGAATTTCCAATAAAATCACACAGCCACATATAATTTGGTGTTATTGTTGTCCACCTAAAAAATAAACCCCAATAAATAAATTACTTAATTGGTCGAAATTATAATGAATACAGATTAAGCAACCCCCATTAACTTTTTTCTCGAGAGTCGAGGAATAGTGATAATAGAAGGAAAAAAACAAGAAAAAACATCCATAACAAAAAAGACTTGGTCATCAACCAGCTAACCTTTTTAAAGCTGTTTTACCATAAAGAAAAGATTTTATCGGTTCTCCACATAAACAAAATTTACTTCATAACCTTTGGTCCCTGGTCGGAAAAAAAACTTGGCGAAGAAACACAATAAAACGTAGAAAAAAAAACTCTAAATACTCATCGCGCGGACGGAGAAGGGTGTGCAAGGAAATTGGTGAGTTTTCGTAAGTGAATCAGAGCTCTTGCCGTGTCCCTAGCCCAAGACCAAGATGAAGTGATAAAGATTAATTGAGTGCACATGACAATCGATTGAAGTTCTTGCAAATTTACTTATTTTTTTCTTCTGTCACATACATAATTGAAGAAAAATTATTTCCAAACTGTGCCGCGGGCTGTGTGAACAAATTTTTGTGGCTGGCAATCAGGCTGCGGGGAACAAAGAGCCATCTCGCCCACCCAAAACCACCTCCTCTTTCTTCGTCTCGAGTCGAAAAGTTCCTTTGTTTTGGTGTGATCTCAGTTAGTTCTCACGACAACAAGGAAGGGTTCGTTTGCTTGCACGACCAAAAAGAGAAGGAAATTATTTGTAGTTAAATTATTTGATTGTTCGTAAAATAACAATCATTCTCAGTTAGATGGGGGCGAAGGCGAGTACCCCAGCAAATAGTGGTCATCAGAGTCCACGGACGCGCACTTTCTCGAGCAGTTCCAGCACCGAAGTGACTTCTCCGCCCGGCAGTGGACCCGGCTTTAACGTGTTGCGTGCGCTACCCGGTATACAGGTCCCACAAAACGATCGACAAAGGGCTCGGAGTCTCTCGTCTGTACCAGATTTGCATCAATCCGGTGGAGCTGGAGGGGGCGGAGGTGTTGGAAACAACAACAATAACGGCGGTAGCATTCACAACCATCATCATCATCATCACCACCATCCACACTTAGTCGGCCATAATGATCGCAGCGCGATAATCAATCGTGGGGGTTCTAGCTCGACAGCGGTAGTGGTGTCGTCGGGCACTTCCAACACCGTCGGACCCGGCGATCGCATAATATACGGTGGCCATTCGATTTTGCTAAATGGCGGAACAACAACTGGCGGTGCTATTAGTTTGGAACAGGTCGAAGAAGCTGGAATAGTCGATGGGATAGCTGCGTCGATGGCGGCATCGTCGAATAGTGCCATGGGACGTGTGTACACAGCGACTTCGTTGCCATCTCATATATGGTCTTTAAACGGTGAGTGAATCAAATATATTGTTTGTTTGTTGGTTTGTTTGTTAGCTTAACAGATAGGAACTATCAATTTGATTTTTAAGTGAACCACTACGACCGCTGCAGTAACTGTGCACGATGATACAGTACAGTGAAATTACGAACGTGTGTATATTTTAACTGCGTGGAAGGTCACCACTATACTATATTAGTTGCGATGCCGAGTCGGTTGTTTATGATGAGTTTTGATTTTTTGTAGGCGCCTAGAACAAAGTCATTTGCGTATGGAAACTGTGATTATGCAATCATGGTAAATGATTTTTTTTTATTTGTATGTGAACATGATAAGTCTGATTTGGGTTTTGAAAATGTAAATATGTAGGTATGTGTTTATGTGGTGTCTATGGAAATTATGACATTGAAATCTTTTATTTTTAATCATAGAGACAGTCTTAAGTTGTTTGAAATTAACATGTTTGAATAATATTTTTTAGTTTTTACAAATCAAACATTTAATTAAAAAAAAAGTCCATTTAATGGAGAAATTATGCAAAATATCACTTTTATGCCTCAAAACAAAAATAACAACAACAGCGTGTTAAATCAAAGCAACGTTTTCTTATCATTGTTTCCTCGTTAAGGTCTTATTATATTAAATTAATTATTTAATAATATATTTAATCGGCCTCACTGTACATTAGGGTGGACCAGATTTTTTTTTTGATTCGAAAAGAATATTTTGAGTATAAATTGTTTTGCACATGTTGGTTTTTTTCATAAATAATAAATAAATAAAATAAAACAAAGGTTGGAAAATAACATTTTCTTCATTTTCAAATATGTAAATAAATAATAAAAATATTGTTTCAGCAAATTGCACATGAATGTATAAAACATTGCTTGGGGTGGATAATATTAGGTGCATCAAAACGCTAGAACGTGTAGACTTCTCTCATCTTTAATATCTCTTAAGTATCGCACTCATCTTGCTCTCGCCTCGCTCTAGTTTCGCTTTCGTCTCGATTTGGTCTCTAGTATCGCTCTTCTTTTGCTCTATTCTCGCAAAACCCCTATACAATACAATATTTGTTTATTTATTTAGCTTATTACAAGCGGATAACTTAAATTATATTATAAAAATTTAAATTAAATTAAATTATACATAATACTTATCGCTAGTAAAAATTGAAAATTGCATTCATATTGTGTGCCAGTAAATAAACAAACCCCAAATGAGATTTATTTATAAAGATAAAGGTCTTTAGATAAGATTTATTTATCACCGGTTGACCAGAACCTAAAATAAAAGGTCCCCTGTAAGAGAAACCGAAAAAAGTACCATTTTAGGTAGTTGGTTGTTTAGTGATCACTAAACACAACAAATGACAATAAGTCAAAAAATTGTGAAAAATTCTTGATCCATTAAATATACACAAAACATTCGAATATCGTTTATGCCAACAGTTTTAAAGAGTTTTATTATTTTGGTTTGTAGTATAAATATTCTGTTAGGACCTTATTAAATAAGAACGAGTCAGGTTTTTATTTTTTCACTCCCATTTAAGCAAAATGCCGTCCTTGCCTGGAGAAAATGAAAAAAAAAGATTAAAGTTTAAAGTTAAAGCTAAAATGGAAAAAAAGTAATAACTATTTTAACCCTATTTAGATGAAATAAATCTTGTTTAATTATATTAAAAGCTTTAAAAGAACAAACCAAAAAAATAAATAAAAAACTATTCAACTTGTTGTAATAAACGATGTTGAAGAATATGCAAACAGGGAGGTTACCATCCTACTAGAATTGGGTTTTAATTGAAATCTACTTTTCATTTTAACCTGAAGAAATAATTTGTGTATATTTATATATACATAGTTAATATCCTAAGTCGACTTTCAAGAAGTGTTACCGTGGAGTCAATTTAACCCACTCCTTTTACATGGTTGCCATCGTGGCAATATTTCTTAAAATCAATCTTAAGACTTGATCTATAAGTGTATTGAATTGTATCATTCCTTAGGTTTTTAGACAGTTATGATTAAATTATATTTCTAAAACTCTAACGCTATCGTTGGTTTTTTATTACAGTTTCGTGGAATATTGGGCATGAAAGCCAGATTTTAGAGAGAGCGTTGGCAGTGTTGATTGCTTTTTTTATACCAGCTTGTTTAGTGAAGAAATGCATGGTTAAAAGTCACTTTAATATTTTCGTGAAATGTGTTCTGTAATACTTTAAATATTATTTGATTGAATGTTTAATTAAACTGATTATTTTAAAAATCTTATGCAATTTTTTTATTTACACAAATATATATGACAAAAAAAACTTATAGTAGGTCTATTTCCGGCCTTTTTGGGGGTATTTTGTCACACTTTACGTATATAACTCTGTAAATTTGACCCTAATAAGAGTCGGTATCATTTCGACTTCCGAAAGTTGTGCTTTTCATTGTCAGTGCTACATAACTGACTTTCTGGTTTATCGGTTTACTTCTAACTTAATTAACCAGTAAAATTGTAAATTTATATAATTATCTAGAATATTTAATTTAACTTTACTTAACATACGTAATAAGAGAATAAAAGAAATCCTTTTTCATCGATTTATTGTTATTAACAAATAGATTACAAAGAGCGAATTGCGTTTTAAAATAAAATCGGTTTAACCCATTGACGCTTTTTCCCGCAATACACAAAAATAATAATAAATGGCTTTTTATTATAACATTTTACATTTGAAACAAAATATCCCAATTTACTACGTCTTATAAGTTAAAACGTACCCCATAATCTCCAGAAGGCAGATTGCTTTTTTGAGTGTATCAAAAGTGCATAATAAAAACCATTTGATAATTTTTACAACAAAAATAGCGCAAATATAAACATTTTGAACCTTACATAGCAAACAAAAAATAACTAGAGTAAACATTCTTATCAAAAAGGCAATAACAGATATCACGGTTTGCGTTGATAAGATTTAATCAAATGGAACGCCTTTGTGAACTTTCTTTATCTTCTTCCCAGTTCCACCACACAATGGTTTTGTTTTTTTTTTACTTCGATTTTTCAATACAAATCCAATTTGTTTTGGCCTTCGAATAATTATTGGTCTTTTGTTGGCTTTGATAAGTGATGTACATATTAGTTGAAATACGTATTTTTATTGTCGTCCTTGAAGATACCAGGTTCAATGTTTTTCTGCATTCAGTTCAAATTTGATCATGGACAAGAGTTATACATTTTATCTTTCCTTGCACTGACCAACCCCACTGTCTTGTATTTGGAACAGAAAAAAGCTTTAACAAAAAAGTACTCACTCAAGAGAGCCGAACAGAAAACCCGACTGCGCTTAACTCAACATTAACATCCCCAGAGAGTGAGAGATAGACATTGAAAATCGAAATCAGCTTCTAGTGAAGCTTTTTCACTTTTTTCACTTTTGCAGTGTAGAAGAAAAAGACACAAATTTTATTGAATTAGAGTGCTGAAGATGTGGCAGAGATAAAAATCAAATATAAAAACTAAGTGCTACCTTATGCATATAATAATAGAAAGGTGAAAACTAAGTTACACAATCTTTTACTTTAAACCAGGGCAATATTGCTTCTTTAAATGTCAACCTCTGAGCTCCGAGTTCCGAGATTACTCGTCTAAATTGAAGCAACTCGTCTCGTCTCGTCGGCTGTTATTAATATCCAAAATTCAGTGTTCAGTTAGTCAGTCAGACTTCTCAAGCAGAAACTCTAAAAGCTCCATCACCATCGTGTCTATCGTTCTTATGGTTGGTTTGGTTGTCTCTTTGTGAATTTTATATAAATGAGTAATTTTATTTAGCAGTTTAAATTACGTGCTGTTCGGTATAACTTCTGTCACAGACAAGAAAGATAAATTTTGTTCGCAAATTTATTATTTAACAAAATATACTTGCGAAAGAAAGTTTTTTTTTTTTAATAACCATTAATAATCCGTGTTTGACTTTAAACTGAATCCAAAAGAAATAAATATTTCCCAGGAAATTATCTGTTCCGTCGAGCTATAATTAAATTCTTTTTCCTTTGAAAAAATACCCCCCCCCGCACTTGAGAAGGGAAACATTCGAATAAGTGATACGAATCAGTGATCTCTGCTGTGTTTTTTTTTTTGTTTTTCGATTAAAAAGTCATCGTTTAGACCGATTTTAATCCCAAAAATAGAATAATTTTCTGCGAAAAAAAGAAAAAAAAAATTAAAATAAAATAATTCAACTGCAAAAGCAGACAGACTACGAACAGAGAAAACAAAAGTGAGACTGCTGTGAATTGTGACTTCCTCTACCTACAGCATGTTGTACACATAGTGTCTTTGTTGTACCTTCTTCTTTATCGTGTTGGGCTGTAATCATTTTTCCGGTTCCATTCCTTCTCTGTGAAATATAAAAAAAGGGAACACTTCTGTTGCGCTTCTTTTGTTCTTCTCAATATCATGGTGATATTTTATTAATAAAAAGTTGAAAAAAAATAATAATACATAAAATCTCTCGTTGGCAGTGAACGTGAACGATAATAACCCAGCATTATTCAGCTTTTAAGTTAAGACAACAAATATAAAAAAAAACGACGCAATTTTATTAACGGTCTTTATTTTGTTTATTAATTTGCCATACATGTATCTACGTGAACAAATTTATGAATTCCTATATTATATTTTGTTTTGATTAATATTTGCAATTAAGAAGCACTTTGATTGTCTTCTCATTAATGTCATCGGTATTATTGTTTTGTTGTTGCTGCTATTCGGTTGTGGTATCACTCTATAAATAAGAAAGAACAGAACCTAACAACCTATTTTCGTACTCATTGATTCGAGAAGTTTTTTTTTGTTGTGATATACCTACTGTCCCGCATCGCATTGCTTCGACGGCGACTGGCTAATTAATTATATATTTAATCAAAGTTGTTCGCTTTTATTAGATTGAAATATAATTTTTGGTGAATTAATTTGTTATTCAGAGAGACAAATATAATAAATAATTCAAAATGGGGCAAGCTTTTAGCAGTCAAAATACCCATAATGGACATCATCAACCAACAAGCAAATATATTGGTAAGAATTTTCTATATGCACTTTGTTTAAATCATTTTCGTTTTTATTGTTGTACCTATATCGCTGCTATTATTATGGGTAGGTTATGGTTTATGAATTTTGTAAGGCTTCAAAAATTTCTATCTTCCTTTGATTACATATTGTTTGTGTGTACGTATGTTGCATGATCTATTTCCTCTACATATTTATTATTATTTATGAAATTTTTGTGAATATATAAAAACAAGTTTACCCATGACTTGTTAGACTTGCCGAATATATTTCTAGTGACAGGTTATGTTGATAAGTAGTTTTATACATTCATTTGTACTTCGTATTTGAAGTTGCTTGTCAGGTATCCAAAAAAGCAGTCAGTATATGAGAAATTAATTAAAATCGAAGTTTTGTCAATATTTACAATTCACTTCTGTTATAAATTCAAACTTATCTGTATGTATGTAAATATTACTATCTTCAAGCAAGACAAAATACACGAAAAACTAGACTACTTATAAACAGCGCTAACACCCTATAGATGATTGAGCGCAGTATATGTATATCAAAAAACAGGCGCAGTAGATTGCAGCATACCACAGTAAATTTTATATTACACAAAAACAAACATTTAGTTCATTTAAAACCCTTTTATTTATGAATAAAAACAGGAGAATCTGAAAACTTAACAAATACTTAAACTTCAAAACCTAACTAGGTAGGTACACAATAAAAAAAAAAAAAAAAAAAAAACTAATTAAATTAACAAATTTTGGATGGGTGCGTTCAGAGCTAACATTTAATATTTTTGAAAACGCAGTAGATCTACTGCTTAAGGAGTAGTTTGTCAGCGATGCTTATAAAGATTTTACAACTTACTAACTGGCCTTAAAAGGGAGCTCTAAGTTAAATAATACATAGGAATGCCTACAGGGTGATTTGCATAAGGTGTTGCAAAAGGCTAGGAGGTATAGAAAGGACTAAGACAAGAAAAAAAATCGATCCAATTCTAATAAAATATAATTAAAACAAAATAAAAAATATTAGATAACAACGACAACACTTAGAGTATTGTGCTACAACTATTTTTAATGCATTCTTTCTAACTTAAGGTATTTTAAGTAATATTTTTAGAAAAATGAATTATCAAACTCAACATTATGAAATACAATCTTATTTTTTTTTGTTTGAACTATTTTTTTAAATGTTTTGTTATTATGGCGCAGTGAAATAAAGCCGCGTGAAATAAGTTCGCGATTGATTTTGTATGGCTCAGAATTTGAAAAAATTAAATAAAGCCGAAAATGAAATAAGACCGCACTTCCAAGTATTACTTTAAGAACGTGACCCTTTTTTTTCAAAGGTTTTCAAAGGTGAAATTGAACCTCGCGTTATAATTTTATTTTTCGATTGCGGCCTTATTTCATTTTGATTGTGGATTGTGGCTTATTTAATTTGCAAACCACCAATTATCCTTCTGAATCAAAATTGATTTTTAATTGAATTTTTTTTACTGAAAAATTCGTTTAGATTCGAATAGTCTTCATATTAATAATGTAATAGAATTTTAATTACAGAAATGAAAAAGTAATATTAGGTATCGTTTCAAATGAAAATTGGCCCTTTACAGATAAGGTCGTATGTAATTTTTTTTTAAATGTCATAAAATATGCAAAATCTTTATTCTGTGACTTTCTTTAGCTGTAACTTTAAAACGGTTAAGTTAACGGTAAGGAATATCTATGAGTTTCTTGTAAAACGTTTAATTTTCTATAAAAAAAGCTATGTGGGTAGTGTTGGGGAAGGCCTTAACTTAAATATTATAAGCTAAAATATTTACAGCGTGTCTTTATAATAAACCGAAACTTTTAAGCCTGTACTTTTGATACTTTTTTTTTTTTTGAAACACTAATAGGTATACATATTTATCAAATTATTTACATCTAAAGAGCATGATATTGAAAGCAAAGTATCGCTTTCATTGGATAAATAAAGCTTATTAGTTTTTTATTTTGAATCCTTATATATAAATGTGATACAAATCTTAATCTTAACGGTTCTCAAAGATCTTTTTTTTCAATGTTAATTAAGGCAAATGGTTATGATAAAAGAATAACTTTTTATAAGTTATGATGAATTGTTACTTATTTATGTATGTGCTTATGAGTAACTAAATATTGTTCTTAATTTTATGTCTCGATTTGATGGAAAAGTTTCTGTTATAATTGTATTTGAATATTTAAATGATGGCTTGGAATGATAAAAGTAAGATAATACATACAAATATGTATATTGACAGTTTAATCAAATAAAAAGCGAAATTAATGAAATTGTTGGTAACTATTCGCATGGAATGGTTTCTTATTGTGGTTGCATAACGAATATGAGGATATCAAAATGTTTTTCTTTTAAAATGAAACAATTGAAACAAATAGGGCTTTTTCATGAAACAACCCAAAACATTAAGGCTTTATCGACGGTCAAAACCCAGTTTAATTGTAATAAAATCATTTCGTAAAGCATTTTCTAAAACGTGTTTTATAAATAACAGTTAACACCAGATTTCTTAGTCATTTCATTTACTGCGACATAAAAATTTGTATAACTGAAGAAATTGCTTTATTTATAACAAAAAAAAAAACAAGCAAGTTTTTGATTCACTAAACATTTTTTATAAAATCATATTTGTCAACACCATGTCATGTTCAACTATTATACTTTAAGGGAATATGACCCTTAAATTTAATGCAATTCAATAACGTCTGCTTGATATATCTAAATACGATATATGAAAAATAAATTATACAGAATGTTCAATAGAAGTGCATTTGTTCATTGAGTGCATTGAATTACTCCATCATTGGTCTGTCTGTCAATCAATTTATGAAATGAAAAAAAAAAACAAAAAAACAAACCTCGCTTACCCTTAACTGGATTATGAATTATGAGCTTGAACACCTTGAACGCCTTGAGTATGTTTTTTTTTTTACTCTCTCTTTTGTGGTTGCGTTTGTTGTAAACCCGTTGTGAGATTGATTACAAGAACTTTCATTTTAATTACACTCCGAATCATTTAAATTTTAAATGAATTTAAGGTTTTGTTTTATTTTCTTTTTCGTAGTTACATATATTTGCATTAGTTATATGTTTACAGTTGGTGTCCAACAAATTATGAACTTTTTAAACTTGTTCTTTGAAATATATAGAATCTTATTTATAAACTATCTAAATAAAAACTTTTTTGTATTTTTAATCAATTAGTAAAACTTTCGATGTTCGTGACCTATAATCAATTGAAAAATCTGTATTTTTTTTTAAATACAAAAATCTAGCTCCCAGTGAAGAGCTTCATAAATTAAACAAAAAATAACAAAATTTTGGTCCTTAATGTACATCAAAGAATTCAAAGGAAATATTAAATTTTTCTATTATTGCTTCAAATGGAATATAAAAATTTGAATATTTCCTTTGTTAAGTTTTATGTGTAGCTTATCACAAAGAATTGCCCTATCATTAAACTTAAGTATACGCCGGTAATATGAATAAAAATCCACACAAAATGACTCACCAAAATCTTAAACAAAATAATTAGCCCAATTTCCAAAACTGATATAGAACCAGAAAAACAACAAAACCAATTGATTATCTGCCGATTTAAATTTTAAATAAAATTAGCTGTGACACAAAATAAGCAAACTGCAGATGATTTTTTGTTTTAATAAACATTTTTTCAGAGTATCTTAAATTAACCACCATTTTTGATTGTGTTTGTTATACAGGTTTTATGTGCTAAAATTCAGGTTAGTGAATTATGTCAATGCAAAAAGATGTCATTTTTGCGAAGTGTTTTCACAAAATTTTGCACTTTTTTTCGGTCAACATGATGCAATTTTAAACTAAACAGTAATTTTCATTATAATGAACCGCAAATTATTTAAATTCAACATAGACATTTAATATTTTAAATGCTATTTACTGGCTCCAGTAATTATTAATTGCCTATCAAGAAAACAAGTTAATTATTTTGTATAGAGACAACAAAGACCGTTTTACTGGTATACGTATTATTGTTATTCATCAAAACACAAACCATATCTTTGTTTGCTGAATATAAAATTATCATCAGCACATTTTTGTTTTTATTTATCATCACTCGTATCTAAAATCTACGAGTGTTTATATATACATACGTATTTTCCCACATTAAGTGGAGAAAAACAAATATTTTGTCATTATCAATTTGACGTTTAAGTTGCGTTGGCGAATCATTATTACTTCCAAGATTCAAATCAAAATTTCAGATTTTAATTTTTATATGTATGAATCAAACAATAATAATAAACTGATAATAAAGAGCTAATTGTTTTGAAAGATGAATAATGAAAATGATGTATGTAGGTATAAATCTAAAAAAGGCGGCGCCTGTGACACCTACGACCCGAGTCTGGAGTTATTCATGATAAACTCCTGTGTGTGATTCATAAAATTAATTTGAATTTTGTCGTCGCCGACGTCGTTGAAACCGTAGTAATATTCCTAACACGTAGAGATACCATAACAATTTAGATAATTACAAACCAAATTATTTTCAATTCTTTAGCACATGGTGCGTCATTAACTTAAAGTGTTATATCTGTCTCCAAAAAAAAAAAAATGGAAAAAAAACATGTACTAAACACGAATTATTCCCTTTTGCCTTCATACTCTTAAAGCAAATTTATTTATAATAGTAAAACGAATGCATTTTGTTGAAGTCAAACAAAATTTTCTAGTGTACATTGCTGTGTGCATATTTTAATTAAAATTTTATTTAGAATTTTGAAGACTAGTGGAATATTGTTTTGCTGTGATTTAGGTGTATTTCATTTACTTCGACACAACACCAAAAAAGTCGGCCAAGTGACTAAACAGACAACCCTCAAAAAATGTTTTAATCACGTTAATAGTAGTAATAGTAGTGTTTTTTCTTCAAAGCAATTTACAGATAAATTTTGTGTGTGGGTGTGGTAGCCGCCCTGCAAACAAATTAAGAATAATTACAGTTTTCCATTTACTGAATTTTTATCAATTAAATGGACACTTTCGCTGCTGTAGAATTATGAAATACATACTTCAAACATTAATCTTCTAATTCATCATTGATAGATAAAATTAATATTATTCTTAGGTACATAAAGACTTTCTCTGATTTTGAAAATTTTCAAATTTGTTAGATCTTTATGGTCACATAAAGATCTAACAAATTTGAAAATTTTCAAAATCAGAGAAAGTCTTTATGTACCTAAGAATAATATTAATTTTATCTATCACTGTCAAATTCACGAAATATTTTTTCGAATATTTTTGTCCACATCACTGTAAATTAAAATCCTTTTGAATACACGAAGAGGTTCCTTGTTGTGTACAAAGTTACGGTTACTTGACTGTGAATGGTCTGTTATTATTTTAATTTCTGTTCTACGTACACTTAGTTCATCTACATATATACACATTACACATAGTTTTGAAGCAGGTCGCGAATGGGGTATGAACTGGGCGTATGGCCTCTCCGTAAATGCAAGGATATTTTTTTATTCTTGATGGTATCGTAGATATACATATACTTATGTATAGCATAGCAGCAGGATACTCTCTTCTTCATAATGTATTGCCGGTAGCTGTAGGTTGTACTACCAATGAATGGATTGCTAGTGGCCAGTGGAAACAGAGCTTTGTGCCGTGTCGGGCTTGTTTTTAAATTCGTAGCTCTTTGGTAGCATTTTTTGATTCATGCTGAATTTTTTCTGTGTAACCGTCCGTCCGTCATCGCCGTCCTCGTCCTCGTCGTCGTCTTCGCGTTATTTTGTTGTTGCATTATTTTTAAAGTTTTTCTTCAAAAGTGAGAGAAATATGGCACTACACTACCTACACTACCTACACTCCTTCCTATCCCCTGTATTCTCGTACTTTAATAGAATTTAAAATTATTCTAAAACACACACAAAACAAGAAAAGAATAAAATTCTTCGTCCATTTCTCATATGGATCGGATTTTATGTCGCTATTTCACATTATATTTAGACACAAGTTCAGAAATAATAATTCTTTTCTGCCAAAAAAAAAAAAAAAAGTTTCGGTGAAAGGGGTTTTGTGTTTTTCGATTGTAGGTCAAAAAGTCGAATTGGGATATTATCATCGGGTTGGATTCTCTACTATAGAGTGTGGTGTCCTTGATTTACATTTGTGTTTTTGATTATAATCAATCCACTCTTGGGTATTAGAAAGAGCAGCAGTTACATGCAATCTCTGAGGGAATGGGGTAGGTGGATTGATTTTGTGCTTCCATCAGCAGGAGGCCCCAAGCCCAACTAACTTGTCCGATTTGCATTCTGACCTATTTTATGGGTTTTCCATTTTTTTGTTTTATTCTTTTGGCCAAAACCAATGCGACCGCCATGGGTTGTTGCTGTTTTCCATTTTTTTTTTGTTGTAGTTTAGAATTGATTGTTTTTAGTCATTAAATTATGGGTTTTATGCATTATTTTTTGTTTGTTTTTTTTTATAAAAAAACAACATATTTGAAAACATGTATCTATACTAGAATAATTTTGTTTGCATAATTGAACACGATAATGCAGCTGTTTAGTATTTTTTGCTTTTTTGTTTTCTTTCCAACATTCATTTTTTTTATATTATTTCTATTGTTGCGTTCTTATTTGTTGTTGATATATACTATCTAGTGTTCAATTTAATTATTATTTAAAAGCTTATCTAAACAATTATTATAATGAAAGGGGGTTATGAATAATATTCATTCTATTGTTTGATTTTTTGTTTTGTCTGATTATTTATTGTACTAGATGTTCTTTGTATTGAAAATAAAAATTATTTTCACAGAAAAAAAGCTTAAGCAATTAGTTATAAGTTGAAGATGCATATACCAATTGCATATATAAGTTGAGGGAAAACAAAGTCTTATGTAAGTTAGATTTCTTTTCTTATTTAGCTCTGCATGTGTATATGTACTTATATAGTGAATGTATAAGAAATGCGTTAATTAAATGAGAGTTAAGCTTATCATGCTGTTTTAGGATGCAAAAAGATATAAACATGAGACTTTGGTGGTTTTGTGGAAGAGTTTTTAAATAAAGCCCACATGTATATGTAGTTAAAAAATCTTATTTTTTAATTTAAAAATGCTTAACTTGCCTCACATTTCGGGACCAAGAACACTAAGGAGATTGAATCTTAGTAAATATACATAAGTTCAAAAAATATGGTTATCTTCTCAAGTTTTTGAAAGGTGATCCGCCGCCGCGTTTATAATTACTTGTTGTTTCCTTTATCGTTATATCCACTATTAATATTGTGGTTTCGCCAACAAACGCACTCATTGAAAATAAAAAAGGACCAAAAATGCTTCCTTGTGATACCCCGGCCACTTATTCTATGATACGAGAATTTAATTTAGTTTATTTTTGAACTTTACATACATAAATATGTAATCAGCATATAAACACTTCTCTTATTGCAAAAATATGTATTATATAAAAGTAAATATCACTTTTCTCTTTCCATAAACTAAACGAGCACACCTCTACTGGGCCATTTCATAGTACAAACTTTTGGTGTGAGAAGTGCATTAGATGATACTTGATACATTTTTTCTATCAAGATCACGTTGATTTGCACGTTGATTTATGCAGCAAGTAACTTTATGTCATTAGATTGCTTGTAAATTTAAATACATATACATATACTTATGTATGTATGTATGTGATCGTTACATGTTTTACGAAGCTGGTATTCAGTGGTAAATTTTGATATTGATTTGACTGATTGTGATTGACTAATTTCGCGCACAATTTGACTAAGTCAGTACTAGTTAATGAATGCTTCTCAGTACAAATAATGTACATATAAATGTAACCATTACATGCATATTGTACTGATTGAATAGAGTTCTTATAGTAGTCTCATTCTAATCTCAGTTTTTTTGCAAGTTCGTTTGACTAAAAAAACAACTACGAGTATGTATATACAATTTTGACTCTAGTAAATCGCATGCAAAAATTTCGCATGATAAAGAAATAAGTTCAAGGTGATGTCAAACATCCAACAGCCAAATAGATACATATCTATGAAGGTACTTTTTTCCTTCATCATATCGATCGACTTAAAGTATTATCATGTCTTAATACCACACAGAAAAACTGGAGCGCAAACAACTTTTTTGCTAAGTGCGTATTTGTCCTTATACTATTTTTTTTTGTAAACCGGTCAGAATAGAATTGGTTGCAAAAGAAAGCAAAAATCAAAATACGTTCTTTTGAAATTTTTTTTTCAACCGAAGAAGATTTACAAGGGACTGGAGAAATAATTATTCAATACAAAAATTCTTTCATTCCTCCTACTAAAACATAGAATATCATATTTCACTACAGATTTTTTTTCTAAATGCTGCACTGGTTCAACTGCACCAAGTTTGTACTTCACATAGACAAAGTACAACTCTTATACTCAAATACCTACCTCTTTTGAAAATAATGTATACCTACCTACATACCTAAACCTATTTCTGTTTGATAAAGAGATGTCAATAACATCGAAATCTATCAGAACTCACCCACTTGTTAAAATGACAGATTTCTGCTCGCTGCTGCCATGAAAACCCATTGATAAAATAATAATACCTTCCATTCCACTCAAAGTTCGAGTGTCATACCTATGTACTTACTCGTTATCATCATCCAGAATCGTATAAAAATGGAAAACCTCAATCGCAATACCTATCCTTGGTTAACTGCCTCACTTACTCACCCCCGATAAGCTTATCTGTTTCAATTGTTAAGTGTTATCAATTTGCCAATTAAATAGAAAACAAATTTAAACAATTGTGCAAAATGAGAAAATAAAAAAATAAATAATATAACAAAAGATTAAATAAATGAAAGAAATGAAAAATACAAATAAAAATATAAATCAACTGCTGCTGCTCGCACGTCAGATGACAAATTGTCATGGAGAGAGCAAAGAAAAAAAAAACACTCAAAATAAAAGGCTTCCACGTTCCACCACACGCAAGAGTGGAACACATGTTATTAGAAAACGGAAAAAATAAAAACAAAATTCACTAAACAAAGCATTTTATTTCAAATGTGCCAACTTTACGATTTATTTTTTATAATTCACACTTACTCTTTTCTGAATAGTCTGTAGTTAAACATAAAATCCATTCACTGTTAAAAAGGGTGCTCGCCGAAACATCAATGTTAGGCGCATTGCAGCGGCTCTGTCTTTTTTAACAGACTGCTCCAGTGGGGTATGGCTTTACATATCCAGTGCATAATTTTTTTCTACGTGGGGATTGTAGGCTGCGATATATTGCGCCAAGCATCCCCTCATTTAAAATACTAAAATATCAGTATCATCATTAATTTAAATCTAATAGCTGCATCAGTAATACTCATTTCAGTTCAACTCAGCCGCTCAGATTTAATGCTATGAATATTTTACTTTCTTTTGTTCGTTGTGGGCTTGTGGCAAACTGGCAATTGTTTAAAATGGATCTGTTCGTCGTATAAGAAGTTCTCACTTTTTTTTTTTGTTTATTTGACGCAGCGTGTACCTATGTATGTATGTACAACAAAAAAGCAAATACAGTGGGAGGTCAATTATAGGGACCTACTATTTATTTGCGACTATAGGTAGAGGTACTATAGAACAAGTTTTGGATTCATAAAAAAAATCGAACTCAGAATATGATGATAAAGGATGCGAAACGCAATTCTGGCATTTTCCTAAAAAATTTAAATTAAGGTTTTAAGGAGATTCTCTAGAGTTGAAATTGAATTTTTATTTCCAAAAATAACAGTACCTACCTGTCATCTAACCTTTAAGGCTTAACATAATGTATTTATTTCAAAAACTGCTGGTTGGGAGTTTGATAAAATGTTTTCTGTAGGTTTTGTGAGTAATTTTAATTATTTGATGGAAAAATATTTTTCAAAAACTTTTATTAATTAAAACACCGTTTGATGGATTGTAATCAAAAGTTTTATGAAATATTAATACTAACGCATGCCAAAATTTGCATTTTTGACAATGAATACGTTGAAAATTGATGCTTTATTTCTTTTTTGAAGTTTGTTTTTGAAGTGTATATTAAATGATTAAAACTCGCATTCCACTTTATATCTAAAAATATTTATGTTTAATATGAGAAATTCTTTATTTGAAAAAAAAAACGACTCTAATGATGGCATATTCAGTTTTGAGCACAAACTTCTATTTGGCGTGATTAGCAATTCAAATAATGCATTTTAAAATTTAAGATTCTCGCGTATGTATTGACGTGTTCAGTAAACCAAAAGAAATATTGAATAATTTACCTCTTATTTTTTAAATTTTGTTTTTCTTCTTTGTTTTCGAAAATTTAAATTCAAAAAAAAAAAATACATTATAAACAAAAAAACTTCAATTGACCGAAAGCAATAAAAAGTTCCCAATCGATGTTCATATTGATGGACTTGGTGATGGTACAAAATATAGGTAACAAACCGGATGTTTGAATAAATTGCGATCTTTTTAGACTCGTATCTAATCATTTGTTGTTGTTTAATGATATTATTTTGGGATTTTTTGCTTTGTATTTGTCCTCTTTTATGCCACAAGCATGAATGTACAATATTTTTTGTTTTGTTTCGCTTCATTACCCTTTTCTTATTTTTTTTTATCCCAAAACTGGTTTAAAACAAGCGACGATATAGATGACGAAAAAAATATAAAGTATCAGCTTGGTCATAAGCTAAATAAAAAAATATTCAATAACGACTGCAATTCATAAACTTTTAGCAATAGGGAGTATTTAACTTGACTCATTGATGTTAATGATTAAAAAAAATTGTTGGTAAACTCGTATCTACAAAGGTAAATAATATTCAAAATAATTAAACAATTAATTATTTTGAGTCGTTTATTTGATATTTAGAGCTTTAAGTTCCAAAAGTTTATCTAATTTCGTATAGGGTGAATGAACCAGTAATTGGCCGATTAGCTTATGATCATTATGAATATTGTTTATAAAATAAATATTTAATGGAAGTGGAATGAAAATTGATTAATTATTTTATTTCTTAGCTTAATGTTTAACGTAAAATCTAAATGATCTGATTTTTAATACGTTAAAAGTGAAATAGTATAGCTGCCATTTTTACTAAAAAAATTATTAATGTTGATTAATCACGCAAATAGGTACTCGCAAAAAATCTACAGATTGAAATGCTATTTATAAGGTAAATTAATGGAAATGTTTGTTATTTGAAAACGGGTGTGTACACAAGCGTATAAATTTGAAACAAGAAGCTAAAATTTAGATTTGCTAACAATGTTTTCTGGGTAAACAAAATGGGACGGAGTTCAAATAGATGTCAAAAATGCTGCCTGAATCTTGCATGCAAAAATTTTAAAATTGTTCGACTCTTACGGTTCCGGCTACAACATTTTTGACATACTTTGCAGTTCCGTCTTGCATATAACATTGTGTTAATAAAAATCAAGCGTCACACCCGCTGTCTCCCAACTGACAATGGGTTCGCTGTAGCAACCGCACCGTCAAAATTTCAAAATTCCTGTAAAATTCGAAATGTCTATTTAAACTCAAATGGTAACAATAGTCACCCATTTTTTTTTTTTGGTGGTTTGTTAATTTATAATTTACTTACTTTTTTTTTTGCTGTCCCTTGAGACACGACAGGGCAAAGAAGTTTCAATATCCAAGTATAACTTTCAACTTTTCGCAATAAATTAAGATTTAAAATGCCAGTAGGTAAACAAATTGAAAACACTCACCCCACTTGAAATTGTGTACATAAGGTATGCAAACCGTTGTTCCAATAAATGTATAAGTAACTTCGCACTCAGTCTCAGATAAATCACCTCTACACAACCACACCCTCTCACTTCTAATGCCCGTCCGCCTAAGCATTGAACCATGAAACATCTTGTGGGGTTTCCTAATTTCTGAATAAATAAACGAATCCGCAACAAGTTTCACAACCATAACCGCCTAGTAGGTAGGTAGGTAGGTGGGCAAGTATCATCAACCTCCTCGTCCTTTCCATCGTTCCACAACATTATTCTCATATAGGCTGAGTGTTTTGTGAACTCATTAGTTTAAGCGAGTACATGTCATATCCAACGGCACTTTGATTAGGGGTCACAATATATATATACATATGTATATGTGTGTCGCGATCGATAAATCTAAGAAGGGGTTAGGCGAGGGAGTGCGGTAAGAGCCATTAAGGGGGAATGAAAAATATGAGGTGTGCTCAATGTGAGCGACAACGACGACGACAACGGAGACAACCCACAATCGATATTTGAAATGGGTTTTATTCAAACAGTTAGACACAAGTGGATTTAGTGAAACAACAAGGAACAAGAACCATATACAATACATGAAGCACTTCGTCTACATATAACCGACCCACCAGTAGTTTACCAACAACCACCACTACCCTCCTATACCCTACCATCATCGGTTCTCCTGCCATGGGGTATGTTGTCAGTACGTGTATGCCGGATGTTGAGACAGAACTCCGTCATTTAAATGCTCCATCGCACCGCAGCACAAGAATTTATGGTAAGTTATTGACTGTGTGGAGACAGACAGACAGTCACCTGCCTACAGAAAGATAACTTTTAATGGTTTGTTCTATTTTTATATCGAAACAAAAAAATGTATTGGCTTGGTCAATTAAGCCACCCTTCTCTGTTCACTTGATCGGAGCTACCTAATTCTTTTTTTCATTTTTTTTCTATTTCAATTTTTTTACTTTCTGTCCTTAATTTATTCCAAATGTAGGTATACCAAAGCTAAAATTATATATATTATATAAATACAATGTAACTTTGTCTATATAGACTTTACAGATACTTTACAACTTGTAATATGGTAGAATGAGTTTAATCGTTCTGCTCCGTTGTATAGCATGCTGTTGATGTTCTTTCTTCTTTTTTTTTTGTTTGTAATTTTTAACGTGTACTTTTATACTTCGACTACGCTACGTGACTTAAAAAAAAAAACAAGTTAACCTCGATTATTCACTTTATGGGAGATGTAGGAAGTTTATTATTTGCTCCCAAAACTGGATTTTAATTGGAATAGAAAGTTAATTACAAATCTATGTATATTTATTAAGTTAAAATGCTAGAAATTATTTAAAATGCAAATAATATCTAAGACATGGTTTTGATTAATTATAGGCGAATTCTGTTTTTTTTTTCTTTTCTATTTTTACTTTTTTGTAGTAATTTTAAAGTATTGAGCTTGAACAAATATTTATTCCTTATAATTTGACAACAACGTGCGAATTAAATTTAGTGTTTTTTTTTAAAGGAGCGAATGTTCATATTTAAAACGCAAAACGAATTATTAAAACACAACGACAACACCTTCAATCTCTTACTCTAGCTCCTACCCTTTTTCAAAGCCAAAACTCCATTCAAATACTGAAAACCAGATGGTCTTAAGACATTTCACTTACCAGTAGGGAGAGTAAAGTAGTAATTTTGTAATCAGCAGTGAAAGAGGACTTCTATTGTTTTTAAATTAAGACTTCACATTTTGGGTATGTCTAATCTTCTCTTGAATTGTTAACCATATCTAAAAACTTGCAATGTCGCTTAGTTACTAAAAGAATGTTCTACTAGTCGCAGATACTAGCAACGGTTCATACAAGTAGTGTATTTTAAATATTTTCCCATCCTGGGACTGTTGAGGCCAAGTTATGCTTTCCAAATTTTACCTATTGAAAATTCACTGTGACACTGGTTTCGGTTAAATTTGTACAAGCCAAATAAATTCCATATATGTACCTTCTTCTCCCAACATTTTTTTTAAATTTTATTTTTTTTTCTTATATATATTTTTAGAAAAATGATTTTGAAGTACATATATACATATATATGTACAAACTTAAATATTTTACCTTAATTTATTTAAAAAAAAAATTTATTTATAAATAATTTTGTTTTTCCATTTACAGGTATCAAATGCCCAGTTTGTAGTAAATTCGTTCTGCCCGATGACATAGAATGTCATTTAGTTATGTGCCTAACAAAACCTCGTCTCTCATATAATGGTAAGTAAAAATAAAATATTTTCCAGTTTTATTTAAAAAAAAGGCTAACAATTAATTAATTTAGTTGAAAATTTCAATCGAATCGCAGATTTACAATTTATTGGCATAACACTCCATACTTCAACATACACAGCATACTTCAAACTTATGCAATAACAGTTTAAAAAGCAATTGAAGTAAGACAAGAAATGTTCCGAAATTCAATTTAACATTATTTCGCGATAAATGGAAATTGAAATAAAAAGATTTTAGCATTTTTCTTTGTTGTTCCACCTAGAAAAATTAAAATAAAATCGCAGTCTATAGTGTACCTTATATAGTCCAATTTGTAAGTAGGATGCCAGAAAATTTTCGACCTATGCTCTCGAGTGAATTGAACTAAATTTTTTTCACAAAAAAACTTTTACTGTTAGAATGAATCATTAGGTTTGTACCCTGGAGAATGTCATTCAATTGTCAAAAAATCCAGGTCAGCTCGGGTTTTAATTTTACATCGAACTCGAACACCTCTGAGCTAGAAATGTTATCAGCTGATTTTTTGACATTTCATTCGTACTCAACTTTTCAGTAAATTTTTCTTGCCGCCAAAGTGCCAAACAGCGGACCTAGGCGACCTAGGGCGACCCAGTGCTTATATCGAACAAACCTATTTTGTTTCTCAAATATAGAATTGTTTTAACAGCACAAACTTTCGGGTCCAGATTTTGTTATTTTCCTCGTTGACACTAAATCACCATGAATTGTGAATATAATTGATTTTGATCTGACAAGTTGTTTTTTTGTCTCTTCTAAGCTAACCTGAAGCTTATGTTATTCATAGACAATTTAGACCCGGGTCCAAAAGATAAACTGGAGCTCAAACTTAAAAAACGGCTGACTCTTTGACTGAGTTGTTTTTTTCTATCAGTAAAAAAATTGATTGGATTTCAATGGATTGACAGGCAATTGTAGTAGCATTCCGCTTTTTACTAAAAAGAGCTGCTAATTTCTTTATGAATAGCAACTATTTCTAACCTGTGTGTTAACTTTAGACTCGAGGCCAGTTGGACTCGGTTCTAAAGTTTGACTATGAATATGCCCCCATATGTATTACTTCCAAATTGTTAGTAACTAAACCTACCAGATCTTTTGGTAGAATAAAACCTTCTGCATGCAAAACTACACATGTAAATATGGGCCCACTTTCATGGAGATTGGTCAATTATATTCTACTACTGACATCGTCAATTGTAACTTTTTTGCGTATTTACTGAATAGCCCTTACATATAAATTTAAACAAAATGTAATCAAATTTAAGTAATAGATAACTATTCCTTCGTTTTAAAGGTAATCTGCTTTAAATAAAAACATCACTTTCCATTCCATTTATATCTATAGCAACAAATATTGAATATAACTATTTGATACATTTAAAGGGCAAACAACTTACTTTATGTAAACAAACATGTTATAATTCCGTAAACTTTACACAAGATATTAATTTATATAAACAAAATATTGTTGTTATGCATAAAAGTTTATTGTAACTTTATTAAACTGTCCATAATATATTCGTAGACAAACCATATCGATAAGATATTTCTGTTGTTCGGTTAATTTGTATCAAATTTATTTATAATATTCGTCTTTCAAAAAGATAAAAATAATCTGGGGTTTGAACAAATAAATTATAAGTGATAATTTATGCACAATGTATGTCTGCCATAGTAAAATTAGTGTGTAAATAATTTGCATTGCTTTATATTAACCAAAAAAAACATTATTGATTCTTTACATCCAAAATTCATTATAAAGCGGCTGTCACGTGAACGTCACTGTCAGCAGAGTCATGTTTGTCTTCATTCCCATCGCCATAGACATGACAGAGAACTGACAATGTAACAATGATTATACCTGCTAATAGTCTTCAGTGCTGTCAATGTACCTCACATAGAAATACTTAGATCACATCATTATTTCATTGATTTTACCTTAACACATTATTTTCTTTACAAATTCTAGTTTGGTTTAATTTATTATCTTCCCAAAAAAAAAAGATAAGGGTACTTTAACTTAATTTAATAAGTTCATTTCGAACACTTGCTTGCAGCCTTATGTTTGACAGACATTAATTAAGTCCTCAAGACATGGTAGATGCATTATTTTCGCCACATTCAAATTTAACCATTCATCTACAATTAATTGTCAGTTTGTACTTGTTTAAAAACAAAAACAATAAACCACTCATTGCAAATTGCAATTGAGAAATATTTATTGTTCCCAAAAATTGTAATAAAATAATAAAAATAATTATGAAATAATAAAAATAATAATTTAAAATTCATAACAATAATAATTTTACTATAAATATCATATTTTACAGAGGATGTTTTAACCGACGCGAAAGGTGAATGTGTGATCTGCCTAGAGGAATTAAACCCTGGGGATGTAATTGCAAGGCTGCCATGTCTTTGTGTCTATCACAAAGGGTAAGAAATTTAATATATTTAATTAAAACGCTCATAAAATTCAATATTTTAATCCCAACAGATGTATAGATAGATGGTTCGAAGTAAATCGCTCCTGTCCCGAACATCCTGGCGATTAGTAGCCTAGTTAATAAGTTAATTAGATAATTATTTTACGAAATTATATAATAAAATAAAATGAAAAAAAAAATTAATTAAAATACTGATAAAACAAAAGAAGTAAAGAAAAAAAAAGAAACATATACGAAGCGAGGTGTAAACAACTCCTACCAAATTATTATTCTTGTCATAAAACCAAAACAAAATATTTTTCTATAAAAATATATACATGTGTAAATATAATTATAATTATTATTGATTTTATTTTATTTCCATATCCTCATTGTTTATTTTTTTTTTTTTTTTTTTAATTTTGGTTTTACATTATGAATTAATATTTTATTTTATTTACTTACCTATCACATATTTTGTTTGTTATTATTATTGTTTTACGTTTATTTACGTGTATATTATCTGTTCTGTAACTCAAAATCTATGTAATTGCATGTTTTTTTTTGTTTTATATTATAAAAAAACTCAAATATAGGTTTATCATTTTCCTTTGTATAAATAATTGTTTTTAAAAGTTTAACAAAAATTATTGAAATTGAAATTATTTAAAATATTATTAATGTTTAAACCGAAATAGACTTTAAAAAAAAAACTCAATATGTGTGAATAGAGAGGAATTGTAAACTAATATTAGAGAACAATTATAGAAGAAGTTAAATGTTGTATAGAAAGTTTGTTTCTGAGAATTTCTTAATTGATTTTTTTGTATGTATATATGAACTCAAAGTGCTGAAAGAAAAGAAGAAAAAAATAGGTAAAGAACTAGGATCTCGTAATGCTATATCATGACTGGATGATATTAGACTCGCAGCTAATATGTATATTTTTGAATTTAATTCAATTGGCCAGTAGAGATCAACTTCCCTCATTAGTACATCAGTTATAATGGCTTTCATTCAAAAAGTTTTAAAATTCCTCAATTTCAAACTTTGGTTAGGAATACAGAAGTCTATTCAAGAGATCATTGTGTCTTTGCGTGATAGTATTTGCACAATCCTAATATGTTTATGTACAACGTTTCAAATTTTCAAACAATTTTTTTATTACTTTTAACTAATGATATAAATAAACAACTCTTGTTTGTTTATTAAACTTGATAAATGCTCTGGTTTAAACTGTTTTTGAATAAGTACCAGAAAAAACGCAGTTGAAGGGAAATCTTAATAGCATAATCTAAACTGTCTTTTAATTGACAACTTTCTCAATTTGATGTTCAGAAAACACGATTAGGCGGTTTTGAAATAATGAAGATACGAGTAACTTGTTACTTTTTTTTTACCGAAAAAAAACTTTTTTCCTTCATTTGTTAGAAACAAATTTGCTTATTTTCAAGGACAGACTTACCTCTAAGAACTATAAGGGGAAGCTTTGCCTGTTGCATTGTTTTGCAGAAATAGAAACAACCTTCTCAGAAAAAAAATATAAAACTTATTTCCTAGATAAGCATTGCTTTTAAAACGAATTTCATTATTCTTATCCTGCAATACGTTCAAAGTTAGCAAGCAGTGATACGTAGCTAACATCTTTTGTTTTGATACAATATTTTGATATATATTTGCTCTTAAGTCGAGCTTATTTTATATTCAATTTTGGGTTCGAGAGGTTTAAGCCAATTTTTCTTGTAAAGGCTTAGATGTTTAATAACTAATATTGATGTCTATGTCAAGTATGAGAGAAAAGTATCGATTTGGCCCAATTGCACTCAGCCTCAATTACATAAACACAATTTTCATTTAGTAATAAAATATGTTGCTTTATTTAGCTCTCAAAGAAAAATTACGGCTGTTGCAAAAGAAAAACTTGCGCATTTTCTTTTTGATTCTCATAAGCCTAAGAAGTATTTAATATTACTTGGTTAAATTGCAGTTTCTCTCGTAATGTGTCTTATTGTTTATTTTTTTTCTTCAGCTTAGTAAAAAAAACTTTAAACAAATACCCCATCGAAAATTAAAACAACAATTAAACCGAAAATGTATAAACAAAAACAGAAATAAGTGGCCAGCGATTTAATGAAAAAAATTAATTAAGTATGTATCTACAAAAAAATATTAATAAATCATTGAAGTTAATAAAACCGAAAAACATGTGAAGAAATATAAAAAAAAAACCGCAACTAATAATAAATAATAAGTTTTGTAAATGAATTTTTGATAAAAACAAAAACACAAAAAAATGTAAGTGGGATTTAAATGTTTGGTGATAAAAACGTAAACTATAAAAATATTTATATATATAAAACAAATTAAAACAAAAAAATATAAATATATATATTATTTCTCGTATAGTGCATAAATAATATAAATTAAACGTAAATTAATTTTTTGTACAAATTAAATAGACTCTTATTGGAATTAAGCAAAAAGCAATTCAGTTAGGTACACTGTAGGATTGAAGATAACAAAATTTTGCGTGTCTGTTATACTGAATTTATAATGAAAAAACAGACCAGATCATTAAATGTATCTATCGTGTTTTAGCTAATTGATGTGAATTTAAATATTATATTCAATTTATCAGCATAGATAGACATTAAAAAAAAGAACCCAAATCTCATTGTGTATTTTCTAACACAAATAAGTCTTATTCTGCTAGTCGCCATGTGCGTTAATCCTATGCTTTCGTAAATCGACGAACATTAGCAAAAATATTTGAATATTTATGTTTTACTTCAAACGTATGGCACAACGCACTCAAATTCAAACAACTGTAATATTTTCGAATCAGATAAACTAGTGACAACTTATTTTACAGTTCACGTTCAACGATAATTTTATCAATCCGTGTCGCATGGGCAGATTTTTGGAAAAAATATTTTTTTTTTATCTTGTGTCAATTTTTTGTCAAAACTAAGAGTTTGACCACTGTTGTTGAATGTGAGCCTAGCTAATATTATAAATTGATCCGATACACGTAAAGCAGAATAAGACTTAAAAGTCACAACTTTAAAACGTTATAGAAAACGTTATTAAAAAACAAAAAAAAAAAAAAAACAAAACAAATCCCATTCGAATGATATCATTCCTTCAGCAGCAGCAAAATAATAATAAATCATAATTTTTTTAACATTATGGTGTGTAAGGATGTTTTACTATATGCTTAGTTAATTGTTTAAGATTTTTTCTAACAGTTTAAGTGGCAAAACTAGAGAAAAGAAATTAAACGAAAATAGGTATAGTATCTCACCTCTAGACAGTAATAAAAAAAAAAAAATTATTAAAAAATAAATAATGTTTCATGTGAAAGTTTCTTAAAATAATTAATGAAAAAAAAAAACAATTGTATATTCTAAGTATTGTAAATATTTCTTATTCTATAGTGATATTATGATTAAAATTATGTTCAAAAAACAAAAATAAAATTTAAATGAAAAAAGAAAATAATAATAAAACTAAAACTATTATATAAAATATAAAATTAATTATTAATGAAATGTTTTTTGTAAGGATATCATTTAGTTTGTACAACAAATAAAAAAAGCGAAATGTAAAGTTAAAAAAAAGATTACGTTATTTTATTATTTGTTTTTTATATTTATTTACAGAATTCATTTTATAAAAAAACATGAATTTATTTGTTACTTCGTTGTATACTATCCCAATTAGATGTTGCATTTCCACAGAACCAATTTTCTTCTCGGGGTCTCATCCATCCGGATTCGATTACATTGTCCTATGTAAAAAAAAGAAGAAAAAGTTATGTTCTAATAATTTTTTTTTTGAAAAGAAAAATGTTTCTTACAGCTGATCCAGCATAGTCTACACTTGAATAGTATCCTGGATAGTTTTGATATGAATTTGTGGGCGATGACACTGCTGCCACTACCGAAGCTGGACTCCAAGCTGATGCTCTTGAATCTAACGACGGAGATGACATGGTAGCTTCAATGGCGGCCGGTGACCAAATTGAGTTGTTACTGCAATATGGCGTGGCTACCTATCAATCAATACAAATTCTTCAATAAATTGAATATGATTCTGAATAAGATTATAACAAATTATAAAAAAGGACAAAATAAAACTTCAAGGCTAAGGTTTCAAAAGACTATAAGCCAGTAACCGTATCCTTTCATAGTCAAATCCAGTAGTTCCGATTTTTTGCTGAGTTGTTATGATGTTTTTATTAAAAAAAATGCGAAATTTACCCATTTTGTTTTAATAATTGGCCATGATGGACTAGTTTTTGATTATAAAATATCAGACCTATGAATGTAATACTTTATTTTTCAGGTTTTTTTTAATCATCTATCGTTCGAGCTCAAAACTAAGGTAATATTTTCTTTTAATTAAGATTCTCAAGATTTTCTAGGAGTTTAAATTTAGTCTTTATAGCAATTTCGAATTTATATTTTTTTTGAACAGAAGCGATGGTTTCATTCAAAGTATATCAGAAAACAAATATTCACGTGAACCTTTAGCAAAATAGTGCTGTAAGCTCTAAGACTTCAAGGGAAATTATTTTTTTTCAATTTGATGCCAATAACAAGCTCCAATAGTTTATATTTCAATACAGGGCCATTTCTCTGTTAGTCGATTTGAAAATCTAACCCTTACAATTTAAAAAATATGTACTGAGTTTTTTATTTTATGTTATTCTAATTCTGAACAACTTTTGAATTGAATTACAGAGTTAGGTCCCAGGTTTTCAAAATATATTAGTAAAACATTTATAACAAGTATTATGTAAAAAGATTCAAAACACATCAAAATTCAGTGTGTTAAGATGAATCATGCCCGATTGACAATGCGACGTTAACGTGATTTTTTTTCAAAATCTTATGTAGGTAGTAAGTTCTATTTTTGTTACTATTTTTCCATTTTCCTACCGATTTTTAGTCAAATACTGACTTCCATTTCTAGAAAGTGAAAACCTAAAAATAAGATTTCATTCAAAACACCTATAGCTTTTTAGAAAAATGATTTAGAAGAATTTTTTAAAAAGATACGGGAAGTATAAAAAAATAATTTAATGAGACAAAGAGTCACAAATACATAACAAAGCTGTCAGTCTTAACCTAGATCGTTTTATTATAACGGGGTAACCTACATATGTACATATGTAGGTTATTGTTCATAATGAAACGCAGCTAATATACAAATACCAAATAAGATTTAATTATTGCTCATTAATAATTTCTTGAATTTTTTAAATGATTGACTTGATGAAAAAAACCCACTTGAAAAAGAAGCGATGACTGATAGGAACATTGGTTTCGAATGCTATACTATATCTGCATTCTGTATGTTTTTTTTTTGAACCATTAAATCAAGAAGAAAGTACACAAATTCTTTTTCGTAAATGCATTTTTTTCTCACTTGAATTTTTTCAACGGTAGACAAATTCTTCAAGCAATAATTTATCGAAAAAAAAACTGCATCATGTAACACCCTGTGAGTGCTTGCATAGTATCGAAAAAGATTCTAGAAGAATACCTTAAAGCAAACAAAAACATAAAAGAAAATACTATAATCTTATTTGTTTATAATTGGAGAATTGTTCTTCCTTACAGATACCTCTCTAGGTCCTATGAACCTATCTTTATTATTTAATGCATTCCTAATCTTGACAAAGTAGTACTCGAAATGACACTGTGGCGTATGTGGAACATTTTTCTGATTTTTTAAAGGTTTTATTTTCATTTCACTAAAGATCATTTTCATATTCTGGTCAGCTCTTGTGAAAGTCAAAAAACAAAGTTTGTTTAAAGAATTGCATATGGTTGTGCAGTGATTAATAAAAGTGATATGAATTGAAGTAAAGTGTATTTTATTTGTACATGAAATACGTGGAAGTTAATGAATAAAGTAAAAAAGTTATATTGCCAACCCTTCGTAGGATATTAAAATAATTTAATTGAATGATTGAAACTCAAATACCTACATACTTATATTTGACATTCCATCGATACAGTTAAGTTAGACCTGAGTTTAGCAAACCGCTATGAACCTGTGAATATGTCCCAGGATGTCTAATAATCAAAGCGAACGAGACAGAAACTGACTGTTGCCCCGACTCTTGTGGTGGCGATGCAAAATTTAAGATGTAAGTATAATTTGATTTGAGGAGTCTTTAAGCATTGGAAATTGGTAGTAGGAGCCAGATGATACTATTATTTGGATTATTGCAACCAAAAAATATCAATAAATATCGATTAAAGCCTCCAAAAGCTCTCCGCAAAAAAATTTGAGTAAGGGTTGCCCCCACTTTTTAGATTTCGCCCCATTCGACTTCCACAATGATGATACTATGTTTTTTCATATTAAAAGGAGTAGGTGAGAATAGTTTATAAGGCCTATTGTGACGGGAAAGTGCCAACGAAAGAAAATATAAATGGAAATACAAAAAATATGAAAGATAAATCATTCGTTGATGATTTATACAAATACAAGGAACATTTTTATATCTTGGCCCATTTTATAGCAAAATTTCTCATTTATCGGTTGAAACCTCCGCTAAAACATTAGCAAATACTCACCCCAGTTTGAAAATTTCCCGTTCCAGTATAATTGCTACTTTGGGACGATTTGGTATAAATTGGAGAAGTATTTTGTGGCAGGGGCAACGTTTCCCCTCTTGGTGAAGGAGTCTCTGTTAAGGAACTGGAGAGAAAATTTAATTAATGTTAAATTCATTCGACAAAAAATATCTTTCTCTTTCATTACATTCATAACCTAAATACTTATTCTCACCTGATATGTGCAATTGTGGGCATCGTGCTGAGTTTGTCAGTGTAGCCGATATTTGAGTCTATGTCCTTCAACTTATTCGTCGCAACAGGACGTACTTTTCCTACATGATGATGATGGCTATCCTCTGCGGCTTTCACAAAAGATGAAAGCAATCCCGATCTAGTCAAGTTCCCCAAAATGTTTCCACTGTTGCTGCCACTGTTGTATGCCGTCGTCGTCGTCGTCATCGCTGTGGACGACATCGACGAAGTGGACGATGATGATGATGATGTCAAGCGATTGCTATCTTTGGGGATGGGCTTGCTGCCACTGCCCCCGTTTCTTGTCGCCGATGTTGACAGATTGGCGGCTGACGGTTGCTGTTTCTGCAGCTGGCGACATTTTGCTCGTCGATTTTTGAACCAGACCTGTTTTGAATGGATAAATGTTAGTGTGACTTATGAGAGATTAGGTTAGGGTGTAATAAATTAATTTAAAAAAATCAAAAACAAATTTGTATCCTTCTTCTTACTGTGGCACTGTCGCATAAAGGAAGGGGTCAACATTAATGATGCCATCAAACAATAGAATCACCAGCGGGAAGAAAGACATACCTTGGTAACTACCTATATATACATATAGGTACCCACATATACTATATACAATTAATATTGTGGGACGATATTGTTTGTGACTGCGTTTTTTATACAAAATCAGAATCACATAAATTCCAATCACGTACAGGAAACGTGACTTCTTTGGGTTTTTCCCTTTACCCAATTGTGCACATATCAGGAACAGTAACACATGCGTGATCCATTACAATAGAAAATGTCCACGGTTCCTTTACTTAGTTTGTTTCAATTTCAACTCAACTGAAGACAAACACCATGTTGGTGTACGCAGTTAGACTTCCTCTCTCATTAATGGTTTTATGGGGTGAAACTGAAAATGAAACGGAAAGTGGCATTGATGATGTCGGGCGGGTACCTACATTTATATCGTTTGCCACCCTTGTCTTGATGCGGAAAATCATCAATTTACTTTTATGGGTGTTTTGAGGTGTTCAGGGCGTGTACTATTGTCGTTTGTGAGGTTCGCCTATATGTTGCGCTTGCGCATTTATTTCTTTCTTTGAAATCAGTTTTTGATTAAGAAACAATTAAATTTTCAATGTTAGCTAAAACGGGTTCTTGGATTGATAATTGGATTCATTTTCAATTAAAAAAGATAAACCTTAAAGTATTCTGTTAGCGTATTTCAGGTAAACAAACAAATCTATACATACATACATCTATGTACTGTAAAGTTTGTATCTGAGTTTCATAGAATACATTTAAGTTTTTGAAAAAAACAGAATATTTGATATTTATTTAAAAAAAAACTTTAATTCACTTTATAAGAAAATAACAAAAATGAAAAAGTAAAGTAACTCAAAAACGCAAGAAGAGAGTTATATGGACTAGCTTCTTAAGCCAGTGTTATAAGCGTAATTTTGGGTACAAAGCATAGATTTGAGGCTTTTAAATACCCACAAGAGTTTGTCTTCACCATCTAATACTTTTTTCATTGAGTATCATTCGACTTGCAATTTTTTTCGAATCCCATTCGCATTACAGGGTTTTGAGAGAAGGTTATCTTGCAAGAAATAATAGGTACGACTTGACTTTATTTTTGTTGAAGTCCATCTGTTGCCCAACCTTGGAAAAAATCTCAGCAGTTTACTTCATAAGTAAAAACTATAAGCGGAAACTTTTCAGTGAAATACTTCAGAAAGTAGCGCTCTAAAGTAAATACATTGGAAAGACATGGTTCACTTAAGAAATATGATTTGTATGAAAAAGTATAATTTGGCTGTTTATATTTTCGTTTTTGTTCCTCTACCATTTTCGAAAAGTGCATTTATGCAAGTTCCATAGTGCGCCGGCCATGAGCCCGCCACAAAGAGCCTTGAGCTTGCGGGGACACACATAAAAAAATAAATACTTAGCATTTTTTTTTATTATCGAAAAAGAAAGAAAATGCGATTTTTTTAATAACAGTTTCCCGTTCAGAAAATATCTGTATTCAATGTATTCAAAAATAAAAATTTGAAAAAACGTGTTAGGCAGAAATTTTGTAAAAAAAAATCTTGGAAAATACGTATTACATGTTTTCGATAAAATCAAGCTTGAAAAATTAATTCATTCTTTTATTTTCTCGTACAATATTGTTGGAAGAGCTATAATTCCAAGGTTTTGTTGAATCAAAATGTTCCAGACTATTGTTTTTCATCTTAATAAATATTGGAAAGTTATAACAACTTCAATCTCTTTTATGCACTTCGCGTTTTACAATAACAACTGAAAACTAACTTAAGAATTTGTTGCTTGCTACAATATAAATATAGACTAAAAAAATAACTAAAGACAAAGAGTTACAAAAATATTGTGTACACTAAGGGTTTATTCACCGAGTGCGTGCGCGCTCATAACTTTTTGAGCGCGCATAGTTCAAAAAATCTCTCATCATTCAGGTAAATATTTATGAGTTAATGGGAGGGATTTTTGAGTTATGGGTGCTCATAATATTACGAGTGCTTCCTAAATAAGTGCGCAAACCAAGTTCGACATTTTAGGTTAGGTTTGGCTAATAATGATTTTCGGTCCTGATTTTTTTTATAAAATTTGTCAAAAAAGTATTTCTCTAAGGGCTTGTTTCACTACTATTTGTATGCAAAAGTTCTGCAGTGACCTTCTGTATGGTAAAAACAAAAAATAGTTTTTCGAGTTTGTAAACATTTTGCTAAGAAAAACGAATAATCTGTTTCACAGGACGCTGTATAGCAATTTTTTTTTCTTAGTTCCACCCTCAAGGAAATTATTTGGATCAGCACTAAAATATTTATCGTTTCTATGTTAAATTAATATGAGTATAACGAAAAATATTACAGAACTAAAAGTTAACAACTCATCTTACCTGAACTCTTGATTCGGGGAGGGCAATCTTCAATGCCATTTCCTCTCGCATAAAAATATCCGGATATCTTGTCTTATTGAACAACATCTCCAGCAAGTCTAACTGAGGTCTGGTAAAGGTGGTCCTCTCCCGCCTCGGCTTCCGTGCATTATCTGCAAACCCCCACCCATCAAAACATATATTTTTAATCTGATTTAAAGTAAAGTAAGCTACTCATCAAAAAAGCATGCAATATTTTCATTGGTACAAAAACATGCATACCTACATGAAAAAATAAAACTATAATCCACATAACCTTTCGACTGTGACAAAACGTCTAAGCTAAACACCGGCACGGACACTGAATTCCTTAAGCGCCAAGGGTCATTGATTTTAAGAACTTTTGGAATTTTTCAAGGAGCAGCCGTGACTAAATACATAAATTCCGAACATTTCGCGTCAGGTTGTTGCCTAATAAAAACTACGGCACGTGCAGCGTAAAGCATCCAAGGGTTGGCAAAAGTATTATATCATTCGTAACCATGATATGATGATCATATAGAAATGAGAAATGTACATACCGCTCTCAAGCCCATCAAGTTAAGTTGGTCGTTAACGTCTTTATGGTGTTAACCGGAATCCATTTCAATTCCGTACAACAATAATAATTATCATTGTTATTCCTGTTTCTTATTTGCAATGTGCAGGCGGGCATACGCACGACTCGGTTTTCTAGAAAGGTTATATAGGCAGACAAGTGAACAGGCAAAACAAGGATCAAGGACCAAAAGGAGCACACACACGTACCTGCCTATTACTTGGCCAAACGGAGCGAATAATGCGTAGGCAAATAAGGAAGCGCAATTGCGTAAAGCCACTACACCGAGAGTCAAGCTCTTAAGAGCTAATCGTGGGCAAATATCCTGGAGGCTTGTGAAGCTGTTGCCGACGTCAATGCCACCGTCACCGTAGCCGCCGCCGTTGGGTTCCTGAAATCTTCTCTTGCTGGAATGATATAGTGTTTGCATTTTTGGGGTGGCCCGGTTTGTTTGTTTTTCAATTAAGCAATTTATATTCTTGCAGAATATTCAGACATTCACCCTAGGATTGCTGTGCTGCAAGATTTCTCACACAAAATTCTCTACTGCAAAACGCTTGGCTTGACTTGACTATGTTGTTGTATCTGCTTCGTGTTCCCAAAGCATAAAAATGATGTGTTGAAATGTAAACAACAAACAAAAAAAAACCAAGAGCGAGAAGACGATGTATGATGTTTTTAACACACACCCTTATTGTGCGAAAATGTGTGTCATTTTTATCAACAACATTAACTGACATTTTTAGTGACAGTCGAGAGTGACGCAGAATAAAATTTTTAAACGATAAAATGAATATAGAAAGGGGTGCTTTGCGTACTTACTGCACATACTTGTTGTGGGATAACCCATGCTATGCAATGAATCCACTGTCATAAGGTAGGGTGCTGGCTTAAGATATGGCATTGCTGCCGTGAGTCCGCCAACACCTGGTCCTGGTCCAAGTCCAGATCCACCGCACGGGGTTGGATTTATTCCTACTGCGGAGGGATTTGTTGGGTTTGTCGTTGCAAATGGTGAAAATCTCAAATCTGCATCAGGGTGACATCTGCTGAAATTATAAAAACATACACATATTCTCTAATTTATACATACATATATGTCTATATAGGGGATGTTTTATAAATAAATAAATAAACTAAATATACATATATGTATTTACCTACCTATATAAGCATAAGGGTGTATAACACAATTTAATAATGTAAATATAATGCGTGTCTGGTTATACAAATAAATACCCTCTGATGCTTGAAAGGGAGTTATAAATATCACAACTTTTGACTTTGGATTTGTATTTTAGGTGGCTAAGCTTTGATATGATACCTATCCGGCTTTTTGTTGATGCAATATTTTTTTTTTCAATTAATTAGGCTTACAGTATTCTCTATTTTTATGTAACTTGGTCTTTTCAGATCTTCTTTAATCCTTTAAAAAAAAATTAAATGAAATTGATTGCATTACGACTTCTGAATTTTGGCCTACAGTGAAATTAAAGGTACGTCCAAAAAAGTTATCGTAAAACTAATTTTTGGTAATATTTTTTTAATTATAATAGACTTCTTAACAAAAACATATCTTGACTAAACGAAGCCATTTTGAAAAAAAAGTAGAGGTTCAATAAAAATCATCCATAAGTACCTAAAGGGTGATTTTTCAGAGGTAAAGAACTTTGTAATGGAATAAAACAGATGTGCATTTTTAAAATTGACATGAAAGTGACTTTATTCGAAAAATAATCTTATGGTATTATTATTTAAATATAATTTCTGGCGTATCACCGTAATTTATTCTGTTCGATCGATTTAAAGTAGTCAACTGTTTTGGGTTTATCGGCGTAGACTGGCGACTTCATTCGTGAAATTATGCAGTTATCAAACGTTTCCTTCAATAAATCATCTGTGGCACGAGCTGTGTGACATGCGGCCATTTTGTTGAATTCACAGCACCACCAAACTAAACACAAACAGCTTTTAAAATGGTCGTCAGTTAAAAAAGTGTTGCCAACTTAAAGTTATATACTTCAGAAAAAACACTCTTTACAACAACAACTTGGAATCCTGCTCTCTATCTGTGGTAGTTTCTGAAGCCCAAAAATTAGTTTCCACATTGAAAACATACTCGTAGCTGGGCTTTTTAGCATTTTTAATTATATTTGAAAATGGTTGTAAAGAAAAACGATTTAACATAAGGAGTTAAGAGATGAATATAAAGCTGACAGTCTACACCACCAAGATCATTTTATTTCTATCGAGTGAACCATATATGGATTATATAGTTTCACTTCAAAGAGTTCTTTGAATAAGCTTAGCTCGTAGGGAACTACTTTCATTTGTTTTTCATTCGGACTTTAAAATTGTTTTACAGCAAAAATTTATTAACAGTTAGTATCCTTAAAGTGAAATGGGTCAATTTTTGTGATTTTTTTACCGTTTAAAATTTTAGAACAAAGGTCCATATCTAAAAAACCGAAATATTTCTAAAATTTACCTGCAAGACTTAAAATTTTTCAGCATCATTGGTAGAATTCAATTTTTTTAAAAATTTATTCTGTTCTTCTAAACACCATACTTTTTTAAAAATTCAGTTATGAAACCACATTTCGATCCTTCGGAAAAGTAATGTAATGTAAGACGCCTTTAAGATTATTAATATTAAAAATAGGGAGCGATCTATAGGAGCTTTACATATCAGCTTATCACGTCTCAATAAAAAAATAGATTTGCCCCAGAAGATAAGAAAGTGTAAGAAATTGTTGTTTCAATTCTTAAGAGCGTTCCTGGGAGTGAGGCTGAAGAAGGTTATGAAGAATGTTCTTGTAAAATTGGAATAAAACCTTAATGTTTTGCTCTATTATTTGGTAAAATACCCTCAAAAAAGTGGCTAAAACGACTTGTTTAAGCTATTTTTTTTAAAGGAGATGACGCACTTGTGGGCCATAAGCGTGCAGGGACAGGAGTGGTACCAAAAGAAAGGTAAATACTTGCACATCAAAATTGTGAAGTTTTAGGAAAATCATAGGTTGGAATTTCGAGATTTTCACGTTTGAAGTTCGTTGATCAGATGCACTTTTTGTGCATACATATATCATAGAAACCGTTTGACACACGCATATGTTTTTGGTATCAAATAAAAATTGTTTTTTTAACCTTTTAAATGGCGTTTTGAAAGTGCATCTGATCAATGAACTTCAAACGTGAAAATCTCGAAATTCCTACCTACGATTTTCTTAAAACTTCACAGTTTTGATGAACAAGTATTTACCTTTCTTTTGGTACCACTCTTGTTCCTGCACGAGCTAATGGCCCAAGCCCCATACAGGTTTGCGTCATCTCCTTTGTAGCTAATACAAATTTTATTAATATAAAAATGCTCGCGCATTTTCGACAGTAAGTTTTTTTTTATCTAACGGTATTTTTTTCACGATTTTCAATACGTTCTGATAATTTTTGGAAGTTTAACTCAGTTCGAGGTTTTTTATGATACATTTCGAATGGTTGTGTTTAAAATTGTATACAGGGTAAAATAATTTTATGAAATGGTTATGAAATATACACTTATTGCCATGTCTAAATTCAAAATAAATTTCTATAAAATTTCGGTGGAGAACAACAAAACATATTGCAACCATTGTTGTACAGAACCGAATCGAACCATATCGACCAGAACAGAACGAACCCAAAGCCAGATTAATTTGCCAGATCTCTTCAGAGAGCTCTTTGAAAATATCCATATTCTACCTACATACATATATTTTTCCAAAGATGTATTTTATAGGTATACATACATAGCTACAGCAAGAACAATAGATCTCTGTGCTGTATTTCTAATGCCGACCAAAATATGAAACGTGCGTGTTCAAAATAGCAGAATGTTTTACACATTCGTGCACAACTAGGCAATGTTTCTTCATTCCCAAATAGAACAAAACATATACTCGTACTGACATTGGCAATTCAGCTATCAACAATGAAGGATCTCTCGAAAGTAGCTAGATATCCTTCATTTGTTCAAAACATGCACACACGATTCGTATTGATTTTCCAAAGAGAACGAAGTGAGAGAGGGAACACCATGGATGAATGACAACGACTGACACGCCAAAACCGAAAGACGAACCTACCAATAGTACCAATCCGGCTAACAATCCCGATGACGAAGAAAGGCATCAGGAGCACCCAGCCGATATCCATTGTGTTTGGGAAATAATATGGTCAGAGATATACGAATGTGGATTCAATTGGCAAATTGCTATTGTTTTCGGATTTGGAAATCTCATTTTTCCTTTTTTGCTCTGTTTTTCCAATATAAAGGAATGAGGACTATTGTTGATTGGAGGTATAGGTTCACTCTATATAGTAGGGATAGGTGTAGTACATGCATGTAGTTGTAGGTAGGTTTATATCTAAGGGATTATTTTTTGTTTGAAATAAGAAAATATGGGTTCATTTGATTTCAGACAAATTCTGTGATTTGAGGCTGTCAAACACTCACTGAGGCAATAAACACTCATTGTTCGAAGTTTTTGGGATTGCAATTTGAAAAGTGTTTTCACAACATTGTACTTTGCAAATTGATAATTGAGAATTTTGTTTCCAAAAATAGGTGATGATGGATATATTTACCGTGAATTGATGTACAAAGTAATTTTGCCGGTTTGTATATTCGCAATTATTCGAATGGAAATTGTTTTTGATTTTAAATGCCTTTCAACAACTTTTATGAATTTATGATTGATGTGAAATTAATTTTGTATAGGTTAGGTATCTTTATCAAAAATAAGGGTATCAAAAGGATAATTAATAGTCATCTTATATGACCACAAGTTCAAGAAGTTAAGAAATTGAGAATGTACCTTCGTGTGACTGCGCTTTATTTTTTTAAAGTTATAGGTATGTCTGTATGTTCAAGAAATTAAGAAAAACAAAATATTGCATTCGACAATGATCTCTTTAATAAAGTAATCCGGTCTGGTCAATTTATCCTGAAAAATACTTTTGGAATTAGGTCGTTGAAGTTTTGATTTCGACATATGATAAAAAAAACTTTACCTGTACTTTTATAACTTTTCATTCGGAAACTGTTCAGAATAGATGTTTTTGAACAATTGTATGCAGTTTTTAAAACAAAAAAGAACATCCTTACTAAACTTATCAGTTTTTTTTTAAAGCGACAACACCAAAAATATCTAGTAACAAATTTTTTACACTGTTTAAAATTATTTCCTTCACTTGTTGAATGTTATTGTTGTTTCATTCTGTTCATTTTCCATACGAAAAAACGAGACAGAGTGAAAATCTGGTATAACTTTCTTAATCATTATGTTTGACTTGAAGTACTTTTTTTCCCTGATCTAAACTACCTATATAGCTAGTTGTGCTTTTGAGTAAAAAAGGTGACTCCAATGCTATTACTTGATGCGCTGCCATAAGCCAAACAAAAATTCAAGTGAATATTTTGGACTTGATGTTTTATTTCCATGCAAATACTTTTTTTAAAAACTAAAACTGAAAACGATCAAGTCATTGAATTTTAGTGAACAACAACAACAACTTAAAGGCACTACCACCAATTGTTTTGTATGAATTAATTTTCTATTAATTCATTTATATTTTATTTTTGTCATTTTTCTAAGTCTGTATTTCAAAATATTGCATTCTAAAATTCTGCGCACTATTTTTGATTGTCAAAACAATTTTTTTTTAAGATTCACTGAGTTTTGAAATACAAAATGCAGAATTTTGGAAACTGATTTTCAATTTACACAACTTTGAAACACAGAATTTTAGATTTCAGAATTTTGTAGTTCGAATTTTTTCACATACAGAATTATGACTCCAATTTTTTTGTATTAAAAGTTGTTAAGGAAAATAAATGAAATTAAAGTGCTCATAAACTTAAGGGGCTCTTAACTAAAAAAATCCGTCCCCACTAGTTCATTAAAAAGAAATTTATATTAGGGCGGATTTTTTTTAGTTAAGAGTTATGATGAGCGATTTGGTGAAAACTAGCCTCACAGATATTTTTGAAATCAACTTTTTGATGAAGAAAACATAAATTGAACATGTGTGTTAGATCTTCTAAAATTTTTCAAAAACGCACAATTTTTGTGTTGTATGAAATAAATGATCAAACAATGAATCTGTAATATTCTTGTAATATGAACAATTTCTAAAAAAACAGTTCGTTGGAAAGTTAGTAGGCTATTCTTATTTAACAAATACATAATTTAATCCGAACCTACCCATTTGAGAAAAAATCATATTCCTTTTCTATCCTAAATTAAAAAAAAAAGATAAAAGAGATTCCTTATCTAATTTTGCCAAAAGGGCTTAATGCGAGTATATTTCGTTTATATATACGTAAATATGTATAACTCACCTGTTCTTCGCGATTAATTGAGCATATGCCAATAATACCTTCTTAAATTTGGGGTTGCAAAAGTATATTTAATTTAATCAAGAATAAAATCTACTATTCGTCGTTTGTAGCCATCGCACCACTCGTTACCTCTTCAAATGTTTAACGTTTACTAACCAAAAAGAAAATCATCATCATCATAAGCAGATAGATACATTCTTTTATAATAATAATGATGATGATGATTCTGAAAAGAGATTAAAGGTTGCATCTAAATCTCCTAACTGAAAATATCTACAAAACGTGCCTGTGGTTCATTATACATAATATAGGGGGTGATGCCGTTGTCGTTGGTCGTTGCATGGCAACTTTTGATATTTTTGCTTCGACTTTTTTTAATTTCCAAAACAGGCCATATGTTTGTTTTTGATGGATAAACAATATTCATAGACTGAAATAATATTTCTAATGAGGTGAATGTGACCAATTGACAAGGGGATCATTTTAAAATAAATGGTATGAGCATGTTGATTTGACTGTTTGGTTTCCAAGGGCACAATTTTCTGAACTTAAAATACCTATTCTATAGTATCACGAAATACCTATCTTTTTTTTTGAAGTTAAGTCTAGTTTTTGTCTGTAGATGACTGCGGAAGAAGAAAAGTTGCGAACCGAGCGCGACGGGCTGATTTAGGATGATGCTATGGCAGCTTGAAGCTGAAGATGTGTTTCGATGTCCTATGGGCCTAAGTTAACGTTGATGTCTTATCTTGTGTATAATTCCGACAGGGGGCGTCTCACTTCTTATGCTACTCTTCAGACTGCAATGACCGACGAAATTGTGAAAAGTAAATCATCCGCTTAGCCAAAATTAATGGCATTAATGGGTTGAGAGTTATAGCTTCCATTTTTGGACTACTCCTCCTGGTTTTTTTTATTCTACATATACATATGTACATGTACATACTTTGAAAATAAATTTTTTTCATTTTATATTTTGAAAAACTGTACCTTGACACAATTGTGCTTATGATCAACATGAATGGTGTTTGGCTCAAATTGAAGAAAATTCAGTTACTTTTGAAATTGTGGAATATATTTTATTATAAAAATCTTGTCCTTAATGGCTAAATTTGGCAATTAGTGAAAAAGCCCGAAAATTGTGTGGGTTTTGGATTAAATTACTGGCGTTGACCATCATCATCATCGGCTCGACAATCGGGCCCGGTGCTGGCCTCCTTCAACAAGTCTCTCCACCTATCCCGGTCTCAAGCCGACGCACGCCATCCAGCTGCACACCCCAAGGCTTCGGGCGTCCTGGTCTACGCCATCTCTCCAGTACAAGCATGGTCTACCACGCTGCCGTCTACCATATAATATTTAAGACTTTTCTCACGCGGCTAAGAAGTCGGAGTGTCTTTTGCTAAGCACCTAAGTCTTGGATCCATACGTAAGGAAGATGGTCCTGTACAGCAGCAGTTTTGAAGTTATGGTGAGATTTCTGGATTTGAAAAGCTTTGACAGATAGTAGGCTCTGTTGGAATTGAGTCGCCGCCCGCGTATTTCTTCTTCTATATTGTTATCGGCTGCTACTATTGACCCAAGATATTTAAAGACTGAACCACTTTAAATTCTTGCTCCGCTGCCTTGATTGTTTGACCAACTGTTCTTCTCGCATTCAACGCGACTATGTACTTTGTTTTACCTTCACTAATGTGCAGCCCCAGATTTTCTGCCGCCTGCCTCATCTGGATGAAGGAATCGTGAACAGCTTTTTCGGTTCTTCCGATGATGTCAAGGGTAAAAATCTGTCTAAGGGTAAAGTTCTGATCAGTTGCTGATTTGCCTGGAATGAAACCACACTGATATTGTACGATTATGGTTTTAGCGTATGGGGCTATCCGTTCTTGTAGGACAGAGGAGAGCATCTTATAAGCGGTACTCAACAACGTGATATCGATATACTCGTAGGTCTCATTTTCGTACCAATTCGGTATTAAGTAACTCTCTTTTCCGTTTCTTAATCTCGGAATTTGCCGTTCTTTGCTTTCTACATTTTTTTTGCAATCAAGTTAGTGAAGTAACCCTCTTAAATGAATAGTTTCTTGTAAGATAGTTTGACTTTAATTTGTCGTTCATTAGTTAGGAAATTAACATTTCTACATTTTTTCGTATTAAGCTAGCACAGTTCGGCTCAAAAAAGTGTTGCAGCTGTTTATACCGGATGTTCTTTTTTTTTTATAAATAAACTAAATTAATGACCAATAATAAATTCAAAGGATTTCTTCTTGAAATTGATATCATTTTGGGGAAAAACTTACAATAAACATAGAAAACATCAAATGATATAAAGAAATGTTTGACTCTTCACATAAACTTAGCCAATAAAACATCGAACTACAAATTCCAAAATTCTACAACTAATATTAGGGATTAATATAATGCAATTAAATAACTAGAGTTCAAATTAGCAAAGCCGAAAAAACGTATAGAAAACATTAAACAGTGTCGCAATTACTTTACGACCATAACTAAAGGCAAATTAACCATTGCCTGGAAGAAGTTTTACAGGTTTTAGAGGTGTTTGCTAAATTGATATCAACTTTGCAAATCAAACGACAAACAACAAATTAATAACAAATTAACGGTAAATTATCGAAACAACCACGTTTTTGATCGTTGAATGTTGTAGTTTCAAAAGGCTATCAAGTCCATTTTTATTTCAGGGAGGGATCTTTAAGTTTATGTATAATTTGATTAAAAAGTTAGACTGTATTTTGTATATAAATTTGAACTATGATAAAATAATATGCATAATATGTATGAAATAACTCGGCTTAGGTTAAGAAATCATAAACTCAAAAAAAAAAGGATCATTACGAAATAATTTTCCAATAAAAGGTTTTATTTTTTTCTTTTAAAGTGTCACTCTACTCCAAAAGGATTATTGACAAAAAAAAAGAAATTAATAAAAAGAAACTGAATTCGATCTGAAAAATAAAAGAGTATAGTAATTTTTTTTAATCCTCACGCCCTTTCAATGGTTTGCATTTTATAGTTTATTTTTTATTCCTTTTTAAAAGAAGTACCTATACTTCTATAGTTTGTTCTAAAATATATTACATACATATATATATTTTTATATTGCATCAGACAAAGGGACTGCGTCTTATCCTTATCGATTGGAAGACTGTTTTTTGTGTTCATTTCGTCGATCGTTGTTATTGTCGTCTCCTTTTTGACAGAATTGAAAATCGGTCTATCAAATTGCACTTTGTCTTGGGTGTTGTTGATGGAATTCCTTTTACCAAACCTTATTTAATATTTTTTTTTTCTATATATGTAGATATTGTATCTTTTTCTATATATGCAACAACAGAAACATCATGACTCGGAGGTAGGTATTAACTTTAATCCTTTCTCAATATATATATAAAATGTCTCTTTGATATGCGATGTCTTGCTGGTTGGGGGGTTTTCTCATCATATGCTCGTATGATCTTTGGTCTGTTTCTTTCTTGGCCACCAATGGATTCTATAGTGTATTGAATTTCTAATCAAAATTTCCGATCGAATATTTTAAGTTTTATTAGTTTTTGATTGGTTCAGCGGTGACGATATTTGAGCTTCTTGTTTTTTTTGTCTCATTATGCACGCATATCGCATCTTTAAATCTCGAACGAGACCGATAAAAGAATATAGACGGCTTAAAAAATTCGACCATTATGGGATCAAGTTTAAGTATAAGTAAATAAATACAAAAAAAAATATATGTTTTATAAAACGTGAGAGTTGGTATACAATTTATATGTATATTTCCAAACCTAGGGGGTCTTGAGTTAGTTTTATAATCTTAATAAAATGACCTAGAAATATGAATTTATAAAATAAAGTATTAGTCAGATTTTTATGAGAAGTGTTTTGGTTTCAGATTTGAATAAAATAAATGTTTGTTTATTTATTATTTTTAAATTTTAACAATTTAAATTTATTTTCTTACCCAGATGAAAGAGATGAGCTCCACATATCGAGTAATAACATAGATGATAATGTAGTCGCCGGTTATATTTATCTGAAATATAAATTCAATAAAGATATTAAATTATTGAATGTGTCAATCAGAAAAAACATTTCTAAATATTTATATAAATAAAACTAAACTAATTATTTGTAAATTTAAAAAAAAAACTTGTTTTCACATACAAAATATTTTTGAACCTTTTATCGAATTAACTTTATTTTTTTTTTAAAACATTCTAATTCATGTTTCTGTTTCTCTCAAAATAAAAAAATCAACCCAACAGCTTAGTTATATTTTTGATAGAAACAAAAATATTAAAAAATGACCAGTGTGACCATTCTTTCATAAGCACTCGGCTGAATTTAGTAATAGAATTTTTGGTTTTAAGCATAGACCCCTTGCAAGACATTTTCAGTGCCAAATTTTCTAGTTTATTATATAATTTTCTGAATTACAGTTTTTTTTTTATGAACCACAATCATTCAATAGGCAACGCAGGTTTCCTCATTATCAGTGAAGTCAATTTTTATGATTGTACTAAAATTGTTCTTTGATTTTATATAAAAATAGACAATCAAATCAGCTTTTGACGAAGAAGCAATGCAAAATGATGCAGGGTACAGCACCGTCCAACAGCAGCAGGACACCTCCTCCATTTTCACAAAAAGAAATTTTTAAGTGGATGGTAACTTTGATTACAATATTAATTATTTCAAATTCACTTTGATTTATTTTCAAACAAAATTTTTGGAGGTGGCATATGCACAGCCAATTTTGGTGATGTCACGTATATGCATCTGACACTTTTGTTTCTTAAGAAAAAAAATTAAATAATTTTAAAGAAATTTTGAACTCCCCCAATGTGTTGCAAAAATCAAAAAGTGAAAAGATTCGTAAATGTTTTGAGAAATAAAAAAACGATTATTTTTGCATTTGTAACTTTAAGATGCTGGAGTGTGCCACCTCTACCTTTATAGTATTGCAATATCTCAGAATCCAATGTCCACGAAATCAAACAACCCTTTGAATTTCAAAAGTCCTGGAAACCTAGAATTCAAAATTCCAAAATACCCTACACTCAAAATTCTGGAAACTGAAATTTTAAAAGGCGAAAATCTCGTTAGTACCAATTCAGTCAAGTCAATTTAAAAGCGACGTTCTGACGGCGACGCATGGTTGTGATTATGTACTAAATGGGATAAAGGCCTTATAAATTTTTAATTTTTTTTGTCTCTTGAAATATGTAATTTAATGAAATTTCGAGCAAATATTTTTTAATGTATTGCGCTTCACACAAATATATGTAAGTTTTATTTACTGTCAATATATTGTATAAAATGTAAATATCACACCACCTCTAGATTGATTAAAGCGTTCCTCATTTTTTCCTTAAAAAAATAGGGGACCGACAGAGAAACCGTTAGGTGAAGCCAAGACCAGACTTACAAATGCCTCTCCATGTCTCATTTTTCCAGCTCTATGTAAGTTATTATTATTAATTTCATTCTTTGAAGTATCAATTTCGTTTTCGAAATTTTTAATAAACTGATCTTTCCAGATGACGTATAAAATCAGTTCAAAACAAATATCATCATTTTCATCTAATTAATTTTCTACACCTTCCTGACACTTTGTTTTCTCATTTTTTAATATATCATATCACATGACGGGATACCGCAATTATAAATCAAAAACCCTTCAAATTCAACCCACACAAGTGATGTGAAACTAATATGCGGTATCAACAGTTAACATTCTACATAATATTCACATTTTTTTTTGTGTGCCAATATAAGGACTTGAATACAATACGTCTCAATCCATGATTCAACGCGGTGTCACCATATAATATAGAAAATCGTGGTTGTACACTTGACATCCGCAAACACTTCTGTATATTCCGATATATACTCGTAAATGCCAATATTAACTACCCCCTGCTATGCAGCCCTTCATAAAGCACCCGCTTCTCAACATCCATACCTACTCAAGTGTCCTTGTCGCGGCTAAGGTGGGCAAATAATATTTAAGCCCTCCGTGCTCCGTCCGGGTAAAAACTATACTTGACTTATAAAAGAGAACCGAATAAGAAGTCCTTGTTATTACGAAGCCGTATTAATTTCGATTTAACAATTGCCTCGAAGAAAGAATCAACAGAAATTCATAAAAAAAAGGACGAAATTATTGGAACAAGAAGTATTAAAGAATGCGCACGTTCAGGGCGGGTTGTATATACGAGTATAATATAGGTTTGAAGAACGATGTTCATTTTGAAATTTGTTTTTTCTTCTTTTATTCATGAACAAATGAAAGCCCTTTTTGTAAACATCTCCCCGATATAAATAAAAAAAATGTAAAGTAAGAAAAAAAAAAAAAATAAATAAAAGTCACATGTGGTAAACGAGGTCCTTTTCTCCTATAAGGTACTTGACTTCGTTCATATCTTGGGTAAATCAACTGGACAAAAAGCTAAATGTGAATATATTACCCTATAACGTGATTTTTATTGAAAAAATTGAGCAATTACGCACTTTGTTCTTCGTTTGATCATTTAATTAGATTAAATTATCTAATACTCATCTTAATACTGAATTGAAAAGATATAAATCTTGGTAATTCTTATTCAAAATTTCCACTGCAGTGTTCGAAACTGAAAATGCCATCTGATGTGTTGTTAAAAAGATATGAACCTATTTCATAAAAACTTTGATCACAATTCTTTAAAACGGCTGTAGGCATTACCTAAACACCTTTAGTTCCAAGTTTGGAGAAATTCGCTTCAGTCAGTAGGTTGAGGTACAGCCAGGCCGACAGATACCGACCGATATGAAGAACCGACTGAAGGTCTGAATAACATAATTTTTTCGCGTTCTTCATCGTAATCTATGTAAGTTCTGAATAATATCTGGTGTTTGATTTCGCTTGGGGATCCAAAACTAGCGCTATACGAGTAGTTTCTACATATAGACGCTAGTAAAAATTTAATAAGGACAGTGGGCATTTTCGTCACTGGGGATTACTTTTGAACATATTTGAATATTCATGAAAAATGTATCATATGAAAGGTTATGGGATTGTACTTCATTTCATAAAATGGAAGCCTAGTTGAAATCCAGGGCGAAGTTTTTATTTTGTTGCATTTTGAAACATTTTCTTAGAATGAAAAAAAAAATTATTCAAAAATACTACAAATTTTGCCAAACATTATTTTTGTTTTTACTTTATTATTTTTTATTGTAGGTACTATTTTTGTACATAGAATGTCAGTTTATTAGACTTAACCATTCTTCCGTCAATTGAATTGATTTTTTTTGTTTTTATTAAAAGCCAGAACTGTTATTATTGGAACACCGAAAATTAGATGATTTCTTCTAGGCTTTGAAAAAGTTGAAAATAAATTAAATATTTCATAAGCCTCAAGAAAAGCCGAACTTGAAAATTCTTATAAAAAAGTAATTACATAGATAAGTAATTTGGAATTTTCTCAAAACCAGGAGATAAAATCATTTGGTTTTCAGAGTGCGATATAAAACACTTCTGGCTTTCAAAAAATGTAAATGTAAAATTTGCAATTTTTGCGTTATTTTTAAAAAAAATATTTTTGGATTTCCATTTTTTTGGATGAAAAATTCGGCTTGTTTTTGAAAACTATCATTTTTCAAAATAATGTTAAGTACATATAGGTAATATCCTAAAATAGTGTTTACGCATATTTTTTTTTTTATTATTTATTCAAGGCTTGGTTTGAGAAACTCCAGTAGGTGATTTTGGTCTCGATTGTTGGGAAAATTTAAATTTAAAAACAAACAAAATATTTGTATTTATTCATTATTGATCTATTAAAAAAAGTGTATCAATCATTTGTTTGCTGGAACTTAATTTTAACAAATTCATAAATAATGATCATTAAAACTTAAAAAATGTGTCATGTGAAGTTTGTTGAGAGTGAAACTTTGATAACTTTGTGATGGTTATAAAACAGTGGTGCACTGTGACGTATACGTACTCATTTTCTTTTCTTTATTTTTTGATAGATTTTTGCATCGAAAGTATTTTAGATTCGCTAAAAAAATGTAAAATCTCATCAAATCCCCAGGAATATCATGATTCTATTGAAATATGTTGAAATGCCATCATGTTTTTTTTAAATTTACAACGACTCCGAAATATTAATTTTTATATTTTATGTAATAAAGGTAGGACCTGCAAAGGAACTACACTTCACAACGTATTTGTATCAAATTGTGCGAAGTTCAGTTTCTACTTAGTGCGGTCTGCCATAGAGTATTGCAAAGTATATATTTAGAATCAAAATTAGTGGGTTGAAAGGGAGCAACCTCTCAAAATTGTTTTCACATAGCAATGCAAAGTATTATTTTCCGCATGCGATGCCGACGGGCGATCTAACACTTTGAATATACTCCTTCTTGAACTGCAGAAAACCGCGCTGCAAAATGCCGTGTAAACCACGGAGGATTGTAAGAAAAATCGAACGAAACAACAAAAATCATGATTTCCGTTGGATATTTTCCTAAAAATCTTTGCCACTTTGCAACTTAGGAAAAAAATATTAAGTTCCTTGATTTTTGCGAATTGTTATTTAAGGTAAATGTTGATGAATTCAATTTTAAAAGAAAAAGCCTAAGTGTTTCATTTCCTAATGGATTTTTTTGTTATTTATTTAAGAAATAAAAATTCTAGTCTAGAACATTCAGTGCATGTACATGACTTTTGGCATAACTAAAATTTCGAAAGAAAAAAATGGCGGCTGGAAGAATTAACAGCCAGCTAAATAAAATGTTGTTAAAAAAAATTGCACCCATTAATATATGTACATATGTACAATGCACAAGAGAGTAAAGTATCTTTTGCGAAATGATTGTTTTGCGGGTTGATTCAAAGAGTAGAATCCAATTTTTGTTTTGATAATTTTGCTGTGAGATTTGATGTTTCATCCACAAGACTGGCACACCCGAAAATAAAAACAAATGAAACAAAAATATATTTTTAACCTCCCCTTTAATCCTTTTCTTTAAATTGCATTGCTTTTAAATTCTATCCACTATCACATATGATTTCCTTAATTTTTTTTAATTGTGTATACTTTTTGAAGATATTCAAATAAAAATATGTTTATTAAATTATTTTCTTTCCCGTGAAGTTTTTTTGCTCAAATTATATTGACCTTAAGTGTGCTTTAAAGCTTATGGCTTCAAAAATCCGTGAAATAAATATACATATACACAAACAATGCGGCGGAGAAAATAAAACACAAACTTTAATCCTTGCATAGTTTATGCCTTTTAAATTTTTCACTTTCCTGCCATAATCATAATTTTATTTGTTTTATATTAAATCTCTATTAAACACAAATTAAAATACACAAACACATAAAAAAAATCCAGGCGAAAGTTAATACACAAAGTACGTTATCCTTATCCTTATTTTTATTTTTATTTTTATTTTGTTTTGTTTATTTATTTTGTATATAAGTAAATATAAAGCACGCACATTTTTTATATACAAAATATATACAAAAATTACAACTCACATTAATTAACAGACATTTCGTTTTTAGTATTTTTTTTTATTGCAATTAATTAAAGTTGATAGATATACACTATGAATGACACGCGACGAAGAGAGCTAGTCGAACTGATAATAAAGGACGAAGTAGTTAAAGTTATTTTATATCAGGACTACAGTATAACATCCCGATCATATATGTACCTAGTTTTATGATTTTCGATTCTATATACTATAGTAGGTATACAAAAAAAGTATAATTTACAAACAAGGACACACTAACTGCGAAATCCCAACACCATGTGTAAAAAGGAACTTTTCATGCGTTCAAGTACCCGATATTCCGATTGTGATTCCGAATCCGTGTGCAAATATAACAAGTTTGCAAGTTCAGCTAAAGAAAACCGACAAAATAAATTTTAAATATAACAAAAAAAAAAAATGAAAATAAAAAATAAATATAAAAAAATGCAACAACAAATAAAATATCCAACTATCTCTTTGCGGGTAGAAAATTTTCTGTTTATATGTGTATCTCTACACTACATCGAAAGAAGAAAGAAAAGGATACAAAAAGGATGCGCCCCACATCATCGCATCGTAGGTATAGGTATATATAATAGGAGAAAATGGCATGGCAATGGCGGTCGGTTGTTTGGTCGGTCGGGTCGGGCTGGGTCGGTGGGGTATAAAAGTTACCACCCAAAATCTCTTCCAAAGCCGAATTCCGAAAACCGAACCAACACACCATCAGCGCCAGCGCCCCCCAGACACAATCATTGAAAACTAGTTTTCGAAAATGTGATTAAACTTTTGCAAAAAGGAAGGTGAGCTGCTGGTATACCTATACCTAAAATATACAAAGGTAGATAGTTATGTGAATCTGTGGTCCTTTGTTTAAGATAAATTTGTATCTAAATAACAATTTATAGGAGATGTAATTCTAATTAATTGCATCAGCGATAAATTGCGAGTCTGATGCTGGTCTAACCTTTTGTACCTATATCATCAAAATGGCCGTTGTTGGTGATTAGATTTGTCGGTAATGGCGGATGACGGTTGAAATGTAACAATAATTTCTTTTTGAATTTCGAAAGCACTTTTAAGCCACAATCAATGTAGGTAACAATAATAGTTATGTAACGTAACGGTACATCTAGTTGTTTTTAGCAAAACATAATCTAGATAGGAGGTTTCGACATTCAATTAGGTAATGTGTACACAACACCATCACCAGAGGTAAAGTCCAAAAAGTATCTCATCTTATGCTTATAGGTATGTGTTGTGCAATGTGTACCTATGTTGGGAGCAAACGGTAAGTGAGTTTTGTGTTTGAATAAGCAAAGGTAAGTAACCATTATTGGGCCATCGTTACCGCCGCCGCCGCCGCCGCCGCCGCCGTCGTCGTCGTCGTAGATACAATTTTTCTTCAACAAACTTCTATAATATGTAGATGGAACTATTATAGGCGCACTATAGGATGGATGATGAGGAGATGACTACCTATGATGAGCATCACTTTCACGAATGATACGCCAAAGTTTAGTCAACATATTTACTTTGTGTGTGCCGCATTTATTGTCCATCACCTATGGGAGAGGGTTGAATACAAGTACAGTATCTATACAACAGGCAGAGCATTTATCAGGGTTTCTTCTTTTGGTACATAGCCTGGATGGGGTCTCGTTGTGTAGATACTTTTTGGTCGTTCATAAAAAGCTATGTAGATAGGTATATAGAGATACTCTCAAGCTCAACTCCAAAAACGAGATGAATGGCAAAGTATCTCTGCGCAAGTTCTGCGCTTGGAGCACCAAACGGAGGCATACGAAACGAACATAATGTGTGTATAAGAAGGTATGTATGGAGAATCTATAGGTATTTGAGAAGTGGTTATCTGCTGGTACTGTTGGTGGTGCTGGGCGGAGCTTCCCGTTTTATTTTTCGCCATCAGGACTGTGGGAGTTCCCTGATGATGTTGCCCCATACATATATACACGGTTGAGTGGTATTTTTTTTTTTCAACTTCATACAAGCAGATACATATATACATACATACCTAGAGATTTGTTTTATTTTTTTATTACATTTTTTTTGGGACGTTTTGTTGTTATTTGCTAAACGAAACAACGAAAAAGACGACGACGACGATGACTACGATTACGAGTAGGATATACGACGAGTGAGTACGACGTTGATGTTGAAATGAAAAACGGAAAATGTTATTCTTGAAAGTAGTACATATGTATATCTACTTCTATAAGGTACCTATAGAGAGATACATAAAGTATCTACAACAGTTCCCATTAATATTCTTCATTCTAACAAAAGTAACTACTTGTGTATCTTTGGCTAGCATTTCGATTGTGTAGCCAATTTTTTTTTGCGTATTGTATAGGTATAGATATAATAGATATTCCAGAGCTCTCATGAAATATTAGTTTGTTCCTATACCACCATCAGCACTAACATCGGAAGGTTCCCAGAGGGAATTCCTCGATGGTTGATGTTGATGGTATGCTGGGTGTGGGTGGGTGGTCTCTCTCACTCTCTAACTTTTATATTTTGTGTCTTGGAGGCAGAATTAAATTTCTTGACAGATAGATAGAGGTATCCCCAGTATAAAAGTCTCCTTATTTTCATCTCTCTTTCTCTGCCTGACTGACTTCATGTATCTATCCTGCTACCTACATTCATTTATATACCTAGATAGATATAGTATGTATCAACCTTGGTAGGTATATATATATTCCTGTTTAGTAGATACGTTGGTATATACATACATATATTTTCAACAAAATGCTCATTAAATTTAATTTCATTTTGAAATCGAAAACACAAGAGTTATTTAATGTTTTCGATTTTTTTTTGTTCATTCTTCTATTTGGGGATTTTTTTTTTGTTGGTATGCTTGGGGGGGGAGGGAGGATGGATAGAAACGCTTTTTATTTGCTTTTTTTTTTAATAAAAAGATACATTTTTGATTTTCTTTGCGGATGGATAGTATAGTTTGTAGTCAAGGATTTATTTTCATCTTTGTGTGTTATTTTGTTACAATGTTTTGGCACCCACCTTTCGTATCTTCATACTTCCCGTCAGTCCTGAGGTAATATTTTTGTATTTCTTGTGCATTTTATATTTTTTATGTATCTACCTTCCGTCCTTCTATAGTTATAAATTTGAGAAAACATAAAAAAGGGATGTTTTATAAGGATGATGATGTTATTATTACAGAAAAAATATTACATTTTTTTCGTTTTTGCATAGAACGAATTGGTTGGTATGGCAATTTCATTAAAATAATTGTTATAGCTTTACTCTCTATAGGTACAATGGCAATGGGTGGCTGGCTAATGAAATTGTAATACTAAAACACAGAAGAAAATGTGGAGAGCTAGAGGTGCCCACCTTTGTACAACAATAAAAAAAATGCAAAACAAAAAAATATGAAATGAAAATGCAAATTAAATTACGATTTTCCTCGGGGGATATTACTCTGGTATCTATAGATACATTTACCTCTATGAGGAGAGATATACCACAAACTATGATGATGGTGGGTAGGAAATTAATATAGGTAATGAAAATTTAATCATGAATAGAGGAATGAAGATTTTATAAATTTCAACTTCGCTCGAGCTAGCGAAAAGTTTTTCTTTTCTACTGAAGTCTAAAATTTAACTCTTTAATTCCACTTCTGACACTTTGTTGCCACATGCCATATTTGATGAAGAAATTCAAGTTTACACAATCTAAACTTCTAGTGAAAGGTAAAACTAAGCCCTTTTTTTCTGCAGAACAGGCTTAAGATTTTGGTACATGCCTTTGAACGGTCTTGGGTTGAAGATGATGATTCTTTGAATCATTATGTTTATCGGAATTCTGACATTTTTGTGAGGTTTAATTGCTTAAATTGGTTTCATTGGAAATTTTACATATCTATCTGGGAGCTTAAATTGGTTGTAGTATTTTCTATCTGTAATGAATATAATTGCATTGTTTAATTTTTGTATGCAATACGAAAGTAAAGATTATTTTATACTTAGAAATCAGCTTTTCATTGTTAGGAAAATCTTTTGGGTTTTGATTCTAAACTAATTGACACACGAGAAATTTCTTCGCAATTGTGCTTATTTAGTAAGTATGTTCAAAAAAATATGTTTCTAAAAAACAATTATGTACTTATACCTACTTAACATAAAAAAACAATAAACAAGGCTTTTTATTTTGTCAATTTCCTGGTCTTTAAGTTTGCATAAGACAACAAATAATCAAATAACAAAATTTCAGAATAACTCCACATGTTTTAAGAACATTTTGTATTCATATTCATAAATTTATTCCGCGGACGCGACGTTTTCAAAAAGTAAAATATCTACTTCGGATGAATAATTTTGGAATACACTTGGTCAACACTTAGGCATACTTAACACTTAAAAACTACACTTATAACTTAAAAATTCAATATTGTAAAAAGTGCGTATACGCCACAGTGCACAACTGTTTTATAGCGCTTGAGTAGGGTTGGTTAAATGGAGAAAAAAAAACCATAAAAAAATGTGTTGGTAATTTTATGTTTTTAAGCCTTTTTTGCTTTATTTTCCATGTTCTCTCTTGAAAACCATCAGATTCGGATTCAACACACCCAAAAACATAGAGCAAGTTATAAATCAAAAATAACCCATACGTTAAAACACTTAGTCAATATTATGTTCCGAAAAAACAACAATAATTTTTAATGTTAACAAATAAACAGAAAAATATTCACTCATTTGAATCAGCTAAATATCGGCACTGGATCGCATTCAAATAAGATTTCTCGATCCGATTCGACTCCGTCAACTGAGCCTAATCGAAAAATACAAGTACTTAGACCTTGTTTGAAAAATTAAAGAATCGAGTTTTAAGAGTGTGTTTCAAAACTATGCGTCAGAATCATGTGCCAATTTAAAAAGACCTAAATTTCAAAATTTTATTAAACAAAATTGTACAATTTTATTGTAATTTTTTTCATTTTTATTAGTAAGACTTAATGTTGTACAATCTGTCATTAATATACTATTGCACCTTGTTTTTGTGAATTCTGAACTATTTTGGTCTCTAAAAACTGGCGCGTGATTTTGAAAACGTTCGGAAGAGATTACCTTTTACATGAGTACTTAAAATATGTGCCAAATTAATTATATAATACACAAAGCTTTATTATTCAACATCTCATTATCATTAAGCCTACAAATTATTTGTTTTCAAATTTGTTTAACTTTCCCCAGAATCCATTTAATATAGGTATCTCCTGACTTACGTACCATGAAATAGAACCTTTGATTATTATAACTAAGCACCCAAGTAAATGAAATTCAATTCACCATCAAAACAGACAGCTTTTCTATTATTGCAACAAATGGAATATTACATGACCAACCACCGCAATAATGAATTCTAAAGAGGATGCACTGAAAATAAGATTGCCTCTTGGGAATCCTCACTTCAACAGCGCATCTTCGAGTCCATCAACATCATCGACCGTATGCCATGCGAAATTCAATATCTCTTCTTTCTATAGAGCAAACCAGTAATAGTTTTGTAATTACCTTGTACGCCCGACCGGGTTTTCAAAGTTAAATCTTCAAACCACCACCCAAGCACCACCCCGTGGCGAACTAAATGAAACACCAACTGTCTGTCAGATGTGAGTAGACTTGTCAGGTATAGTGTTCCCGAAGTTTTGTATATACATAAATAGAAATGGGGCTCCTGATGGGCCACCACCCAATGCTCAACTAAATTGGTTACACCGTTAAAATTTTACTAAGTATGCTGTTGCATTGCTAGCGCCGCGATGTTGCTTTGTTTATTTGCGTGGCCCAAGGAAGGCAAACTTTGCAGATTTATTTTTATTTTTCTGTTGGAACAAGAAGTCGATTTACGTCAGAACATAATAAAAGTTCTATCATCGTCACCGCAACAGAAGCATAAGTGCCACGTCGAGTCAGGGCCTTGTCTTCGACTTAACAATCCCTTGAGAGATTATTCTGCGCCTCATTGGACAAGAGAGGGTGGAAAATTCGATTCGCCTTCATTGATTTAGTCCTCGTCGCTTAGCATCAAAACGTTTCTGCTCTTACGTAGCATCAGGCACACATATAAAAATATAGAAGTAAGCACTTATCCTTTGGGAAATCCCATCCGAATCGAAAGTTGGTGGTTTTGAGGCTAAAAAGCCACCACCGAACCAAGGCACATCATACTATACCACCCCCTATGTTTGAAGGGGGCTGCGAAATTAAATCTCAATGAAATGTAATTTATTTGTGTTGACATGTGTTACAAATTTTGTTCGTTTGAGTTTTCTTTTCGTTGTTTTTTTTTGTTTTTTTTTTTTACTGAATTATTTCGGGTTGATGTGAGCTCGGGCTTGTTTACACCCAGCTTTTAACTCCGAATGATGATTATGAGATGCTGTGCGATATTCAATGATGACCCTGCTAATGGGTATCAGGTTTAACATGATTATTCGTTACATTGGATTTTCACTTAGTACCTCAAGATATATAGACAGACTCAGATTATTATATGGCTTTGTTTTTATGGGGAAAGCATCAACAAAAGAATTGATTTAAATGATTCAGGTTGTGTTTTTTTTCTTTTCTTGGATTCGAAGGGTTGATTGAGTTTTGGTGATGATGACATAAATACTAAACAGTTGCACCAGTGTTTAAGTTGAAGGGGTTAGGAGTGGGTTTAATTTGTTGTTTGATTGTCAAGAAATCTGTAGTATAATTTGATTTGCTTGTTGGAAGTTGATTGTTATCGAACATTTGTAAGAAAAAACTGTTCCATATTACTAGGAATTGCAAGGTGTTAAGTTAAGACATTGCAAATTAAAAATTTAAGAACAAAAATTTGAGCCCCGGGGAAGATTTCGTATGTTTGTTTTTGAATGGTTTTCACTTTCTAATTCGATAATTTGATTAAATAATAAATTAGTGTCACTTGGGAATTTGGTTCATTAAATCATCTTTAACCTTTAAGATTCTAGGAAACAACTTTCAAGAGTGATATAATACAAAGTGAAGCAATATGCATTTTCAGTTGAAAACTATAATTTTCTTCTGGGGAATTTTTCTTTCTTTAAAAAAAACAACCCCACATGTTTTCAAATTCATAAGCGTAGAACTTTATCGAAACTGGTAAGTAAAATATAAAAAAAATCTGCTTTGCAACAAAACACAACAACACAGTTACGCGGTGTAATATTTTATTGTTTTGTTTGAATTCAAATAATATTTGTTTTTGTTTTACTAACTTTAAGTATTAAATTTTCAAAAAAGTAAAGTATATAAACAATTTATTAATTCCGAGATTTTGGAATAGAACCAGAAATACCTATTTAAAATCTGCGCAGTTTTATAAATTTTGAATTTTCAGAAATTTATAAAAATTTAAATAAACAAATATATCTGAAATGTAGATATGAGTTGTCGAAATATTTCAATTAGAGCAATTTTCGAATATTTCGTGAGAATTTTATAAATTTCACTAGAATCTGCATATACTCTCATTATTTTAAAAATTAATGTCAATTTTTACTTACTTGGTTAAAAATGTTCACGACTGCTAGGTGACGCGACTCTATGTGCAAGAGGAAAATGTGGAATTATATTAAAAAAATCTTTGATATTCTATAGTAGCACAGACGACAGAGCTACATATTCTCTCCTTAAGGAACACCTATCCACCACTTTTGATTATTTATTCCTATAGTTACTTACATATTGATACCAACTTTCAAGTAGATATACTTATGTATCATTTTGAGTCGCTGTTATTTTTAAAGAAGAAAATATATTTTTTTTATATTGTAAATGTTTTGTTTTTAATCACTCCTTGTGGTTCTTTGTACATTTTCCATCCACTCGCTGCCATTAAGGCATAACACTAATAGTGGCGCTGAATCGTGAAGAATTCCTGTATTCAACTTAGTATTTCTTTTGATATCGTCTGTTTTGGTCTTTTTCATTCTTTTACGTGTAATGATTGACAATTTCAGTGTTGATTATTGCAATATTCGTGGGCTAAGAATTAATTTTCTTGCTGCGTACATCCACACTGTTTCGAACAGGCCAGCTGTATTGGCACTGAGTGAAACCCAAGTAGGTGAGAATTCCGACCCTACTGCATTTTTTATTCATGGGTATTGCTTAGTGCCTTTATTCTTCTCCCACCATGGTCTCGCCGTCTACATTAGAAATGATGTTGCTTATCAACTCTTACCACAATATGGACGCTGCTCCAACCCTTTTTTCAATTTTATGTGGTTTAAGTTTTCCGTAAATAAGCACATCATTCACTACTGCTTTCTTTATCGAAGCCCAAATTTGGACAGAGCTTCAACTTCTCACGAATTTGACGCTCTGTCTGACTCCATTCAAAGAATTGTATCCCTGTATCCTCACACTGAAATCGTTATTACGGGCGATTTCAATGTACACAATTCTTCGTGGCTTCTCCATTCGGGCCAGACAACACCCGAAGGAATGTGTGCTGAGATCTTTGCTGAGTTTAACCACCTTACTCAGCTTGTCACCGAGCCCACTCGAATATCGGATATTGATGGCCAAGCGGAAAATACTCTTGACTTGTTCCTTACGACTGACCCTGATAAATACACTATCAATGTATTAACGCCTCTAGGCAGGTCAGACCATAGTATTATATCTGCAAATTTCTCGTGTCAAACTAATCCAGTTAAAGAAAGAGCTCCGAAGAGAACCGTATGGCAATACGAGAAAGCCAACTGGGACGGTCTCAACAACTTTTACCGGATCTTTAACTGGTCACTATGTTTCCTCGATAGTGACGTAGACTCCAGCACAGATATGATTACTAATATGATTATTGTGGGTATGAAAACTTTTATCCCGAATAGGGTTAAAAGCATTAAACCTAAGGAAAAGTCATGGTTTGATCCAAGCTGTAAAGAGGTTATCAGGGAAAAAGATGTAAAGTTCCGGTGTTTTAGAGCCAACCCAACTGAGGAAAACCGGAACAAGTTTAAACAAGCCAGGAAGGCCTGCAATGCCCATATTCGAAGGACCAAATTTTTGCATGACCAAAAATTAAGGCAAAAAATACTGCAATGTCCCAAAGGCAGTAAGAATTTTTGGTCATTTGTGAAAAATATGAAGAATTCTTCTTCTTCCTCGGTCCCAACGCTCGTTGACAATGACACTCCAGTTGTTAGCTCTCTCGCAAAAGCTAACGTTTTTGCTAGGCAGTTCGCCTCCAACTCTTCGCTGCCAGAGAGTGTCATGACTCCTCCAGCTCTTGAGCGCGTCAATGATTCTATGGGACAAATCTTCTTCCGCACTCGTGCTGTGGCGAGAGTCCTAAAGAATCTCAACATACATAAATCCGCTGGTCCGGATGGTATCCCCGCTATTATTCTGAAGAGGTGTTCTTCCACGCTGGCAAAACCCTTGCGTAAGCTTTTCCATCTATCCTATTCTTCTGGGCTCGTTCCGAGCAGTTGGAAAACAGCATTTGTCCAGCCAATCCCAAAAAAAGGCGAATCTTCTTCTCCCTCCAATTATCGTCCGATTGCACTTACGTCCCTTCTTTCTAAGGTCATGGAAACGCTGATAAACTATCAGCTCAAGAAATATCTCGAAGACCGAAAGCTTCTTAATGACCGGCAGTACGGCTTTCGCAGCAACAGGTCCACTGGTGATCTGATGGTTTATCTCACCGAACAGTGGAACAAATCTATACATCGTTTTGGAGAAAGTAAGATTGTTGCACTTGATATTTCAAAGGCATTTGATAAAGTCTGGCATCTTGCTCTTTTATCGAAAATGCGTGCTTTCGGTATCGATGAATCCCTTCTTCGTTGGATTAGAAACTTTCTTTCGAACCGTTCCATACAAGTTGTATTGGACGGTTTCAAGTCTGAAACCCATAATATAAATGCTGGTGTGCCCCAGGGCTCCGTTTTGTCTCCAACCCTCTTCCTCATTTTCATTAATGATCTTTTGTCTGTAACATCTAATCCAATAAATTGTTTCGCCGACGATAGCACCCTTAGCTTTTCTTATTCGTTTCCAGACTCACATCCCTCCTCTTCGGATGTGGAACTGCAGCGGCAAAATATGATAAGCTCATTAAACTCTGACTTAAACAGCATTGTACAATGGGGAATTAAAAACCGCGTAGAGTTTAATGCTTCGAAAACCCAATGCTGTCTTGTATCGTCGAAGCGAGATATACCCCCCTTGCCACTGTCCATGAGTGGCACTTGCATCAACGAGACCGAACATCTCGAGATTCTCGGTATGTGCATCACTGACCACCTCTCGTGGAACGAGCACATATGCGATGTCGCCAAAAATGCCGCAAGATGTTTGGGTTTCTTAAGACGGTGCAAGAAATTTTTTCCCCGTCTGATCTGGCTATTATCTATAAAACCTACATCCGTCCAAAGCTTGAGTACAATTCCCACCTCTGGGCTGGTGCTCCAGTTACTTACTTAAGCCTCTTAGATGGAATACAAAAAAGAGCTGTAAAAATGATTGGTGATAGAGAGATCACCAACTCATTCACCTCTTTAGACCACCGTCGTAACGTTGCGTGTCTCTCCTTGTTCTACCGTTACTTCTACGGTAATTGCTCTAGTGAAATAGCCAGTTGCATTCCTCCCCTCAAACAATTCGCCCGTAATACTCGCGCTTCTAGGAATGCCCATCAGTTTACCCTCGAGCCCAACTTCGGACGTACTCTCAAGTATAGAGAATCATTTTTTAGCCGTACTACGCGAATGTGGAACTCTCTTCCACACTCTGTCTTTCCCGATCATTGCAATGTTCAGGAATTCAAGACCAATGTACATCGACACCTCCTTTCCAACCCCTTCCCTTCTTCCTAATGCACTCACTGTGTCTCTGGCACAAAAAAGGGTATAAAAAATCCCTTGTGTGGGTGCAAATTATAAAAAAAAAAAAAAAAAAAAAAAAACTCTAAAACTTTTTCAAAATTTTCAGTAAAATGCATTAAAAACTTCACAAATTTTCTATGAAAACTTACATTACTGTGTTGCACGTGTTAACTGACTGATTTCAATAAATATAGTACATGCTTTCAATTAATTATGCTGATCACTTCTGGGGAAAGGGAGGAAAAAAAATATGAAAACTTCCAAAATAAGCCCCATCATACTTTGTTGCAGGTATTTGACAAAACTAGAGTTCTGCCATCAGCTCTTTTGTTTGCTTTGCTTAAAGATTTTTTTAAATAATTTTTTTTTTGAGTTCTTGATGAATTAATAATTTCAATAAAAAAAAAGTTTACACATATATTTTTTTTTTTTTTGTTGAACCCAAATGCTTTCACGAATATTGTCATAAAGTGGCGTGTTCGTCTTATTAGGTTTTTCGTAAGATTCCTCGTACCAACCTTCGACTTACAAATTGAGGCAAGTTTTTGAAGCCCTATGCGACTCTGCATTATAGTCAATGGTGGCATCCCTTTCTAGTAAAATATAAAATACTTAATTAGGACAACATATCTCTTGTTCATATTAAAAGGTTCATTATTAAGCTGGCCTCATGCGAACATTGAATTCTAAAGTAATCAATTGAAATTAATCGTAAATGATGAGCTCAATGACAGTAGATGTAAGCATAGCATTTCCCACAGGCACCTTTTATGCGTGTGGCCACTCTAGGACATCCTGATAACATTTCCAAACTCTTCGAGACCAATTAATGACACTTTTTATAAATTTGCTAATCGACAAGAAGGTCCTTGGGTGTATTGTTCGCTTTGTGAATTTCGGTACACAAAAGTGCACGTTTCCGACATCAGACGAAGCGAGTGTGACTGACCCACGTTATACTTATGTGACATGGAAAGGTCTCCAGTGTATGTCCCTGAGGGTGAAATTCCGGAAGCCATTTAACACAATTAAACGTGATCCTATTAAATATATAAAACTATAATTTATATGTTTTCGATAAATTCCATTTGATGGTTGTTCCTTTTTTTTACGTTTGTACCTCTCTATATATATAGTTGGCCGTCTTCGTTTGTTAGTTCGTTATTGTTCTTCATTCATTTGGGTTTTCCTTTTTTTAACGATTCCTAGTGTTCAAGCTAACGAGAGTTGTTTTTTGGGAGCGTAATGTTTGGTTCACGTTTACGGTTCCCAATCGAATCGTTCTATGCACGTTTTCAATACTTCCGGCTTTGTGCGGAGATTAAATTCTAGACATTGCATCTCCCATCAGATTTTATAGGTACCAATATTCTATTCTGGGCTGAGGCGGGTGATCCTATACCATAGAGGAAAATATGGCGGTTCTATTCGATATGGTTTGGTTTTTTTTTTATTTCTAATTTTTATTTCAATCGGATTGCGCGTGCGTTGGTGACTTTTCAATCGGACATTGTCATCAATAAAAAATTGCTATCGCTTTATATAGCTAGTGAATGTGAATGTTTTTTTTTCTTTTTCTTTTTTTTTTCGTATTTCATATTGTCATTGGCCTTTCATTTATTGCCTATACCATCCGTTTTTCATTATTCGAGCCTTGGTATGGGCCAGGATAATCCGTAGACTAATTGTCTCTATAGTTATGTTACATTTTGATTTGTGAAACTAATTAGTTCGACAATTTTTTTTATTTTGAGGGAACTTTTGTATAGAGTTGAAATTGCCTCTCTTAGAAGAAAATCAGTGATGGCTGACTTGTTATGTCATTTCTCTTTTATCTGACTACAATTTGTGGAATAACATCTGATAGTTTGATTCAATTATATGTTTGTATTGTACTAGAAATGTAATGATGAATTGCTCATTAGTTTTTAATTGTTAACCTTCATCGAATGTGTATATGTACATATGTAAAATTTATACATTATAAATAAAGTTTGCCTGGAACAAAGTACCACATGATGGTAAAAGACGAACTACATAAAAGATTTGACTTTGGTTTTTGTTCAAGAAAAATGTCATCTTGCTGGCCATATAAAAATGGCCGCCGTCAAACAAAAACTTTGTTTGTTGTTGTAGTTTTAGTCCTTTTCCAAGTGTAGGTTCTTCTTTGTTTTTTTTTCACTAAGTATTCAAATTGGGGCCATCCGATTGCCTAGCACTCCGCTTTTTTTTTTGAAAAGCTGAAACTTCATGAGAATTAGTTGTATTGAGAAAAGAAAGCGTTTAAAAGCATAAAATGTCATTAGTCCCTGAGGAAAATATTTCAAACGAAATATCGATTTCTAATAAAATTTCCAAAATCAAATAAACTGTTTTTAAGAAAATCAAGGAAAATGTTTAATGCGAGGCAATTCCAAAATTAAATAAGTATACATATTATACGTGGTGACCAAACTTTGACTAACATTTTTGCCTCATTTAAACGCAACGTAAAATGTTATATCAATGAAAATTAATATCGAGTAGATATGCAGAATATAGATTCATTCAATCGTTCCAATTTTTCTCCCTTCAGAAGTAGAATAAGTATTTTTCTTCTCTTTAAATGCAAGCAACATTTTCCGCAGTGTCGCTGCGCCACATGACAAAACTTATTTACACTTTGAAAACTTAATTATAATTTTTGGAACATTTTAATACCTTTTCGGAGAAGTACTTTGTTGTAACTTTCCAGTTTTTCAGAAAAAAATGAGTTATGATGATAATCATTTTTATTGTTTCTGATCAGCCGATTTTTAATTTTTGAATTTTAAACCTAGTTTAGGTCAATCAAATTTAATCAAGATAACAGAACTTTTTTATGTAACATCTTCTTCTTTTTCTGTATAACATATAATAGTAATTCAAAATACTATAACTTTAATTTTGTGTTTTATTGAATTCTATTAATGTAGCAATATACGAGTATGCTGGAAAATAGAATATTTCGCTTCATGGTTTTCATACAAACCAAATTCCAGGCTATTATTTAAACTTTTACAATACTTTCTTAATTAGTTCTGCTACACTTGCGGCAAAGATGAATGTCCTCTAGCTGAAATGTCGGAAATGTGTGTACCTTATTCTTGAAGAAATACACTTTTTACAATCACAACAACAAAAAATATAACGATACAAAACTGTCAGGAAGTAAAAACCAATTACCTTCCTTCATTATCAACACCTATTATGAAATAGTTAACAGATCTTTATGAACCTTCGGGGCAAACAGCTTCCACACTTGAAGGAATATATAGAGAATACATCGTCGGAATTTCAAAAGTTGAAAATTGTCTCTTTTGGATAAAAGGACGAAAATAACTCATTGTAGCATTGTTAATATTTCAATGTTTTGTTATCGTTGCTGGTGTAAACACAAACTAGGCAGGTTCAAAACGAGGGTGTTCATTACAAAAGATTATAATAGCCTGTCAGGTATTTTTATCAATGAATGAATGCGGACCGTGTCTACATATTGAACGTTGGGAACTTCCTGGGGTTTTGATGCGCTGCGCTGGCTGGCCGGTGCAAGATCGTTTTGTTGTTCTTCTTCTTAATTTGTGTCGATGGGGAAATAGTGTGGGAATTTTCTTTTCCTGGAATGAACGTTTAAAAAAATTGTATTTTCATAAAAAGAAACTATTTTTCATTGTGTTTTCTTTTTCTTTATTACTTATATTAATCATTTTGGGATGAAAAATGTTGCAAGCATATTTGCATAGCTGTCACTTTTGACATTTAAAAATACAAACAGAAGTTTAGATCATCCAATTATTTGATCATTCACAATGACTTCTATCTTTGAAAAAAAGAGTCGTCTATTTTCAATTTTGTATAACCAATTTGCTTGTTTATTATCTTAAATTTCACCGTTGTTGCAATTAACAAGACGATAAAACGATGAAGTGGACACTTGGCATAGTGATTCATTTTTACATTGCAAAAGTTCCAATTGATTTGAGCACCACTTAAAATTTTGTTCTTAACAGTAAATTCTTTTGCAAAGCATGCTCTGCAAACTTGTTGCTTTCTACAAAAAAGGATTTCAAATTTTTCATTCTTATCAAAATGTTTCAAAAAATTATCAAAAATATTTAGATGCAAAGATTTGTTAAGTGTTTTTTTGTAAGACTGACAGCTGTTAAATGACGAGGTTGTCAAAAAATCCACACATTTCACAATTGATGAAACTGCGCACCACACAAAGACTCGTTCTGGGACTAGTTCCGTCTCATGGAGCATTTCTAGATTAGATTCAATCCACATACGGTAATTTTGCTTGTTTACATTTCTGTTTATAGCAAAAACTAGTGGAGGTACAAAATCGAGGTTTTCTATATTAATCTATGGGGAAAAAATCGAAATTTACATTTTTCAAGATTTTTTCCGCTAACTTCAGATAGCGAAAAACACGGCTTCTTGAAATTTGAATTGAAAAATGATGAGTTGGAGCTACAAAACTAATTTTTGCGCAACAAATTAGCATTCAAAAAGCTAAAAATATGAGCACCAATAAAAAATTACACATTTTCCCATGTTTGTCCGCTAACTTCAGTCTTATTCTAGAGAAAAGTTTAATATTAATTTAATAGTTAGAGCTGCAATTCTAAGCGAAAAGGGAAATCCTGAGGGTTTAACTTGCTTCTAATTTGGACGTTTAAGTTATATTGAATTATCCGTTATAATCACCTCCTGCTGACTCCAATTTGCTTCAACAAGTTTCGATTCAATAAGCGTGGATTTGCCTGTATTTCAGATGCTGAACCCGAACATTGCGATCTCAACTAATCGACAATTTGCTCGGTGTTTTAAAATAAAATGGATAGAAAAATGAAATATTGCATTGATTTTGCATTTTTTATAAATTTTTAAATAAATCTAATGAAATAAAGAGACATTTGTGGTGAACGACCATTTATGTACTTCACCTAACCCATAAGCCAAAGCCTTTCAATATAACTTGAGGTATACAATATGGTTCTTCTGCCTCGATCAGTTTAAGTAGCATTTAAGACTCTTAACATAATTCATTCAATAAAATTAGTCTTAACACGCATTTCATTAAACCCTTGAATACATAAAGTCTATTGCAAGTAAATTATACCTATTCGATTATCCTAATTATCCACTTGAAAATGATCCATTAAACATCAGTGCAACGTTTCATCCCTGGTGTGTATAAAACGCCGTCGTCGTTCTAAAATAACTTTGAATGTCCTTTTTCCAACAAATTCCAACCAACACAAAAAAAAAAAAATAAACGAACGAACGAAGAAAACAATTGAAAAAGGATTATCGGAAGCAAATACTGAACAACAAAAAAAAAAACAAGCAAATATCTCCATTAAAAGCCGACAGACACCAAGTCACCAACTATACCAACTCACTCGCACTCGGCATGTGGCACACTCGCAGGAATTTGATGGTATCTCCAAATCTGTCCAATAATCACCATAGTTGTCGACCTCGCACCAAAGAGGAAACAAAGCACGGAATTTCGAACCAAACTTCAACTGGTATATAGATTCTTCGCAGCGGTTGCATGCTGTTCTATCGGATTCAATCTGAAGATTAACGTTCGTTGGTTTTCAGGATGTGCGGTTTGGTTACTACCGACTCTACGTGTGTGTATTTATTCCTGATGGCAATGATGTTCTGCACAGATATGAAAGTTTTTTTTTTTGTTTCGCAAGGGAAGAAATAAAATAAAATACAAAAAAAATTAGGTCTCTCTGACGTTATCTTCTCGGAACACTATTCGCCGTGTTGTATCGTCATCGTCCTCAGCTGTACATATAAATATGTGCTCCACGATCCCTTTGCTGGTTGAACAATTCAATTTACTCGGTTTTTTCCCACATCAAAAGGACCTCATTTAAGGAAGAATAATAATCTATCTATGGGCGCGTGCACCTTATAAAGTTACACCCAATCATTAGGAATTAGAATTGAAACCAAAGGATAGCAGGCCATGGTGCTGGTGTAGAAAAATGAAGACGAGGAAGCCACTCACTCACTCACTCACTGCTCTTTGACGACGACGAAGAATTCATACCTTCTTTGTTTGTTGGCCTCTTTTAATCTCTGTCTACCGAAACACGTGACTTAACAGATTTCTAATTCATTGCGGATTTCAACTATGAAATATGATTCTAATCCTGAAGACCCTGCTCCCTGGCGGCCGTCAGCGGCGCAGTGGCAGGGGCAAAATGGGCGACTGATGAAATTCTTTATAAAAGAGGGTGCGCTTTGTAGGCAATTAGGAATAAAATATGCATTTAGATAGTCAAAAATAAATTTGTAAATATTTATTAATGGATGTGAATCAGAACAACAAAAAACAGTTTCGCTGATATATGGGAACTAATCGGTTAGATAGGGGTAATTTTTAAAGGATTTCCTAATTGATAACTAACCTGCTTAAATAGTTTCATTGCCCTGGCACACGCCGGGCCGGGATGGTAATGTTCTTATGCCTTTTGGTGAATAAGGACCAAGAACTACTATAGTAATAAACAAACTAAACTTTAGTTGTTTATTGTTGAAGTTTTTGTAATGCGTTATTTTTAAATACATTCTTTATAAAGCGAATTGATAGAATTTTTTTTGAATAGCGTTTTAAAAACTTTTTACATAGCGTTTGCTTAAAGTGAAAATCTGGTAACCCGGAAGATCTTCCTTTCTTTTACCGAACCCCTCATGTTCTGAAGAAATGAAAATACCGCAGTAGTATGAAACGGACCAAATTCATATATTGCCCATATTCAGATCCACACAGAAGCCTATTTCGAACATCTATTTGAGCAGTGCTTCCAGTGCAGTGAATAATACATAGTCAGGAGGTCTGTCAACCTGGTGGACTCCACAAGTAGAGCTTTTAGACGAAGAAGTAAAGTGGGAGAGTTGCGATCACAATCGTTTAGAAATGAGGAAAAAAATGTTCTGAAATATATAAAAATACAACAGGGGTGGAATCGGCTAACGCGATTGTTGATTGTCGCTTTGTTGATAGTCGTTTTTGATTATCAACTTTGATTTGCTCTGTGTAAAGTGATCAATAAAACAGGCTGAGTTTTTGGCAGCACTTACAGTGAGAAAAGTCATTTTGGTTCTCTTATTTATGTATTTACTTTTATTTGACAATATTCTACACACAATTTATTTGCTTTAGAAATTGAATCCAAAATAACGATGTTACTCACAAAAATGTATGAAAACGATACCTAAATAGCTGTCACTTGAAATACAAGGAAAAAACGATTGTCGATTTGATAATCACCTTACATGGAGCAAAAGTATCGTTTTTGATTATCAACTATCAACTATCGAGTTAGCCGATACCACCCCAGAATACTCCACTAACACATTTGATCCCCACAAATATACAATGATTGTATGAGCTGTTTTTGGAACTTGAAACTGACTAATATCAGTTTATACCTTATGTCCCATACATCCATTCAAAGAATAAATCGCAAAGAGAACCGTTTGGCAATATAAAAGAGTCAACTGGTCTCAATACTTACTTTCGCAGCTTTCATAGATTTCAGAGCTCGCATTTTAACAGTTCCAAAGAGAATTCTTGCTATGGCTTTGGCTGGAAAGAGGTTAGAAGGATAAAATAGCGAAGCTTCCGTTGCTACAAAAACAGTCCCACTGAGGAAAAACGGAAAAATATAGACAAGCAGGGAATCACTGCGATTCATATTTTGAAGGACGGAATCCGTCACATCCTCTGGTGATGGCATATCTCACCGAAAAGTAGAACCAACTTGAAGTTTTTCAAAAGCATTTGCCAAGGTTTGGCGTTTTTATCAAGAATGCATCCGTTTGAAGATATTTCTCCAGATCATTCAATTAAGATGTTTTTCATGGCTTTAAATTTATATTTTCATTATCTCATTAAGAGAAGAATGCTGCATAGAAAAGGGATCGAACCAAGGCATCCAAGATAGCAGCCAAGCAATACTTCCACTGCCCCAAGACCACCCCATTTATCTAATCTACTTCTTCTACTTTTGTTTTCCTGATGACATTGTTATTCTGGTGGAACTGAAACGAGAGAGTATGATGCTTTGAAATCACAAAGCGGTCTTGATTGTCAGCTAAGTGAAATATTCCTACCATGCCATTACCAATGAATGGTACTTGAATCGAAGAAATCAAGAACTTTTCCACTTTTGGTGTGTATATAAATCAAACACTTATCCAATTATCAAATATTAGGGTCTTTATACAAATGCCCCAATCACACATTGCATTTTATTGGATAGAATCGCATCCATTACAGAAACTTTTGTTTCACTAGAAGTTTGGCGAAATATTTCCCACAATTCTTTGTTATATCGCTTCTCCTATCGACAGTGTTCAAATAAAACGGACATTTACATCCCTCCCATCAAAACATTTCACTGATCTAGCTATAAAGGTTCATCAGTTTACCCCTGAGCCCAACTTCGGACGTACCTTAAATAGTTCTTTCTTTAGCCGCACATCTTAAATATGTAATGCTCGTTTTTTTTTAATTCTTTGTAAAATTTTCTCCACTTCTGCTACACTCGCACTTTGTAAAATCAACGTCAAAAGGATATTGTTAATACCTTGAGTGTGCGCAAATAATACATTTAAAAAAATTAATTTTAAAATTAATTAAATTTTAATTTAAAAAGGTTATTCATTAGAAGTCGTTCTTTAAAAACTTTTCTTTGCTCTCCTGAAAAATGTTTAAAATGCGGACTTGCTCAATGTTTAACTTTTTCTTACTGAACAGAAATATTTTCAATTGATTCTAAATTGTTATTGTTGAATAATTATAATACTACATTTTGTATGTGTAAAAGAAATCGCCCATTCATCAGTTTTATTGCAGAGTACAATTATAATTAAACTGTCAAATTGTTGAAATGCAAATCACTGACAACATTTACGACAACTAATTGAACATTTTCCGTAGCATTAATGTTCAATCCAAATGAAATTTCTCTTTTAATTACATATAATTGAATTCGATTCAGAAAGACGACATTAAGTTTTCAATATCAAATAGGTATGAACAGAAACACTGAACAGTTAGATGCAACGTCAATCATATAATCTGAAGAAAATTTGTAAAATTTTCATGTAATCAAATACCTAGAAGTACTCGAATACACGGAAGAGAGTAGTTATTCTTCATGTTTTTTTGCCAACGTCATTTGAGTATTGTATATTTTTATGTCCTCTGGTATATTCAGCCAGCCCTCCTCCTCCACCTCCTGCCTTTTATAGGGAGGTCATTTTCACGTTTTCCTTAACATTTTTGTTGTTGTTGTATTTGTTTGTCTTCTCTTCATGTTGTGCCCCAAAGTATGGCCTCTTCAATCGAATAGAATTTCCTTCAATTATTTATTTTATTACATTCCGTTTGCAATTTTCCCGGACCTGGCTCGTTTTGCTATGGTTGGTGCTACAGCTGCCATTTTGCCGCCGCTCCGCACCGCGCCGCTCCATCACCGGCAGTCCGCCTCAAGGGGCTTCTTTGCGTTCCTTCTTCTTCTGTTTATTGCAGTCATGCAGTCCGGCCCGGTCCCGAGCCATCAGCAAAGGAGAACTAGTTCATGTTATTTTATATCTGTACGTCTATTCGAATATTTGAACAGAAAAATATGTACATTTCGGTCGACATTAAAGTGTTGGTTAGGCTTGGTTTGTGCTTCGCATGCACTTTTGCAAATTACTTTTTTTTGGTTTTTTTAGTTTGTGTGTTGGCCGCACCGGTCTTCAGTTCGCTGCTGACGTCTACACTCTTAGAGACGTTGTTGCATTACATGTTGCCCAACTATACCATCATCGGAGTATTTACCAACAACATCAACGACAATGACACTATCGGCCGGGCGTTTGGTGTCGATATGGGTGGTGGCGTGAGGGGTGGTGGGTGCGGTGGTGCATCGAACGACTGTGCAAACATGGAAACTTACTGGCATTCTACAATTGGATTAAAATAGTTGCGAGTGGTTTCCTTTTCGCATTTTGCATTGTTTACTAGTTTTCTTCTTCTTTCCTTGGTATATATGAAAAAAAAACTATAAATTTAATATATGCTGCCATCTATTGGCTTCCCACCTACTATTTCCGTTTTGTAGAAAAAGAAAAAAACTGAAACTAGGACCGACGACGACAACGACAACAACTAAAACTGACTACCTACGTCTGGAAGCAGGTCTCGCTTGCAATTGACCTGCAGTTGATGGTTTGTTGCGCGCGGGGTGTCACTTGCATTATATGTTCATCAGATATTCCATTACTTCGATAGATGGAGCGCAGTGGAGCAGGGTGGAATTGCATAGAATTTCAGTTGAATTCTCAAGTGACAACACTCATTTAACAACAACAGAAAAAAAAATATGTGAGGATATGCGGAGTTGCAATTTGGTATGTTATAGTATTATGGAATTCCTTGTTATGTTGTTGTTGCAACAGTTGGAACAAGTTCTTACACAAAAGCTAACACCACTTTTTACAATTGAAATAAAAATAAGTAAACTTATACTTTCATAGTCATATACTTGCACTCAAAACCTACCCTAAAAGTCATTTCTAGGACTTCGCTATATAGTGTGACTATGTGTGCATTCAGTGTTCACCGATAGCAGTTTAATGAATATTCGAAGGATATTTAAAGACAATAGACAATAGAGTGTCAAATATTGCGCTTGATTTTTCAATATATAGTCATTTCCAAAGTGTATAAGGAAAATCAATATATGGATATGTAAGTTACGATTTTGACGTCATAGTGCAGAAGGTCCAGGCTCCAGGTAGTTATTGAGCTTAGAAAATTAGAACGACTTCATTTAACTTCGGCTTCAATCATGGACAGAGGGGGCAAAAACTGCATAATACTTTAAAAGATCATGGATAGTAAAAGGCGATGCAAAATTCAATAAAACACCAATGCTAAAATTGTACCAAGGAATACCGATTGTTAAAAGAGCTACGATCAATTGATTTGATTTAGTCAACATCACTAGCCCTCCTGTCTCTGTGATATAAGAACTGCTGGAGTTCAACACAGGAAAAGGATTTCTTTGTTTATTTTAACGAAATCATCAAATTCCGTTCCAAAATCAATTGGTAGAATACTGACTACGTATATATGGAGTGTTTAATCTTTTTAATAGCTTCCTGCCTCACAATAAAATGCTGTTATGGGTTGCAACTGGAGTAATGCAGCATTATCATTATTTTCGCGTTGATCTTTAAGCTAGCCAGCTTTCCATTTGCTTGCAGAAATTTGCACATTTGGTTCTAGTCACCTGCTATGTTTGCCTAGAAACATCATTTGTATTGTCCGCAGAGACCAATTGATTGATGAGTGACGGTTAAATGGATTCCTTCCTCTCGTTCGTACAAACCGTGGCAGTCAGAAAATCATTGATTGCCAAAATAAGTGCAAAGTTGGTGAAACCTGATCTTTTTGTCTTAACTTGACCCAAGTCGAATGACAACAGAGCTTATCTTCTCGAAAATATCCCTCATGATATAAGTGATCGTTAGAAGAATTCGTGATTAACCCTATAGAATGTGTTTTCAATTTCATTTCAAAATTGTCCAACATGAGTTATAGAGCCGAATGATGCTCTGATATCTGATTTTTCAAGAATTGTTTCGTGCAGCTTCGTGCCTTTGGATTGATGACTCTATCCATTCTCTTATTTACTCGAGAACAATACAGTTGCTATTAATTTAATCAAATACAAAAAATTGTTGGACGCTTTTGAAATGTTGCTAATGCAAGCTTATTTTTGAAAAACTCCTGATCGCAACTTCGTATTAAAAAATGTATTCCATATCTTTCGAATAGGGATATTGAAATTGCAAGATAAGGAATGCTAATCTTTTTTTTTGGTTTTCTGTATAGTCAACGTATCAGATTTTCTTCAAAAAATCTATGTAAGGTAAACCAGACTCAACAATAATTGCTTCGTTAAGTCCCTTACTATTGACTGAAGAGTGTGATTGCAGGGCGAAACATCAAATTTTTAAGGACTATAAAGGCTGTAAAAATCTATTTTGAATCAATGCTTCTACACAACACGTAAGCCACAACTGATGAAACTTATCATCAAAATAAGTTAATTACATTGATTTCTGTTTTTTTTTAACGTAGTTTTATTTCTTTTCTATCAAAATCTACGACAAGAGTAAAGAGTGACGTTCTTACTTCATATTGTATATATCAATGATCTTTGCCTTAAATTTACTTTTAGCAAGTCATTCAGATAACATCTGTTTTCTGTTATTATGGCACCAAGTGTATTGTACTCTTTCATTCAATTGAACAGCTAACAATTTTTTCATTAATATATTTTTATTAAAAACTACTTTTCATTTTACCTGGAACAACATACATTTACAGATACACTCCTCGCAAGCCTACATAATGCATTATGCATTTCATTATACATCTTTCATTCTAAATCGAATCCACAGAATAAGTTCGAAATGCAGCAAAAAGTGTCAAGATGACGTGTGCTGGTTCGTTCGGTTCCGTCGAATGTGGCACCTTCAGCTCCAATCTCCAGCTATCTATACATATACTGGATATAAAGCCTTCTTGCTGACTTCATCAACATCGAAGCAGCCATATAAGCACGCATTCACATCTCTGTTGATGTCATAAAGTAAATGACAATCAATTTCATTTGGCATCTGGCTACATGGATGTGGAATTGGAATATTGGAATATGGTATAGTCCTCGTCGAAATTGAAAAATAAAATAAACCTTCCTATCGATATATATAAACATATGTAAAGTATGTAGACGAACAAAAAAATGTGGGTGCAGGTATAGGTTATGAGATTTCACCGCGGTGATGTAGTAATAATAACTGATATGGAGATTTGGAATCCAAGAGATCTTACACTCTGTCACAGGCTAACCGATTTGGTTGAGAAAACAATTTTTTTTTGTTATTTCTTTGGTTCAATAGGGTGTTTCTTTTGTTGATTGATAAAGTTGTACCATATTAATGCATGTAGATATATAATTTGTAATGAGGTTATTGCCGCACCGTCCTTCGTAGACCCGTACGCAAAGTTTCGAGTAGACACTATACAGAGCTCCCCAATTTTTCTTTTTTTTTCAATAAAAAGAGGAAAATTGCAATGAAGTAAGTAATTATTATTTCTTTTAGAAGTAAATGAAGGATTGAAGTTGAAAGAATTGCACATATTTTTAGGCAAAATAATTTCCTTATGAAGCTCCGCGTGGCGCACAGTGGTTTAGTATATTGCTAAACTGATTTTAATGAAATTTTCTCCCGGGACGAAACTCCAATATTTGTGGACTAAATGCCATACGAAACTATTTTGAAAACTCTTTACTTTACCACACATGTCCTTGTTAATGCGACAACGCATTTCGTCTTCATCCTCATAAAAACTCATTGGTTTGTATTTAATATAGATCCCTAAATAAATATTTAACTATCATGATTGACTGTGTAAAGCATTCTTCGACAATTCTTTAATTACAGTTGTTGAAAGTCTTAAAGACTGTTGGCTGTGATTGGAAATTAATCATTTCTATGTACAAGGTGTCTCAAAAGAAGTTTATATTTATTTAGAGATTCGAGTTTTACGCCACTTAAATGATGTGCAAAGCATTCCCCTTATTTGAAAATGGGTCAAAAAGTTTCAAAAGACCAGTACCTACTATTAATATTAAGGTACATACTACTATATTAATGTATGTCTATAAATTTTCTTTTGAGACACCTTGTATTACGAAATTCATTTTACATTTTTTAAATTTAGAAATCGCAAAATGGTCGCATCATGTAAGGCCAACCAAAATCCGAGATTCGGAGAACCAAATTCCTCAAAATGCATCAAATATAAACAACCTAAGCCCCAAAAGAACCAATACCTTATTCAAAATATAAAAAAAAAAAACTGGAAAATTTAAAAAATACTAAAACCTTTAAACTTTTTGGGTTATCTGCACTTTTTGTTTTCAGTTGCGCCAAATTTTCGAGAATGGTGTTTATTGAGTTTCAGAATTTTCGGTGTTCATTAACTTTGTGTGTTTTTCTATGTTTTGTTATTTTGTTCTCTCCGACTTAATATTTCACTTTCAATTTTTTTTTCCAAGTTCTATTGAGTGTTTGGCAAGGTTTTTAATTAAATCTATTTGATGTTTTTACCAAATAACGGTAGGAATCATTTCTTCAATTCCCCACACCTGCTTAAACTTACTAAAAAAAATCACAATGAACCGGAATTTCTTTTGAAACCAAGCTGCAAAATAAATCTCTCCACAAATGAAAATACTGGTTTTTTGATTTTTTCATATAATTATCTTTTTGTTTATTTTTGCCTTTATACAATTAAATTTCTTTTATTCATTATTTTTAATATTTATCATTATTTTTTGTTTCATTAATAAATCTAAACTATGGTCTCGGAAAAAATAAAACGAAAATAAAAATAATCATCCAATTATAATAAAATTAAAAATGTTTTACAAACAATTTGTTACATAACTTTTTTTTGTTTCTTATTTTGTTATCTCATTTAACTTACTCACTTTTTATGTTTTGTTTTGTTTTTTTTTTTTAATTTTTTTTATTTATAGTTAATAATATTTTACTTAAAAACTACGCAAATTATCTACTATATTTTAAATATATATATATATATATTTTTGTGGTTTATTATTTTTAATTAATTTCTTATGTTCATTATTCTGTTTTTATTTATTATAATATAATAATAGTTTGTATATATATAGAGATTTGTTTTATTATACAAAAAAGATATGATTATGGGGAATTTGATTTTAAATTTAAATTTTAATTCTTTTTTGATTTAACTAAAATTAAATACAAAGAAGAGGGAATTTTAAGCTTTTTGACTTTTTTTTTAATTCAAGGTACGTATTCATGAGTAAGATGAATGAAACAATTCTCTGGCCGTTTTTTTTTTTAATTTAAGTGTTTTTGTTTAAATACATATTTACAATTCATAACGGTAAAAGAGAATTAAATTTTTAAATACTTTTTTTTTTTTTTTTTTTTAAGTTTAGCTTATCACTTATGAATTTCGTTGATCCAGGCTGTGTGAGCGAATGACAACTTACACACAAAATTTTATTTATCGAGGATTTTTAGGATATGTGTTTTCGAGGGCCTGGGCGTCACCACCTATCCGTTCTAGACCCACATTGCCGGCGGCCGTTTGTAGGATTTCCTACACCATATTCACATACTTGTCTTGAGGTGACATGTAATCGAGACCATTTTGGGAGAAGGCTTGCGCAGACATGGTTCCCGTGAACGAGGAGCTCGGTGAAAGGCCAAAGTTTGAGGCACTATAGCCGGAGTGACCCATGTTGTAGTTGACCTGGTTCTGGTTGCTGAAGTACTCCATTTGGGAGTAATAGCTGGGCGTCTGGTAATTGTTGGGGTACTGGTTGTACTGATTGTGCCAGAAGTTATACGAGTCGTGGTTTGACATGTAGGCAGAGTGAGCGGCAGCTGAGTGGTGGGCCGATTGAGCGGATTGAGCTGCGGCAGCAGCATGTGCTGCAGCGGCGCTCTGTGGCGACATCGGTGTGACAGGCGGGGACGGGGTGGTTATGCTCGAACTGGAATCCATAGGTGTGATGTTGCCACCTGGCTGTACCAGTCTGGGATTAGTGCTGGCACTGCCATAGAGACTGGCGTGATGACTTCCCGCACCAATATCGCCACCGGACGTATCTTTCATGGAATCATAAGCCGCACGAAGTGAGTCGCCATTCGAAGCAGCCGATGATTGATAGCCACCACCTCCTCCACCACCGCCCATGTGCTCCTTTTTGCAAACTATGCTAACAGGACTAACTGAAGTGGCAGGTGTTGGAAGAATAGGCGAGGAATTGTGACCGCCACTGCCGAGGTTCAGCGAGTTTCCGGCAGAGTTTCCCGCATTACCAGCCATGCTTCCGCCGGAATGATGGGACGACATAGAATGCGAGTTTAAGAAGGAACTATGGTGTGACTTGATAGACTGGCCACCAGAATTAGCACCAGAAGGCGCTGAGTTCGCCGATGATTTATTATTATTGTTGTTATTGTTGTTGTTGTTATTGCTCGATTTCGCTGGATTGCCAGATGAGTTAGTTCCTGAATTGCCGCTGCCACTAGAGCTATTTTGATTGTTAGCGTTTCCGCTGTTATTATTGCTATTCGATGAATTGCGACTTGAACCGGAATTTCCGCCGGATCCCACTCCGCCACTATTGCCTTTCGAACTGTTGAGCGAATTCGATTGTTGTTGCTGTTGCAGTTGCTGGCGACACTTGGCGCGTCGATTCTTGAACCAAACCTGTAGAAGAAGAGAAAAAAAGCAAAAATTAGTTACACAGTCGCAAAACGTCAAGCTTATTGTGGTGAATTCAATTAAAGCAATCGCACTAAAATAACAAACAACTAGTAGGTATTTACTTAGCCCACCCTCGTCCTTTTCTCAAGAAGTCTCAGCCTGTGAAGTCATCATTATCATCATCACAGACATTACAAAACCCGGAACTCCCTCTAACCATCACCCACTAGAGAAAACAATCCGCAAAGTGCCGTAGTTTGACGATAATGCTTCTTGTTGTTTGCCTTCGTTTGCTTTTTCAAGGGGGAAGACCGACGGAGAAATTGATTCAAAAATTCGGGGGTGCTAATGGATGCAAAGAATCATTCATAGTTGAGTAGTCGTCCTTATTCGCCCGCAACTTACACAAACAATACCTACGGTAGATATACGACCTATTCACAACAAGGGTGATATAAATTTGTCGTTGTGCGTGCGTTCGAGCGTTTTATTGAATTTTAAAATCATTGCCAGAAAAGAGCATTAAACAAGGCGTATCGAATTTCATTATAGGATATATATTCCCATTCCTTTATCCTTTTTTTTTTTTGCTGCTTATGCCCTGAAATTCTAGTTGAGTTGGGAGAATGGAATATATTTTTGATAGGTGACAGCAGGACGCATTGTTTGTAAATTTTCTTTGATAAGTCAACTGATAGTTGATTTGATTGAAAAAAAAAAACGATTTTTTAATGAAATTTTTAACTTTTCATAAATCAAAGAAAAATTTGGATGAAATCAGCAGAATTTATTTTTGAAATAGGTATTAGTTCTGATTGTGAATCAGAGAATGCTTTATGCAATCACAGTCATTTAATGAAGACTAGAATAGGTTGGTACATCAAAAGAATTAGTCACAATATTAAACATAATTATATCTTATAACTGATTCGGTCAAAATATTTTACCACAGGAACTTTTTAATAATTTGTTTAAAAGAATGATTTTAAGCTTGAGGGAGGCATAGAGATGTTTACCACGCTGTTATATTGCCAAATTGAGGACTTTGACGTTTATTTTAAATTATAAAAATTTTGATAAAAGTAACATTCTATATCAACTGTCATTGCACCAAAGTGAAGACTTTGACATTTGCTTGTAGCTTATTGTGAGTAAAAAAAAAACACAGCTATGCAATATTTATGTTTTTAAAGGCTCATTCACGTTTAGAGTATTTGCAACGGACAATCGATTGTCCTCCCATTCACGATAGAAAATGACAATTTTTCATTCTTATCAGAGCCAAAATATTGCTTCATTATTCTTTCATTCGAATTCTTTAGAAATGATAATGAAACAATGAACAATTATATTTTGTTTCATTTAAATAAAACATAAGTATTATACGTCGAATCTGCAAAGTAAGAAAAATAGGTCACAACAATGGATCCATCCATTAAGCATCACACCTACTCTTAGCAACGGTCGAAAGGTTATCCAGTAAACTGCTTTAAAAAATTTCAAACACAATCCTACTACACATCGAATTGTTTCTATTAAAGCTGCTGAACAAAAAGTATGATTGTGAGTCAGCCTTAAAGGGTGCAAACACAATAGCCATCAATAGATCTCATATACAATTTGATACACAACCCCTGAATGTGCAGCACAGATTTTATTTACCATCTATCAACATTCAACATTGATACAAATTGTATGTACCTAAACATATATTTTATTTATCCTCTATGAGAAAATTTATCACCAAAAACATCTGTGTGCGAGCAACCGATGACAAAATAAACTTTCGTCGAGATTATTTGACGACAATAATAAAATTTCTCGGTGTGCTCGGTCATTAATAAAAAAAATTTATCCGCAACACCAACCAAGGAAGTATAAGCAAACAAAAACCAAAAATTAAAAAAAACTCAAATTGTATAGTAAAAGAGAAATCCAGAAGTAAAATGCGAAGTAAAGCAGAGAGAGAGAGAGAGAGAAAGAAAAACCAAAAAAAAATAAAAATGATTATATTACGCGCGACTTTGCGAAGGCATTCATTCGGATAACCACAGTTATTTACTTTGGGAAATTGCTTCTGTCGTTCTTCTCCTCGGCTCTTGTATATTCGGAATAAAAGTTTATTCCCCCTTGGTTCGAGTTGCAATCGAATTTAAGGATCATAATCACTTGGGCGTGATGGAAAATCTACCACGCCGCGCCACGCCACCACTATGCTACTGAATGAAGAAGTTATGAATTCATATTATTATTATTTGTTCAAACGTAGGTAGGTCTAACCCTTGTGTGTATGTGATTATATCCAGCAAAGTAGCAACATTGGCAATATGAAACTTTAGAAATCACCCTCTATACATATATTTAGAGGCAGAGAAGGGCAGTTAAGATATGACACCAGAGTTTTATCGTGATAAATAAACACAACTAACAAGGTCATAATTTATAACAATTTATTACATTGGATTTTTGCTAATTGATTTTCTTAGTAAAAAAGGAATGAGTGAGGATTGGAATTCCGTCAGGCGTCAGGAGTTGTTGGCGTACTTAATTGTAATGTTAGTAACTTTTTGTCTAAGTCACTTACTTATCTTTTTAAATAGAAAGTTCTAGGTGCTCCAGTGGCCCTTTCATTTAAGATTTCATGGGGAGATTCAATTGAAAATTCGTTCAATTCAATTTACAGAAAAAACCTTTCGTTAAGAATTCAAAAAACACTTTGTGAATGTATATAAAAAGGGCTTTTTAAAAAATTCACACCAGGGGAATTAAAAATGCTGAAGTCTTCATTTTGTGTTAAATAATTGTAAAATAGATTTTTACCAAGCTGTCATTGTGCCAAAGTGAAGACTTTGACGTATGCGTTATTCTAATTGTGATCTACATTTGACATTTATTTGTCACTTATTGTGAATTCTTAAACATATATAAAAAAAAGTTTACAATGTACCTACAACTAGATTATTTGGCACAGACAACTGGGTTGTAATAGTAATAAATAAATAAAAATTGGAAACAAAACTTTGAAAAATTCTAAATATTCAAATTTAAAAATGTCAGGAAAAAAACAGGAAACTTAGAAACCGTTAGGTCAGCTTTAGTTAACTAAGATAGAAACCAATATTTTTGTTTAAGCTTCGTTTGCTTTCAATATACCTACCAAGTTGGATTTATTTCTTTAAGAAATTACTTGGGTTTGCAGATAATTTATTCATACATTTATAATGTAGTTTCACTTAAATTGTTTGTGAAAAGCGTGTTCATCAGAACAAAAGTCAGTTTAAAAGAGAAGCTTAGAGAGTTAAAGAAAAGGTAGAAATGCTTTTATACTTAACCATGAATGAAATCGTTGTCATAATCTTGAAACTCTATTTAAAATTCAAGCTTGAAGATATTATTGTAATAAGTTTAAAATGCTATATTTTAAATAACCATTTTCTTGTGTTTTTATTTTTTTTTTTTTGGAACTGGTTTAAAAAAGACGTAAAAACCATTTGCTATTTTTAAACAAGAACAATTTATTAAATTTTAATTTTTACATTTTAAGATTTAGATATAAAACTTTTGATTTGCTTTAGACAAGGTTAGGTTGGCGCATCGGCAAAAATTTTCAAAAACATTCCGCTTTGAATTGTTAATATAAAAAAGAGACAATATTAAATGAAGTCATAATTTACCTTTTTTTTAAATATTTCATTAACCTTCGATAAAAAAAACTACCATATCTAAATTATTATCACCAAAGTAAACAAATAAACAAAGCTTTGCCTAATATTTAACAATAATAGCATTATTAAATCTGTGAGCACAGAGCTAGCGCCACTTGCTGACAAACTTATAACAATATTCCCTTAAAAAAAGCTAACTCACTATTGCCGTCGCCACTGCCAACATTTTATACTTATAATAAATCACAATAACAGAAATAATTTGCATGATTTATTAATCGTTTTTACGATTTTTTTCCATTTCAATAGACATAAATAAGAGATCTTGATGCAAATTGCGCTAGAAAATTAATTTATTAATCAGCATCAGCAAACAACAGTATAAGTAATATATAATCACTATGTGATGAATTGGTGAGAATTTATTATCAGGGTTTTACAAAAAAAAAAACAATGTTGTGGTTTAAGATTTAGATTTTTGGCATAGGTAATAGAATGTAATATGAATGATTTAAATTAATAAACATTTACCACAAAATTAATATTTAATTTTTGAATTTAAGAAAAAAATTAGAAGCAAGTTTAAACTGCGGCGGCGTGATGTTTGGTAAAAATGTTCATATCAATGTAAAGTATAAATTATCCATTATTATTCGCCAAAACTGGCAATTACTTGTTTGAAACACACTTGATGTTTTAATTTAAACTATGGACTACTATTGTTAATGAAATGTCGTGTACTGCTTGTGTTAGTATAAATAAAATTGCATAAAACTGAATTTTGAGGTTGATGTCAGTACTTTGAACAAACTATTGTGAATATAAAATAATTCAATTTACAATGCAGGGCTTTTAAGTAATTCACAATACGCAAATTACAACAGCCAAATTCTCCATTTTGGAAATCTTGAAATTTGTTCGTTTTATTTGAAAGCAAAACTGTCATTACGTAAGATCAAAACTGTTTCCCAAATTGAGGACTTTAAACTTATTTGTTTTTTATTGTAAATTTGTAAGAAAAAGTTTTGTGTATTGTGAATTCCTAAAAGAGTTTCTAGCTCCCTTTTGTTTTGTTTCCTAACCTAAAGTAGGTCCAGTTTTATCGCTACAGCTGTCATATATCTTGGTCTAATTTTAAGTATCATCGCATACCTTTTTAGTTTGCATTGAATGAAAAAAGTCAAATCAAACAAAATAAATAGGCACAAAAAAAATGACAAATTTGAAGCTAAACTCACAATACCTAACACTACCCACTCAAACTGTCATGTCTATATCTTCATATATTGCTGTTTGCCGTAGGTGTCACAAGCCAAAACTATTGAATTCACAATAAATATTTTCATAACAAAATCAATACCATCTATGTATATACTTATATCTAGATATTTATGTAGGATAACAATTTAAAGAAAATAAATAGAATCGAAGAAAAAAAGAAGAATGTTAATGACTTCTGTGTAGACTTTTTTGCGGCTGGACATGGACACGGACTATTGGATGCGGAGGGTGAATAACTATATGGAGAACTATGAAATATTTTTTTGTTAAAAAGGTGTCATCTTTCAGGTTTGTATCCGTGTTTTTTTTTGTCTGTCTCAATATCTATGGCTTCAATCGATTGTCATTGTACACTGGCTCAACGCTCACTTTATGTAATGGAATGTCTCTATTATTCCCCAAAGGACGATGTCCTTTGTTTCTTCTTCTTTAAACAAACAAAACAAAAACTATACAACAGACATAGAGAAGGTTATTCACAATAATATTTTCCATGCAAACCAAAAAGAAATACTAATGACGGCTGTGTTTACAAAAATCATTATCGACAATAAACTGTCAACTGAAAAGCGGTTGTTTGACAATTCAATTGAACATGGTCATGGAAATATATGTATGTACATTCAATTGCCAGAGGGATGACGATGACGACAACGGATGAAATTACACATTTTACCCTGCTTTTCTCTATTGTTGCACTTTTGTTTTCTAGTTAAGGAAGTTTTTAAGGAAGGAAAATAAAAGACATGGAATATATTTTGCATCATGATGATGTATACGGTACCCGCAAACAACCATCATCGTCACCTATCCAAACATGGAAGAGAAAATAATGATTCGGGAGGAAAGATCTCGTTCCTTTATTGTTATCTGAGGTAAAAACAAACATAGCTTGTATAACTATGTATACTGCCAGCCCTTCTTTTGCATGTTCGGATTTTTTGGGCGCAATTTCAAATTAAACATTGGGCGTGCAAACATTACGCACAACAAAACCCTCAAAGTGTCATATGAAAATAATTGGGACAAAAGATGGATCGTTTTTGGAACCATGAACGCTTCCATTAGTACCGTTTGGTAGTAACCCAAATTAAGACACATTATACGCAGTTTGTTTGCGTAAGAGATTTTTGGATTTTAAGATTTTATATGTCATTTATAGGATGACACATGTGCTAGAGAGACCGTTAGTCGGAAAGTCAAATACAGGGGTAGCATGAGAAGCTGTCGCAAAATTCTACTGTTTGTTCGTTATATTTTATTTTTACTATGTGCAATTTATAAAATTAAATACATTTTTTACTTTTTGACTTACCTGTACTCTTGATTCGGGCAGATTTATTTTTAAAGCAACTTCTTCTCGCATAAATATATCTGGATATCGTGTTTTGCCGAAAAGTGATTCCAATACGTCTAATTGCGCTCGTGTAAATGTCGTACGTTCTCGTCTTTGTTTACGTGTATTTACACCTGCAAAAAAAATATAAAAAATTAGTATAAAATGTTTTAAAGAGTTATACCTGACCAAAATATTGTTGCGATTTGATAATTTAAAATTTTAAGAATTAATTAATACTCTAGTTTGATATCACTTAGAATACTAAAATTTATTATTAAGTTCTCATTAAATCTCCTTTTATAGAACCTTAAAAATTACATATTTATACATAAACACATAGGCAAATTGATTTCTTATTCTTAAATGACGTCTAACAAAAATATAAGTTTTTTATAAACATAGCTTAAACGACATATTAAGATACTTAAAATGGGGGGATATCTAATAAAATTAAAATTCGAATTTGAGACTTCAGATAATCTTTAATATGAAAATAGCTATCTAAACATAAAAATGACGTCTAACATACTTCAAAATTAACATAAAAGTTAACTTAAGCTTCATAATAACATTAAGTGGCGCCCAACACTTATAGGTACATGAGTCAAACTTGGAGCACGGCTTCTCTGAAAAATAAGTCTGTGACCGTATCAATGTAAGTATATCATAAAATTGGCGTCTAAAGCACATAGTCTAAATTTCCATAACAATCAGTTTAGATTTAACTAACAAAATGGCGCCCAACACAGGATTCAATATAAGATATTAATTAATGATAATATGAAGAAACCGTAGAGCCTGGAGAAAGGTATTGCTTGCTTACAGTTATTTTAATATTTTATAATAATCAAAACTGCTGCTTCCCACAAAGTAAATAGGTAGGTACCTTTATTCCAAAAATTAATTGCATATTCGAGTAGATAAAAGTACCTATATTCCAACAAAATGAAACATTGTTCTAAAGGTAGGTACATATAAACTGTATTTTTTATTCATTGTGTGTATTATATAGCTTGATGCGGTACCTACAACAGTATGTAGGTATATCATATAAATAAATCATCATCAATGTAATGTCCTTTCACTGGACGTAGATATCGATACTAAATTTTGCAAACCAGGCTATATAACCGAACCAAAAAAATCTATAAATAATATAAATAACGAAGGTAGTGGGCCAAAAAGGAGTCTATGCGGCAAAGAGTATAGCTAGGCAGGTTGCCATAACGTTCGTTCATTTTCGTCGTCATCATCATCGAACCAAAAGTTTGTTAAAGAGAGAGACCTGCGAAAGGAAGATAAGCCGCTTATGTGTTTTTTTTTGTCGGTAGGTAATGGGAAAGAAGGACGAGTTTTGGTAAATGAAAGAGCTCCCCTTTCCATCAGAAATCCTCTGCTCCCACTCTACTATACCTACTTCTCAATGATGAAACTTACATCTTTATTCAATGAGCTTTAAAGAGCAATGAAGTATTTTCCGGTATCAACTTGACACAGGAGAGGAAGGAAACAAGAACAAAACGAAAAAAAACCCAAACTTAATTTCGCAGACATAATAATAATTGTTCAACTTTTCAGACGTTTTTCTTCTGAAATCCTCCACGCTCCATATCTCTCTACTTGGACGTCAAAATAAACCAAATCTCAGCCCAAACACAATGGAATTCAAGAAGAACAAGAAAAGCAATTGTAATGTGAGTAGGTATAGTCAAATCCGAAGAATAAAAAAAAAACAGCAAAAAACCCTCTCAAAACGTTTGCTTAACTTTCGACAACGACGAATCTTTGAATACCCACTTTCATTCCATCACCACCCCACATGCGATTCACATCCTTTTTTGGAAGAACATCCCTTGTTCCAACCTACTTACAATTGGTTGGCTGGCTGAATACATCATCATCCTATTCTTTCATCCGCACTCCATTTCAACATTCAACCCCATGAAAATGAACGAAAACGCTCAACTTGTCAAAGCACACAATACCTACGTATAAAACGGCTGCCTATATTCAAGCCATCAACATCATCCTACCCTTCTGATCTTCTTCTTGTTCATATTTAGTGTAAGAGCAGCAGCTAGCGCTATAGAACTCCCTGAAACAACAAGGGGCTTAGATATTTTTCGTGTAGTACATAAGGACATTCCTATCGTGTCCTTTCGTTTATATACTCGTACCTAGAAAGTATAGAGGAACTTATATAATGCTACCCCTTTGCATTGTGTTATGCGCCGCGCTAGAATACATAGGGAGGAACATGCTCTATTGCTATTCATAAAACCCACTTACCCATTTCGGGATTTAAGCTTCTCTATTCATGAACGTATCAAAGTAGGCATTTTTTCCGTTTGTTCGTCCTTTCTTTCTTTACTTTTTTTTTTTTTGATAATTTTCAATTCGTTTCATTGTGTTTGAAACGGTGGTGACGACACACGGAGGGAGAGGGCCAAAAATACTCACAATACTCTCGCTAGATCGTGATGGCATAAATTTATAGAACGAACGATTAGGGTGCCACTATATTTCATAGCTGATAGAACGCTGTATTATAGGAGGTTTATATTTGTATTGCGTGCCTAAAAACACTCCTGCTAGGTATATGTATATATTTTTTTATTTTCTTATGCTACCAGAACCCTCATTTATATTTAATGTAAAAGTCACATTCAAAATGGGAAATGTCCAAAAACGGATTCACATTTCCCAAAAAAATAAACATCTGCAGTAGTAGCACAACTCTTGGAAGAAAAAAAAAATAATAATAATAAAAAAGAAAATGGAATAATAAAATAAAAAGAGAAAAAAAATATAATGCTAACCAAGTGGGAGCAGCAAATAATGGAATTAATTAAATGAAATACAAAATTTATTACTCTTACTTTTTTATATAAGAATTCATTGAAAAAAAAAAATAAAATGTAGAGAACAAAAATTGAATTTAATTTTAAGCCTTGTTTAGATGAGACAGCAGGCAGTGAGGCAGACGTCACATACCTCATACATACTCTTAGTTAAAGTCAAACTGTCAAAAGAAGTTTTAATTCTCTTTTTTTGAAAATTAACTTTGCACATCTGTCAGTTTGACTTTTGTTGTTGAGTGACTTTGGTATTGTTTGTTGTTTTTTGCGGAAATTAGAAATATATTAAATAATGACAAGAATGAATAATTTAAGTTTTTTAGTTCTTAACAATTTCTGTTAAGAAGAGAAAATGCAACAAATTAATATCTCTTATTTTTTCTACCGAAAACTAAAAAGGAAAACGTGAGTAATATTATACGCCAAAATTTTATAGAAGAAGAATAAGTAGAAGTTTAACTTAAAAACACTTCAATAGTAGCATTACGAATCTGTAATGTAATTTGTAAAATCTGGAGTAAGTTGAACTTCTTTTTTTTCCTTTTAAAGAAGAAATTCACATAAATGTCAATGTTTACTGTCTTTCAGATATTGACAAGATATTCAATAAAATGTCAATAATGATGACTTCTTCAGATAACCAAACCAGTCCAGAATAAATAAAAGAGGAAAGAGTTCCCTTTTAAGATGTCCAGATTTAAAAGATCAAAAGAAAAAAAAACTCATCTTGAATGAAGTTTACACTCTACTCTACGGGTATAAAGCAAAATGTCTACAATGTCCTCTCACAAGTCACAATAATTGTGTTCTTTTTTTTTGTTATTGAAATGAATTTGCGAATAAATTCATATACAAGATTTCTTGATAATTCAATTAGCATAAAATGACATTGAACATCGACTTCCATCTTCTGCATTTTTGTCGACGCACAACTTTACTTTTTTCTTGTTTTATTCCATTTTGTTGATGTTTGGTTTTCTTTTTTTTTATTTTAATGTCAAATCAAGGTATACGTATATTGGTTTGCATCATTATCAATATTTTTTTGACATAATGAATAATGGTTCAACGTACAAAATACGGAAAAAAAGCACCCAGAAGATATTATACACTTTACGCACGATATGCCTGAGTTTAAATGCAATTTTATGATGGCATGAAACGAGGTTAGGTAGGTTAAAAATGGTAAGGTAGCGTAAAAAGAGTGTACCTACCAATAAAAGATATTTATGAGTTTAATTTATAAAAATGTAATTGACAACACGAGCGAAAACTGCAAAAAAAAACAACCAAAAACAGAGCGCAGCAGCAGAGCACAATAAAGTGGAGAGTAAAGTTATGAAGGAAAATATATTATAAATACAAATTATATGAAGGTACAGCAAAAGTAATGAGAGAGAAAAAAAAATGAAGTTATAAAGATAAAAATGAATGAAATTCTGAAGCAAAAAAAAGCTACAAACAAAAACTAAGTAGATACATTAGTTATATCTCGTTTGAGTGGCCTTCTTTTTTTTATTTTTGTAATTCATTTCGATTTGGAGTGTCACAATAAATATTCCTGACACCACCGCCACCACCCGTCGGTGTCTCGACGTGACGGTTCGGTCGGTTGGTTGTACCGATATGTGACCGAGTGTCGTCACCATCATCGGCATGAGTTATGTGTGTGAACTTAATTGCCAGACAATGCAAAGAAAAAACAAAATTAAATAAGATCAATTGGATATATTTTGAAGAAAATTATATAACAAATGCCTGTGACCTAATTTGCAATATTTTTTATTGAATTTTGTTTTTTTTTTGTCTTCATTGTAACCTTGCGTTTTGATAAAAGATTACTCCCATGAGGATGATGGTTATTTTTTCACACAAAACCACCTTCAACATTATAATGCGCTTTGATTTTCAATACCGTAGAAAAAAACTAATGAGGAAATGCTTTGTTGAATTTTTTCTCTATTTAAAAAAAAAAAACATTCACTGAATTTATAAATCAGTTTTTGGTGAGAGAACTATAAACGTCCCTGAAAGATGTTACGACGGAGTCATTAATTGCAAAAAATACGCTAGAATTTGTAGATCTTTTTTCTTTTCTTTTTAACATGGCAATGAACATTTGAAAGAAATATAACTTGTTAAACGTCACCATCAACACACACGTTTAAATATGCTTAGTTATGTGTGAACTTGTTTCATTTTTACTCATATAGTTACACTGAAATATTTTTTTTAAGACAAACATATTACACACGCAATTATTTCAATTAAATTTGACATGAAAGTAATAAACAAAAGAGCTGACGTTAAAACTTGATTTAAGAATTCACCTTTGAGGTAGGACGTATTTGTCGAGAATATTGTTTTCTTTATTATTTTGAACGTACGTAAATACTTTTTTTGTTAATTTAGGTATATTTATTTCGTATTCAATCAATTCAATTAAATTAAACTGGAATGAACGATGCACCAAGGGTGAGTTTTATAATGCAAATATCTTGGAATAATAGGTAGTTACTGAATTTTGGAATCTGAGCAGGTGGCGTTTAATTTCCCATTGCAGACTTATTTGTCACTTGCTCTAATAAGTGTGTTTATTTAAATTGGATTTTTTTCGGTTGTAAATATATTGTGAATGGAAGCTGTGAAGAGCATTATGCACCAGTCACTATTTCAGCTGCAAGAACACAAGTTCCTGAGGACAAAGATATTATGTTGTCTTAGCAACTAAGCTTAAAATGGAATGTACAATTGATTGATTGTTTGGTCTGAATTTCAATATTTGGATAAATATACTTTGTAAAGGTACTTGAAGGAAATACCAAAATATATCATCTCAATGCTTTCGAAATGCACTTTGTTTTTCAATTAATTTCCCAAAAACAAAATTGTGACTGGCACTCAATGGACTCAAAATATAAATATTATCGGAAAAAATATAAGTTTAGTTGGAAATAGGAATTAAGACAGTTTTCAGTGAAAGAGAAAAAAAAATTAATGCTTCCAAAACCGAAATTGATAATTTTTTCAAATCAAATCAAAAAAAAAACAGCAGTCCAAACGTTTTATAAATATCCGTTTCCAAAAGTTATGAAGAAAAAACTGGAAATAGTCAAACTTGAATCAGAAATGTTGTTATTGATTTTTTTAGTCTACCTACCTATTAAATCAGTTCTGAAGAATTTATTGATAAAGTGTCTTATTTCAATTAAAATTTTTTTCTCCAACCACAATTTCAAAAAATATACAATAAATATTTTAATATTTTTAAATTAAGAAGAATCGTATTCAGGGCTAAGGAAGGTGAATAAATTTTGTTCCCAGAAGTTCGCTTCTTCCAAAAAAATCACACGATATTTTTCTACAGCAACTCAGTTCCCTGAAATATTTATTTTCCCACCCATAATATATTCAAATGTCGCTATGAACATAATTCAAGGAAGTGAGAAATTCTGGAGGAATTTCACGAACATTTTTTTCAGGATAAATCAAGTGCCTGAGTTTAAAAAAATTTTAAATAAGTAGCATAACTACATCTAAGTCCGTTCGTCGGCGCAACTTTTAAATAATTTATAATAATTAAACTTATTTTTAACTAAGTCTTTTCTAGTGAAAAATATTCTTTTTTTTTAAATAGATATAACCATGTCTTGTAATATTGTCTCTAACCTTTGTAAACAAAAAAGTTTGTATTTGGAAATTGATGACTAAAGCTAAAAAATTGCGGAATCTAGATGAATTTTAGATTAAAGGTAACAAAACTAAGTTCAACAACTAAATAGAATACCAATATGTATTTCAATTTTAACTAAAATGTGATTCAACTTGTATACACCTAAGTTGTTGTTATAGCCTTTGCAAACCCTTTTCTTGGTTTTTCTTAAAAGTTTACCTTTAAATAAAACATTTCTCACTTCATAGACACAAAACTGCCTTAGCACATAAATATGGTACTTCAACTTAAAAGCTTACGTGTAAAATGAATAAACATAGTCTATAATTCAAATAAAAAATCTACTTGTTGTCGACTTTCTGTCAAAGCCTTCTTAGTACAAAAATATATGTTTTTAACTTATGGATTTAAAAAAAAAAGTACTGAATTCTTAGCTATTTTTCACTCTTTTAATGTTAAATTCATGAGGCTTTGACTGAAAGACGATAACATTATTATGAATTGTTAATGAATCGCAACAATATTTTAGCCTAAATAAAATCTAAGTTGTTTTTTTTTTATACAAAAATTGCGATATTTACCCCACATACCTTGGGAGAACCCAACAGCTTCTAAACCGTGAGGTAACCCAAAGGGTCCAAGTGATGGCATTGGCATGCCCGGTGGTAATGGTCCATGTGGTACAGAATGATGTGGATGTGGACCACCATAACTATGCGGATGTGGTCCTAAATCACCAGATTTCAAAAAGCCCGCCGCCATCAGGGCTTCTGTTGAATGCAGCGCCACTGTGAACGAATTTATTTTCCTTGTGTTTCTGTAAATAAAAAATTATAAGAAAAAATTAAAAAAATGAACAGAAATTAGTTTTCAATTACAAAAAACAAACAAAAAGGGGAAGAACAAGAAGAAAAAAAACAAGACACTGTTTTTGAGACGCCCCTTTTTTCCATTCAAAAAAGATCATTATCATCATTTTGAAAACAAAGCAAAAAATCCATTTTTAGACAGATGTGACGTGTTAAAAGTGAAAATCATTCAAATGTGAAATACCTATATCCATAGACCTATTCTCATTTTATTTGTGGTGAACCATTGGTATTGTTTTGCCTGCGGTTCGATGATTTTCCAATATTCACATATATTCAAGAGTGATAAAAGAGGTTATCCTATATGTGGCAAAATTGGAAAACCAAAAAAAGGTTCTTTTCCTTCTTATGTACAAGAGTGACAAATAACGTCGGTACTTCTTTGTAGAGATTTATATTTTCCGCCAAAAATCTGCAATATCTACCTCGCATAAGGGAGGTAATGGAAAAAAATTTAAATATTTTGCACTCAATTTTCGAACATTTCACAGGTCAACGAATACAATTATCTACAACATGTCCGAGTATTGCTAAGCCTGGTTCTTGGAAAATATAGATGACAGGATTATGGAAACCCAAAAATTTGTTATGCTCTTGATGGTTAGGTCACCCAAGTGGTTTAGTTTTATTTGTTCTTTTTATTCTTTGGTTTCTTTTTGCATGTAATTACACCAAAAATACACCAAACAATATGATGATGTTTGAAAGAAAAACGTGCCGCTTGCGTTTCGCCATATTTTTTTTTTTTTTTTTTTTTTGACAATGACAATTCTCCTACGCGTGTACCTGTCAAATGAATGACAGTACACATGACAGAAAATAAAGAAAAGACACAAATTTGAGATTTTCCAAATTGTCACGTTTTTAAAAAAAAATGACTTTCTTTAAATGTTGGTTAAACCATAAAAAAAATGTCTTAATGAATCTTTGTTGTCATTCCTAACAATCAAATAACTAATGCTTAATGTGTGACATAAAATCCCGTGTGACAGTTGTCAGCGTACGCAACTTACAGTAGCTCTAGTGCGATGGGTACCAAGAAAACATCATTAGATATCAAAACAAACACTTGATATGCTATGATAATTTGGAATAACACTTAAATTTGATTGGAAACCATCAATGACAATAATTCAACTCAATTAGAGTTAAGAGGAGAAAAAATTAGCAACAAAAAAAAATATATTGATTTGATGTAGTTGCCATAACGGCGAAATGGCTCTTAAAGTTGAAAGACATAAACTAAACAACCTGTGGCTGTCATCAATTTATGTATTTATTCAAATTTCAATTTTTTATATGTCACTTAATGAATTGCCACTCAAAACGGTAGGTAGTTAAAAATAAAATAAAATATTTTTAATTTCCATCTCCTATTCGGCAATAACAAAAACAACATCACAGAAATATGAAATTTGCGTCTAAATTGTTTGATTAAATTAGTATATTTAACTCTCATTTGTGTTGTATATCTTTTTTCGTTGTCCGGGAGTATAGATATAAAAATATTTATGCTAATGGAATAAAAAGGTAATAATATAAAATTATACTTCTTGTTTTCGTTTTTTTTTTCTCATCCAGCCATAAAAAGATGATAAATATTAATAAAAAAAAATCACTAAAATATTATTCGATATATTCTATAACAAGATTGTACACAGTTATGAATAATGAACGTTATTAGTGCAAAATTAAGGTTACATTTTGTTTTTAGAATAAAATTATTATTTTTTTTATTGTTTTCGTTTTTTTAGTATATGTATTTCTGAGTGGTTTTAAGTCTGCTAATGTTTTTTTTTATTTTTGGGATAAGAATATTATAACACAAAATTTTACGTATATAGGCAGTAAATGGAAAATATTTGCATTTATTAATTTTTAGAGTTCGATGTGAAAATGTTAATTAATAAGTAGATTTCCCATTTAAATCAAAAAAAAATAATAAATAAAATATAAAAATATAGATACATATAAGTTTACTCATTTTGATTTAATAAAATAAAATAATGTAAAATATTCTTTAGAGATGTTAAAAATATCTGTAGAAATATTTTTACTGTTCAAGAAAACTAGCAGAATAAAAAATAGAGCAATATGAAAACAACTTACTTAACTCTTTTTTTTTTAATATTTATAACTTTCAAAATGACTTTGAAATATTTGAAAGCCAAAGAAAAAACACCCGCTTAGGTGGAAGTGTTGCATGGATTAGGGTTTGTTCCAGTCATTAGACAGTAAACTGCAGTTTTTTTTTGGCTGATATGAACTTTCTTAAAATGTATCAAATGTATTTTTGCAAAAATCCAGATTAAATTTCGAAATTAAAACTTACCAGTTTTCAAGTTCAAAATTTACCGATAAATTTGGGTGGGCAAATACTTATTTCCACGAATGTTAAGCTGATCAACGTCACTTTGAAGATTGTTTTACAATTTTGCACCAAAATTATTGAAACTAGTTAAGATTAAATCAAATATTAAATAAGTACACAAATGTCTAATTCAAAATTATTATTTATCCACGATCAGCAGTAAGCTTAAAGTGCATTTCTATACCTCGATTGATTTATAAAACTCAGCACAATGAATCATAATTGAAGAACTTTCCCTATACTATACTATAGAATCAACCGTTGTTTTTTTTTGCATAGCAAAACCCCCAACGATGACGTACGACGTGTGCCAAAAGTTAAGTGGAGAATTCGATAATGCACTCTGAATGCAATATATTATAGGTATATGTGAGTAACCTGAGCTCATTTCTCAAGTATATCCTTCAAATTTGCCAAAGAACGAAAGTCAACATACAATCTTCCTCTCCTTCTTGATCCCCGACACCTACTCACAAAATAATAACAACAACAATGATCGACTAAAGTATAATGATCCCGATCCCGATTCGAATTTTGAAGAGGTACTCAAACGGGAATCAAAGCAACAGGAGACGAAGACGTATTTAGGCAGCATGGTGGTACCGGTACGATGGACGTTAGCGGCAGCGGCAGCGGCGGCGGCAGTGAAGAACCAAAATGAAATGGAAACTTGTAATTACACGGCTGAATAGATAGATTTTTGTGTGCCTAACAAGCATTTTAAGGCATTTCAAGAACTACCTCAGATACTTTTGTGCGATGAAATTTGAGATGTGAATTAGGTTACCTCACGGTTTTTCCCATAAACATTTATATCTTATACCTACGTTGATATACGTATTTGAGGTATGATACTCGTATGCTGCTGTTCAGAGTGAGTTGAGATTGTTTTGTTGTGTGTCACTTTGCACCATCACAATAATTTGTGTGTATATTGTTGTTGTTGTTGTTGGGAATATCGAATATATCAAATTCAACGATCAAAAAGTGTCCAAATTGAATTTTTTTATACCGAACGCATTTATTAGTTTTTTTTTTTTTATTTAAGAACGACAGACCATAGAGCGAGTACTCACACTTGGCGACGACTCCGACTCCGACGAACGACCTATTTCACATTTTAGATTATTTCAGTTTGATTGACTTATGATTTAAAAATCCACTTTGCGTCTCTCACATTTTCAATAGATACTTATCAAGAACGCGTTACCACAATAGAAACTTATTATTATTATTATTTTTTTTTTTTTGATTTTCTTGTTTTATACCGGATGAATCAACATCATTTGTAAAGAGAGGTTGGGTTGGTAGGTAGGTATATAAATGTAGGCGTTTGACGTTTTATTATAATTTTAATATTTTCGGTGACATTTTTATTTGTTTGATTACATCAAAAATCACTATGGAGAGTTAGGGAATAGGTTAATTTGCATATAAATAAATAAATCAATTTTTTTTTTAATTAAAAGATTTTAATAAGCCATAAAGGCTTCTTTATAATGTCACAGAGTCAAACATGATAATTCAATTTGATAAAATTATTGACCTAGTCATTGAAAGTGAAAAATGTCTTAAGCACTATTTGAACATTTAAAACGCAAGTAGCAGCTTTTAAATAATGTTAGAAGGGAAGTGATAATAAATTTGTGCAATTTAGAGTTTTGCGAAATTAAAACTTAAGACAATTAATTGAAGAGAAATTAAAAACTATGAAGTTAATTGAAAGTGGTACATTCTTCTACAGTGAACCAATTCAAATTTGTTTGTTTACTGTATCGACCCCTGGTTACACATGTTAACCAATTTTTGTAGTTTTTTTTCTATTGAAATACAAAGTCAATAAACCAATGAAAATCTTAGAAGTCTTAACCAGAAGTTTAAAAACAACATTAAGACTAACACCAATTGGTTCACCGTTGAACATATTATATACTATTCAGTATATTTGTAAATGAAAACATTTTGGGGGCATACTAAACGCCAAAATTTGATTTCAAAAATCTATTTTTCAAAATTATGTTTATCGAAAGTTCTGTACTTCAAAATTATTTAAATCCGTTATTCTATATTGCATAAATCTGTATTTCAAAACGCAAGGTATCTCCAAAATCTAAAACAATTTCGGAGTAATTTCAAGTAAATAAAATAGCCATGGCAAATTTAAAAAATAATCATGTCGATTACAGAATCCACATTAAAGTGGTCTTGGACTCTGTAATAGAATTTTGATCAGTTTTATTTATTATGCCGAGTAGGGCACACTGCAGTAAAAATTTAAAGATTAAAAGTCTTTGAAATTTTGCAAAATTTTACATTTATTGTAAAAGTTGCAGCCCTTTAAAATTTATCTAAAAATAATTCCAAAAATAATTGGTATCCCTTAGTTTTTTTGGTTGAGTCTTTACTAGAAAAAAATAAGCCCTTACTTCAAAGAAATTGTTTAAAAGCAAATGCTCAACCAATTCAAAAACAACAGTTAAAATGTTTAAATATCAAAAAACAGTTAAGTACATTAAAACAAAGAATATTTATGTACCCAAACGATTGCTTAAATCTGAGTTAAAGCAAGTTTAATTTTTGAATTTCTAATAAGTGCCTACGAAAACAATAAACAAAAATATCTTTTTTTTTCACAAAAATTATGTATCTGTCAGATTACCAAAATTTTCTGGCTACTTAAAATAAGTCTTTAACAAAACAAAAAAAAAACAACCGTAGATATCTGTAACTATTTATCTTTCTATGACTGTTTATTGCGCATCATCTTCCTAAACACATTATAAAAAACTCAAAAAGACAATCTAATTCTAATCAGTTGACTTCCTTAACAAAAAAAAAAGATAACTTATCTCGCAGTAGCGATTTATCATAAAAAAAAAAGAAAATTAATAAAACATTTAACAAAAAAAGAAGAAAAAACAAGTAGTAGGTACCTCCGACAACCAACCTACTTCTAGCATCAAACACAAAACAAAACAAGAAAATAATAACTAATTTTTATCGACTGATGTTTTATTTGTAACTCTTCTAAAGCTGAATCTTTTAAAAAGCAATAGAAATCAAGCAGTTAGATTAATGTAACTAATTTATATTTGAAATTGCGTTTTTATGCTAATTTACAGAAATAGAAGATTTCTTGGCTATAGCTACAGCTACAAAACTAGAAGACACAAAAACTAGCGTGTGGAACAGATACATTTTTTTCCTTCATTTTTCAATAATAATTAATAATTATATCATAATCAATGCCAAGGGAAAACTCTATTTATAAATTATGCATCTTCTCTGGACTTTTATTTCTATTCTTCTCTGTATAAAAAAAAATAGAAACCGAAAAAAAAATACCTACTGGAGATTTATGCAACCAACTTGAACAATAAATTAAATTTTGATTGCTAATTTATGAGCAATTTTTGAATTATATTCTACTTTGGTTTTTCATTTTTAAAAGTGTTTAAATTTTTTTTAAACACAAAAAAAAAAAAGGAATTGGAGGAAAAATTCAAAACAAATTATAAATAATAATTTTGTTGTTGTTGATGTTGTGTGTTAACAAAAGATATGATAAAAAACAGCAGCAGTAGAAGAAGAAGAAGACGGGTTTTCGTTAATTTGCATCCATTCCATACAGACTTGATCGTTGTCGGTCGTCTACTACCTACCGTATAGTGTGCTGTCACATTGTTCGGCAGAATACAAATGATGAATTAAAATGACTTAATTATTTTGTGTTAAATGTGCATAAATTAATTATTTATGCGTTTAGCCATAGATTATAAACAAAATATAGGCTATACCGTATATTCATAAAAATTATACTTTTTTGTTGTCTATAAGTCTATCTTATATATTCTCGTGTCTGTATCTGAATCTCTAAATGGATAACCTTTCTCCGGTGGTCAGTTCTGTTTTTATATCTTTTTGTTTTGTTGTTGTTGTTGGAAGGTGAGTGTTTTTTAATTTTTTTTTAATCAGTGTGAAATCTGAAATTTTAATTAACTATTATTAGTTCTGACCAATAATAATTAAACGTTTTCACCATATGTGCTTGTGCATCTGATATCGTTTTCCTTTTTGTTTATAGTATCTCCTACTTATTGATGTAAAATTTGCATTTATTTTTGTGTGGTTTTAAATGAGTCTAGACAAAAGTCTAGTGCATCGAAATCGAATAGGTATATAAGACTGATTTACATAAAAAATAATAATTGATGTATTCTGTTATATCGAACATAAATAATATGATGCCATTAGAGAAACAATGAAATATAAATTAGATATATTATGCCAAACTGTAGTATTCTTTTGTTTTGATTTTATCGTTTCTTGTTTTTGTTGTTGTTGTTTTTGTTGTTTTTCTTTTTAAAGTGAAACTCGATTCTTGTGTGAATTTGTAAAATATGAGAGTTTATGGGACAAAAAGTGGAAAATTTGGAAGATTCCCATAATAAACTTTATGTGTTTCTTGTACCTTTTATATTGATTTGGATATGGAGTAAGTTTTGCTTTGTAAACAAAAGGTTGGAGTTTTTTTTTGTTAAAAACGGAAGCTTCTCATATTATAATGAATATTTTTATAAAAATAAAAAATTATATCATTATAAAATTTGACATTTGAGAAAATAACGGTTATAATAATCTACATAAAAACAAACTACAAATATTTTTCTTCTTTTTTTAGTACAGTCTATGTGAGAGAAAGATGCATTTTGGTGAATGAGTTGAAGCCAATTCCGCAGAAACAAGGGATACAATGCTGATCTATTTTGTTTTAACACTCAAGGTAAATTTAGGAGGAACCTACAGAATTTCAAATTAAGATTTTCCGATGAAACCGTCTACATGATATATCTCTGCTAACACAAAACTTGAGAAAAAAGTTCATTGCATTTAGGTATAATGACGCAATAACCAAACAGAAAAATTGAGTGTTTTCCGATTGCTGATAAAGCATTCATTTCTTCGAAAAAAAAAACAATCTCCATTTTGAATATGTACTTGCCTAATTTACTAGATACGGAACATTGCAACTAGACAAGCAGAAAAACATAAATGAAAGCAAAACCATTGTAGCAATTGTTTAACCTGTTTCGTTAGTTGTTTGCCAAAAATTGTATTCAAAGCTTCAGTTAAGAATACAAAATGGATTGTTTTTTTGTTCACATAACCCAAAAAGTTTTATATTGTACTAAAACTATAGGGTTACAAAAAAATATCTAATTGATTAAATCTTCAATTCTCTACAAAGCTACTATAAATGAAGTCTCAAGTAATTTATGTGCTCTGATTGGCTAACCTTTATTTTTCAATTGTTTTGTCTTTTTAATAAACAAAAATAACTGAATATTTTCGAAAGCATAAATTTAGGGTTTAAAAGACAAAGCAACGTTGAACGGAAACTTCAAATATACCTACATGCATAAAATTACAAAATTAAACAACACAAATTTGGTAATGGTTATAGCAGCCCTCAAATCTATATCAAAGTATTAAAAGAAAATAACCATTGAACATCTTTGCTTTGGTGAATTTTTCAATGGAAAGTTAAAGCTCTTAGGTAACCTATTCAATGTTAATTTTCCATTTTAATTTTCCTAAACTTCCTGGATGTATTTTTTATACCTATGTATGTATTCATGTGTTACTATAACTACTTTATAAGCTTTCGTAAAACTAGTGTAATTAATCTTATAATGTGACCTCAACTTATTATAGGAACTAACTTACAAAACTACCAAAAAATAAAGGATTGATAAATTATTTAGGATCGAAATAATAAAAAGGCACAAGTGCTGAAGTCATGTAATTTTACTTAAGTTAGAACTTAATTATCAGAACCTCTGTAAAGTAGTCGAATCGAAACAAGCGAACAAGAGGAACTCCTTTTTTGTTGACTTTTGTTAACTTTTGCTTTCGGAAGTGATATAAATGATAATATATGATTCATCTCACTTCTCCACTTAACTGCTCGGAAAGCTATTTTTCCTTTATTACATGAGTTTTACTCTTAGCATTACGAAAAAGGAATTTTGACACATAAAGTCGAATTAGAGCTCTATTAAACCAATGCGAATTACTTGGCGACGTCAATGAAACTTTCATCTGTCAAATAGATATACATGACGATTTACGATAAAGAGCCGTCGCTATAGGTATGTTAGATAAATCCCAAGACCGACGACAAAAATATTGTCAACTTCTAAAATGTCGGCGCTGTCAAAAATGTTAAAGAAATGAACAGAGAAATTAATAGAAAAAGCTTATTTCTGCTTATTGCAGTGTGATTTAGAGATTCTTACTGTTAATATTTAGTTTTAATTGTATTTATACTTTATGTTTTTGCAACGTTTTCTTGCAGATGAACGTTACAAATTTTGCACGAAATCTCTAAAGAAAAATTTTAAGAAAAAGAAGTAGAAGAAGAAAAAATAAACTTAAAAACCTAATAGAAAATGCATTTGCACAAGAAACCGTAAAAGGTACCTATGTGTTAACATTTCAATAAAATTAATATCTTTTAAGTATAACGTTCACTCTTTCGTCACTTTGACATTTATAAGTGTCAAAAAAGGCAGTAAGCATTTTAGCAACATCACCAGCTTATACTACGATAACTGCTGTTAATACATACCTACACTCTAACTAAGTTTAATAGGTATGTAGATACTGGAATAACTACTTTAATCACTGTTTGGTTTTAATCTTTAAACACCCATTTACATAAGTTCAACTTAATAACTTATGTTATAATAATTAGATACATAGGAAAAAGTAGGTAGAAACCGTTTAAGTAAAACAAACAGCAATCAGGTCTAAACCATTTAAATCAAAATCAACAAAATCAACAAAATCAAAAAATTGGAAAAACAAAATCAGGACTAGTTGGTTTAGGTACGTTAAGCCTAAATGAATCCGAACAACTTTATGTTAAATTTCGTTCATAAATTACCGATGTCAACAAATCCATCAATAAAAAGCATTGACATATAGATGAACACTGATAAAAAATCCTTTGTTTTCACTTTTCTATTGCTTATCATTATCAGATAAGTAGCAGCGTCGGGTTTTTTACCTAAGTACATATTTATTTTCGTCAAATCTATGAGATCTGGTTTTAGTTGATCTCGGAAAGTTTTACTTACCGAAAAAGTTAGAAAAGAACAGTTGAGCTTGCCTAAAAGCGCTTGTGCTTTATGGAAGACAAAAAGTTGACACAGGAATATTCCAAAAGTGTTGTTGTTCAAAAGCTAGAGCTAATGCGATAGTCCAAACTTCAGCTTAAACTTAAGTCCGTTTTGTTTATTCGTCTTACTTTCGAAATGTTTATTTATTTTAACTATCTTATCTGTATTTCAAACTACTGAATCTTTCGTTCAAAAACTGACATCGAGTGAACTTTTAATTTTATTTTAAGCAACACACAAAATATTTAAGATAAACTTTACGCGCACTTTACACCGTTGTATAACATCGATCTTCTTCTTTTTTTGTAGCTTGTTTAGGTTGGTATCCTTGTTTTGATAGGGGGTTTTAGCTTTAAAGATATTTTTGTTACACTTTAATCCAAATTTATGGGATCGCACAGGGTTGGCACACGCATTGAGAGGGAAATATTTTTTTCCGACAAAAATATTTAAATTAAAAACAGAACAAAATAAAAGCAAACAAACGAGCACCCGTCCGTCGGTAAAGGAAGTCTGTTATTATCTGAAAGTGGACTGTATGCTTACAGTTATATCCGTTTACTGTGATGATGATTGATAGTCTTTATGGATAAGTTCGTAGGTATATTTATCTATGCTAATCGCGGTTTAAAGATGCGATTTTGCCAAAATATAAAATTATAATTGTATCTACACACACGTATGACTGACTAATCCAGGTGCGCGACGCTTATTCACACCATGCAGCAGCAATAACAACAAAAATAAAAGAAGCAAGTGATTATAGGGTGACAACGGAGAAGCGAGTGAGTTTAAGGCAAATTGTATTGTACACAGACAAATTATAATCATATAGGTATGTAAGTAATAATAACAAACGTATTCCCTGATTCGAATGCGAATCGAGCAGATATTCGAACCGAACGAACGTCACTTTGTAACTGAGAGACTTAAAACTTGATTCGGCCACACACCTTCATCCGTTGTGTTTCAATGGCAAACCGGTTCTTGGGCTCTTGCATGACAGAGAACACACCCTGTTAATTGCGTTCGAGGGAGATGGATATAGCTTCATTCACCATTGCACCCACACTTGTTGCGAGGTCTCGTTCTCGCGCAAGGCATTCATATCCATCGGATTCGAGAATACCTGCGCAACAATGGTCGCTAGCTCCGCCTAGAATATCGACCCTCATTTTGCCATTCGATATGTGAGTGAAACAGCACTATGGTAGCTGGAACATTTGGCATTTGAAGAAGAAAGTGAGAAAGGCAGATTATTGCTGGCGTATCTTTCTATCTAGATATAAATTTATCGATGCCACAAATAAACACAGCGGGAGTTGACGTCGTCTTCTTCGTTGAGTAAAAATAATAGATACGGCGGATTCGGTGATGGGGGTTTTGGTTGAACTACTCCCTGCCCAGCCGCAGCCAGATGGGAGTGGGTTTGACTTTTGAAGAAATCACTTTTTTCTTGGTCGTGTATTTTTTTCTGGTTTGTTTTTGTTTTTGGCTTGTTTCTTAGCTTCTCTTTTTTTTTTGGGCTTCAGCTTCTGTGCCTCTGTCATCAATGTGCAGCATTTTTTTCGACGTCTTCTTGATTTAATTTTTTTTTTGTTTTTTTTTTTTTCAATGCGAAACATGGAAATGTTGAAAAATCAACCTTTATTTTTGAAGTATTTTAATTCAACAGCAGTAGAAGCAGCAAGGGCTGTTGGCTGGTTGTTCGGTTGGGTTATTTGTTGTTGTTTTTTGGTTGGTTGGCTGGTTGGTTCTACCATTTTTATTTTAATATCTTCTTGATGAGGCACTTTTCGTTTGTTCGCGCGTTCGTTTGACTTGTATTATAGGGCTCGTATAAGTTATGGGTGTAGGTAGAGAGAGCTCCATATAAATGTTGGCTGTGGAAATATCCCGATCCCGGTCTCTCGGTAGAGTCCCGTCATGTTTAAATTATTTGCATCTGAATCTGTTTTGTTCGCCATGTTTTTTTTTGTTCGTTGCTGATGGTTGTAAGTAGGAACGTCGTCGTATAGAGGAGATAGGGTATCCTTTATATTTTTTCTTTATTTCGATTAAAGAAAAAAATCGACTCTTGTTTGTCGCAATCTCTTTGTCATGGAGACGTCGTCGACAGATATACATATGTAGCTATATAAACATACAGTCAAACAATCGGAGGAGCAGCAAATAGCTTCATACACATATAGGTACATATATACAGAAGAGAAGAGGTAGCCACTTGTGCCAATAAATGGGGTTGCCTCCATTTGGGACAATAGAGGCTAAAACTAGAACCGTTCTGAAGGAGCGCACTTCAAAATGCTCCTTGTTAGATGCAGGGTTTTGGTATTCGTATTCGTAGCTCTGTACATCGTTAAGTAGGCACCTACCTACCTATCTACGGTATATAGATATTTATGACTATCTTGTAGGTTATATGTAGGTATATGCTTTTGTTTGTCACGTTGCTGCTGATGGTTGTGCTGGCTGGTTGTTGGAGGATGAATGTAAGTACTAATCTAAATAATAGGTGGGTGTGACTTGGGTTGGGCGCCATTTAACTATCTGGATGCATTCAAATTATACACACAAACAGAAGAGGACTCTTTTTTCATCACTTGATGCAAACTCATTGATGTTGCAAATGCAATCAAAGTGGCTATTGTTTCATTAAAGTACAAGATACCTATACTTACTCCTCTATATATAGGTACCTACGTACAATATCACTCTTTGTTGGTATATACGAAAGGAAATAGGTATAGGTACATACCTACCTACTTATGTATAGTATAAGAATGTATTTATTTATAGGTTTTGGGTGGTTGTACCTACTTACCACATCCAAAATGGGTGGTTGGTGCCGGTTATGGTGCTGTATTTGTGAGCTCATTTAATACTCAGATTAAACTTGACTATTAAATAAACATGTTTTGTATTTTTGTTGGTTACACAAGAGTTAAAAAAAAACCAAAAAATTCTTTAGTTAATGAGATGTTCTATCTGTTTTTCTCTCCATTTCTCTCTATCTTTTTTCTGATTTGTATCTAGGTATTGGATGGATACAAAGAAATGATTAAGATATAGAACTTTATATCATTAAATTCGAAATGTAGTTAGATACCCTTACAATTAGGTATTGCTTACTGCGTTATTACTAATTGTTTCTTTTTTTCTTTCTTTTCCTTCTGCTTCTTCTAATTCTTATTCTTCTTGTACTACTTCTTCTGCTTCCTTTATCTACTGCTACGTTTTCTTATTTGTGGAGAAAGATTATCGTATGAGGCACTCCAACTTATTAGCTTCACCTCAAGGCTTGTTCCATGTATGAACCCAACAAATGTCGTTGAATTGCTTTGTTTCAGGAGATTTTTTGTATGGTACCTATTCTTCCGTCGAATGCTGTTTTCTGTTCAACTAAAACGGTAACAATTTCCCTCCAGAACTTCTCCCCATACATCAAAGATTTCGCTGCAAGGATGTATATAGTGTCCTTACATACCTATGATGGTTCGAACGTCAACAGGAAAAAGCTGATTCAATCTCGGGAAGAACACCTTATTCTCAAGCCGAAAGTCAAATTGTAAAAATGAGCAAAGGGCTGAAGATACTACCCTGGTCTCTTTTGTGATTACGTATGTAGGCTTCCGGAACATCTCGTTATCCAAGAGCCAGCTAAAGTATCGAGAAAGACTTTTAAGTTCAAAGTTTTCGAGACCTTTCTTTAAAATTGTTGCCTCCAAAAACAAAGATGTCCTTGATATCACAGAATCGATTGATTTAAATTCTTCATTAGATACCTATACCTAATCATTACATTTTGATAACAAAATTATGTTCTACATCACAATCGAAGATGTCAAGTGCTGAGTTGAAAAACTCATTGTTCGGCTATCAACCACATATGCAATTCGAAATTGGAAAAATTTCAGTAGGCATTGTTAAAGAGATTCACGGTTTGTGTTGTCCAATTTTTAAGGAATCGATAGACAGTCATGATTTCTGGAAGTTTCCAGAGATTCATGGATTAATCTGATCATGGATGCATAGCACATGAGCAAGCCAAAATAAAAGAAAAGATTAATGGGAACTGGGAAGAGTCTTGAGCTTTTTTTGCTCTTTATTAAACAGAATTCTAACGGACCCGAAAATTAATCAATAATTCTTAGCTGACGATGGAGCAAATAATAATCTTCGTCAAAAAAAAAAAAAAAAACAATGAAAATGTTAATAAAAACTTGTAGGTACAATCGTGGTTCAGCCCTGGTTTAACGTTTTAATTCACTGATTTCGCTGGATTAGCTCTGGTTCAACGCAAGTCCAAGTATTGAATTGAAAAATCAGACATCTCAGAATAAAATTTCTTGTCAGGTTATAAAAAAGTTCGGGGGCTTGGACACAAAATCCCGAAAATCAAAATTCCTAATGAAAATCCAAAATCGAAATCCTGAACCCGTTAAAATGATTTGCTCATAATTTCGACATTTAATTAAAAAAATCTGGCCAGCTGCACCAAACGCTTTTAAAATTTTATCATCCCTTTAAGTCTTAAAAAAGACTTATTCCCTATACAAAATACCTACTTCATTTAAAGATTTGAAAGTCTGATAAATATTGGTGCAACACTGATCTAAATTTTGATTTTTGAAACCATATTATTTTTGAATTGAGTTTTGCTCGAATTTTTGAAGGAAGTATTTTAAAAACGTTGTTGGAAATTTTACACTTCAATGTAGCAATAATAAAATGTAATAGATGGATCATCTACAAAACAATGGCTACCCCTTGCTGAAAAACTAGTTGAAAATCAAATTGTTCTGGTTATACCTACCTACATCCCTCGCAAGCTTCGCTCCAATTTAACAAAAATCTAAATTAATAAGTGTATTATTTTATTTAAGCACATCAATTTCATGGCTACAAATTCTTAATTTTATAACCTATAAAACAATCACATAAACCTTAAAAGAAACGAACTTAGGTATACTTAAATAATATGCCCTTCCCTTTGACGTGCTTCTGCAAACAATATAATTATTTGTATCCCTTCAGTGTCCATAGTCCAAGGGACATTTCCTCATTATAGATGAGTCTTTATTGCTTTAATCCTCGCATATATGAATGATTAAGGTGACACCCTTATCCCAGTGTATGAAAAGTTATAAGCCTATGAATATCCTTACTCGAGTTTATGAATAAAATTTCTCGAAATGAGATAATGATTTGCAATAAACTGAGTCCTTTTCAAAAAACAAATAAAGAAAACAGGTAAAATTGACTTGTTTTGCTTGAAAACATTTTAAATCCAGTTGAATTTCAAAACTCTCTACTTCTAGGGAAGATTAAGAGCAACCTTCCATACTTTCCTCTCTCTCTCTTTCGCTCCTTCACAATATTGTATTCCTTAGTACCACCTACTCGCATCAGTCATAAACAGATAATCATGTCCTTTTGTTTCCTCTATGCGAAAAGCACTAAGCGCGGATGCCAAAATTAGGGTCAGTGATTTATGCCTTTATGCCTCCGAGGAAAGTCTTCAGTCGCTTAAGCTGCCACTACTACCACTTGGCTGAATATTATAAGATGAGGATTTTAAAGAAAAACAATGCGTTCCTAACCGCACAATGGCTGCGAATGCGGTTAATCCTTACCCTCCTCCTATTCTAACTTATTCGCGGTTGGCATTGTTTTATTTTACAAAAAGATAGGCACGAATTTGTTTTAGTTTTAGTTTTCGTTGCTGTTGTGGTAGATTGTTTTTACGAGCAATAGCAGACTATGTAGAAGTTGAGTCAAATATTATTCACCGAGTTATAGGGATTCAGGTAAAGTTGTTTGCACACGAAATACCAACAAAACAGGAACTCTTTCCTGTATAGCTACGTTGAAACAATAGATTTTATTTTATCCTGATGGACGGTCGTAAAACTATCATCATTACTTTTCTTGACTATTTGGCAAGCTCGAGAACAATATGCTTCAGGTAGCTAGCTATTTGTACTGGCATTCCTCGTGCTATATTATAAGTATTGTATAGGTGCAGGTCTTTTGTTATTGCGGTTTGCATTTTTGCAGAGAAAGACAAATGCATTAATCTAGTTTAAGAAATTGCAGATTCTACGTGTCCTTCCACTTGCTATTTCTAGATATATGTATCTTTAGAAGTTGAAATTTTCTAAGAAAAGATATTTACAACCTAGCCACGAAAATGCACGAAGAACAATTAAGCAATAAAATTAGAAAAAAAAGAACCGTCATTATTTCGCTCTATTGTCAGGCAAATATTGTTGAAGAAGAGATTTCAATAATTTGTGGCACACTTGGCTGAGAAAGGTTGAAATTAAACTTGCAAATAATCAAAATAATTCCGAAGTTTTAAAAGGCTTGTGTAAATAAAAGTAATTTGGAGTTTGTTTTCTTTTTTATTTTATTTCGGAAATATTTACATCCACAAACCCTGATTTTGATTGTTTTTTTTTCACTTGATTGTAGGTTCTTCAATTTTTCTAAGTTTTGTCAAGAAATTCGGCAAACTCATTTAAAGTTGAAAATATATAAACATATTTGGGCTTTAAAGTATTTTCAGTCTGTTAAGAGTAAAGCTGAATCATATTCAGCTTTATGTGACGCTGGCGCTGTTATGTGACGATAAAAAGACTGCCCAAAGTCCTTCTTGAAAGAATATGGTTCTAGCTTGCAAGAATATTTTACTCGCAAGCATTTTTTTTCGTTTCTATGAACCGACATCCGAATTTGGTTGAAAAGTACGATGCCATCTTGGATACTTTTAAGTTATTTTCGGTGAACCTAAATGAGATCTTGTCAAGTCAAGCTTGGCCTGTCCCGGCTATAAAATATTTTTTATTTTCTGCCGCTCTATGTTGTAGTGTTTGGAAATTGTTGTTATAATTATAAATTCATGAATTTAATAGTATTTGTCAAATTCGTAAATTCTATAAATAATAGCCAAAAGCCAAACAAAATCTATAAGAGATTATTGTCTAAGGTACTATAGGACATGTTTTGGAATCGTGAAGAAATTGAAACAGAGATTTTGATCAAACTTGATAATTGTTTGGCAATTCTTTCTGATGTTTATTGAGCTAACAGCCAAAACGGTGGGTGGAAACTTGGTGTTTAGTGTTTTTTGGGACGTATCTCCACAGGTTTCTTTGGTTCATTTTTTTATGTGGGCTTTACCTAGACAATATTTAAAAAAAATTATGCAGAACATCTTCTTAACTGATTTATTTCTAATTCACACAAAAGGATTGATGGTAGGTATTTTTATAAGGTTTGTTACAAACTAACATTAATTTTTGTACTAAAGTAGGTACCTACCTAGTTTTACGTAGCAGCAAGACATAGTGACAAAAATTAAGCTCGGTAGACTCCAGTGGGCAGGGCACCTCGCATAAGTGAAGAGTAACCGGCTCGGAAAATCCTTTGTGGTACATTCTATGGTAGACGGCAGCGTGGTAGACCGAAGCCTTGGGGTGCGTAACTGGATGGCGTCGGCTCAAGACCGGGATAGGTGGAGAGACTTGTTTAAGTAGGCCAGGACCGGACCCCGGTTGCCGAGCCGATGATGATGCGATGATGAAGTTCAAGTCGTCCATTTCATTTTTAATGTTAACAGTTAAATAAATACTTTTTCAATTTCTTCGCATAGGTACTCTTAAAGTTTGTTGGCCAAAATCTGGTACCTATTAGGGAATTTTTTTCTTTTTCATTGTACCTACTTTTCAAGGCGTATTCAACTTTTGTCACTTTTGGCCAAAGTATACACAAATCCAAAGGTACCATCTTGCGCAACTATCAAAATACAAAAATGACTGGCTCTGGTGATGTGTAAACAAAACATTAAATAAAATCAGAATTGCAAATAGGTTAACTATTACGGGGTCGGGCATTTACACCGCAGAACTGAACCAAATTGAAAACGCTAAATATATTATTTTTAATATTTGTACTGTACTTCTTGTCTAAAGCCTGAGTCATACTTCTGAATCATGTCGTATTCATATAAATTTTAGTTTTTTCACCCGCGAAAGTGCTTGGGGAGAGATTTCATTCAAAAGCAATCCCCGTACAAAATGTACAGAAAGTCAAAAATTAATACTCCTTGATAGAGATACAAACATCAGAATTTGAAAAAATACTTTTCAATTGTTGTTTCTTTGTAAAAATAATTTGGATCTATTTTTCTCCTGAAACTCTCATTTGGTTCTACCGAATTTGATTAAGACAATCGTGGTACCGTTTTGAAAAGGAAATAAAGCCCGTGTTTGGTTGGTGAGAAAAAAGGCACGTTGGGGTTAGTTTTGCGTGTGTGTTATTTTAATTTGAATTCAAGATCAGACTTCTAGTAAATACTCGAGTGGTAAAAAGTAAAATACATATCTCTTCTCGTAACCAGCCCTTTACCAAAGGGCGGAAAACCCGCTTCGGTCCAGTGATAGTTTAGACAAAAACGTACTTATGGGAGAGTTGATCAAATGAAGACGCACAGATCTTCATAAGTAATAATTATAATTTATTAACAGGTTATAAAGCGAAGAATTTAACATTTAAAAAAAATCATTACATATAATAGGCTTTCAATTACTTTTCATTGGGTGGTCTCATTACGTCACAGGCAATCAATTTATATGAACGTCAACATTAAGGTAAATTATAATTCATATATTTTTTGGTCTGCTCCTATCTTCATTTAAGCAACAATTAAAAGAAAAACCTACACAAATTTCAATTGTCTCAATATTCCTTACGAGTAGGTACTTGTGGATTTAATTAATCTTCACATAAGTCGACAGTTTCCAGAAGGATTTATTCCCATAAAGCCTATTAACAAGGTAATCAAAAGGAAACTACAATTGAATAGATTCTATTGAAAAATATCTTTTCTGATGGAATTTGTTAAATAAAACCGCAGATATTCGCACTGATATTTATATTTATATATATACCTTACCTACTCACTCAAGAGAGAGGCTAGACTTATTTTGAGGGATGAATGTTACAATAATCCTGAAGTAGATTACCATCATCCAGATACCTTTTTAATTCGCCTGTGTTGTCACTTTCTTTACGAGAATTTTTTAGAATTAAAATCTAAACAAAAGCATTAACGTGTTGAATTTTTTATTAATAGATTTTATATGGATTTTTTTTTTTTACCAACATAATATTAAATGTAACAAAAAAATGTCGAAATTTTTATTTTATTCCACCGTCCTAATGCATGAATGTAATTGACAGCTAAGCTAGTAGCTTAGATTTATTGATCGTTAGTATTTCCAGGAATAAATCGGCCCTATAGAATATTTCGCTTAATTAGGACCCTTTTCCCTGCTTTGGTTTTTTTGTTGTTATTCAGAAAACTCAAACAATAAAAACCAATGGAAAATTAACAAAAAGCAAACAAGATGGTCTATAAAAAAGAAAAAGTGATTGCACCATAAACGGATTAACCACCGCAGAGTTCAGGAATGAATTTTACGACCGCGGTTCGTAACTGCATCATAAAATCGACTGAATACAATTTAACGTGCTGTTTTTTTTTGTTTTTTTTTTTACCTTAAACCTTAAAGGAATTCTTATTATGAGTTTGCACTTTGAATTTGAATAACCTACAACTTTTCGATATATTATTTTTAAATTGAGCTGATGTTAATTTTGCCAAATTTGATTTTATGGATTGTACCTATAGTGTAAGTTAATGCCATCATACTCTGGCCAATCGGTAGCCAATTCATTGTGTTTTAAGTAAGCACAAAAGAACTTTTGTTTTATTACCTCAAAGCTCATAAAAAAAGATTGGCAAATAATTACTTTCTTGAGTTTAATTGCATTTGAGTTGTATAGAGAGCTGTACGTGATATAAGTCAGTTTTGGTTGAAAGGAGCAAACATGTAAAGGGATCGTTAAATTAACGCCATTTATTTGTTCATTCATAAACAAATTTATTGCTGATGATTTACATATTGCAGTTTGGCTTGAAAAAAATGTATGTACTTGAATATTTTAATATTTATCTGAAAAACAAAATCGTGAAATATCCTTGCTACTGCCACGTCCTAGGTGCCAGGTATAGCTTTCACAAAAATCATCATTGCCTTTTTCAGTGGCTTCAAAGTAAACCCGTTGTGTTTTAAACTTTTTCAAATTGATATTTTATTCGGACCCACCAAAGCCTAGTTTTTTTTTTTTAACGCGAGCTAATGAGTTAAACCCAAATTAAATCATAAAACCAATTTAAATCCAGAGTCAACTCACAAAATTTTGCCGAAATTACTATAATCTAACAGATTTATATGAAAAATCGATTGCGAAACATCTGAATATGATGCAAAATCGTGATTTTAATTAAACATTTGACCTTTTGTACAGTTAGAAAGAGTGCTTTTGTCTTTTTGTCACTTTTGTCCAGGCAAAAACAAGAGACATCATGAAAAACAAATATTGATAAAATGCGAATACTGGTGGCAGAAATAAGAAATGAGTGAGCCGCATGTATAAAAAGATTAGGCCTGGCAGCGCGATACCTGGTGCAGAAATAAGAACTGAAGAAAAAAGTACGCCTCCAGTCGTCAATAGAAGAAATATAAAGATCGATATAACTTTGTATTGGACGATGTTGGGCAAGTACCTTGTACTTTGAGTATATTATCTTCCTTAAGATTTTTTTGCCTTTAACCTGAACCCGAACTCCAAATTGCTGAGTTTTGTCTGGTTTTTAAAGCACTATGTTTAAAATTTTGAACGCATAACAAAGTTGTTCAGTTCTTCCCCTCCATTTAGTATTTGATCTCTCCAAATAGTGCCTTCACGTTCGAAATATAAAAGTTTATTTGTCTTAATCTCACGCAGCGTAGTCCCGGAAAGCGTTTGTGTTATGAAAAAGTTATAATATTTTAAACGTCTTATTTTTTAAGAGTGAATTCAATTCCGTAATGTTTAATACGCAAGAAAGTATCTGGCAAAATTGTTTATTGAAATTTTAGACAAGGACAAAACTCGAGTCGATTAAACAATTCCTTGTTCGATTTCCATGTGGGGGCATAAAACCTCTATTAGTTTTCTCTTAATAAATTCTATACTAAATTTTAAGTAACGAATACTGTTTTAGATATTGTGTGCCTAAATTTTGCAAATTTATTTATATAAATTCAACCAACAATTCTGAAAATTTCTAAGACTAGTATTCACCGGGAGCTCATAAGCTTAAGATACCCATAACTCAACCAATTGTCTGCCATTAGCTCACGGAAAGGAAATATTTATGACCTAAGTACGATGAGCTAAACTAAATGTGATTTACGTACCTATACTACTTATATTTAATTGATGAATACGCTTCACAAATTTGAACATAATATTTACAACGCTTCTAATTTTTATTCAAAAATATCAACTATATATGAATATTTGTATTTCCTTAATAAAACTGTTATACTTATCTACATACATTACTAAAGTTGTAGAAAAATCGAAATGTATCAAATATCTCCCAAAGCCAATATTGCATTGGAATTTGCTTTTCTATCACCTCTGAGCTTTCAATTCGATAAATCATTAAATTGGCACCCTACCGGTTGCTGGCGGTCTAATCCCAAAACAAATTGGTTCAATAATTTATACCTAGAAATTCCATGGGTCCTTCATATATCACACAACATTCTTTCCTCCAGAAATTATTTCGACCAATCGATTGCTGTATACCTAACCTATTAAAACAAAGATGAATGAACTTTGCAAAAACTTGAAATCAACGAAAATAAAAAAAAGGTTTCAATCTGTCTTTTCTTAGAATTATCACTCCTGTTTCAGGTACCAACAAAACTATATCGGAATATTAAAGATACAAAATTAAAAATTCTTCCAGTTGCCTACCAAATGGGATAGATCTACTGGAAGAATATGATTTCCCCCGGTCTTATTTTTATAAGCAATCAAAACGCATAATAATAATAACAATATTTTTTTTTGGTTCGAAAAAAAAACGGCCTGTTAAAATATTCTATTGATACAATTCAATGAAACACCCAATGTTACGCACATCAACCTTCCTGTTTAACCCCGAATGCCCGAATTCAGACAACAATATATCGCCGAGTAGTAAAAATTATTAGACTTTTAACCACACCGACTGAACCAACTAAAGACGAACGACCGACCGAACGACCGGGTTGGTATGGTACGGCTCGGCCTGACAACGAAACGACATCGGAATGCGAGAGAGTCGAATCTAAACAAATTTCCGTTAATAATATGATATCGTTAGTTATGATAATTAAGGTGCATAATCATGATAGGAACACTGTCAGTGCTGCTGACCAGGTGGATAGATTTAATCAGGGATGTATTTGTGACATTTGAGGCCTTGGTTTTGTAAATTCTTATTTTAAATTTGTTAACCAATTTCATAATGGGACAGGAAGCACTAGCAAGCAGAGCATGATCTCTGATTTTTGAAAAAAAAAACGTACAGGGGTATGAGATAATTCACATTTGATTTGCGTTTATTAATATGGATACAAATATATTACCCACCAAGTCATTCAGTTTTGATTTGGATTCTAGAATCATCTTTGTCCAGAGTCAGTGTTAGCAGATTTCTGTATAAAATGTCAATTGTATAAGACGCCTTTCTTGGTATACGCCATATAATCCATCCCTGACTCCAAAAATAGAGAATCTCTATTACATGCTTGAATAGCAAAAGATGAATTTATAATTTCGTTGGGCGCGCATAAAATCATCATATATCTCGGGATGTGTCGGACTGAATTTTCCCATTCATATCCGAAAGGTAGGGAGAAGGAACATTAAATCGTAACAATGTTATTAGCCACTATGGGATTAGGCTACCGGTCATACCAACAAAGCATCACCACCGAACCAACACATCTCCTCCTCCGCTCATCCTCATTTTCATCCACACAACACTGCATCATCCTCATCAACTTGTTTTTGTTTTGTTCGAAAAAAAAAAAAAAAAAAAATAGATGCTGTTTGTATATTTCCCTTTTTAATGCATCAGCCATCATCTTTAAGCCTAGTAAAACACTATATGGCTTGTATAGTATATTCCTGGGTATAGGGTATGTATTATGTTCTTTTTAGTACGGAAGTTGACCCAGCGGGACTATTCACTTATAGCCATTAACCACTGAGTAGGAGGATGTTCGAACTCATTCTTCTTTCGGAAAGTGATGATGCTGTGATGGGCTTCTGCATTGGATTTAACTTCTTTTTTCTTTTTGGGCGGGTCAAGCCTAATTGCCAATGTGCTGTGATATGCAGGCCTCGTTTGATTACAAATTAATGGTTTGGTAAAAATGTTACAAACTTTTATATGATTGAAATGATAAATTGTTTTAGCGGAATTATTTAATAATAGGCTAGTTAGCTTTTTGTTTTTTTTTTTGGTTTTTATTTTATGGGAACTTTAATTTGTAAGTTCCATAGGTATGCATATGTAAAATGTGTATATAGCTGTGAAAGTTTTAAATTGGATGGACTTTTGCTACCTTCAAATTATTGTTAAGGAAATTGACATATTGAATTTTGTTGCTCTTGAATGAATTAAAGAAACGCCTTTGACAGTAACTCCAAATTTGACATTTAGAGATAAATGCGATCAAAGATTTCGTTTGACGAAAAGTAAGTGGATAAATAAACATGCAACATATGAACCGCTCGCTAAGCCAGTACTTTGAAAAGTATAATTAAAGTGTCAATACAAAATTTCAGACAATTTTTCTTCAAACTTTCGACTTAAAGAATCTCATTTAAGACTTGCATTCCTTTGTTTTTTTTTTTTTTGAAATACCTACCTAAAGAATTTTTTATAAGAAAAATGTGCTTTTTAAAATTTCAATAAAAAAAAATGTTTAAATATGTATCTTAAACATATATATATTTTTAAAACTTGATCACCCATATACATATTTAAAAATTTTCTTATCCCGATTTCTACGCATTTCGCATTTAAAAATTAGATTAATAATGTTTTTCTTACAAAACTCTAAGGGCTAGTTGCAAAAAATGCAATTCATTCACTTGTATAGTTGTGGTACTTGAAAGCATAAATTAAGGCAAATAAAAATATGTTAAACAAAAAAAGGAACTGATCTTTTTATATTTTTTTATATTTTTATTTAGCACATAATATATCGTCAAATCGGAGCAGTTCTGTAGAAGTTTTTATCAAAAACCACTGTTTAATGAACTCTATCAACATTCTATGTTTTCAAACGAAAAATGAAAACATCAACTATTGGAGTTGGTATCCGGCCAACCATTTTGCCTATACCTAATTTTGAATATATCATTTTTAATTATAATTCTCAATATTTAAAATAAATATTAATAAAAAATGTTATGGAAGGGAAAAGAACCATAAAAATTCAAACTTCAACTCTCAATGGTAAAAAAAAAAAATTCAATTCAACTGAAAGTTTATTGCCACATTTGACATAAGTTTAATCAAAAAATTCATGATTTCACATTCATATAATCAGTCAAATATCAAAAACACAAAAAAATGTTTGATGTTTTTTTTTATATTTCTTGATTGAATAATTAAAGTAATTGTGAGAACCAGTTGATTTGAATATAATCAGCATTTTACGACTCATATTCGTTTATTACCTGCGAAAGCCTTGAGCATATTGAAGATACGAAGATACATATATATCTTCATCGTGTCGCATATCAAGTTGTCATAAAAAACACTAAAACAAAAATTATACATTTTATTAATTTTTATTAAAATTGAAATTATACTGACACATCCGGCCGGGAGACGACATTCAAATATTGTTAATCACTTTTCCCAAATTTGTGTTGTGTTCGGACATCGGAATTCATTCAAAATTTAGTCGTCATTCAAGAATAGAGAGTGAATGTGAAATGAATATGACAAGATTGGCACTACCTTCGTTCGTTTTTCGGACTTGGATAAGATCTCTCCTCGTCAGCCAGCAGCTTCATGAAGGCGCATATGCAGCAGCCAAAGACTGCTACCCCAGGAGGGCTACGCTGACTGCTCTACTCGTACTTCCACCATCTTCAACTGCGAGACGACAATCAATGTCTCACCGGACAACAACAAAGTTTTTTTTTTTTTAAATTACTCAAGATGACCAAATGTCCGAATGAAACTTCAGACCAACTGACAAGTAGGAAATCAACCATGACGCTGCATCGTCGGTCGTAACGCCTGATTGACACGCAGAATCCCAAAGAGAGGAATGGGAATGGAATACCAAACCGAAACCAAGAGCTCTAGTCGAAACAACCAACCAGTCAGTCAGCCAGAACCCAGAGAGCCATAGTCAGATCCAAATCCAAGCAAAAAGCCAGTCACTGATGTTTGTGGGCATAAAAAATTAGTTTCATCAAGCCAGGATTAGTGTCAGAGAAGTGTTAAATGGACTGGAGGTAGTTTGATGTGCGACAGCTACGCTCGTATTTCTATATTACCACAACACGTCCCGTCTGCGCAAGGTATCTGGGGTTCGGGCGCGGACGCGAACGCAAACGCAAACGCGAACGGCTAGAGAGGAGTTTATAAATGTGGCTGAGCATTTGAATCGACTTGGCTTTTGGCTTTGATGGAAGGTCAACACAATGGGTTGAGTGCCAGGCTGATTGATATTTTTGTTCGTTAGGTGTATACGCTGCTGCTGTGGCTATGTGGCTGTCAAACAGTAGGCGTGTAGGCGTTGCCCCATACGAATGTTTGTTTAATTAGCAATTTTACGGAATTATACGTCACAATTATTGAGATATGAGAGATAAGATATGCGCCAAGATGTGGGAGTTTTATTCAAAATTAAAATTCTTTTTTGCGCCATATCGCAACACCATCGTGATGTGACAAGATCGACATATTTGGGTGAACCCCGAAGCATTATATGAAAAGCTGTGAGGGGAAGAAGTAACCCGATTGAGACGAAATTAATGCATGTTTATGTATACAGGCGAGTTTTATCTATGTTAAACTAAAATATTTAATATTTTGTTTTTTATTTAAATATTTTTTTAGTAGTTTTGTTGAGAAAAAATTAATATTTGACCTTGGTATTGTGGAATTCACGATCACCATAATAAATAGACACAGGGTTGCCACGGGATAGATCCTTGAAATTGACGTTCGTACTCAAAACAAAAAGCTTGTTATAAAAAAGTGAGCTGATGTCTAACGCAAAATCTATTTTAATTGTGTGATTATGCTCTGGAAAACATTTCGAATTTTCATCAGGAAAACAGAAATCAACGATTCATCTCCGGACCAAATGACACACTCATGAACTGTCAGTTTAAATTTGTTTGAAAGAAAGTGCATATGATTGTTACACTGTACCTACTTATATACCTATTTCAATGTCTAATATGATTTTGTTAAAAATTTGCAAGGTGTTAGATTGCAAAATAATAATAATTTTGTAATTCATAAGATTCTGTTTTCCGAAATTCTGTATTTTAAAAATCTTTGAACAAATATTTCTGTAAGTAACAAAATTCGTTCTTCAAATTTCTGTAAGTAGTCAAAAATCCTAAAAATTCAAAATTCTGTGCTTTAAAATTCTGCAAATACCTACACGTCTTGTAATTTTTTTTAAATAATACGTATAATAATATACATATATAATAACCAGAATTCCAAACTGCTCCTATTTCAAATTTGAGGCCAAATTATCAATTTAAAAGTTTGTGTTTTGCTGCCTATTGTTTGTAGATTATTATACATTAACGTTTTCTCCCCTTTGTGAGTCAATAATCTATTTAAACTTTCTTCGTAGATAAGTTCATATGAAAAGAATTAATCGTAGCTAGAATTTTTTTGATGTTTTGAACAGTAAGGGTAATTATTATTTGACTTTTGTACTTTATTTCATGATGTATATGCAGTATGCTATCAGATTTAAATCACTTTTAATGGTTTCAGTTTTAATCAACGTGCCCTCGAAATGCTCTCATCCATGTTTAATGTTTACTGTTCACAATTTTCTTGTTTTATGTAAAATTTAAAAACAAAACTTGGTAACCCTATGTGAAATTTAACCAAACACAGCAACCATGTAAATCATAATTTTATAGCTTTTCGAGCAGGCAATTTTGGAATTTCCGATTTATATTCAGCTGTATCCTAATTGGATTTCAGTCGTTTTTTTAAACTATTTAGTTTTTAGTCCATAAAAAAGTAAGAAACTTGTTGAGATGAAGAAGCCCGAAATTTGATTTTTATTAGGTTGCACCTACCTGAATTGTTGCTTTTCGCTGCTGCTGTTGCTGCTGATGCTGCTTCTGCTTTTGTTATTGTGATTATAATTTTTATGTGAATTTTGGTAGTATGATTGCGAAAATAATCGAACACATTGATTTAAGTCTCGTGAAAAGAGTTTTTTTTTTATATACTTTATGTATTACTTTGGTTTAAATCAGAAGAAAAAAATTTATATGAACTTCACTTTAACGATGATTGTGATATAAGAACTAAAAATAATCTTTAAAACAAGTTTATCAATGGAATTGAATGAACATAGTAAAATATTAAGCTTTATCATAACAACTACTGACCGGCCTTATCAACTGTCATAAAATTTACAGTTGACGTTATCACAACTATAATATTACACCTTGGCTGGGTTTCAGTTTTCAGACGAAGTGAATTGCAACTGTTTTTGTTGTTGAATTACAAAAAAAAAAAAAACAAATAAAATTTCACCAACGCCAAACAGATCTGTTTAGTTTTATTTTCAGCTATAACTAAATTTAATTTTTAAGGAACTGAAAATAAGAAATTTTGAAGTTTAAAAAAATATATAAATTTTTTTTTAGAAAATTGTTGAAATGAAAAAAAATACATCATAAAAATAAAATACATGATCGGATCAAGTAAGTACTTGCTTTTGTTTTACGGTTCAAGTTTTTTTAGATTTAGGTATAAAAATATAAATTATTTGATTGTTTTTTGTTTCCTTTATAATATTGTAGGTTTAATATTTATACAAATAAAAGAAAAACTTACTTTCAGCCAAAGCTTCAAATTTGTGCTTCTTTTTTTGTTTTAGTTTTGAGCGCGTTGAAAGTGTGCCCCATGGACTTGATCACAGAGCAAAACGATAGAGCAGGCGATGATGCAAATAGAAATTCAATTCTTAAACTTAGAACTCGTATGTAATATTTCTACATTATTTTTCTTCAGTTAAATTTTGATAGCATAGTGCACAGCTCGAGAAAAAGTGAATATTTCCAGAAATTTTCTCTTTGTACGCAGTTCACTCGCAAAAATCGAAACCTTTGTTTCGAACTGGCAGAACTCTCCACTTAATTTTCCCAAGACAAAAAATATTGGAAGCATTGTTTTTATATCCACCTATTTACTTGGTAGGCAACCAAAATAAATGTATTCAAAAATTCTTACTTTGTTCAGTATTAATAATATTCTTTGTTGCTCCAAAGACAGAGATGTAACACAAAATATCGCAAGTAAGAAACACAACAATGAGTAGGTGCCCAATCTCCGCGGTATTCATCATCATATTGAAAACAAACAAAACAAAAAAAAAAGATTTCCAACACTCCTTTTATCCCGACACAAAGCATTTGAATTCTGTTTTTTTTTTTGTTTTTTGTCCATCACATTCACACACACCCAAATGATTTTTGGACATTGATTGAAAAGGGTTTTTCCTTTTTTTAAGCAACAAAAAAAAGAGATGATGGTTGATTAAGTTAAATTAAAAGAAACGATTCCCTGTCCCATCACATCAAGCTGGGCTTAAAAGAGTTCGATGTCAAAGTAGGTGAATCAAATTTTTAATTTTTTTTTCTCATTCAAATTCAAGTAGCCAAACCATTTTGTCAACAAAAAACAAAAAGGTTGATCCGCCAAAGATAACGTCTAACTTAAGATTTTGATGCAATTCTTTGAGAGATAATCAGAAGAGCGGTCAAATTTCGTTTTGTCTTCACAACTAATGGAGGCAAATCCATCAATATTTCCACAAATGAAAACAAAAAAAAAAGTTAAACAAAACATTCAAAAGATATTGTTACGGATCTGAACATTTGTGATTTACATCAATTAATATGATGCTTCTGCCAAGACAAGAGTAGTGACCAGCATCATTCAATTCGGGCCATCACAAACCAAACAGGCCAAGAAGAAAAAACAAACAACCACAACAAAACCACCTGCCGAGCTTACTTGGACGATAGTTCATATTTATTGTGGATGGTATATCATGGCAGAACCTCTCTCCGTTGTCATAAATCTCATTGAAAGTTCCATTAGTAATTTTTCCATAAAGTGGCAGCCCGTCCCTGCTACTTAAACACGTTTATACCAACAGCAATTCATTTCATTATAAATTAGTATAATCAATTAATGCCGCAAATAATTAGCTCCACTTGGCTTCCGCACGCATGGTGTATACCAAAAAAATGGTAGGTATGTGGGAAGGAGCGGCCGGCGGCGCGGCGGCAGCGGCAGACTGGGACAGTGCTGTCGTCTTAAATATGAGTAATTGTTAAAAGTTAAATGGAAGCAATCGTTATACATCAGCATAGATTTTCAAAGATATAAGATTATTAAATTGGTTGTCAAGGTTTAAGCAAATAAAATAAAATAAAATAAAATAAAATAAAATAAAATAAAATAAAATAAAATAAAATAAAATAAAATAAAATAAAATAAAATAAAATAAAATAAAATAAAATAAAATAAAATAAAATAAAATAAAATAAAATAAAATAAAATAAAATAAAATAAAATAAAATAAAATAAAATAAAATAAAATAAAATAAAATAAAATAAAATAAAATAAAATAAAATAAAATAAAATAAAATAAAATAAAATAAAATAAAATAAAATAAAATAAAATAAAATAAAACAAAATAAAATAAAATAAAACAAAATAAATTAAAATAAAATAAAATAAAATAAAATAAAATAAAATAAAATAAAATAAAATAAAATAAAATAAAATAAAATAAAATAAAATAAAATAATAAAAAGGAAAAGGAAAATTAATAAATAAATGCAAGCTTTACAATTTAGATCACAATTAAGATTTTAAGGCATGCAAAATAATTAAACCAAAGTTGGAATCATAAAAATCCGAAGTTGCTTAAGAAATTTGCAGAAGATCAAAATTTTGTGGTTCGATTTGACCGAATCTGATAGAATCTGATAGTCTGCTAAGAATGGAGTAATTTTTACTATAGAAAAAAAAAACAATGAGAGATTAAAATAAAAGATGAGTGTATATGTACTTACGTACATACTTACACTGGATGGCGGCTTAATGATTTCCCACCAACAATGAGACACATAAACTTGAATACTTCCCTAAGACTGGTGTAAATTTTACTAAAGCACCAACAAAAGAAACAATTACAGTAAATTTTTTAGACAAATATGTAAAAAAAAAACAAATGTGCTCTTATATGTTGGGTTGGTGTTGTTGTTTCTCTAAATATACATATGTATAGTATTTTTAATCATGGTACAAAAACAACAATGGGAGTTGAAAGTTAAAGTCAATATAATAATATAAAAATTGTAGCTACACACATTTGTACGTGCAGCTGTAAAAGCGATTTTCCATTAGATACGATAATCCACTAAATAAAGCGCAGTTTTTATCGCTCTTTAACTTCCATTGTCTTTATTTTTGTCATTGTAAAAGTTACTTCATTTCAGGGGACTATCCAATTGCATAGGTATTTATTTATTTTTTTATTCTTTCTTATAACTATAACATAAATATTTACATATCTAGAGTCAGAAAAAGTTAAAAGCTATTTTGCGTCAATAATTGGACCAGTTCTATCAAATAGTGTTAAGTTTTATACATGGCTGATTTATTTCAGTACTATATAGAAACATATTCATTTGAAATTAATTAAACGTTCACGGGACCATAATTGTATACGTTTGTTTCACTTGATTATAATTGTATTGTGCAAATCAAGTTTTTCATTCTATGGTATTATTAAATTACCTATGATCTACTACCATAAAGTAGTAAACTACTACAACCTTACTACAGACAGCACTGGTTTTAGACACCGAAAGTAGAATAATAATTCTTCGTTCCTAACGACTATGACAACCATCAGCCATGTTTTCATGTTCATGACTTAGTTATGAGTTTACTTGGTGGCATTCTAATTTTTTATTACATTGCTGATCATCATTATCATCGTCGTTCGTTGGTCGCAGTCGTCATCATCGTCATCACGTTCCAAATGATTCAAATCATAAATAAATGGCCACTGGTTGTATAATGCGTATCCGTTTATATAGTTTATATAGTTTATATGGCCAGCTCAGCCATTAACTTGCACTGGGGCGGCAATAAAATTTTTATTAACTTCGCATATTTACGAAACAAACCAACAAAAAAAATGGCACCCAGCGCACATAACATGAGTATATTATTCGCAGGATGTCCCCAACTCCCGTCCCTGTAATTTGCATATCGGTTATTAACATTTAAATGCAAAATTAGTCCCACGCCAACACTCCGCACTGAGGCGGCCTTCGGCGGCAGTGGAGAATACCAGGAGCGGATCCTAGAGGGGGACATCCAGACAACAGGCTGCAACAACAATAAACGACATTATTGACATGAGAGAAAGGGGATTGTGAGGGGGGCAGTTGGAAATACATAATAAACAAAAGATCACAAGCGAGAAGCCGAAAAACTTATGAGGTAGCACCACCAGCACCGTCAGCAGAAGCACAAGAGTCGAAGATCATCGTCGCGTTCAGTGCAAAGGTAATAACAGAAGAATGTCCATAAATTTGCATCTTCAAAGTTTTTTAATCGAAAAGCCCGAATATGACAAAATAAGATACACCATCATCTGAGAGATACAGATACCCAGTCGCAGATACAGTCAAACACATCAACGCGTTCGTGGCCGCAGTCCCGTAAAATTATGAAAAAGGACTTCTGCTCGCTTCCCTATGCCCAAAGTTGTAGGTATACAAACCTCTCCAGTCTCCAACTCCAGCAACTGCCAAACGACGACACATCGCATCGTCCCAATAAAACGAAAATAACAAAATTAAATTGTGAACATAAAATATGGCCATTGTGGACATAAAAAATAAAAATGCGCTAGAGCGAGATAGGTGCGGCTTGTTCTGGTGCTCGAATTGATCACACTTTGATCGGCGCAGTCTCTGTGGCGACTTGCGGGTATTTTTGGAACGATGATGATGATACTCAAAGCTCGAATGCATCCAGTCTTGGAAGCAGTTTTAATAATAAGCAAATAAGTCACAAAAGATCACAGGAGCATGGTAAGCCCGGTGGAAGGGCTTGGGGGTATATACGAGGCTGGCAGAGCCATAAATTATCAGGGCCGGAATGTGTCTCGAATGCGCTTCTGTGCACCGCTTTGTCGACGTCGCTGTTGTAGGTATATTCGTTCCGTATGGCAGTTTATACCACAAAGACGACCCCAAATCCCAGCTTCGGCATTTCATCGTTCCGTAATCATGACAGAGTTCCAGGTGTTTTAGTCACGGATATAACTTTTACACATATACTTACCTGATGTATGGCTGCATCATCAGGAGGAGGGATCCTCATCGACTTTGGCTACCATTCAAAAACCTAAAACAACAACAAAATCATAATAATCAAAAAGGGAGAGCGAGCAAGCTAGCCAACAGAAGTAGAATTAAGGAAAGTGAGATCGTGATGAGGAGAGGGATCTCCCCGCGCTTGCGCTCAAGAACACCAGAGAGCAGAGACATCGATATTATTAGCGTAATAAAGCGGCGTGTGGTTTCTTCAAATTTGTTGTCCTCCCAGCGGGTGTCCACCCTACCGAATATTACTCATCGCGCGGTCATCATCATCATCAGACGTGAGCGGTCTCGGTGGTGCGGTGTGGCAGTTTTAAAAAAAAATGATATCAAATTTATTAACTGTCGTCTTGTTTGGGATATGTTGTTTTGCTGGTTCTACTATTAGGGCGAGTTGTAATTTTGCATTCGAAGAAGTACACAAATCGTATTAGGACTCATACTGATGGAGTCTTTAATCAATCTTGTGACGTTGTTGTGATGTAGTTTAATAAGTTAGGAAATTTTTTCGACCAACTGCTTTCAACCATTCAGCCATTTTGATTCATTGGATATATTGAATATTTACCAAAATTGAAATTGAAGTAATTTTACCAACATGGCTGATATACAATAAATTCCAACTGTCTAAATGTTATGTAGAACAGAAGTATGGGGCATCATAAATTAGCACACTTGTGGTTGGCCTAAAAAGAAAAGATGATTTGATTGCAACGAAACTTGCTGCTAGTTTCAAGCTTCCAAAAAATAATATGAATCTGCCTGTTCGATTAATAAAAGCCAAAGTCTTTAAAAATCTCGAAATGCATAAATCCACTGGTGCTAATCCATAGTTCTGGACTGGTGTTCTTCAATGCTTACGAGTTCTCTTCGTAAGCTTTTCCGTGTTTCCTATTCTATTGTGTTCTTTTCGATTGGATGGAAAGCAGCACTTATACCCAGCCCGTCACTTAAAAAGGCAATTTTTTATTGTTCAATTGCTATTACGACTTTCTTTCCAAGATCATGGAAGCTCTGCTGATTAATCATATCTCAGAGAACGAAAGCTTCGTAATAATTTACTTCACGGTATTTGTAGCAATATTTCCTCTTGTGATCTGATGATAAATTTCTAATTTCGCATCACACCCAGACCTTGACAAGACACATCACAAAAATTGTAGGCTACAGCCATAACACGTCTTCAACTCTCTGCTTCACTTTCACTTACAGTTGTTGTTTAGAAATGTACCAATTAAAAATACAAATCTATTTTATCAGGTGATTTTAATTCGCCGTACCTGCTGATAATTGGAACGCTGAACGATATGGTTTAAACATTTGTCCAACATTTTTATTTATTTTCAAACAATTGGGTTCAATCAATAGAAACATTCCTACATTATAATTACTTTAAGGGTACCCCTGGTACTCTGGTAACATCTTTTAAATTAAATATGTATTTTGCAAACATATACCAATACCTACATTCGACAATAAAAATAAAAATAGCACCTACAGCAATATCAACCTAAGGGGGTGATCAAGTGGAGTAAATAATGTGACGTCGTGGGAGAAAATTGAAAATTCATATAGATGTGACCTTCCGGGAAAAATATTGCCTCAAACTATGTACATACGTCTTCATATGAGTCTGTGTCTATACTGGTGGGAATAACTTGTATTGACACATCTTCTTCTGGTGCCCTTTCATTGCATCGCATTCATCCGAGATTATTGGCCTAATCCATCCTTTCATAAGCTGTCGACCAAGTTGTCGGTGTGCGGCATATCCAAAATCTCCACAGATCCAGCAGACATCACTCAGACAATAGAGCTGCGCCGAATGAATTCCTTTCCTTTCGATTTCGTTCCTTTCACTCTGTGAGCTTAGCAAAACGATGAAAAACTCCAGACGTATAGACACAAAGAGACCAATATAAATATGAACATTTAATTTCGACATTCGCAATTGGCAAAACAAAGTTACATACATTTTTAAAAAAAAAACTTCCTCTCAGGTGCATCAAGGCAATCAATGTAAAAAAAAAGGTCCTAATTCCCTCTTCGACCTATTAATATTATAGCAGAGGAATAATTTCTATAATTATTATTATGTTTTCATCTTTTGCAAAAAGGAATGATATGGTTCACATCGTATCTAGGTGGGATCATTAGAAAGGCATCTGCCTGGAGGGCAATCATTTTGTGGCGGCAAAAAGGGAACAATCTCAGTACCAGGTAAATAAATATTTATCGATCCTTTTGGTGATTGATTGGAAATGCAATATGGATATGTGTGTATGTAGATACCTATGCCTTCTGTGACCTACTTAATTCTTAACCCACTACCCTTAACTTTTCACTTGAGTGCAAGTACACTTGGTTGGGTTTGAATAGTATTTTCTTTTTCTTCGTTTATACCAAGAAGCACAGTGTTATTTTTTGTTCTTTAACGCACAATTGAGCTCCATATATGGCTTCGCAATGCTTTGGTAATGAAGACTCTGGTTAAAGGTTTATAACTAAAAGGGAAATAGTTAAGTAGAAAATATTTGCCACGGGCTTATTACACTTAAAGTAAGGAACAGAATTGAAAGATACCATTATAAATATTGAGAAATGTATACCAACAACTAGCTAATATTGAAATGGTTAAACCTAAAACTTAATGTTTTTGTATATCTACATATATCAGTTTTGTGCAGAGCAACTTTTTTGAATTTATGTATTATTCTTAACCCATTTCCGGTTTCAAAAACTCGTTGCATAGAGCGATACGAATTATCAGATTTTTAAAAATTTTCAAAAACCAATATTGTCTAATCTTAGTGCTAGTCACGAGGCGAGACCGAGACAAGACTTGTAAAGTCTCGTCTAGGTCTCAACAAAATTTAAAAATTTCAGTCTCGGTGTCGTACTGGCACCAACTCAAAATTTCTTCGATTAAGCCGTTTTTTTAATTAGAAAAAGACGAGACCGACCAAAATGTTTCTAATATTGACATTTACAATATGATGGGTTTTTATAAATAGTCACAATTTTGAAACTTTTCAAAATCCATAATGCGAAAATTCGGCTCATTTAAAAAAAATTTCTAAAGAAGCTTAATACTAAAAACTGAAGCAAAAATAAATTATTTAGTTCTAAAACTATTTTTTAAATTGTTTCCTTGTTTTGGACAATAATTCCAATTTTAGGCGTTCTTATTTTATTTTCGAGTTTTTAATTTCGGCGTTCCTTCCTTTATTTTTTTTTTTTATAAATGGAAAGGGAGCCCTAATTGAAAAGTAAATAAGTATTTTTTCAGATTTTTGTTAGCGATATTTCCAAATTTATTTGGGCTTTCTTCTTCTGACGTTATCGCATAACGTCAAAATTTAAAATTTTGAACATTCTATGTTAGAATTTTTATATTATTTAATTTTAATTTTCTTTAAGCCACACTTTTTAGGCAACGCAAAAATGTCTTCCTCTTTTATTTTCTTTATATTATGAAAGATCGATTGTTCGTTGGAGATTGAAATTTCAGCTCTTAGACCTAGTTTTTCAGAGCGAGATTAAAATTAACACCAAGTATCGAGTTAGGCCTGGATTAACTTCAAAAATTATTTGTTTTTTATCTTAGAAGTTTTTTTACGCCCTTCTACATTCATCCACCACTAAAAAAAATAGGTTCTGGAGTTAGCCATCGACCGTTCAATTGGAAGGACTAGCTAACCCCGGTTCAACTGCGCCGTATTGTTTAGTATGTAATGTTTAAATGTTTTTTAAAAATCTTAATATACACTATCATTCTGGTGTATAATAATTGATAGCAGAAGAGACTTCGGTAATGAGATGATCCTGAATGGATTAGCGAAATTAATGATGTTTTTCACCGTTCCATCGTTTCCTTTCTAATCCTTTCAGAAGTGTACGTGATTGATTATACCAAATATTATTATATATTATTTTCTTTTATTTACCCTCCGCTCCTTATAAAAGTACCTACGAAGGCTGATGAAGTTATGTCATAGATGAACACATCATTGTTGTCAATTTATTTTGAATAAGGAAGTTAAATATTTTTAGAGTAGAATTGAATTGTTAAGTATTTTTAAAGTAAAATGTTTATAGATAAAAAAAGAAAGGCACCACAATTGAGCCCTGAGGTACATCTAGTGAAACAGACATACATAAAGTTAAAATAAGACCGCAATCGGCGGAACTGCACTTCACTACGTATTTCTACGTATTTCAATGAAATTGTGTTAAGTTCAGTTGCCGTTTAGAGTGGCACAGCTCTTAAAATTTCATATGAATAATAATTTGTAGCGCAATTCCAGTGTTGTTCCACCACTCTTTGAAACCTATAACTTAAAAATCAACCAAGGTAACTTATAAACTGAAAGACCAACATTTCCCTTAATTCACTGGACTGATCAAACTCTATTTCATATTCCTCCATATATAACCTCTACAAGTAGATATCTTTTTTTATTGATTAATGGTCGTAAGGAACTAGTCATCATTGCTTAACAATTGCACAATAAAAGACAGCTTCCTTCCTGTTGCAATGTGTGGTAATTATGATGTGTGAGGTGTGACTTGCTTATTGTTACCAAAAAATTCACCTGACCGAAAGATGACCGTTCATAAATAATGATGTCCCTATAAATTGACCCCCGGTTGTCAGTGTCACATCCTCTGGTTTTTATTTTCAGGTTCAAATCAAATGAAATATGGCTTTTTCATCTGGGGACGGCCATCCAATCCAACAATCAGAATATTGTATACTTTCTTTATGACATCCTTTTTCATAACAATGACAGTAAAAATGCTGCGGGAGTTTATTTGGGAGACTTCGAATTATTAATGAAATGACGCAACAAGGGTATACATCGAGTCTGACTATTTCAAAAAAACCTTTTTTATTTGGTGTCTTTTGTTGTGCGGTAAACTAGTTTTACCATCAAACGAATTTATACTCTCGCTCGATCAGTTTTTTTTTTTTTTATTTTCGTGAAAGTCCAATTTTCCAGTAAAATGGGAAAATCATTCGGTAGCCGAGAGCAGTGTGTAAACATGCATCGAGTTTTCCCAGGCAACCACTCTATTAGAACTTAACAATGGGATGCTTGGAATCATTTCATGCATATCTACATAGATATGGAATGTGTCATGTGAACTGAAAGGATAAATGCTCACCCTCGCTGTTTCGGTCTAGATATTATTTCTCGGACTGAAAGTAGTGCACTTGTGGCATTGTTTTCTAAAAATCAAAAAGAAAACTGGTCCAAAGATTCAACCTTTTGTTATTCGGCCAAGTGTTGTAATATTGCTCCTTTGCATTAACGATTCTTTTGTGTTCAATTTTTACTTTCAAAATTCAAATGTTAATTCTTTTATGTATGTTTTTTTTTGTGTATTAAATTTTATTAAGAAAATTGTTTATCTGACAACATCAGCATACTGACATTCCAAAACAGCTAAAGAATGACACATTTCTAAGTTTGCCTCAGATCGGGTTACAAAATCTGACTGGATGATGGCCAACATCGATTGCTCCTAATTTGATTGAGAGAAGAAAATGAGTGTGTCCTTTGAAGGTTGTTGATGCATTTGCTGGTGGTTTTGAGTTGGTTTGGTTACCTGAGAGCATTATTTTGATTTGATGGAAAGATAATTAGGGGTTTTAGGAGAATCCTTCAAGCATAGTGTCACTCTTGTCACAGAGAACAATTGAAGGTGAGATGGTCACAATATTTGTAATAATATTTCAATTTTGTTTACTTCTTATGAAAGACATGCATAAAAAAAATATTTTTGTATTCATAGAATTAGTTTTCAGTTTTTTAATTCCATTATTGAAATTTATACATAACTTGAAGAACCAAATTAAAAATATGATATCTGGCTTTAAAAAAAGTTATAGCATCGTATCGTATGTTTTGAAATTCTTTTTTAATTGTTTATTCTTTTAAATCATTCCCATTCGATTTTTTGTTACTCTCATCAAAACAGTACTTTATCTTTTACCTCATCATTTGCAAATTTGCAAACATCCGCTATACCGTTTATTCTATGTTTCGATATTATTTTATTACTATCATGGTCTAATTACTTTTTTGTTACACTGTTCTACATTAATATATCACTGAAATATGAATTCCATCAGATGAAAAATGTGTCACAAAATTTACAAAAAAAAATTGTTTTAATACCAAGGATTTAAAAAAATAGTATTTTATAGCATTCATTGTTTTAAAAGAAAATTTTCGAACACCCTGTGAATGATTTCAATCTGCATACATCTTTTTCTAACAAAATTTGGAAATTTTTTAAGTCTTTTAATTCCTTGTTTAAGGAAAATCTGACTTAAGCCAATTATTTCGAAACACCTCATACACTAATTTTCTTAAAAACCAGAATTTTCAGCCTCGGCAAGCCTTAGGGCCAATGCTTTTTTTAAAAAGATTCAAGAACTTAGAAAAAAGTTCCCTGAGTTATATCTCAAAACTAATAATTTTACAACATTAATATTTTTGAAAAATAGTAAGACCACTTTCAAAAACTATAAATAAAATAAAAACCGGATTTCTTCGATCTTGGATCTTGGCACCGTCAGAAACCATAAAACACTTACGTTAGCTCTGTTCGTCAACATAATTCAATAATTAAATTTAAAAAAAAAATTATTTAGGTATTAACAATTTATTTAATACTAAAGAAAAAAAACTCTAAGAAAGATGTTCACCTCAATTGCATCTGCAACACAGAGTCTCATAACACTTTTGGGCAACCCACAGGAATCGGGTTGAAGGGCATAAATTGTTGCACACTGCTTGTGATGCATCTTTTCCGTTTACATAAAATGAAAACTAACACCGTTCACACTCTGTTCAAAATGGTCATCGCCATCGCCATACACTGCATCTCATCGTACTATAATGTTGGTAAGTGGGACAACACTTCAATGTTCTGGACTCGAGGCGAACCGACGCGACGCGATGCGAAGAAGCGCATTAATTATTGAATTGGACTCCGACAAAAAGACTTCTAATGATAACTTATGGCCGGTATTAGAATTAAGCAGACTGCTACCGTGCGACGCTCCCTTCACTTATATAAATCTACACCACATATTATACACTCCCATGCTACGAAGCGAAGATGTTCCCGACGCCGCCGAACACCCAATGTCCATGTTCACTGTTCAGTCCATATGCGGAGCCATTGTTCGAGATCTGCCTCAATGGCTTAAGAATAAATGACTTGGAGCGAATGGCACTTTTTTTTAATTTTTAATATTTTTTTTTTCTCCATTTTCATTTTATTTATCTCTTTGAAATATTCCTCGATTTGTCATGATAGTTTTTTGGTGGTGGACTGGAATTTTTTCGGCAGCATTATTCTCTGTTTAGATTATGAGCTTTAACTAATTGAATTGCAGTTGTATATATTGATATGGAATTTAGGAAAAGAAAAATAAAAACGGTAGCCTGATGCGGGACAAATAAGACATCTGAAATGGGTGTTTTTGGGATTTTAAAACCATTTTTTTTTTCATAAATAAATGGCATCGATTTTAGTTTTATGAATTTAATAAGTACAAAGACCGAGGGCGAGTTGAGGCATTTTTTGATTTTATGATAAATGTTAAGCCTGCTGAGCTGTTTTGAAGACATTTTTGGAGTTCAAACGAGCTCGAAATATACATAAGTTTATGTTAATGAAATCAATAAAAAAAACATACTTAGTTAAAATAAAATAAAATTTGTTTTTGAAGATTATGTTCATTACAGAGTTGCTTTGCTGGTGATTTGATTTTACTTGCTGGATGACATTTTATTTTTCCATGAATTATTTTACGGCTTTTTAAGTCTTTTAAAATAAAAAAAATAATTCTAATTGTAATAAAAATAAATAAATACAGTTATTCGATCTATAGACCATTAGCCAAGAGAAACTTAACAAAGTATCATCGTCATTCTGTCCATTCAAACTAATGGACATAAAATGTCAACTGAGTCACGCATTAGAAGGTTATCTACCGACATTTGACCATCCCAGGAACTTGACACAAAATACCTTTCAACGTACTTCATGTGTACGATTGGAATGTATAGCATGTAGTGTAGGTAGGTATATAGTTGCCTTGTTTGTTGAGATTACTTTGCTACTGTATTTCTAAGCCTTCGCCATGCTTTAGGTTTATTACGCTTCATATATAAAAAGAAACAAACCTTCACTGAACTAAAATATATCATCAATCAAATTGGTTTCATTAGATGTAATTTTATTTTCAGTCAATATTTCAATCGATTTAAAAACTGTTCATTATAAATTGGTTAGAGGAGATCATTTATTATTTTTTTTTTTTTACTGTGGTTTTTTTAATGTGATCAATTTCCAGTAGTTCTTGTTGTTTTTTGTGTTGTTTGTATATTCGGTTATAGAATGCAGGAAGTGATTTTTACTGAATGAATATATATTTAGAATTGAAACTGCCTGAAAGCAATTGATGACAAATTAATATAAATATTTTTTTTGATTATATCAATATATTTCTTTTTAATTGAAAAACTTTGAAAATAGCTGCTCATTTTAGACCTACCTACACAATACAAGTTTATTCAAGTTACATATGTGTGAAGCACTTGGATTTATTTAATCATTTTTTGGTTGCTGTTTCTGTTTATAAACAAGTGCGCCCTCAAACGACCACATCACAAAGCTGTGTGGAACGTGCTGATGAGAGGACTATAGATTTCATATGCAAAGCACAGAGGTCAGAAACAGCTGCTATTGATAAAGAATTTGACAGCTCTGTTTACAGAACTCTACTACAATTTTAGTACTATTGCCTGTCAATCTATTGAAGTCCAATCCATTTTTAGACAGATCAAAAAAAAACAACTTAGTCGAAGAGTCAACCGTTCTTAAAAATTGAGCTCTAGATTGAGTGACAAAATTGTCAGTACAAAATAGTCAAACAATTCCTTGAATTATCATGACTATTTTTATGATCCAAAAATTGTCTAAAACTAATATTCTATATGGAAATTTGTTATAAGGAATTCTTGAAACGTGTTCTAGTTCAGGTTTCTATCGTATGATCTCATAAGCCCCTGAAATCAATTCCTCAGCAAAACTCTTCACTGAGTCGGAAATTTGTTGCTCCTTCATTTTCGTCATAGCTGACCATTTTATAAAAAAGAAAAAGAAAGTGTTTCTGACTTCTTGTGGAGAAATTTTGTTCAGCGATTGCCTTCATGAAATTGGTAGATTAAAATGATCGAAGTATACGGACAAGTGCAAGTTGACTAATTAAAAAAAATACAAGAGTGCCTAACATGTTTGTCAAAAAGCAGTCGGTAGCCTTTTTTGACAAAAATGTTAGCTACTATGCAGTCCACTCACATTTTCATTTCCGTAAAAGTCATTCTGAAAATATTTTTGCACCATCATTAAACTTCCTTCTTTTGCATAAGTCCATACACCAAACTCAAATTGTAAATCAAACTTCAGCTCATTTGCTACCATATAAAACTGTCACTATGATTTTCATTAAAAAAAAATCTTAGTACCTTCTTTAACCACCGCTCATTACCTGCTTGACACGAGCGTTAGATGAACAACAGACACTTTACGAACATAATTAAAGAGCTTAGCATCGTTTTAATCCAAAGTAAACATCAATTACGGATACCTTCTAACTGACGGATGGTGTCAAAAAGTGCGCACTCAGTGTTAGTGAAATCCAATTTCATAGCGAAAATCGTTCGAAATAAATACGTACTATGCCTAAAAGTCCAAGACCTGTGCGGAGATTGCATGTACAAAGTACATGTGACCATTAATAGGCAATAATTTGGGGGCTCAACGAAGACCGGTAGCTGTGTTCAGTGTTCAAGTATCTGCGTGTCGGTCGTCGTCATCTTCGATTCACTATACTGATGCTATCGATCTATATACAGTGGAACAACTTATGTAAAAGAATAGAAATAAATTTGAAAAAAATGGAAGTCTGAGAATACGAGAGCTGATTCTTATTTGTTTGTCCGTTGATCGATTGGAAGGGATTGGTCAAGCAACTAGCCTTAACTTCTTAAAGAATAGTATTTCATAATATACACTTCAAAAGCAAATTTAAAAAAAGACTCAACAGTTTTCAAAATATTAAGCTCTCAATAGAACATTTTAGAACATTTACTTTTTCAAAATCCTAAAAAATGTTTTTTTGAAAATTATTAAGATTTAGGGGCTTCTTTTATAAAAAGTTTGATTGCAATTCGTCAGTTTATGAATAAGTCGAAAACCGAAAATCCAGTTCCATGGCAGGTACCGTTTACATCTGCTTTTTTTTGTTTGAAAAATATTTTTTGACTAAACAATTTCTCTTCTCCTTGAATACTTAAGTTTATAGTTTGAAGGAAATCGCAGTAGTTAGGCTGTTGGCCGAGGTACAGACAGACAGACCAACACACCGATAGAATGACAGACAGACAGACATTTTCAGGTCTGATTAATATCTCCAGTTCGATTTTTGTTATGAATCTAAAACTAGTAACTATGGTCACAAGTAAAAAGGCGGCTCGGCTTTATTGTTAGTTTTAAAGCAATTTCAATTTTTTATTTTAAAAATCTCCTTTTCCTGAAAAAAATGTTAAATGTTAAATTCATTTTGATCCAAATTTAAATCTAGTTTGCCCGACTCTTCTACAGACTGACCACACTCTAGCGTACACAATAATTGTCATTAATTTTCTTGTATTTCTTTCGGCTTCGAATACATTTTTGCTCATTTGTCCAATAATCGGCCAACAAATGAGTCCCCGAGGTTCCAAAGACATCATATCTTCGTATCAGATGTCTGGAATCTTGTTGTCGTTGATAGTCGTTTGGCTTTGGGTTCTTCCATTATTATGACACAATCATCGTATATAAAATGTGAATTTATGAAAACTTGTTAAAGTTGGTATTTTCAACAAAAAGATTATAAATGGACTCCAAAGTTCGCCATTAACAAAAAAAAAAAAAAAAAAAAATAATAAAAACGCATCAAAGCCAAAAGGTCTTTTTGATATCGATTCTCTTCGCAGCCATCACAGAAGCAGTAGCGGCAACAGTTGCTGCTCGGAGTTACTGAAGCGGCCATCACAATCGAAATATAATAACAGCAATTCCGGGTGTGGAACTGTGTTTGCTGATGGGGAGAAAAACAACAACAAAATTAATATTTCAAAAAAAAAAAACGATCATAAAATTCAAATTTCTTAGCTATTTAATGGAACCACATCAAGGAGGTTAGCCTTTACCAAAAAAGATGCGGTGGCATATTAAAAGAATATCTACATACATACATATATGTATGTTTTTTTTGGTTGTTATAAAATGGAATCAAAATAAATGCAGTAAAACTGACTTCCCGTCGCATCAGATTGGTTGACGGAGGCGGATGGTGGAGGTATTTTAATGATTTCTCGCCAACGCAACATTCATTTATTGTTATCCATCCAGAAGTTCTCGTTAAAACACGACACCTACCTCATTAATAATTTGATGACTGACTTAAAGCTCCGGCACTTAAAAAAAAACTATAGTTACGTTACTGATCACAGTAAAACTTTGAACGAAAAATGGTGAGAACTTTCGTACAGCTTTTCAATCTGCTATATTAACTCCACAACTGTTATTCCGTAGCGTCGATCTAAAAATTGTAAATCTTGATGCCACTTAAATAATGAATTACAATAATTACCCGTCCGCTTTTTTTAAGTGCGCTGAATACGTTCATTTGCAAACTCTATTGTTAATGATTCCTTTGGGTTCAACTACGGAGCTAGTCCCTGGTTAAAGGTAAAGAACTTTAATTGTTTCTCACCTTTTTAGCCTTGCATATCACACAATTCTCCAGAAAAAAATTGTCGAGAAGATATCATAAACAAAAAAAAATTGAAATGACGAAAATGTTGGTGTTTTCGAAGACAAGTTTTTGGATCCCATTGTTTCATTTGTCTTTTGCAGTCTTAAAAAATTTTATCCATATTTAGTGGAATGTAACTGCATCGATATCAAAATGCAGGATTTTGAGATTTTGTGGGATTTTGAATTTTTTGAAAATTTTTTCATGTTGTGATTTTTCAGAAGCTTCCAACTTCTTCTCTTTGTTGTTTGAAAACCTATATTTGTTCTTGAGATATGGTGGACGAAAGAAGTATCCCGAAAGTTTGTATACACACAGAAATCTTTCTAAAAACGACGGATTTTGATTCTAGAGAACTTAAAACGTGAAGATATGTATATGTCAAAAATTTTAATTCGACAAACCGCATCAATTACAACAACTCAATGAAATTCAGTAAGATTTTCGTGTTATTTTTAGAAGAATACAAGTTGAAATAATATTTTTTTTTTTAAATTTAACTTTTTAAAATCCAATTCCTACAATTGTAAATGCAAAGTTCAGGTGCAGACAAAAATATAGTTTTATTATTTCTCTAAGGTCTTACACGTGTAATTATGTAGGATATATGTACATATGTATATAAGGCCATGAGAGCAATAGTGGCGTAACCCATAAAATTCACTTTAGAGCTACGAGAGATTTAAGAAACAGGGTTTCTTTAAACATTTTTTGTATTTTCCCTTTCACATCTTTGATTAATCTAAAAACGTGCAAGAGTTTGAAAAAAAACATACTTTGTAGGGCAAGCTTTTTTTAAATTCAACATTATTTTGGAAAAAAAAGTAGGTTACGCCACTATTGCACTGATGGTCTCATATTATATCCTCTATACAAAGGAAAATTTTGTAGAAGTCTGATAATTGAAATCATATCAATATTTCTTAGCGGAAGGAATCTGAAACCTTAGTTAGTAGTGAGTTTTGCTATTGATCAAACACGATATATTGTTGCTAGTTCATTTTTTTATATCTACTATCACTTAGTGATAGTAGTAAAATATACATACATATAATGATTGATTGTATAATTCAACGATCTATATAATGCACATTTTTGACTATCAGATCAGACAAAACCTCTTTCAATTTCAATGCTTATGATTAGTTATTTAAAAACATATTAAATGATATCATGATAACTTAATAACATTTTTGATAAACTTAGAAAATTAATTTTTGTCTTGGTTGGGTGAAACCCCAAATTTCGGGTTAAACTCCAACTCTGTTCTCCAAAATAACAAAATTAAGTCCACTTCACTAACGATAATAAAATCAATAAGATTTTGTATCTCTATTGAATCAATGTGATAGTTTTGTTAGATATACATATTTATATATGGACAATAACAGTACTTTAACAGTTTTAAGATAACGATAGGGAGAATTTTCTCAGGCTTCTTTTTTAAATAAACAGATAAAGTATTTACGAGTATTTCTTTGCTTGGAGTAAATTATCGATCCAAAAATATTACGTATGTAGAATATAAAACCCGCGTTTGTTCTAAGTCCAAAAAACAACTTGAAGAATGTTCAAATGAAATTTGTTTATAAAATTATGAAATTCCTAACTCCAATTGATTAATGATCATTGAATTACTCACAGTAAAACTTATTGCTCCAACGAAAAGTCGTTTGATGAATATCGATAGCCGATTTTGAGCAGAATTTCCTTTCTAAATCAATCAATCTATTTGGTCCTAGGACCTATTATGTCCATGAGTTTCCATTTAGGAGCTAAGCAATTCTTTATCCCAGGCTAGTTGGTTTCGGTAACGGTCTTGATATAATTAACTAAGGTTGATAACCTCCGTAACATATCCCAGAAAGCTAGCCCTTCTTTGGGGGCACCATGAGGTGGTATAACGAGCCCTTAATCGTGAGTGATTGTTGCACTAGTGGCTCTTTCCAAGTTCTGGGAAATCAATAATTTCTCTATCAGACACTATGCAGGTCACCCTTAAATATTCTAAATTAGATATTTTTTTTTTTCGTTTCAAAAAAAAAATATTGAAAAACAAGGTTTTGTATTAAAAATCAAAATAAACTCTCGTGAAGGCTTTTTTAATGCTCTAATACAAGCCCATCAGGCTGAGTTTTCGAGTTATAATTGTTTTGAATTATCTAAGAACGTTTTTTTTCTGCGATTCTCCTTATACATAGTAATAAGTCTCATCTTTTCAACATCACTCCTTTAATCTTCGAGGTATTCCAAATGAGTTGTTTTGTTTGATTGTGTTAGCCTGCATTTTCTATATAGTAATATTTTCATAAGAACACAGCTTTCAAAAGAAAAAAAATGAAGACAGAATTTCAAAGAAGTTACATTTTTCAAAACGCATTAAAAATTGTGTTGAAGAAAAATAACCCGAATTATTAGATAATTTTTTTTTCAGGAGTTAATTTTAATATATGTAGGTAGGTTGTGAAGACGATAAAATCTGTTCCATGATAAATTTGCAGCTAAGTAGTTTTCAAGTAAACAAAATATATACATAGTATTTTTTGACGGTCTCAATTTAACTTTCCACTAACTCGATTTATTGCTCGTTCTTTGACATTGACATTCAATGTCTTATGTAGTTTCGTTTTTTTAACTTCGAAATATCGGAATACTATCGAATATACCCTTTTGAAAGTTATCAATATAACATCAATTTTTCTTTTAATAAATTCAAACAATTCTTCGCGAATGGGGGTTTGTCACAAGTTGATATGAAAATACTTAAAACAATAAGTGACACGTTTTCTTGAGTTTATAAATCATCGCGATTAAGCCACTTATCGATACGAACAGGAGCAGTGTCATTCAATATTGTTTTGTTGGTCACGATCACGATCACGAATTCATAGCCCCGCAATCATCTCTCTGACAGGTATATACGGAAAAATACAATATATTGAATAGAATTTCCACAGTAATATTAACGCAGAGGGAAGCCTAAAGGCCTTTAATGTTTCATTTCATTTTGCAATCCAGTAACGCTCAATTTCAAATTTAAAAGAATGCTCTGCGTTTTGATTATTTACGAGAGAGTAGATATTATGAGTATGTAAATACTTAAAGGGTACCTAGTGCACTAGGCGCATAAATTTTTTTTAATTTTTTTGAAATAAATCAGTAAAATTAAAAGTTAAAGTTCTTTTTGATTAAAAAAAGCTACTTGCTTTGGATTTTTGATTGCATTGCATTTTTCAATGTCATCAGAGACTTTTGGCATTAATTTAGCATTTTTGGCCATTTAGCCATATACCTACATATGTATTTTTTCATGAATTTCTTAAACATTTCTGTTCAAGTTTACAGTATGTGATTTTTAAGCAACTAAAAAATTAAAAAAGAGTCTATGCGGAGAATTTTAAAAAATATGTACATATTTTAAAAAATCAAAAAAAATTATTTAGTGGTGATCAATTTCTGAAAGTCCTTGACCTATCATTGACCGCAAAAAAGAGGGGCATAAATATAACTTTAAAAATTCATACAAAAAAGTTTTTGAAACTAGCTAAGAGAAAATGTACCCTTTTTTGCGAATATCCCAAAAATACGGAGATCCTGTAGCCGCTCTCTTAATTTTGTTCTGAAACCATTATTTTTTAAGTTTGTTGATGTAATGTCACAGTATGAACAAAAACATACCTCAAATGTCACAAGAGCACGTATGTGCAACTGCATTATACACATTACGTTCTTGGACTTCCCCAAATTTTTAGTGCTCGATGTTCCCAAAAAAAAAAAAAAACAACTTAAAACTAAGTGCCTATATCAGCATAAGTATATAAGTCTATATCAGTAATAGATTACAAATTCATTATCCAAATAATTAATCTGATAAAAAAGCCATAAAACCTAAACTCAATCGTGTTCGTCTTTTAGTTCATACAAAATTAGGGCCAATTGTGGAATAAGTTTTTTACTCAGTGTATAGATTAGAACACACAAAATATAGTGAAAATGCGGTTTTCACTATTTTTAATCGTTATTTTAACTTTGTTTACAAGTGGAATTCGTTCGCTTTCGTTTGTTAATAATATTACCGTCAACAGTGATATTCTTAGTGAATTATTTTACAAGGAAATTCAAAGCAGTCGGGGCCTAGTTTCGCGTAATTTTACGTCGGAATATAACTCCGAGAAATGTATTTCGAGTTTACGTAAAATTGTTGGTCAACTACCAGAAAATGAAAAAGTGGCTCCATGTAAGCAAATATTTAAACAAAAAAACAATAATCTTGAAAAACAAATTTATTTCAAAATTATTTAATGTTTGCAATTCAAACAAGATATATAAAAACGGTGATTGGGTTTAATGTGTCAATTAATGAGGGTTCATAAATAAATGTATTCAGAACAACAGTTGCATAAATAACACTGATCTGCAAAATTTTACTTTTTCTTCTCCTTTGAACCAAAATATACTTTTCTGATGATGTTTAATTTTCTGAATCCAAATCCGCTCTCAGGATTGCTCTATTTGAATAAGTTTTTGAGATATTCGTGCGAAAAATTAAAAAATATACCGTTAGTTAGTACAACAAAATCCTGAGAAATTTTGAAGACCCGAATTATTAGAATAACATCTTGAAAAATTACGTTTATTAAAAAAAAATGCATGTTCTTTTATAAAAAACGCAAAAAAAAATTCAAACAAATGCGCTCAAAATGTATGTACTGTACATAAGAAAAAATTTTAAAACCTAGGTTAATTGGCATGGCGGTTCGTCTTTCTAATCCAAATTGGATTCACTCATCAGTTAAAAGTCTCTTTTTTCTAAATTATTGTAGACTAAACTACTCGTAAAAGAATTGAATAACCATTATTTCCAGGATAAGCAATAATACAATATTGCTTAGTTCAAATTATTTATTATTATTTCAAAAATACCATATTTTGAATTTGAACAAGAAACAACAACTTGCATTTTTTAATAAAATCAATGCTCACGATCTTTAAAATCACAATACCCTAATTTCCAGTGAAGAAGTTAATCAAATATAAGAAGGAAGTCGTGGTCCGCAATATCTATGCGATACAAAAATCCTATCGAAATAAGGAAATAAATAGATATGACTAACTAATGTACAATTGATTAAAGGTGGTTTGATAAAAATGTATTTAAATTAATTCTTTGCGTATTACAATTCACTAATCAATCAGACTGGGTTAGAACTTTGGTCAAAGTTATCAGAATTGCTGCAATAAAAACATTCCTAATTAGATATTTATGTCTTGACTTGTACAGTCTTCAAAAAAAAAATGTCCGGAAATAGAATTCAATGACTAAATATTATTAAAGATATATTATTAGATATGATTAAATGATCATAGAATTCAAAAAAAAAAAAGAAAAAACTAAATATCAGATCAGCCTAAGATAACAAGTAAAACCTCATAACAACAAAATATCAAAAGATATAGCAGTGAAGTTTGGTTTATTAATTTTTAAAAACTTGTATTTCAATGATACAAAAGATGGCATCTTCTCAAACCTCTGTTTTAAGTATTTGTCTCCAATAAGATTCTAAAATACAACCTAATAATTCTAGACTTTCCAAGTTAATCTAGATGGATATCACAGAAGCTTGTATCAAGGACAAGACTTTGGGCTTGTTTTGGATGACAATTTATGTATTTTACACAACTACCTGTACCTATACATAAGTCTTTTAAAATATATTTTTATGGCACCTCCCAAGCTTGCTCTAAGAACGCCTCTTTGGCTCTTTTCTATTTAAATAGAACTTTATTTTTAGATAAAAAAGACAAATGTTGATTGAATTTAAAGATTCCTAGCGAAGCTTGGTCACCCAGATTTATTTTAAAGAGATAAAATTAAAAAAAAAAAACACCACATGTCTTAGACTATAGATATCTATAATAGTTTTGATAACTTTGAGGAAAAGATTCTTTATTTTTTGATAAACGAGATAAACAAATGAAAATAAATTAGTTAAAATTGTCTTATGACGTCAATTGATAAAATAATATATTGAAGATAAATATCACACTATTATTGTTATTATTACTAAAACTGGAACCATATCCATTTTATTTTTACTAAATTGTTAGTTTTTTTTTTACATGTCTAAATGTCGAAAAATTAGTAATCAAATCAAGATAGTAAAATTGATTAGACAGTTAAGACTAAAATATATTATAAAATGCTTAATATATACAATTCAATATATGTATTTGATATGATTGCACAAAATACAGCATGACCAACATAGCTGCTGAGAACCCAGTTCAAAAGATAATAGCACACAACGTTCCAACACTATCGACGAAGGCAGGCGCAAAGACTCCTGGATGAAACAAATACAGCAACAGCTGCATTTAGTTGGCCTCAGACATGGAACAATCCAAAACCGGGAGACCTGTCGAAATTTTCATGAAAATCGCCGGTAAATGAAAAAGAATCCGTCGTTTTCAAGAAATTTGAAATTTTCGAAAACTTCATTTAACATTTGTACGAAAGTATACCTTTGTTTTTGAAACTAAAACTAATTTTTGTTTAAAATATTGAAGATAGTTTCAATAAATAGTTTTGTACCAAACTATATACTATTTCAAAAGTTCTTGAAATACATAATTAATTTTCAAAAAATAATTAAATTTTTTGTTTTAAACTCAAGAGAAATGCCTTTGAAAGTATTAAACACATCACATGAATCTTTTTTGACAAAATCAAAAAGATTATTCTACAACGCTAACGGTGCCTTTCACATTTTGAATTTTTTTTTTTCATTTAAAGTGAGCCAATATGTAAATTAATAAAACATTTTTTCAAAAAAATAAGTTTCGTACAAAGTGTATGAAAGTGTTATTTTTGGTTTAAAAAAAAATTAACAAAACGTGTCGAGAAGATATGGACCAAAAAAACACTAGGTATACACCAAGTTTCAAGAAAATAAACTTTTTTCAATTTCCCTATATCATAGAATTTTATAACGAATTCAAAGCCCGCCCTGCAGCACCTTTAATCGCAAGTAAAAAATTCTTCCATAGATCATGGATCTTCATTTTGTAATTCACAGTGAAAAATGTCACAGTGAATTTTCATTTCAATCCCGTTTGTTTCAAATTTTGATATGCAATAGGTTATAGGTATAACTATAATACTATACCACGTTCACCTAAAAATATGCAATTCTTTTTTTAATTGTGTAGATAGGAAGTTGAAAATATTCATATTAAAAGCTTGGGTTTTAGTTTTAAATACAAGTTTGCACTTTTTCTTACGTTTTTCTTATCAATCAAAAAATAAATTTAAATTCAACCAAATAATTTCATTTTTGGTTTAACTGTAAATGGAATAACAAACAATTACTTAATACTTTCCATTTTTTTTTTCAGTTTTTGATGCATGGGGCCACCTACCATCAGGTATCCTCCATGGAAATACCTATGATGTTGGTAATTACGATCAATGCATCAAAACATCGGTGTCCTTAGACCAAATAAGTGGCAATGTAAATGGGCAATTTTGTTTTGTCAACATTCCAATTCGAGAAAAGAACAATCAGACAGTACCAGAAATCACAAAATTGAGCTTAAGTGTCGGAATTTGCGTTCCTGATAGTTGCAGTCCTGAGTATCTTCAATCGATCTTTATAAAATCTCTCACAAAAGTCCATCAAGGCAAGTTGGCAAATAATGTTACTGTTTCACTATGTAAAACTGCTGAAGCACCAACATGGAAAGCAATTAATATTGTTGGAGTGTAAGTCAAAATATAAAACAAAAATTTGTTTAAACCAACCATTACATATTATTTTGTTTAGATGCTTTTTTGGTTTAATTGGAGTCTTAATGCTGTCAAGTACTATTTATGATTTCACAATGACATTGATGGACGGTAAGCGGAAGTTAATAAACTATTTTTTTTTTTATTAAATTATTTGTAAATTTCTTTTATTAGAAAAACCAACGCAGGTTTTACTGGCATTCTCCGTACTTACCAACGGCAAGAAAATGTTTGCCATATCTACAAAGAAATCACCCAACATCATTGATTGTCTTACTGGAATTCGGGTTCTTTCAATGGCATGGATTATGTATGGTCACACCTACATGATCTCATATCAAGTTCCATTTATAAATGGTAACGCTGCTCAAGAGGTTAATACCAATAATATATTAATAATTTTATTTTCCTGCTCAATTTTGATTTTGAATTTTAATTTAAGTGGAAACTGTCAGCACTTTCTTACCTTCACGTTTCCGGTGGAACATTGGCAGTTGATTCTTTCTTTTATCTAAGTGGTCTCCTGGTGGCTTGGGCAGGTTTTAAGGAATTAGATAAAACGTAAGAACTCCAAAGCTTAATATTGAAGTTTCTAAATGTCAAAACTAAAATTCCAGGAAAGGAAAATTGAATATTATCATGATGTACGTTCATCGTTACATACGACTGACACCTCTTGTTGCTGTTATCATGTTAATTCTGTACAGTTTGAAGGACATAATTGGCGATGGGCCATTTAAAGAAGGTATCAACGGCGGTGATGAGTGCAACGGTCACAATTGGTGGCCAAATCTTCTCTACATTCAAAACTACTATGTTCCCGATCCAAAAGTGAGTTTTCTAAAATCCTTGATTGCTGAAGGGCGAATTGTAAAAATTAGGATTTTTTTGTAAATAGTGTCTGGCGCGATCCTGGTACCTGGCAGTGGACTTCCAACTATATGTCATTGCACCATTTCTCCTAATTCCGATGTGGAAATGGGGTAAGAAATTCGCTCCCGTATTGGTGGCTTTGGTGCTGATGTCAATTGCCTATATTATGACACAGTACATTGTACATGGTTTCACAGATCTCAAGGGGTGAGTTAATTTTAATGGTGAATGACACATTTGAAAGGTCTACAATATTTTTCATTGAACTTGAAGAGGAAACCCTGGAGAATGGACACTGACCTACATCCCAATGCACACTAGATGTTCACCATGGATAGTTGGGTTTGGTTTCGGCTACTACATGCATGTCAATCGTCAGAGAGAATTTCGACTTCATAGGGTATGTTCCTCACATCAGCCAAAGCGTTCTTTAACTAAACATTATTTTCGCTATAAAACGTTTGTAGATGCTTCAAGTACTTGGTTGGTTTGTTTGTTTCTTCATTCTGATTTCAACCGTTTTCGGAACTTATTTCTCAGTCAGTGCCAATAATCAGGGAACAGTTTTTGAGACTGCCATGTATGATGGCTGGAAACGTTGTGCCTGGGCTGTGGCATTATGTTGGATAACTTTTGCCTGCCATTATGGATTTGGAGGATTTTTGGATGTTTTTCTGTCACATCCCTTCTGGCAGCCATTTGCACGTTTGACATACGCTATGTATTTAACGCATGCTTTAGTTATAAGATTTAATGCTAGTTTAGCACAATTACCAACGTACTTTAGTGCATATGATGAGGTATGTTAACAAACAAAAGAATTAATACCTTCTGAATACATATATTTGTTTGTCAATTTTTCAGATACTTCGATTTTGGAGTGCATTTGGTATGACTGTTTTATTCTCAATTTTGATGTCACTGGCATTTGAATCACCAATTCTGGTATTGGAGAAATTTATTTTCGGTAGAGAAAAACCAAAGAAGGCGAAGACTGTTGACGAAACAAGGGAAAGGCCAAGAGTTTAATTTCATAAAAGATTTAAAAAATCTGTTATGTATTCTTAGTCTTAATTTAATTTAGATTTTATTTATTTATGAGCATATTAGACAAAATGAGTGAAAGAATGTGTTTAGAAAAATAAAAGAGATGATGATGTGATGTTTTTTTTTTTTTTTAATTATAAGTCAATTTTGCGATTATTGTTCTGTGTAAACGTGGAAAGTTCTTTACAAATCTTATCAGATGGAATCTATTTATCATAGCTAAATTTTTTATAAGTACAACGAAAAATAGGAGTTCGAAAAACGTGATGATTAAAATTATCATTTCATTTTATCATAGAACAAAATTAGAAAATTGATTTATTTTTGAATTTACATGAAATTATTAGAGAATTCTTGCATCGAATTGAAAAACAATGTGTCAATGCCAATTCTTTAGGATACTACTTCATAAAAATTATGGTTATAACTTATAAGATATTGTTATAATTTTATAAAATAATTAGGGTTTTCCACGAGACCAGATTGAGACGAGACTATTGAAATATTAAATTTTGTTTTAAAAATAAAATTTTCGATAATATTCTTTACTAGAAATACCAACGAGACTCCTGTAAGTTTTGGTCCAAAACTGACAGTCTTGTCTCGAGAATAAGTACGGTACTAAACTTTTACCATGCTTCGAGTATTCTTTCCGTGCTTCGAGTATTCTTGTTCTTGTGTTTCGTTGATGTGAAAAACGCATTTAATGTGAAACACCCATTTTATTTAACAGACATAACTGCTATATTAAACTTCATCTATGTAAGTGCTAATTGGTTCGTAGCGGATTTAATTTTAAATACAACTTTCAGAAGTTCTGGTTAAAAACCAAAAAAAAAACCGACTGTATACCGGCTGTACAACAACCGGCTGTAAATACAACATTCCGTGGGATGTCACTGCGAATGAGTACGCGGATCGCATGGAGAATAGTATAGAATAGAATAGGGGAGTAGTTATTATCTTAAAAGAAGGTCTCTTGTCAAAAAACAGAACCGGGAAGTTAAGGGGGATCGTCAGCTAATAGCCAGGGAAAAATACAGCCCAGACGAGCAGATGACGAAACTCCAACCACATCAAGAGCTAGTTCTGGGGGAATAACTCCAATGGTAGCAGAGTATGCTGCCAAAGCTTTTGAAGGCACAAAATTTAGGAAAAAATCAACAGAAGTCGCCACCACAATACCGGAAGTCCAGTCACACGAAAAAACTAGGAAGAGAACTGTTCCACTCTCGCAAAAGGGTTGACAGGGGAACGGGACGGCCCACTCCGAACAGGACTTATTCGGGCTGGTGGTAGATGGTACCTCCGGTTCCTGGCTCACGATATGTTTCCACACGAAGCCCGGAAAAAGGTAGACGAGAGGAAAACAGATTCTAATAAGGGGCCCTTACGTAGCCTGTGTCATGGCAAGAGGAACATCGACAATATTATTCCTTCCCAAAGGCAAGGTGCCAGTAAAATCAGGTGGAAGCGTAAACTGGGACTTAAATGCTTAAGTGCTAATACTTATCATCATCATCACGTTTTATGATCTTGATTGCGATTATAGTACTAATAAATCAAACAAATCATTATCAGAAATAATTATGGCTACGGTGATTTAAATTCGATTATTATAAATCAAAAAATAATTTAAAATTTCTAATAAAATAAGATTGTAAAAAAAAATACAAGTTTTATCGGAAGAACAATAGCAATTAATGTTAATTAATTTGTTGATATATAAAAGATTATCTAGATCATCTATCTTACAAAAAATGTTTTTGATTTTCAATCAAATGAATATCATAATAAATGCAAAGTATTTTTGTAATTTGAGAAAAAAACGCATAGCAATTTAATCGATGGGCTTATATACTAATGTAGGCTTGATAATGCGTCAATATATATGTACCTACCTACGCTGAAATGTCAACGTCTTTTGGCTTTCTTGACTTCAAAAAGATCTTATCAGGAAGTTCAACGCTTTTCAATCCTCTGGACGTCTTAAATCTGACCCCTTTGATAAAACCTGATACATTATCTGAAAGGCATGAGTATGTGCATTGTGCAATAAACGACTTCAAAAATGACAACAAATTAAATGGAATAATTTAAAAATGCAATAAAAGCGCTTGTAATTTTAATCACCAGACCAGAGTTGTTCGTTATCATTAAGAAATTGTTTGAAAAAATAGGATTTTCAAACAAATAAAAAAAGATGATACGAGTTTTCGTGTATTGTATAGTTATAACCGTAAGCTTATTTTTAAAAGAAACCCATTCAATTTCGGTTGTGAACGATGTAACTATTGCAAGTGATTATCTTAGTAATATTTTTTTCGCCGAAATCCGAGAAAATAAGGACATACATAATTCTGCTGCTCGATCGGTCGACTCTGAAAAATGTCTTCTAAGTCTTCAAGAGATAATAAAGAGGTTTCCTAGTCCCGAAGTTGTTTCGTGTAAGTGATTTACTCGTATGTATGGCAGAAATAAATTGAAAGACAAATATTTAAGAGAGGATCTTTCGTCATGTGAAAAATCAATTTACCAAGTTTCAGACCAAGTTACAAACGGGTTTACAGTTGAGAGCAGAGGCCGATCATCAGGCTTATACGTCGGCTTCAAAAACGTAGATTAATATTACTTAAGTTGGTTACTGAATTGCGTTAATAACAGAAAAGATTCTTTTCGACTATTATCATTGTTCATTAAAGTGTAAGGGATTGAAAAATATGTAGGTATGCAGATAAATTCTTAGTTAAAAATTTTGATCGCTTGCAACTCAATGAGTTTTAATCTGATTACCACAAATATTGTATATCATTGGAAAAAAGAAAAGGATTATATCTTTCCCAAAAATATATTCTGTGAGCATAAATTGAATGAATAAATTGTTTATAAGAGATTGATGCCAGTATTTGAAAAACGAAAAACAAGAAGAAAGTTTTTCGGACCCGTCGCCTTATTCTTAAGAGTGTTCTGGAATGGACAAAACCAGTCATTTGCTTACTTTTTTTGAATACTTTCATCCGATACTTTGCTCTAAGAATTTGAAATAAAAAAATTCAATATCAAATGATGACTAAGTATATTATCAATGCAAAACGTGAATAATACGTTGTATTTGCATAAATTTCAAAAAAAAAAAATTACTGTGAAAAATTCGTTATTTTTTATAAATACAAGCATTTTTATTTTGTTTTATTAAAATTTATGTTAGGTAAAAATTTAAATATTGCTTCGAAATTTTTTTTGCAAAACAATGAAGTTTTATGTCATTAAAAAAAGAACAATTTATCAAAAATTCCTATAGTTTAAGATAATATTGACATTGCAAAGCTTTTTAAGTAATTTTCTTGTTTTTTAAAAGGCCAAGTAATGGAGCAAAAATTAGGTTTTGCTGATTAATGATTTTTTAGATAATATTTTTTTTCTATCGATATACATCCCATACCTCACCTTTAATATATAATAATTAAAAATTTTCATTTAAATTTTTAAGACAAAGTTAAAATGACGGTTTGGATAAAAGCATTGTCCTAAAATGACAATGATTCAGATTTAGAAAATAATTTCTTCCCCAATAATAATAATTTTACTGAACCCAGTGAAGTATACATAGAATATTAAAGCCTCCCGGTTTTGGATTGTTCTTATTCTGATGCTACCTAAACAAAGGTGTCGCTGCATGTGCTTAATGTAGCATTTTGGGTGCCTGCTCTTCTTTCGTGATCAATAAAAAATTATTTTGAACATTTATACGTTTGTGAAGTCACAGCAATAGATAAGAAAAATCTTCATTCCTACTCATTTTTAGCTCATATAATTCGAGCCAAATATACTTCTAGGAACACAGTTTTTTGATATGTTATAGTTTTTTGAAAAAGGATATTTCGAAGGTGTCTGATACTGACGACAACACGTTATCAGACATCATGTAACTAAAAAAAAAATGCTCAACTTTTCGTTGAGTTTAAAAGTATCATTTTCGGCCAATGGCCTTGATCATATATTTTTTCTATCTTAAGCAGCCCATGTGTGATATTTTCATTTACAGGTACATACCTACTCCCAAATATTGTTAAGTCATGGTCTGTTATCGTGTCTCCCTTCAAATATCAAATTAATAAACATGCAATTTTTTTATCAAACGGAAATAACGTATTTTTATTTAACCTGATTATGGATAGAAAATCCAACTTTTTATATACTTACATATATTTCTATCTTAACCCAAAGGCAAATGACCAAGCAATTTAGCTTGTATTTATAAAAAAAAAAGAAAATTAACCTTTAATTCCTTTAAATTACGACACTATTTATTTTCTAAATGTTAAGAATAATATTTTATTTTCTTGCAGTTTTCGATGCATGGGGTAAATTTCCATCGGGAATCGTTTATGGAAATAAATACGAAATTGGCAACTTTGATCAATGTGTTCAAACATCAATAAATTTAAATGAAGTTGTCGTTGATGGTTTGTATTGTTTTGTGGATATTCCCTTAAGAAATCCAATCGCGAAAAAACCACGTTTACCGGAATGGGGAGCACCACCGACGACGGATTCGCGGCATGGTGCCATGGATCACATTGGAATTAATATTGGAATTTGTGTACCCAACAGTTGCAGTCCAAGATTTCTGGAACATGTTTTTGAAAAAGCTGCCAAACGAGTGCCCTATGGGTTGGTTTCAAATGTGTCCGTCTCAAGGTGCACAGAAGGAAGAACAACTCCAAATAAGGCTATAAATATTGTTGGAATGTAAGTTTGGGAATAAAATGGAATTGTAAAATATTTGAGAGTACCTATTTTGATCTTTACAGAACAGTGTTTTCAATTATAGCTGGATTAATGGTATTGAGCTCACTTTATGATTTTCTGGTGACTTACTTTGAAAGTATGCAAATAAACTATCTTACGAAATTCTGCTAAACAGCTTATTTTTTGCAGAATCTCCAATGCCTGTTTTGTTGGCATTCTCCGTACTGACAAACGGAAAAAAATTGTTTGCACTTAATTTTGAAAAATCATCCAATTCAATATCATGCCTTACCGGAATTCGAGTCTTATCGATGACTTGGGTTATATACTGTCATACTTTTATGACAGGTGCACTTTTTCCAGCTATTAATACTTCATATGCATTAACGGTAAGAGAAAGATATGTCATTTGAAATAACACCAAAATAAACACTCCGGAAATTTCATTTAAAAAAAAATCTTACAAAATAAATATCAAGCCGAATAAACATTTAGGACAGAATTAAATATAATCAAACTCTTTGAATCGCAAACCCTAAAATTTTCAAAGCTTCAAAATTCATTAGCTCTCTGAGGGAGACTCTGAAATGTTAATTACAAAAACCTAAAAGTTTTCTTTTATATTTCCTAGTGGTACAAAGATTTATGGTCTATGCATATCCTTCATGGAACAGTATCAGTTGATTCGTTCTTTTTCATCAGCGGTCTACTCGTAGCCTGGTTGGGGTTCCGAGAACTTGATAGAACGTAAGTATTAAAGGTCCTTAGACTTCTAGATAGATTTTTTATTTAAAATAAATTTATATCATACCTCTCAGCAATGGAAAACTCAATGTCCTTTTGATGTATCTCCATCGTTATATACGACTCACACCTGTTGTTGGTGCTGTATTGCTGTTCGCTTTTAGCATCAACAATCTTCTTTACACCGGACCGTTTAAGTACATATCACTTGCGAAAAATGAATGTGACAGTAGTAATTGGTGGCCAATTCTGCTCTACATCTCGAACTATTTTAGAGTGTCAAGTGTAAGCTTGGCCTGTGTTATTTTTGTTTTGAGAAAAGATAAGTAATTTGATATTTCCTTGCAGTGTTTTGATCAAACCTGGTATTTGGCTGTTGACTTTCAACTTTATGTACTTTCTCCATTGCTGCTTATTCCGATGTGGAAATGGGGAAAGAAGTTTGTTCCTGTCTTGGTTACAATTTGTCTACTTTCAATTGGATGGGTAATGGCTGTTTACATATCAAAAGGATTCACGAGTCTTATAACTGGGTAAGTTTTTTTTAATTATTAATCATCATCATCATCGGCTCGACAACTGGACCCCGGTCCAGTCCTGGCCTCCTTCAACAAGTCTCTCCACCTATCCTGGTCTTGAGCCACGCCATCCAGTTGCGCAGCCCAAGGCTTCGGGCGTCCTGGTCTACGCCATCTCTCCAGCGCAAGCATGGTCTACCAAGCTGCCGTCTACCATAGAATGTACCACAAAGGACTTTCCGAGCCGGTTCCTCTTCACTCATGTGAGCTAGGTGCCCTGCCCACCGGAGTCTACCGAGCTTAATTTTTGTCACTATGTCTGCTTCAAGGTAGATTGCGTACAATTCATGATTGTACCGTCTTCGGAATCGTCCTTCCTCACATATGGGGCCAACAATTCTCCTTAAGACTTTTCTCTCGAACGCGGCTAAGAGGTCGGAGTGTCTTTTGCTAAGCACCCAAGTATCGGATCCATACGTGAGTACTGGCAGGACCATGGTCCTGTACAGCAGCAGTTTTGAAGTTATGGTGAGATTTCTGGATTTGAAGAGCTTTGACAGACTATAGTAGGCTCTGTTGGAATTGAGCAGCCGCCCGCGTATTTCTTCTTCAGCTGCTACTGTTGACTCAAGGTATTTGAAGGATTGCACCACTTCAAATTCGTGCTCCCCTACCTTGATTGTTTGACCAACTGTTCTTCTCGCATTCGACGCCACCATGTACTTTGTTTTAATTATTAATGGGGATCTACATATGTATAATAGTCGGAGAAAGATGATTCATTTCACATAACCGCAATACGGCTAATTTCTTTCTTTTGATTGCTTGGAATGCTGTATGTACTACATCTTGTTAGTTTCTGCTCTAGCTTTTCCTTGGCTTCACCGTTGTAATGCTTCTGAGACATGCAGCATTAAGTTTTCGAAGCATTAAATTCCACATGGTTTTAATTCTCCACATTAAAAAAAAGGGTGTAAATGTAAATTAAAGAACAATTATGAGATGGATTAGAGGAAGAAGAAGAGAATCGGAGACAAAACAGATTGGTCTGATTGTTACTATACCGTTTGGGATAACATTCCATAGAGAAAACTCGTAAAGTCTTTGATTTTTAGAATTAAATCTTTCTTTGAAGTATAAAGCTGTTTGTTATCGATCATTTTTATTTTCTTCTCCCTAGTACTTATGATGACGAATGGAGTCTTACATATATACCAACTCACGCAAGATGTCCACCATGGTTAGTTGGCTTTGGATTTGGCTACTTCATGCATACAAATCGAAAAAATACTATTCAACTACCAAAAGTATGTATAATTTGATAAAGAACCTTGAACCAAATCTAACCACCACTCTTTCTTCAAGAAATTTCAAATCATCGGTTGGATAGTAAGCTTTTCAATTCTACTGGCCATAGTGTTTGGACCTTATTTCACAATCAGTGCAAATGGTGACGGAACAGTTCTAGAAGCTGCCACATACGAAGCTTGGAAGCGTGTTTCGTGGGCTGTTGCACTAGCTTGGATTGTATATGCTTGCCATTTTGGATTTGGTGGAATAATCGATACATTTTTATCACATCCATTTTGGCAGCCATTGGGACGTTTGACATTTTCCTTGTATCTTATTCATATGACAGTTGTGCGAGCTAATTTTGGAATGCTTCGCACTGAATTGCACTATTCAAATTATGAATTGGTTTGTTGATTATCATACAGTTAATCTTTGGTTTGAAAATTTAATTTTTTTTTGTTCCTCACAGATTTTAATGTTTTGGGGTGCTTTTGGAATTTCATTGATAGCAGCTACTGTTGTGACATTAGCATTTGAATCACCTGTTTTGGTATTGGAAAAGTTCATATTTAGCCGGAGAAAAAGTGACACGAATAATCGGCCAGATCATCAACAACAACAACAATCGGTAACCCGAACTCGTGATCTCATTCAACAGTTCAATAACAAAAATTTCTAAATAGAAATTTTTAACATAATTTTTAAGGTTAAAGTAAGAATTAACTTTAAGTTATATTTTTTAGATAGATATTTAATAAACTTGTAATAATAGCTTTAATGGGAGAAGTCAGTTATTTTGGCAATCATTTCTTATAGTTGAATCTTACACTGATGGGCTTTGTTCTGTGACAAAAATTTCTTAAGGTATTGTATTGAATCATAAACAAATATTTTTATTGCAAGTAGGTACCTACCATTTTCACGTTTTTAAGACATCAGTTGGTTCAACTGAGACTAACGCCTGAACAACACTCCAAAGTAGTGAAAATCTATATCAATTCCGATTTTTACAAGAGAATTTTGTCTAGCAGTGAAACTGACTTTTATCGCACCGGGGAATTGGCCCCCAAGATAATCGCACGATCTTGGGGGCCAAAGTCACTAAAAAAAAAAAAACTAATCGAGCAAAAAGATTGAACGCACAAGTTGCCAGTCACATAAAATGAATAGGATGATTCGGCTTGATCAAATGAAATACTCGTAGCTATGCACTTTGTTGTAGGACACACAAGTTTTTGTTGTTTAATTCAAACTTTTCAAAATAAAAGTCTATATTTCTGAAATTATCGGATACTCTCCTTTTTGATACTGTAAAAACAACCGATATTGGTTGAAAAAATTACTGTGTAAGAATTGTTGGCCATAACTTTAGATTTTGACGGTCAATACATTTTTAAAAGAAAGAGAAAATGAAACGTCAACAATCTACGTGGTAAAAGGTTTTGAAACAATTTTTCAACGTCATATTATTTGGATTCAAAATGTTCGCTAGTTGCATTTGAATCGAGAGAATTTTGTTTATCATTTGTCCTCAAAATTTTTGTAAATTTTTTACCTTCTGGTTCTGGAAAAAAGTTTGTTTTTGTACAAAAACTTTACTTCACATTTATATATAAATAATATAATATCAATACTAGACTTTATATATATTATTTAATTTATTTTTAGAATTTTTATAAAAATTAGTACCTAATATAATCGGTTAGTATCGCACGTAGAATATTGCACCTATTATTATAAAAAAAAAGTAAGCATACGTCACAGTGTACTATTTTTCCACATATAAACTGCCTTGATATCTTAATAATGATACCTAAGTATTTTCAAATGTATATAATATATACAAAATCAAGTTCATTCATATATTTTTATATCTTATGTGTATGTACATATATTCAATATTTTCGATTTAAGACTACACTTGGTTGAAAAATTGTTTGAAGCTTATCTTTCCTTAATAATAAAAATTTAAATATTTTCATTTCATAAAAAATTGAACAGCCTCTTAAATGTGATCTTTTAAAAGCTTACCTATCTGACCATTGGTAAGCTTTCCACAATTTCTTTAAAAATTAATACCTTATTATTGTCTAAGCCTCTTTTATTGACTAAATCAACTAAAAGTGTATCATAAGGCTACTTTCATATCATATACTTAAAATATAATGTTTGTAAGTACAGGGCCGATGACTAGTAGATAACAGTAACTTTTTTTAAAAAACCTTGTAACGGAACACATAGCCTGAATGTATGCCTTATATATATATTGTATATTTATATTGTATTATGTATTTGTATGCAAAGTGGGAACACTTTTCTCATATAAGATATTATGTCATCCATTTATTTTGAAACTTATTAACGAACTCTTTAAAAATAAAATGGACGACTGGTTGCAAAAACACTTAATTTTATTTAAAAAGAAAAAAATATTAAATTGACTATGCACCAAACGTTGAAAGCTTCAAAAACAGTCAAAATAATTAATTTTTAAATAGCCATAAAATCAGATATCAAAAAAGTTACGAGGGTAAAACGGCCTAAGGTCTACCAGTTCATAAATTTTTAAATGGAAACCAAAAACGTTGTTTTTTTGTAATAATGAGTATTGTTTTAAATAAAATCGATCTTCAGAGTAGAATAAAATTGACAAAAAATTTATAAAACAACTTAAAATAAATGATTAATGAAAACTAAATCAACTTAAATTTAAATATAAATAAAATAGTAATATTTTCTAAAACAACAATTTAAAAAAAAAGTTTTAGTCCTTCTGGACCAATGATCCTGTTCTACAACACTAGAAATTGGTCAACTACTTTTGGTAAAAAAGTCAAATGATGCAGGAAAATACCTTTTCGGAAAATGAATTCATCATGACTTAAAGAACTTTCAAGTAGTTTTCAATTTTTGTTTTATATTTCCGATGGTTTCCTCCTAGCGTTGACAAATTCTTTTTTCGATTTCTTGCTCGCAAAATTCTTATTCAATAGGTAGGAAATAAATCCAGGCAATTTTCATTTTCAGTGGGAAAGAACTTAACATGTGCAAAAGTAATTTTCCGAGTGAAATTATTTCCCGTAAAAAAATTTCCCTGCACCGAGTCAAATATACATTCACTAAAACAAAAATAAATCTACGAAGTTTCCCAATGAGTCATCCATTTTAACTGGTGAGCCATTTTAGACCACCTTCCCCTAATGCTTGAAAGAAATATATTTTGGCCTTGTGAGCTTAACCAAAGGGTCGATAAATGTAATAAAACTTTTTTAATCCTGAATTATCAATTAAATTCCTTTCTGAATGTTTTTCTATTTAAACACTCATTAATCGTTTGAGCAATCGATATCTTGTCTAATGACAACGATCATTATTATCTCATATTTTTAATTAATTAAAAAAAAACAAAATACCGTTATCATTAACATGCAATACAAATATTGCTATCAATAGTAAAAAAAAAAACGATACACGTTTAAATCGTACAAAGTTACTCTTAAATCAATTGTATACGAATTCCCTTAAGATCAAAATCTAAAACTCTGTCGAGCAATGTCACGATCATGAATTCTTCACAGTGACACTGAGTTTTCAATATTTTGATAATTAAAGATTTAATATAAAAGCGTGCTGAAGTCTACGGCTGAAGTACCTACATTAGTAGTAAACAATATTTCTTATATACATAAATGATGTAGGTGCAGATAATTTAGAAAATATATCGATAAGCCTATAATAAAAGGAATGTTACTTGAACTAAATTAGTTCAGTCGTGTGAATAATAATATCGCGTCGTGTTTGTCAAACAATTAAGTGGAAAAATGTATCTTCCACTTTTCGTCGCTATCCTTGGTATTTTTACATCTGGAATTAATTCATCTACAGTTCTAAATAATGTCACCATTTCAAGAGATTTTCTGCAAGATATATTTTATAAAATTGATACAGAAGCTCCTCCAAATGAATTGATCTCACAAAAATGCCTACTCAGTTTAAGAGAAATAATAAAACATCAAGCAAGTCCGGAAATTGCTCCATGTAAGTTTATTTGAAGAAAACAACTACTTTTTAAGAGATCCGCCAAATAATATATTTTTATTTGAGCCGTAGTGCAGGGTTTTAAATCAAAATTAATATGATTAAAAGAAGATAAATTTGGTGACGCGGCAGGCCTTGAAGAACTGCCGCGAAAAGAAAATTTCGAGGTTAACTATACGATAGCCCACATTAGTTTACTAAAAAAGTTGTTCAACATATTTTCCAAAGTATTGGATCTAGGTATATGAAATCAAACAAGATTTTTAGAATTCAAATGAGATTGACATAACAATAATAACACACAATGCATTACAAATTCTATTTTAAAGTAATTTTTAAACTTTATTAATCGTACAGTTACGGATGCTTGGGGAACATACCCCTCAGGATTACTCTATAAAAACAATTATGACATCGGAAATTTTGATCAGTGTGTCAAAACATCGGTAGCTTTGAATGAAAATATCGGAGTTGTAAATGGTAAATTTTGTTTTGCGAAAATTCCATTGAAAGAAATGTCAACAACAAGACAATCATATGACATGACTATAAGGGATATTAATATTGGAATATGTGTACCCGAAACTTGCAGCCCACAATATTTAGTCGAATTGTTTAAGCATGCAGACACTAGTGACGAATTAAAGGACATTATTTCAGGAATGTCAATTGGACATTGTTCGAATGGAAAGACACCACCATTGACAACAATAAACATTGTTGCAATGTAAGTAAATTAGAAATTGTAAAAAGCATATGAGGGTATAATCATTTTGATTTTATTTTCAGAACAATATTCAGCGCAATCACTGGATTGATGATTATCAGTTCATTATATGACTTTATAATTACTTATTATGGAAGTAAGTAATTAGAAACATTTATTTCCTATAAAAAGTGTCTCATTGTTAACTGATGAGTTCAAGTGAGCTTACTTAATTTTTGTTGACTAGATGCCGTTAAGAGCTATTTTGAATCAAAAATCACTTTTATTTTTAGAATCACCAGTACCTGTGTTGCTTGCATTTTCCATTCTTACCAATGGAAAGAAATTATTTGCAATAAATACTAAAAGATCACCAAACAATATTGATTGTTTGACAGCATTTCGCGTGTTATCAATGTTATGGATTATGTATCACCATATGTTTTCTAACAACTTTATTCCTGCGGTTAACCAGAATGAGTTCTATGAGGTAAGTTCATTCATCTTCTTGTTGTAAGTGACGATTCTTAAAGTCTCCTACTGCTTCACCTTAAGATTCAATCTAAGGGGTGCAGCGGGCTAACATCCGAAATCGTCAGCCTCCCCAGTTTGAATTGATCATCAAAACTTTAAAAATAATTAAAACAATTTCAATTCCAATTTTTATTAACTTAATAAAACCCTTCATTTTGCAGTGGATGAACAGTTTAATTTCTATGCCTGCAATGATGGGAACCTCAATTGTGGATACATTCTTTTTCATTGGTGGCCTACTTGTAGCCTGGAGTGGGTTCAGAGATTTGGACAAAACGTAAGTAAATTGATAGACAGAAAATCCATATCCATCTAATGTATTAACTCATACATATATTTCAGAAATGGAAAAACGAATATCATTATGAATATTGTACATCGTTACATCCGATTGACACCTGTTGTTGGGGCTGGACTCCTTATAATTTATGGTATAAATAATCAACTTTTCACTGGACCCTTCAGCGATTTGGCTTTGTCAAGAACTAATGATTGCAATCGGTACAACTGGTGGCCAGTTCTTATTTACATTCAAAACTATTTTATTCAAGATCCCAAGGTATTTATAAATTATTGTTGTATTCCTAATTTTCGAACTTGCACAAATTTTATAAAATTATTTTTTAGTGCTATGATGAAACTTGGTATCTAGCTGTTGACTTCCAACTTTATATTCTTTCACCGCTTTTCCTTATTCCAATGTGGAAATGGGGCAGGAAATTTATTTATGTTGTCGTTGGTCTGATAGTTGCATCTAGTGTATGGGTTATGGTGGTATTTTTCGTGGAAGGATTTACTGCAATGACAATTGGGTAAGTGGAATTTATTTTCTATTTTCAAACTCAGTAACTAACAAAAAACTAAAACTTATTTGTTCCTTTTAATTAATTGAAACAACGATGAAAATCGATATAAAAGACATTATTTGAAGGGTGATTAAATATTTAATCAAGCTTAAATTACTAATTCTTGTATTCGTAATAATTTATATTTTCAGAGGAAACGTTGGCGAGTGGGAATATACCTACGTCCCCATGCATACAAGATGTGGACCTTGGTTAATTGGCTTAATCTTTGGATACTTTATGCATAAAAACCGCCAAACTACTTTCCATTTGTCTAGTGTAAGTATAGTTTTTTTTTTCAACAGAATATTGTTGTTTCGTTTTCGTTAGCGAATATTTCGCTTCGGTTTAAGACAACGAGAACCTTAAAAAAGTAAAGCTTTCTTACTACTATTTACAATTTTTTCGTTTGGCAGTATGTGCAAGCGCTTGGTTGGATTGTTAGCATTGGAACCTTCATAGCAATAGTATTTGGACCCTATTTTAGCCTGAGTGCACATGGCGAAGGCACAGTATTCGAATCAGCTGTATATGCAGGCTTAAAACGGGTCGCTTGGGCTCTTGCACTTGCTTGGATTACTTTCGCGTGCCATTACGGCTTCGGAGGTGTTATTGATGCATTTTTGTCACACCCGGTATGGCAACCATTTGGGCGCCTAACGTATTCTTTATATTTGATGCATATGACGGTTATAAGAATGCATTTCGGAATGATGCGAACTGAGTTAGCTTTTGGTGCATACAATATGGTGAGATATTTTGAATTATTTTATTATTACTGTTTAAGTATAAAAATATTTATTTTTTTTTCTTTTCAGTTCCTTTGGTTTTTTAGTGCACTAGGAATAACATTTTTTATTTCGGTATACATGAGTCTTGGATTCGAAGGACCGGTTTTAGTATTAGAAAAATTCATTTTTGGAGATAGTAAAAAACCAGATAAGAATACAATAGTTTCGCCAGTACCTACATCATCACAAAAACAAGTTTAGTCCTCTAATTATATTAATTAATTTAAGAAACTGTAAATAAATTTTAGAAACAATTTAGAATGTAAAATTGAAAAAATTATAGTCAAATTTTAATTAAATAAATTAAAATTAAATATTAAAAAAAAATGGAAATCGTTAAATATTTTCCTTTGGGTTACATGTTTTACAAAAAATTACCAACATCTAGTTTAGCTAGTACCTATGCACACTGCTGGTCGTTTAATGATTCCCGAACTAGTTCGTATTTCTGCTAATAGCACCTGGGGCCAATTTCACAGAACATACATCACATATAGAATGTATGAAGTTTATGTTTTTCGAATTGGCCTCATATGATGCACAGTGCAAATTTGCAATAAAAAACTAAACTATGCGCATAAACAGGAATCACAAAATGCTTTGAAATTATAAAATTTACACTGAGTTGTCTGTAGTCAATTTTGGCAATCATACATTGTATGATGTAAAATCTGTGAAATAGGCCCCTGGCCTTTTAACTGTACGGTGACAACCCTGACTATTTAACACTAACTACCATTAATCAATGCTGTCAACAAGAATAACCGATGAATTTGGACATATAGATCTAAGTTAAGTTAAATACCCAAAATTCATTTCACTTAATGGAATATCTAAAATTATCGATTTGTTTGCGTATAGATTTGATTCTTGCAATGTCACTCTGATAATTCGCAGTCAATCGAAATAAAATCAAATCGCTAAATTTTCTTTATCTATATAAGTATGTATATGCTCTTGGACAATTATTTATGACGAAGTTTTAGTTTCGTATTATTAATGGAATTTGATAAAATAGGGAGTTTAGAAATATTTCTTGTTCAGTTTTAATCGATTAGACAAATCACGCTTGTTGTCGGTGGTGTTAAGTTCAAAATGTATATTTCAATTTTACTTATTAACTGTTTGCTAATAAGTGGAATTAACTCATTTTTGGTTGTGAGAAATGTAACAGTACATAGTGATGTTCTTAGAGAATCTTTTCTAAATGAAATTCGCCGTAATAATGTAATTTCTGAAATTCGTGATTCCGAAAAGTGCATTCTGAGTTTAAAAGACTTGAGTAGTAATGGGAATTCTCAAGGTGTTCGGTGTAAGTTATACTAGATTTGAAATATGGAAATTGCTCCGGCAACGATCAGTTATTATTACTTATTTTCAAGTAACACCATCCATATGTTTTGAAATTTTTTTTCGAACTCAACTAGAACAGGGAACTAAAAACTTACAACAATAGTTTGTTTACCAGTTGGTTTACTATTGAAACATCGGTTTTGAGTTTGTATCATGATGTTTAACTTAACTTTAAAATATTAACTTCAAATCTTGTAAAAATTTCTATAATGCAAAGACAAATGTTTTTCGGGTTACGAATTAAATGATCAAGTTGGACCATTTTGTCATTCAATGTTTTTCAACGTGAGTTACTAACAATTCTAAAATTTTAAAATTTTCTAAGTGACATCATTCTATAGTTGAGATGGTGCTGACATCGTTTTTTTTTTTTTTTGTTGTTGAAATGTTGATCCCGAAAAGTATAGTTGCTAATATTTCTCTTTGTTTTGGATTTTGAAATAGAAATCACTTTCGAAAATCGGAAAAAATTAATTAAGCTTTGGAAACAACTTCTTTTACATATTTATTACTTTTTCAGTTTTCGATGCGTGGGGTAAAATACCATCAGGAATAAAAAGTCATAATGTATATGACGTTGGAACTTTTCATCAATGCATTCAAACTTCTGTGACATTATCAAATTCTGATAAAGTTTCTGGTCAATACTGCTTCGCTAATTTACCTCTATCAAAAGCATCTCTAATGAATGACGAATCTAATAGTGAATTAGAATTATATATTGGAATATGTGTACCAAATATTTGCAGTCCAGAAGTTATACAATCCATATTGAAAAAATCATTGAGTAAATCAACAAATGGAATTTTGAAGGATGTTTCAATTTCACAATGTACCAATGGAAAGAGACCACCTTTTAAGTTGATTCATATTGCTGGGATGTAAGAATAAAATATTTTTTTTTTTTAAATGGGTCATTTGAGAAGATTTTTGTTTTCAAATTTTAATATTTTGCAGAATTGTTTTTTCGACAGTTGCAGCTTTAATGGTGGCAAGTACTATCTATGAATTTTACATCAATAATACTGGCAGTGAGTACTTACACATTTATAAATTCAGTTTAATTAATTAACACTGAAAGAAAAAGTATAGCAAGAGGTTGAAGAATTTTTTTTAAACTTTTTAAGCATGACCTTGATTTAAAAATGAGTAGTTGATTTTTAATTTCGTATCAATTTATTTATAATTTATCATTTTTTAGTCACATTTTAACGAAGTTATTCTTTATCTCAATATCATCAAAAATTTTACTGAACATTTTTTAAATCTATGAATGAAAATAGGAACTGATTGTAAATTTTGTTCTATCAGAGTAGGCTAATAAAAATACTGATAAAGATTTGTGTACATACGTTTTCTGCAGATAACGACAATATCGTAAAAATTCAGTAATCACATTGGTCAACAACGCTTTGAAACACAAACCAAAATTAACTTTCTATGGAAAACAAAATATTATGTTGCGCTTTCGAGTAATTTTTGTTTTAAATATTAAAAAAAAACAGTTTTTTGTCATTTTTGATGTTACAAAATAACACAGTCACTATTTTCAATAAGTTGTTGATGATTTCTGAAAGTGATACTTCTTCAAAATTCAGTTTGCATCTCTTCACTAATTATGTATCTTTTTTAAGGATCACAAAATTAGAATTGGATTAGATTAGATATAGATTAGAAAATTATTTTAAACATTTTTATCTGGCGTTCTTAAATCACAATCTCAAAAATTACGACAAAAAACTAATTTTCATTTTAAAACCGAAGTAAATATAGTAACAGGTTCAAATTATTTATTATATGAAATTTGAGTGATTAAATTCTTTTGTACAATTATAAATGGAATTCGAAAAAAATTAAAATTTTAATTTCTAAATTTAGAACAACCGGTTCCTGTTTCATTGGCATTTTCAATTTTAACAAATGGAAGAAAAATGTTTGCCATCAATACAACAAAATCTCCAAATAACATTGATTGTTTGACAGGATTAAGAGTCTTATCAATGATTTGGATTATAAAACATCACACTCATTTGATAAATTCATATATTCCAGCAATAAACCAAAGTGTATATGACACAGTATGTTGTATAAGAAAAGATTTTCCAATTTTTTCCAATTACTTTCGAATTCAATAACATGTTTTTTTCAGTACGCTAGAGACTCGTTGTGGTCGATGACTACTATGAATGCAGCGATATCAGTTGATACATTTTTCTTTATGGGTGGACTTTTAGTAGCTTGGTCTGGATTTAGAGAATTGGATAAAACGTAAGTGCTTTATTTTACACTGAGAGAAAAATGCACCGTTAAGTTATACGAAAATTAAATTGAGTTGTATAAAGTTAAGTGATTCATATTTAATATAATATTCAAACTTTTTTTTTTTTAATTTATTTATTTATTTATAAAGTGCTGTCACAACTTCAGTTTATCATCTGGTATTATTATTCTTCGAACTGGTTAAGATTTTTTTTTTTTCGTTTTTCAATATTATAATTCTTACGTTTCCCCATTATTTCAGAAATGGCAAATTGAATGTTGTCATGATGTACGTTCATCGCTATATTCGACTGACGCCTGCTGTAGCTGCTGTATTGTTATTCAACTTGAGTTTGAATGAAATAATTTACACAGGGCCATTTAGAGAATCAGTACTTTCGAAAAACAAATGTGACAGTACGAATTGGTGGCCAATTCTTTTGTATATTCAGAATTATGTTGTAAAAACTAACAATGTAAGTATTAATTACTTTAAAAAGCATTATAATTCAAGAACTTCAAAATGTTATTTATAAAAACCGTTAAAAAGGCTTATTGCAGAGGATTTTTTTTTTTTTTTTGAAAAATCACCCATCTTAAATTTTACGATTGGTGAAATCAAGAACAAATAAATAGACAATGTTGGGAAGAATCTTACAGAAAAACATCATCCTAAGAATTACGCAGAATATTATTTATTTATTTATTTACACTTTTAAAAAATTCAAGTTACTTTTATTCAAAAATAAATTGATATTTGCTTGGCGACTGCGTGAGCGGGACAGTTCCTCCAAAAAGGGAGTTAACACCCTTGCAACCCGCAAAGCAGGCCAAGCAGTGTACTTTTAATAAAAATAAATAAATTTACCAATATTGCTGAGAAATTTTTAGGTCTTTCGGGAAAATTCTAGAATTTGATGATTTTGAAAACTTACAGTAACACATCTATTTTTTATTGATTTCGTTGGTTCTATTTACAGTGCTTGGATGAAACTTGGTATTTGGCAGTTGATTTTCATCTCTACCTGATTTCTCCCGTTCTTTTGATCCTCATGTGGAAATATGGAAAAAAATTCACAATTGTTTTATTTATTCTTGCATTAACATCAATCGCGTATGTTATATCTGCCTTTATCAAAACAGGTTTCACTGGACTTCTAGTTGGGTAAGTTAGTTGTTATACTTTTTAATACAAAATCATACAATATCATTTGTGTCTTTAAAGAACAAATTATGGTGAATGGACATTAACGAACATTCCAACTCACGCTAGAATTGCATCTTGGTTAGTTGGATTTGCACTAGGCTACTTTATGCATGTTAACCGACAGAGAACGTTCAAAATACCAAAGGTAAGATTAGTTTAATAAGGTGATATAATTTGCCTAGTTTCATTTTGAATGCAACTCTTTTTTTGAGAAAAATAAATGTTTTCCAATTGCTACAAAAAAATACATTTTGAACATTTTCGAGTATGATAAGGTTAAAACAATAATTGTATAAGCCTCAATTTATTCAATCTCCATCTTCAAATTAAAATTCGCCATTTAATTTTGTTGTTGGTCTGATTTATTTTACTTAAAAGGGAAAATAACTTCTTATATGAAATCTCATACATTTGCAATGATGAGATTTAGACTGAATAAATTGAGCCTTAGAGATTATTTTATTTATTTTGAAAACTAATTCTAATTTTTTTTTATAAAATAATACTCTATCTAATCTACTATTCCATTATCATTTTAGATAATTCAAATACTCGCTTGGATTGCCAGTTTCACAACATTTTCCTTGATTGTCTTTGGACCATATTTCATCATGACCGATGAGGGCCATTCAACCATTTTTGTAGCTGCAATGTATGAAGGTTGGAAGCGAGTTTTGTGGGCAACCGCATTAGCTTGGATGACTTTTGCATGTCATTTTGGCTTCGGATCCGTTATTAACTCTTTCCTATCACATCCAATTTGGCAGCCATTGGCACGTTTGGCATATACTCTGTACTTGGTTCACATGACTGTTCTGAGAATTAATTTAGGATCAGTTCAAACACTAGTCTACATTTCAGAGTTTTTTGTGGTAAGAATAAAAAATGCTTCAAAAAAAATTTAATATATTTTAAGAAAATATTTTTATTTCTTTACATTATAGCTACTTTCATTTTGGAGTGGTTTTGGTATGTCTTTGTTTTTCGCAGTCTTCTTAGCTTTGGGATTTGAATCACCAATCTTGGTGTTGGAGAAATTATTTGTATTCTCCAAGGAAAAATTAGCAGAAAAGAAAGTGCAATAAATAAATAAAATTATGAAAACATTGAAAAAGGGAATTCTTGAGAAATCAAAATTGTTTTCATAGTCAAAAGATTACATAATGTAATAAAAACTAAGCTTAGGTTATATTTTATTCTTTAAGAGTTATTTAAAATTAATTTAAACGGGACCCTTACAAAAAGCCAGAAACGAGCGAAAAAGGGCGCTCGGCACTCAATGCTAACCAAAGTATGTTGTTTGATTCCTTGATGCACTATAAACAACAACAAAAAAAAGGAGATGTTTGTTACCACTCCGACAGACGGCATTTGGCCATGTCTTACTATATTGTTTGTACGAAATATTTGTAAACCTTATTTTGCTAACAAATAAACAATTTAAATTTAAAAATATAATAATTAATGCCTTTTTTACAAAGGAAACATTCAGAAGATCTGGAGTACCACAAGGTAGTGCCTTGGGTCCAATTGTATTTCTTTGATTTATGCACAACGCTAGCGACGAAATCAACAGAGCCAAACCGATTAAACTTCAATGAATTTGGCAAGAACGTTGTAAATAATTTTTAAAGATTTAAAATAGTCTCATTTGTATGAGGTAAAATATTTTCGAATGAATTCCAAATCGAAAACAAAAATGCTTTTTGAAAAAATAGTCAACCACACCGTTCGTTGGCTTCAATACATTTCTAGACATATAAAACATAAAACTACTTATTTATTGAATATTTTTTTTTGCGTTTTGCACTTTAAAAGGCTTGTAGGTATATGTAGGAACAAAGTTTTGTGATATTGGAGAAGAAGCAAGAAATTTGTGTTTTTGTGAAAAGGGTTAACTTCTTAGACCTTAACAGGAACACATATTTGCAGAGGAATTACTTATACGGCTTGGCTATTTCAAAGTCCATACAACGTTTGAAGTCAGAGCTTATACACAAAATTGCGACAACTCAATCAAGCTTAATGTTGTTGAGCAGGCATTAAAGTGAATCCTCTACATTCCCGCAATAACAGGCACATACATAGGAATATTTGAGATTTGTAAGTCACACTTAGTTGTTGTTTTATAATTTTTTTTTTTTTCACTTATGGAGAACAAACACTTTTCGAAGATGCAATGAATGAAGATTGATGATTTATAGTGTAAATAGGATTATTTATACGGGTCCAATTAAAGATATTCAAGTGGGAAAAATTGGCTGCGATAGCACAAATTGGTGGCCACTTTTGCTTTACATTCATAATTACTATGTTCAGGATAAGAAGGTACCTATACTTCTTTAATTTTTTCACATCGTCTCAATTAAATTTATTTTTATTGTTTGTTCTACCTAGTGTTACGATGAAGCTTGGTACTTAGCCATCGACTTCCAACTATATGCCCTGTCACCGCTTCTCTTAATACCAATGTGGAAATGGGGAAGAAAATTCGCACCTGTTTTACTTGTCTTGGTACTTGCATCGATTGCATGCGTTATTGGAATCCACTTTTCTCAGGGTTATGTTGGGCTATCTTTTGGGTAAGTAAAACTACCGACTTAATTAATTGTCTTCTCCGCAAGTCCTAATAAATTCAAAAATTGCCTACAGAAATAACAGAAGAATTCTTTGTGCAAAATTCAGCTTTCAACAGTTTAATTAAAAATCAAAGCTGATTCCTAAGTCCTAACTTTTTGTTAGCTCAGTGACAAATTCTTTTCCCCGTTGAAAAATTTCACTCAAAGTACTAATTCATTGTATATTGGCCTCTTTTTGTGGAGGTTTTAATTGATAATTTTTGGTTGTGGCAATCGGAATAATATTCTTGCCCCTACTCCTAATTTCCGTGCTTGAAAGATTCCCTAAATCAAATTCTACACCTAAAAAATGCAGCGCCACCACAAGGGTCGCTGCAACATTAAAAATACTCACCATGTTTTTCATATACATACATACATGCCTACAAAGAAATTTCAATTCGTTCAAGATTTTTTATGATTGATTATGCTAAGAGTCCTTAAAAACAAAAATGCTACTTAATTCACCCATACCTTTCTGAGAGATTGGTCGCAATGGGGCATATTGGGGGATATTCATATAGTCACAGTTATAGCACACAGGTTAGAAACAGCTGCTATTCATAAAGAATTTGGCAGCTCTGTTTAGTAAAAAACGGAATTCTACTACAATTTTAGTACTATTGCCTGTCAATCCATTGAAATCCATTCCGTTTTTTGATAAATAGAAAAAAACAAATTAGTCAAAGAGTCAGCCGTTTTTAAGGTTTGAGCTACATTTTATTTTTTGACCTGGGTCCAAATATTGAATATTGAAAGTGACGGTCTGAGCATTTCCAGAAAACGCACGAATGAATTCAGTACAGAAATTTCCGGCTTAAGTATATCCTTCGGTCTCACACAATCATAAAAACTCTTGAATGAATTTTTTCGTTTACTTACTCGAACACTTCTTTCTACCTAAACATCATTTTTAAAAGAATAAAATAAAAGCTTTAATAATTTTTTTAGAGTAAATCCTCATGAATGGGAGAAGGTCTACACTCCAACGCATACAAGATGTTCACCTTGGTTACTTGGATTTGCTTTTGGATACTTCCTGCACAGAAATCGCCAATCAAAGTTCAACATTCCAAAAGTAAGTGTAAACGTTGTGTTAAGTCATTTTCATTTATATTTAGATACGCAGAAGTGTAAACAACACTGAATGAAAGGGAAAGTTTCCTAAACAACAAAAAAAATCCACCAAAAGCATATAATTCTTTTTTTTTAACTTTCAGATTATTCAACTTATTGCATGGATTGTATGCTTCTTTACTATTACAGCTGTAGTTTTTGGGCCATATTTCTCTTTAAGTGCTAATGGTCAAGGAACTGTTTTCGAAGCCGCAATGTACGAAGGCTTTAAGCGGATATCTTGGACAATTGCACATGCCTGGATTACATTTGCTTGTTACTATGGATATGGTGGATTTATTGATACATTCTTGTCGCATCCATTTTGGCAGCCACTTGGACGTTTAACTTATGCCATGTATATGATGCATATGGCAATCGAACAAATGCATTTCGGAATGACACGCACTGAAATATACTTTTCTGTTTATAATCAGGTTTGTCTACTTGAAATAAAAATTGTCTTCACTAAAAATTATAATTATTTTATGTTTATTTTATAGTGGTTGTATTTTTGGAGCGCACTTGGGACAACAATCTTTATAGCAATTTATGTAACACTTGCCTTCGAATCACCAATTTTAATTTTAGAAAAATTCATATTCGCTGGACAAAAACCAGCTGAAAAACCATCAAATACAGAAAATTCTGTGATTGCTCCTCTGAGTGTTGTCGATATTGATCAGCTACAGAAGCAACTATAACTAATAGAAATTCGAAATCATAAAAAAATTGATGTTTATATTCAATTTTTCGATTTAGCTATTTAAATCAAATTTTAAAGTTCAAACATTATAAATTATCTTAATTTGTTAAAGTGTATTACCAAAAATTATATGTATGACAAAAAATAGTAACTTCATAAGACTTGGCAAAACTTTGTTAAGACATATACATAAGTATGAAGAATCAAAACAGTCAATAGAAATATTTTTCATTGAAGGTTATTTTTTGTAGAAAGAAGAAGCTGTACTCATAACAACACTTATAATATTGGATAAAAAAGTATATTTACTAAAACATAAAATTAAGAAAACAAATTAGAAGTTTTTTCCCCTTTCATGAAAATATTTATCTTCGTATCTTTTAGGGGGCACTTTAAGGGGACACTGCCCCCTCATGCACATCATGCTCTGCAGAGCATTTACATATGTGCCATCATAGATTTATAAATAAAAACAAAATTAAGATATGTATGGTATGTATTTTCCGAAAATGTTTTTAATTCTTTCTGGTACGTCATTGTTTTTTGCATTCTTCTAAGCTTTGGGATTTGAATTACCAATCTTGCTGTTGGAGAAAAGTTCGCTCGGCACTCAATGCTAACCAAACCCCAAGAACATTGTAAATAATTCTCAAAGATTTAAAATAGTCTCATTTGTATGAAGTAAAATATTTTCGAATGAATTCCAAATCGAAAACAAAAATATTTTTGAAAAAATAAGAACTAAGCACTCGAGAAACACTCTTAGCCAACCATAACCGTTAGTTTTAAACCAGTCAAGTTGAATTTATGACATGTACATGTAAATAATAAATATTAAGTATTTATTATAATATACATTATTTCCGACTTGAATTTCATTTCTACATTTATATTATGAAAACAAACTTACGTCTAATAATAGCCACTCATTTTTTTTTCTTCAACATTTCAGATTTTTTATCTTAAAAATTGTTTCTGCTGGTTATATCACAAAAAAGGTTGGGAAATACTGCTCCACAGTTTTCCAACTCCGGGGTCGGTTCCAACTCGAAATCTTATCAGCAAGTTAAAAATTATGAGAATTATTCTCACTTTAGAAGATGAAATTAAAAAATGGTCAACATCCGTTTATTTTTTTAGACTTTTCTAAATTTAGCCAAATTAACAAAATCTAATCAATATCAAATATAATATACACGCTTTGAATTTCTAAAGATATCGAATGAAAAAACGTTTGTATTTATATATATTTTATTGAATCGCTTCCGCTTTTATATTTTTTAATCTATTTTTCTTGAAAGACAAGAGTATACTTAAAACAACTACTTCAGATGTTAAGGTATTTAAATAAAGTGCTATTCGTTTGTTAACTTTCAGTTTTATTGTGCATTCCCAAAGTAACACCACCGTAATGGGCTTTTTTCAAATATCATTTTTTACAATAACTCTTCTCGTTTGCGGTATTCAATCAATTTCTATTGTGAACAATGTGACCGTGTCCAGTGATGTTTTAAGTGAAGTATTTATTAAAGAAATTAAAAACAACCCAAATAAAGTCTATGAATCAGTTGGTGATAAAGAACCATATGATTCAAAAAAATGTCTTTTGAGTTTAAGAGAAATAGTCAATCGTTTTCCAGATTATGAAGTTTCTCGATGTAAGTGTGTGATGAGGAAAGCCATATTTGAAAAGGATGTCAATTATTCCGTTACATGAATAGTTTCAAAAATAAATGTACATAGTTAAGACTTCAATGCGAAGTAAAATCATTTTTATAATAAAACATCAATAATAATGCGCCTAAAGTTTTACAATTGTAATCTTCATTATTTTATTTACTAAAATTATTTATTCATTCAAAAGAGTTTAAACGTGTTATGTGAAGTGTCGCTGTGAAAATAATTTAAAATTGACACGGAGTTAAAATTAAAAATTAAAATACGTTACAAGTAAACAGAAATATTCAATTAATAAAAAAATATTATAAATAGTTGTTTATTTTGTAAGCAATGCAAAAAGAGAAAATAAAGGTGATTTTTACTGCTTTACTTTCCAAAACACGGTTCATATGCTATAAAAAAAAGTATTCTGTTGTATTGTAAGTTACAACAAATATTTGCGTACTATTTTTTTGGAAAAAAATATTTTTATATATAATATTTTTGAGTTATAAAATTTAATTAAATTTCATTAAGATTATATGGAACCATTTTCATTTCGTAATCCGTCAAACTGTTTGTGAAAAAATGGAAATACTGAGCACTGTACCTATCAAAATTGGCATTATTTTGTCTTTCAGTTTTAGATGCATGGGGAAATCTACCATCGGGAATCCAATCGGGAAACGAACACGACCTAGGAAACTTCGATCAGTGTGTCAAAACTTCTGTGAATTTTAGAGAGCCCATTGGCGTAGTGAATAGTCAATATTGTTTTGTAGCAATTCTTCTTCAAAACAATAAACCACCACCACATAATATACAATGGTGGAATCTAGATCCGGTTCTATATACTGGAATATGCATTCCTGATAGCTGCAGTCCAGAACTGTTAACTTCAATTTTCAAGGAATCAGTTAGTGGTGAATTTGAAGGAGCTTTGTCTCGAATTTTTGTTGGACGTTGCACGAATGGAAAAATTCCACCACTGACAACAATGAATATTATTGGCCTGTAAGTTTTTTTTTAAACATATTTTTAGAGCACAATTTAATTGAAATTTTGTTTTATCATAGATCAATATTTGGCATAGTTACAATTCTTATGCTGATAAGCTCGTGTTATGAGTTTTATACAAGTTTTTATGAGAGTAAGTATTAATCTAGAGAAACGAAACTATGATATTATTTAATATCTATCGAATTATATGTATATGTAATTAAGATCTGTTTTCAATACTGATATGTTGGCTGTGTTAAAATAAGCCACGTGAAATAAAAATGGCGGTATTATTTCATTTTGAAAATGAGTGGGCCTTATTTCTTCTTCCAAATTGAAATATGGCCGCGCGTTTTTATTTCATTCATTGATGACGCCTTAAATCCAACTGCTTAGATTCTTCCTTTTTATATTCTTCCTTTTTTGCGTGAAATCAATTCATTTATGACTCAGTCGAAAAGTTTAGTCATTCTCTATAAAGAAATGTGAATTTGTCTTTATTTAAAAATTGATTGTTTGAAAACAAATGATTGAGTGTTTATTTAGTAAAGTGTGCCAGTCTGAAGAACCATCGACGATAACTAATAAATATAAGCAGTTTATTTGTATCACAAATAAATAACCTCGAAATGCGTTTGATAATACTAACTACTCAAATATTAACGACTCGTAAAGAAAAATGAAAATATGTATTTAAGTTGTTAAAAATTAGTTAACAACAAGCGTAACAATTCTAAAATGAAAAACAGATATTTATATTTTGTGTTTAGATCTCCTCACTTAAAGCTTCTTAGAATATAAACATGGAATCATTTATCTGCACTCGATCGAATCTGATGTATTTGAATGTTTTATCTGTACAGGTAGGTACATTATACTGTACCAGAACTTTTATTTTTTTGTTCCCTATAGTAAAGCTTTTTACCACGAATGTTTTTAAGACATTCGCAAATCGTAAATGACAAAAGTTTTAAAATATATTTTTACATCTTTAATTTGCAGTTTTAACTTTTTATCATTACTTATTCAAATGAGTTTTATTTCATCAAAATCGTTAAAGAACTGATGAAAAGTCTCGACTCGTTTCCAGTCCTAGATAAAATCAAAAAAATAAAGGAAAATCTTGACCCACCCTAATCGTGCGTAATCTCCTCGAGTCCCCATACTCACATACGAGTATTTTCAGCATCTTAGCCACCCAGCACACCTACTTATTTGAGGCGATTTCAATGTCATTAGGGGCCCAGTCTGATCTGAAGTCTGATATCCCTAAAATAAAAGCTTGTGTAGCCCAGACCTCCGTTTCGTCTCCGACTCTCTTCCTTATTTTACTAACGATCTTTAAAAAAAAAAAAAAAACACACACAAACATTTATATGCCAGTAAGACCTAGGGTCTTATAAATTAGGCATTGTTTGAAGGAATAGAAGGATAGGACAGATTTTTGTTGGCACAGTGGATTGAGAAATTAGGTTTTGATTATCTCATTAAATCCCAGGGGTGGCGTTCAGTTGAGGGAATATAGAATAAATTGCTGCCTAGACTGGGGATCGAACCCACACATCCAGGGTAGCAGTCAAGCACTACCTCCACTGCGCCTGGGCCACCCCCGGTTTGGTGGTTTTTAGAATTTGAATTACAAACTGAAAGAAAAATTTTAAAATTTCTATTTTGGTACACTCGCCACCTCGCGAAAGACGGAGACAAAAAAACTCCCAAAATCATGTAATAAAATGAGTGTCTTTTCAGAAAAGCCGATTGCAATCCTGTTGGCATTTTCAGTTTTTACAAATGGAAAGCGACTTTTTGCAATAAGCACCAAGAAAACGAGGAACAATATTGATTGTCTCACCGGAATTCGAGTTTTATCGACATTGTGGATAATGAATCATCACACCTACACTACTATCCATGGAACTCCAATTATAAATAATCGAGATCACATAAATGTAAGCTTTATACGTAACTTTCAAGAATATTTGGAAATACATAGTTTTAGCTATTTAAATTATTATTTTTTAATTTTTCTATTTTCTGTATTTAATTTATATATTTATTTACATTTATTTATATTTATTCATATTTATATTTATATACATTAATTTTTAATTATATTTTCAGTGGCTGTATAGTCCGGAGTTTTTTCCTGCTCTAAATGCAAGTATATCCGTTCTTATTTATGGGAGGACTTTTAGTGGCTTGGATTGGATTTCGTGAACTTGATAAGACGTAGGATTATTTTACTTCAGTGTATTTTTTTTTTTTTTAAATTAATTCAATTTTTTTTTTTAATTAATTTCACAGGTCTGGAAAAATTAATCCTATAATGAATATTGTCCATCGATACTTCAGACTAACTCCAGTTCTAGCTGCAGGACTTTTGATGATTTATAGTGTAAATAGGATTATTTATACGGGTCCAATTAAAGATATTCAAGTGGGAAAAATTGGCTGCGATAGGACAAATTGGTGGCCACTTTTGCTTTACATTCATAATTACTATGTTCAGGATAAAAACGTACTTTTTTAATTTATTTTCACATCTTCTCATTTAAATTTATTTTTTGTTTGTTCTACCTAGTGTTACGACGAAGCTTGGTACTTAGCCATCGACTTCCAATTATATGCCCTCTCACCGCTTCTCTTAATACCAATGTGGAAATGGGGAAGAAAATTCGCACCTGTTTTACTTGTCTTGGTAGTTGCATCGATTGCATGCGTTATTGGAATCTACTTTTCTGAAGGTTATGTTGGGCTATCTTTGGGGTAAGTACCGATTTTCTCCGCAAATCATAATATATTCTACAAAATTCAACTTTCAACAATGTGCATAATTTTAAATCAACGTTAATTCCCCACTTCTAACTAGCTCTGTGACAAATTCTTTTGGCCGTTGAAAAAACTTACACTTAAAAAACTGATTCATTGTATTAGGCTATTACTCGTAAATAAAACTTTATAAAAAATATAAAATCAAATTTCATATTTCTTTAAACCTCTATGTATATATAAATTGTTATTTTATATATTCTTATTTTTTCTACAAAAAGTTTCTTAAGCTAATTTTTCAAAATTCGATTAGTTTTTAAGATATACCCAGAATATTGAAGAGCAACAGTGTGACCATTGTCCCAGAAACCCACGGGTTAATTCAGGGAAGCATTTTTTGTTTTAAGCACCCCTAGGTCTCATACAAATATAATCAATCATAAACGAATTTATTCTTTTCATCTCCCATCTATCCAAACATCATTTTTTAAATAAATAAAATAAAAGCCTTAATTATTTCTTTTAAGAGTAAATTCTCATGAATGGGAGAAGGTCTATACTCCAACGCATACAAGATGTTCAACTTGGTTACTTGGCTTTGCTTTTGGATACTTCCTGCACAAAAATCGCCAATCAAAGTTCATCATTCCAAAAGTAAGTGTTAAGTCATTTTCATTTATAGATACGCAGAAGTATAAACAACACTGAATGAAAGGGAAAGTTTTTTTAAACAACAAAAAAAAATCCACCAAAAGCTTATAATTCATTTTTTTTTTTTTGAAAACTTTCAGATTCTTCAACTTATTGCATGGATCGTATGCTTCTTTACTATTACAGCTGTAGTTTTTGGGCCGTATTTCTCTTTAAGTGCTAATGGTCAAGGAACTGTTTTCGAGGCCGCAATGTACGAATGCTTTAAGCGGATATCTTGGGCAATTGCACATGCCTGGATTACATTTGCTTGTTACTATGGATATGGTGGATTTATTGATACATTCTTGTCGCATCCGTTTTGGCAGCCCCTTGGACGTTTAACTTATGCCATGTATATGATGCATATGGCAATCGAACAAATGCATTTCGGAATGACACGCACTGAAATATACTTTTCTGTTTATAATCAGGTTTGTCTACTTGACATAAAAATTGTCTTGACTAAAAATTATAATTATTTTATGTTTATTTTATAGTGGTTGTATTTTTGGAGCGCACTTGGGACAACAATCTTTATAGCAATTTATGTAACACTTGCCTTCGAATCACCAATTTTAATTTTAGAAAAATTCATATTCGCTGGACGAAAACCAGCTGAAAAACCATCAAATACAGAACAATCTGTGATTGTTCCTTCGAGTGTTGTCGATGTTGATCAGCTACAGAAGCAACTATAATTATTTTAAGTTTGAAATTATAAAAAAATGATTTTTGTATTCAATTTTTCGATTTACATATTTAAATTAAATTTTAAAAGTACAAAAATTATAAAAAACAAACAATTAGTTATGGGTCCCTCGAAATAAGTTATATTCATTTGTGTAAGGATTGTTATATTATATAATATGGCCATTTTTGGGGAGCTTGTGAAAAAGTTGGAAAAAATAAAAATATTACCAAAAATGATATTTTTACTCTTTTTTTTTGCTTGGTCATTTCTCTCTCTCCCTGTTTCATATTAAATAAAGAAGAACAAGACAAACGTCACACCTTAATCAAATGATAAATCTTACTCCTTTTTTGCTCTATATGATTTTCTTATTTTCTTAATATTCCACAGTTTAAATTTATTATTGTGTTTGGTTAAGCAATAATTGTTCTAATTTTATAATCTTCTTTTTCTTGTTTTTCGGAAAATTTTGCTCATTTTAACGATATAAATTTTGAAATAAGTGAGGAAACGGTTACTCAAAGTATCTTACTACTCGATGAATGTTTCAGTCCTGGCCCCGATGGTGTGCCATCTTCTATTTTAAAAAAATGTGTTTCTTATTTGTCATATCCGTTGTGTATTCTCTTCAATACGTCTTTAAAAAGTTCAAACTTTCCTTATATCTGGAAAAGTTCATTTATTATTCCTGTATATAAGAAAAGTCCTAAAAATGAGATCATGAATTATCGACCTATTGCTAAATTATCTGTGATACCAAAATTGTTTGAGTCAATTGTAAGTAATGTCCTTTCTTTTCATTGTAGTTCAATTGTGTGTGATAGTCAGCATGGATTTGTTAAAAAAAGATCCACAGTTACTAATTTATTTAACTTCGTGTCCTATTGTTTAGATGTGTTTGAAAAACGTGGACAAGTTGATTGCATATTTACCGACTTTAGTAAGGTATTTGACAAGTTGTGTCATTATACACTTTTACGTAAATTAACGCTTTTAGGATTTAATGATCATTTTTTTAAATTGGATTGGTTCATATTTAAAAAATCGTAGTTACTGTGTTTTGTTTCGAAATAAGTGTTCTAACCAATTTCTTGTGAACTCTGCCGTCCCTCAGGGCAGCCATCTAGGACCTATTTTATTTGTTTTATTTATTAATGACTTGACTACTATCATCAAAAACTCTTCTGTACTTATTTATGCGGACGACATTAAGATATTCAAAAGTATAAAATCGAACACTGACTGTTTACTATTACAAGAAGACTTGACAACTTTTAGGGAATGGTGCAATAATAATCGTCTCGTCTTAAATGTTGACAAATTATTAATGTAAAACCATGAGTTTTACACGCAAAAAAGTCCCGTTTTCGTACTGTTATACGTTTGATTCTTGTCCATTGAGTAAGGTTTCTGTCTTTTCTGACTTAGGTGTAGTTCTTGATCCAAAACTAACATTTATTGATCATATAAATTATACAATTAAAAAAGCAAATAGGGTTCTTGGATTCATTAAAAGATTCGGTCGTGATTTCCATGACAATTATGTTCTACGGTAATGGGTGGTATCTAACTAACTTTTAAAAATTATAATAAAAGTATTCTTCTAGGATATTATTAAAATCATCAAAAAGAAAAGTTGTAATTTATTGTAAGGAATATATTTTTGTTTTTATGGTACCAATTAATATTTCAGTTTAATTTCACGTTCACAATAGTAAATTTGATTTAATTTTTTTTAGTTTATCCAGCAATAAAACTAAATATAGTAGAAACTCGAAACACCTTATATTATTATCAGCTATTATCTCGACATGAACAGTACTTTTAGATAATTATTGTGCATTGATGTATCAAAAATTTTGCTTGAGAGCAACATTCAAGTAGTAACTTCCGTTATTATAATAAAAAAAAAAACATTCCAAAAAACTGATTATGAAATTGATACCTTTTAATTCATTAAGCTTATCGGACAAAAAAATAGAGATAGATTTAATTTTTTATCAACTTAAGTTTTCCGCACTCAAAACTATAAAGAGCTCTTACAATAAAAAAGCTTGCCTATTTCAGTTTCATTTCCAAAGAGACCACTATAACAAAAACTTAAATGTTCGCTTTAAATTGTATAATAATTGTTTCGATAATAAGCGCGATTCAGTCACTTTCGCTTGTGAATAATGTTTCGGTTTCGAGTGATGTTTTTAGTAAAATTTTTCTTGATGAAATCAAAAGTAATCCCAATAAGGTATACCAATCTGATCCTGATTTTGGGGAGTATAATTCGAAAAAGTGTCTTTTAAGCTTACGTGAAATAGTTAAACTTTATCCTAGTCCTCAAATTGCTCGATGTAAGTAGAAATTTTTTTTAAAGATAAACGTTCCTTTGAATAAAAAATTCTTAATTTAATATGAAAAAAGTGCTTAAAAGAAAAGACTCAAAAGAGTATAAGTAAAATATTGAAAATTAGGAGTGCAGAAATTTAGTTCATCCTTAAAAAACTATAAACACCTATCTTAGTTTAAAAAAAATATTTAAAAATATGTTCCTTTGATGTATTCGATTTCTTTCAGTAATTTTTCGTTGTTTTTTTCTTGGGATCAATCAAATTTCAGAATATGAATAGTAAAAATTAATCAGTTTTTAATTCATCATATTTTTTCATGTACATATTATTTAACAGCATGGTATCCATATTTCACTATGAATTACCAAATGTTGTGAAATGATCTCCAAAGGAGTGTTGCCGATGTGACACGATAGTACTTTTTGGCAGTACATGCTGTTACCACGTGGTGTGGTACTATGGCTCGAAAAACTTAAATATATATCACGATTTTATTATACTCGTATCTATTATTTTACTTTAGTTTAAGCGTATACGCTTGGCTAAATTTCCTTAAAACGTAGACTACTTATACTAATGGGTTCTTTATTTAAATTAATAAATAAATTTGGCAGTGCGACTTTCCATATGAAGAACCAAGGTCCAAGTCACTTTCAACCATTTCTGTGTGCGTTTTCATGTATGAATGGAGGGGAACTATTTATAATTGTATACCGAAACCAAACGGCTAAAATGAGCGGCACTCTTTTCTTGCCAATTCATATCCTTGTATATAATAAATTTAGATGTGATATGTGATTGATAATAATTATCTTCTATTTACATAGTGTTTGATGCATGGGGCAGTATTCCAGCAGGTGTATTAAGTGGAAACCAGTATGACCTTGGCAACTATGATCAATGTGTCAAATCTACTTTGTCCTTAAATACACTCGGAACTGACGATGACGGTTGTGTCATAAGGCAACAATATTGTTTTGCAAAATTACCTCTCAAGCGGAAACCTTCAATGAATAAATGGGATCCAAATCGTTCAATCAATGTTGGAATATGCATACCATACACCTGTAGTCCAATTTTACTAACATCAATATTTCAAGAATCAACGAAAACCGCTTTCGATGGAGCTCTGTCCGAAATAACAGTTGAACGTTGCTCAGATGGAAAAGTTCACCCACTAACAGCTACTAACATCGCTGGCATGTAAGTACAAGATATTAAATGGATATCTTAATGGTTCTTATTTCTATTTCTTTTAGATCCATATTTGCTATACTGACAGTATTGATGATATTAAGCTCAGCTTATGACCTCTATGTAAGTCATTATCAAAGTAAGTGCATATTAAAAAAAAGGATCTATTTTTTTTTTTTATTTAAAAAAAATTTATCTTACGATTTACCATTTGTGTTACAATAGCCGTAATCAAATATCAAAGTCCATATAAATACTGACACTGAAATACGGATCACAAAGCCACAAATTCGGGTATATTATGGTTTCATACGGTTCAGTTTTAGATTCTATAGTGAATAATTAAACTCTTATGTGAAATTTTGGAATGCTATATTTCTTGGATTCTAAGCCGAGGGTTTCCAGGATCTGGTTAAAACGTAATAGTTTTTAAGATTTTATGCATCATTCAGCAAATTATATCGTTCAATAATTTTTGTTACTCTCGAGGCATAGTTTTGTGAATAAAACGGGTTAAACCTAGTTCAAGAGTAGTTGTATTTGAGTTACCACAGTAAATATACTCGTATATTTGGCGCGGCGTGTTCAGCTTTCGGGGCACGTGTTTCCATAATATGTCGGCTGTTTAAAGATAAAAGCCCCTAAGTGCAGAAAAAATGTTGAAAAAATGAAATTGAAACAATACCTACAAAAACCAAAATTTAGCAAGAAAATAATTTAGATATTGAAAGGCACGCTTTGCTTAGCCACTAAGTGTTAATACCGTTAAAATTAAAATTTGATTTTAAAGAAGGAGAGGGGCTTCTTTTGAGAGCAATGATTCATTGCAGCACAACATCAAGGCTATTGTGAATCGTAAGACTTGATATGGCATTAAATAGACCCATAAACTCCACATGTACCCTACCTGACTTTCTTCATTGGCTACGTGCCTTGCACCCAGAAAATAAGCTAGAACACATCAATTGAAAAATATTCAATATCACATATCAATATCAAATACAATAAGTTTTCCGGGTAGGCAAGGTTACGAGTACCTGTCTAATACAATAAGCTTGAAATAAGAGATAGATAAATAATAAACTAACGTTTGGTGCTTATTTGTTAAAGTATGCTTTCTAGCAACTGTAAGTGGCTCGATATACACATCAAAAATTTAATTATTTCTGATTTGTTTGGATTATCGATTTGTTTACAAACAAATCAGTGCCTTCTTTTATAATCTAAATATTTTTTGGATATTCTTCGAGCTTTTACTAAACTTCTTCCATAACTTCAAGATAAACGATCGGCTTTTCGGCTAATGATGAGAACCTCAATAAAACGGCTCTGAACTAAAGACTATAAAACGTAAAAATGATAATATTGATTTTATTAATTAATGTCAGTTAGTAGATTCGAAAAGTTTCAATTTCAGGCAAAACTGTTTAGTAAGGCATGTAAAACAGACTACATATTCAAGATCCCAATAATACAATAATATTTACTACTCTAATTTTTTTAGAAAAACCAAAACCTATCCTGATGGCATTTTCGTTACTGACAAATGCAAAGCGACTATTTGCAATCAACACCAAACGATCACGAAACAGTATTGACTGTCTCACTGGCATCCGCGTTATAGCAACTCTTTGGATTATATTACATCACTCTTTCCTTCTTTCATCAGATGCTGCACTGATAAACTTCTCAGATTTTTCTGCTGTAAGTACCCATCTCACAATTAAAGCTCTCCCTCATCAATGCGAAACACAACACTTTGTTATGATTAACACGTGGTTGTTATTGATTCGTCGTCCCTACCGAATGTTTCGCATTGATTTGGAAAATTACTAACCGGTAAAACGATGTTGAAACGAATAATATTTTCAGTGGTACTACAGTTGGGAGTTTATGCCAATTTACAATGGAAGCATGACAGTGGACACGTTCTTTTTCATGGGTGGACTTCTAGTGGCTTGGATTGGATTCAAAGAATTAGATAAAACGTAAAATTCTTACTTAGGTACAACTTAAGGATCTAAAGAACAACTCCTAATTCTTTTGTTTGATTATACAGAAATGGAAAAATTAACTTTTTAATGAACATCGTGCATCGCTACTTTCGGTTGACACCTGTTCTGGCCGCTGGACTACTGTTGGCCTATAGCATAAATGACATTATTTTCACTGGTCCGGTCAAGGATACATATGTGGCTATGAGGAAATGTAACGGACACAATTGGTGGCCAATTTTACTTTATATTCAAAATTATCTTCGAGATCCGAACTTAGTCTATGATGCTTGTTATGCAGAAGCTTGGTATTTGGCAATTGATTTTCAGCTTTATGCTCTGTCGCCATTGATATTGATTCCAATGTGGAAATGGGGAAGGAAATTTGCACCAGTTTTACTTGTTTTGGGCTTGACATCGATTGGATGGGTAATGGGGATATATATTTCTGGGCATTTTACCGGTATGATTTTGGGGTGAGTATTGAATTTGGAATATGTTGCAATTTGTTCACGTATTTACATAAATAACTAAAAAGTTATTAAAACACTTTTAAAGTTCTTATAAAATCAAGTAAAGAATATCTTGTGTTTTTTTTTTTAATAATCCTTTCCATTTTCATTGAACTGATCATGAAATAGCCTTAAATTTAACAATTTTTGATTTTTTAACTTCCGTTAGAATATTTCCAAAATTAAGATACTAGACATTTGGTTCTATTATTTTCAGTGATAATCCTGAAGAATGGGAGAAGGTGTACACATTAACTCACACTAGATTCGCCCCTTGGCTTCTTGGTTTCGGTTTTGGATATTTTTTGCACAAAAATCGCCAGTCTGAGTTTCAAATGCCAACAGTAAGTTGTGGAGTATTAATATTTTTTTTTAGTTTTTGAAAATATGAATGCTCAACAATATTTTCGTACTTAGGTTGTCCAGGTTACTGGATGGGTTGTTAGTTTCTTCACAATGATAGCAATCTTATTTGGACCTCATTTCTCATTGAGTGCAAATGGCAAGGGAACGGTTTTCGAAGCCACAATGTATGAAGGTTTGAAACGCGTATCCTGGGCACTAGCGCATGCATGGATAACATTTGCTTGTCATTATGGACATGGAGGTATTATTGATACATTTTTGTCACATCCCTTATGGCAGCCACTTGGGCGTTTATCTTATGCAATGTACATGATGCATATGTCCATATTACGAATGAATTATGGAAAGACACGCACGCAGACATATTTTTCTTCCTACAATGAGGTTTGTTGTAAAAAATTTAAAATTATTTTATTCCATAATTTGACTTTTCTATCTTGTTTTTATATAGTTCCTCAATTTTTGGAGCACATTAGGAATTACACTGCTTTATGCTACTTATGTTACATTAGCTTTCGAATCCCCAATCTTGATATTGGAAAAAATAATTTTCAGCAGAGAAAATCCGGTAAAAAGGGAAAATGAAATCCAGGCACCTCCACCTAATGTCGTTGTAGAGTCAAGAGAAAAGGGGACATAATACGCGGGAAGAGCTATTTGCACTGAAATTGCGAAGCCAAAGCTGTGATAATATGATACTGGAAATTAAAAAAAAAATGTATACTCGTATCTATACATAATTTATGCAATATATGTACATAGAAGAAATTATATCAATAAATCAAATTGGATGTTTTGAAAATTATTTAAAAACTTTTGAATTTGATTTTCTAATGCAACATGTAAAATATTTTAAACTCAGTTTTGAAATAATTATTAAACTCAATGTTGGATGTTGCATCTGCTTTTTAGTGACCAAGAATTATTTATTATTCTTTCAATTAATTATACTGGGCAGAAGTCATTACACTTTTTGTTTGGTGTTTTTTTTCAAATAACCCATGATATTATTTTTTTTGTTTTTGAACACTTTAAAATTGTTTGTATTCTATCTTATCCAAAGAAAATAAAACTGGACTGTAAAAAAAAATTATTTTATTACATTACCAGCTGAACCGGCAAACGTTGGTTGTTGTAAAACCTTTTCTGTAGATGGCGTGATAAGTTGGATTTCTAAAGAAAAGCGCGTATACGCCTAGGTGCTGAACGCAGTTTATTAGGGGAGGGTGGGGCAAGAAGCACCACTTAAGCTTTAGACGCTCCTATTTTTTTTTCTTTTCATAAAAGAGAAGCAAATATTTTTTTAAATAATACTTTAACCTTTGAACTCCAATATAGTTAGCAATCACAATAGTTAAACAAGTATATACAGAGATATATACATATATATGACCTTACCTCAAAAGTCCGTTTTGCCCCACTAGCGGGGCAAAAAGGACCTTTAAAAGGGGCAAAATGAACCACTGATTTCAATTTACTTTGATATTGAAAATAATCGTCATGGCATTCAAAACACTTATATTTTTTTGAAAGTATTAAAAACTTAAAGTATAAAAACAATAAACAAACAAAGGAAGCGTAGAAAAATAAGTAAAAAAAGGAACGAAACAATAAAATTAATATTAGTTTCAAAACTATAATTACAAAAATAACAAGCAAAAAAAAAATTAATTGAAATGAGAATTTTCTCGTTCTAGTTTTTTTCCAGTGTTGTTTAATCGCACTTTTCGAATTAAAGTGGCTTTCGGGATCTTGCCTTGAGATATCCAACTTTTTTGCTTTTGATGGCATCGATAGCTTTCCTCAAATCTTCTTTGCTCCAAGTAGCAGCTCTATTTGTTTTTCGAACGTACCTATGTATGTTCGAACCATCTTTAAAAATAAATGTTAAAAAAGAAGTAGAATTTATCTTGTGAGGGTCTTGGAGCAAAGCAGACTTATCTTAGAAAGTTGTTGCTTTGCTTTGAAATTGGAACCAGTACGTCGTGGGGCAAAACGGACCAGTAGTCCGTTTTGCCCCACTACGTACTGGTTTGATTTACCCCACAAGAAGTTTTTTTTTTTAAATATTTTTATTTTTTTTTAACTATTTATTTACTTTTATGTTCAGCTTTTTTAAACAGCACAAAACGATCACAAGCAATAAAAAACTCACTAAACAATGGAAAGGTCCAACCTGTTGTTTTGGATCGGTTTTGAAAAGTGGTTGTTTTTTTAACAGATAGGCCGTTTTCAAACTTTCTTCATTTAAACCACAACTAACTTCAGTTTTTCAATGAAACTAAGGGATGTGTTGGAAAAGTAGGTTGTTCATAAGTTCTCATCATTGAATATAAGATGGAGTTAAGAACCACGCTAAAAATCGATTTGGTTCTTTTTGCCCCGAGGTCCTTCTTGCCCCACTCTCCCCTACCTTTAAGAGACTAATCTTCGAGAAAAGCATGAATTGTTCGTGTTTAGATTGGGATGATTAAGTGTGGACGGTGTTCGTCGTGTTTACTCGTACATTACAAACTGGGAGGTGCCAAAAAAGTGAAACAACAACAGTTTCACATTTCGGAGATTGAAACAACAACGGACTAGTTTTTAGTCTAGTCTAGTTTTTATGTTCTACTACTTAATCTTCCTAATCTAAGCAGGATTAAGGGCGAACATATGTATACTTCAAAATGATTTATACTCAAATTAACTGGGAAGTTTGAATATTTTCACTTCTGTCAATAATTTTTTGGATCAGGATTTCAAATAGTAGAAGAATATTCCAACAGTGGATTGACGTTAACAGTAAGAGTAACTAATGTGTATAGGGCCTTAAGTTCGTACAATTTGAATTGCTGTTTAACTCTAAATGCATGTTGTTAGTTTTGAATGTTCCGTTGTTGGCTTTACTTTGGAAGTTTAAATCGGACAAACCGATAATTGTGTACAAAATAGATTAAATATAATTTTACTACAGAAAATAAATTTCTTAAATAAGTTTGCCCCAACCCGAAGATTACTCTCTACGTACATCCTTCATCCTGCTATCTGGAGCTGTGCTGGCGGAAATTCTACGGGTGATTTTTGGTTACAAATTTAGAACACAATATCTACTAGCACATTTTCTAGCAATAGGCCATATAGATTCCCAAAAAAAATTTCAGCCTAAAAACAATAACCTTATTTTATCAGCTATTTACTAAAAATTGTAAAATTTATTTTTACTACACCAATCACCAAAAGCACTTTAAAATTAACATTAAACACTAACTATTTATCTACCACTCTCCATTTCCGCTATTTTAAAAAAAAAATGGCGATAATACGATAAAATGATGTTTTTATTTCTCATATACATTATACAGCTTATGGGATTTATATTTTATTTGTATATCAAATAGTTCGCACTTAAGAATATAAAGAGCCCTTCAGTCAACGAAAATTGACCATTTTAGTTTAAGCTTTTGTTAAGAGCGTCAGCCATCACAATGAAAATCAACTTAAAACAATTTGTAATTTTGAACGCGATTATACGCGGGATTCATACATTGTCACTTGTGAATAATATTTCTGTCTCGAGTGATGTTTTTAGTCAAATGTTTCTGGAGGAAATCAAAAGTAATCCAAATAAAATATACGCATCCGGCCCAGATTTTGGAAATTATAATTCAAAAAAGTGTCTATTAAATTTACATGAAATAGCTGAACGTTTTCCTAGCTCAGAAGTTGCTCGAGGTAAGCGTATGAATTTGAAAATCATAGAGGTTTTTATAAAATTGACAAATTAAAAGTGAGCAGGAAAGAATTACAAAATTCAGCATTGATATTCTCGTGTATTATCGTATTCCAGTGCCTTTTATGTTCGGAACGCGTTGCTGTATATATAACAAATTAAAAAAATGTTTCTTTCTTGCTTTTACAGTTTTCGATGCATGGGGGAACATTCCAGCGGGTGTTTTAAATGGAAACAAGTATGATTTTGGCAACTACGATCAATGTGTCAAGTCTTCGGTATACTTCCCTGATGTCATTAGGCAACAGCATTGTTTTGTCACATTACCTCTCAAGCAAGACCCATCAGATGGAAATCCAATAAATTTCTGGTACCTACGTAAGTCCTTCAATCAGTGTTGGAATATGTGTACCAGATAGTTGTAGCCCAGATTTATTAACATCAATATTTAAAGAATCAACTAAACCCACATACGATGGAGCGTTTTCTGACATTTCAGTTGGACGTTGTTCGGATGGACAAATTCCACCACTTACAGCAACTATCATCGCTGGCATGTAAGTGGAAAATCTCAATGTTAGGGTAAATTTTGTTAATGTACATATACTCAATTTTTAAAACTTGACAGATCTGTGCTGTCGATATTGACAGTTTTGATGATTTTGAGTTCAGCCTACGACCTCTATGTGAACCATTATAAAAGTAAGTGCATTTCTTTAACTCAATTCAACAAGCCAAATATTTATGTAGTTTCCAAAATTTCGGGAAGCACCAGCTTGAGTCTCAGGGCTTTCATTCTCAGAAGTCTCGAAAAATACACATGAGCTGTTTAAAAAATGAATTGTTACTAAGTTTTTCAATCTAACTTTTGAATTTTCAGGAAATCATAACCCTGTCCTCCTGTCTTTTTCCATACTAACCAATGGAAGGAAACTATTTGCAATCAATACCGAACGATCACGGAGCAGTATTGATTGTCTCACTGGAATAAGGGTCATATCAACATTTTGGATTATACTCTTTCATACTTACACTACATTTTTAGCAGGAGCTCCAGTTATGAACTACACAGATCTTTCTAATGTAAGAACCTTAAAATAAAGTTGTCAACTGTGTTCTTGATAAACTCAAAACTTATCTTTTTTTCAGTGGTACTACAGTTGGGATTTTCTGCTAATATATAATGGTGGTATGTCAGTGGACACGTTTTTTTTCATAGGTGGCTTGCTGGTCGCTTGGATTGGATTCAAAGAATTGGATAAAACGTCAATAAGCACAAGAAATAATTATTTCAGTAATAATTTTTCTTTTGTTGTTTACAGAAATGGAAAAATCAACTTTTTAATGAACATCGTGCATCGTTACATTCGCCTCACTCCTATTCTAGCCGCTGGACTAATATTGACATATAGTGTAAATAAAATTATTTACACTGGCCCATTTAAGGAATTTTTTTTGACGAAAAATAATTGTAACGAACACAATTGGTGGCCAGTTCTACTTTACATCCACAACTATTTTCGAGACACAAGCATTACGGCCGAGAACTCTAACGTTTGTTACGGAGAAACTTGGTATTTGGCAGTTGATTTTCAGCTGTATGCTCTTTCACCACTCATCTTGATTCCGATGTGGAAATGGGGAAAAAAATTCGTGCCAGTTCTTCCTGTTCTGGTATTCATATCGATTGGATGGGGTATTGGTGTATATTTTTCAGAACATTTCACTGGTCTGGTCTTTGAGTGAGTTGAGTTAATAAGTTAATGGGCGTGGTTAATTTTTTTTTATTTTTTTTTAGTGCTAATCCTCATGAATGGGAGAAAGTGTATACATTAACTCACGCTAGAATGGCACCTTGGCTTATCGGCTTTGGTTTTGGATATTTTATGCATAAAAATCGTCAAACACAATTTCAATTGTCAAAGGTAAACTGTAGATATTGGAAGTAGTATCTGAAATTTGATCAGTTTATTCTTCGTGAGATCTCAGAAATTTTACCACGTATGTCTGCTATCAATGAAATATAATTTTTGCCAGAGAAACGTGTTGAAATGTTTAAGATCTCAAGTCTCAAACAATACGAACACAACAACTATGTTTATATACATAATTGTGAGAACAAACAGAGCCTTCTTAAAATATCTTAAATCAGGAATGTGGTCTTAACCGATATTACACTAAGTCATTGTATACGAGTATAGAACCTATAGTACTATCATCAAGATGGTTTTTGTGTTGTGTGCTGTGGTCGTTTGAGGGCGCACTTGTATATACACAGAAACAGCAACCAACAAATTAGTAAGTGATGTGATCGCTAGGTGGCCGACGCGACGTGTGGAACGTGTTCATGAGAGTACTATGCAAATTTATATACAATGACTAAGTTTGAAAAAGAATTTGTTGATGTTCATTACTCCCTCTTTTAGAATTTCCAGGTAATTTGCTGGATTGTCACTATCTTCACAATGGCCGTCATACTATTTGGGACCTATTTCTCACTAAATGCCAATCGCAAAGGCACCGTTTTCGAGGCTGCAGTGTATGAAAGTTTGAAGCACCCAATCTGGGCACTGACACAGGTTTGGATCACATTCGCTTGTCACTATGGATATGGAGGTGTTGTTGATGCATTTTTGTCACATCCGTTCTGGCAACCATTTGGACGTTTATGTTATGCAATATACATGATGCATTTGGCAATCGTAAGAATGCATTATGGAATGACACGGACAGTGTTCTATTTTTCGGTGTATGAAGAGGTAAGTAGTAGTTTTGTTAAATTATTTGGGGCATATTAATAGTCGTCTGACAAGTTGTTTCTTTGCCTCTTCTAAGCTAACCTGAAGTTTATGCTTAAAGTTGTTTGAATTCATCTGTCAAAAAATGGATTGAATTTCAATGGATTGATAAGCAATAGTACTTAAATTGTAGTAGAATTCTTTTTTTTTACTTCACAGAGCTGCCGAATTCTTTATGAATAGCAGTTGTTTCTAACCTGTGTGTTAACTTTAGACTCGAGGCCAGTTGGACTCGGTTCTAAAGTTTGACTATGAATATGCCACCTTGTCTATAAGCATGAATTTAATTCTCCTGTTTTAATTACAGTTTCTCTACTTTTGGAGAGCGTTTGGCATAACATTATTTGTTGCTATTTATGTGACATTAGCTTTTGAGTTTCCCGTTTTAGAATTGGAAAAGATCATTTTTAAGCAGAAAAAGCCTGCAAAGAAAGAAAATGAAGTGCATCAGGAACATTCGCCTAATGTAATCACTGGAAAAGATACATAAATGACGAACACAACAATTTTGATTGAAAAAAGAAATGAAAATAAAAAGACGTGCTACTAAAATCCTATACATTTTGATTGGGAACGGGTCGTTGTTATGTATTTCAAAATTCTGTATGGCCAGAATTATGCATATGAATTAAAAATTCTGTCACAACATAATTCTGTATTCAATTATACTTTTCCAAAATTGTTACTGTAAATCCAGAATTCAGTATATTAAAATTCTGTGTTTCAAAATTCAATCAAACAAACCTAAAGCTCATCAGGATGGAATGTCAATGTTTGTTATTTCGACTGTGGCGTTCAAAGTTAGACAAACGCTAACGAAAGATATCGTTTTGAGAATATGGAGGTGTTTCCTAAAGATGTGACAGGTAGAGTTAAAATGATACGATTGTCTTCCTTTTACGGAATCACCTCTTAGCTCACTTATATGAGCTGAATAGATTAGTGGAAAATTATGCGGGCGATATGTGAACGAGGAAAACAATACTTTTCCTAGCAACATGCTATAGTTGATCTCTCAAAATATATAGGTAAAAAAGAAACACCTTATTTAATCAGCTTTTACTTTACTACAAAAGATTGTGTCTAGTCTAGAGCTACATACGAGTACACATTCACTATAGGTTCACTGCCGAAGATAAAATTCTACTTCACCATTCACCAATAGCACTTCAAAATAAATACTGAGCACCGGTTACTTATTTATCGGATTCCATTTTCACTAAACTATTTATTTTTTTATTGAAAACAAAAATCAGTGCAAAATACCGATAACATCATAAATACATACCTACATATACATATGTTTATTTCTCCTCTAGCTTATCGGTTTTAAATAAAGATTTTTTTTTTAATTTTATAACAACCATATATCAATTGAATTGGAACTTTCAAGACTATAAGTAGCCCTAACATTCAATAAGTTTGACTATTTAAGTTATATCATTCAGCAAGAGCCCTCACAATGAAAATAAACGTAATACTTTTTGTAATCATAAACTCTATAATAAGCGGAATTTATTCTCTGTCGATTGTAAATAATGTTTCAGTTTCGAGTGATGTTTTTAGTCAAATGTTTCTGGAGGAAATCAAAAGTAATCCAAATAAAATTTACGCACCCGACAAAGATGTTGGAAAATATAGTTCGAGAAAGTGTCTTTTTAATTTACGCGAAATAGTTAATCGTTATCCTAGCCCTGAAGTTGCTCGATGTAAGTTATTATCTTTATAATCCGAAAACCATATCCTACAGTTCTTCAAAATATTTTTTGTTTCAATGAACTGACAAAAAATTTATGGTGCATAGGAACCCTTAAACGAAAACCGCGGAAGTTCGGGTGTAGAAAAGAAACTTTACAAAATTCACTGAATATTTATTTTTTTTACATATTTCTTTAAAGCGAATTCCGCTAAAGTTCCGCAAAACTTTATAAAATTCTGTGTTTGTATTCTCATTATATTATTTTTAAAGTTTAGTATAATTTCGTTTTAATGATTCCCTCGTAATAATTATCTTTCAATCTTACATATCACAGAACCCTTCGTTTTAGATTCGTACTACGAACGCCGATTACAGAATCCACAATAATTGATCCGCAGTTCAATGCTTTCTTTCCCATCTTTGTCTTGAGAAGAAAAGAAAAGTTTTACGGATTGAATATCCCGACGAATTTTGATTTTTCATTCGTAGTAAGAATTTTTCAGTTCCGGAACTGTGATTAGGCTGATTATTCGAAGCAAGTTTGCGAACCGATTTTGAAATATTTAAAATTGAAACTTGAGTGGCTCATAATAAAAAATAAAAACAATTGGCGTTTAATCAATACAGTTTTCGATGCATGGGGTAACATTCCAGCGGGTGTTTTAAATGGAAACAAGTACGATTTTGGCAACTACGATCAATGTGTCAAATCTTCGGTGTACTTCAATGAAATCCCTGATGTCATAAGGCAACAACATTGTTTTGTCACATTACCTCTCAAGCAAGACCCATCAGATGTAAATCCAATAAATTTCTGGTACGTAAGTCCTTCAATCAGTGTTGGAATATGTGTGCCAGATAGTTGTAGCCCAGATTTATTAACATCAATATTTAAAGAGTCAACTAAACCCACATACGATGGAGCGTTTTCTGAAATTTCAATTGGACGTTGTTCGGATGGACAAATTCCACCACTTACAGCAACTATCATCGCTGGCATGTAAGTGGAAAATGTTAATGTTGGAGTAAATTTTGTTAATGTATACTCACTTTTAAAACTTGACAGATCTGTGCTGTCGATATTGACAGTTTTGATGATTTTGAGTTCAGCCTACGACATCTATGTGAACCATTATAAAAGTAAGTGCATTTTTTGACTCAATTCAACAAGCCAAATATTTATGTAGTTTCCAAAATTTCGGGAAGCACCAGCTTGAGTCTCAGGGCTTTCATTCTCAGAAGTCTCGAAAAATACACATGAGCTGTTTAAAAAGTGAATTGTTACTAAATTTTTCAATCTAACTTTGGAATTTTCAGGAAATCATAACCCTGTCCTCTTGTCTTTTTCCATACTAACCAATGGAAGGAAACTATTTGCAATCAATACCGAACGATCACGAAGCAGTATCGATTGTCTCACTGGAATGCGGGTCATATCAACGTTTTGGATCATACTCTTTCACATTCATACTAACTTTTTGTCAGGAGCTCCGGTCATGAACTATACGGATCTGTCTTATGTAAGGACCTTACAAAAAGTTTTTTATTTAATTTGATTTTCGTAAACTCACAATAGATTCTATATTCAGTGGTACTACAGCTGGGATTTCATGCTAGTTTATAATGGTGGCATGTATGTGGACACGTTTTTTTTCATAGGTGGTCTGCTAGTGGCTTGGGTTGGATTCAAAGAATTGGATAAAACGTAAGCAAGTGTACAGAAACTTATTGAGTCGTTTTGTTTCTACAATACTTCCTTTTTTTCGTTACAGAAATGGAAAAATTAACTTTTTAATGAACATTGTGCATCGTTATATTCGACTGACGCCTATTCTGGCCGCTGGACTTGTCTTGGCGTATAGTGTAAATAAAATAATTTACACTGGGCCATTCAGTGAGTTTTATGTGATGAAGAATAATTGTAACGCCCACAGTTGGTGGCCAATTCTGCTTTACATTCATAACTATCTTCGAGATACAAGCCCAGAAACTAAGGCCAAGAACTCTAATGCTTGTTATGGAGAAAGTTGGTATTTAGCAGTTGATTTTCAGCTGTATGCTCTTTCACCACTCATCTTGATTCCGATGTGGAAATGGGGAAAGAAATTCGTGCCAATTTTAATAGTCCTAATATTGATACCGATTGGATGGGGTATGGGAGTATATTTTTCAGAACACTTTACTGGGCTCGTCTTTAAGTGAGTATTTTATAATTAACGATTATCACTTTTTTTGACCAAAACTTGAAACTCGAAAACTCTTTTAGAAATTGTTTTTATCGTATAGGTATATGTACATATTTGTGATTTTAAATTAAAAAACTATTTAATTTAACTTTACACCTTCTTTTTAGTGCCAATCCTCATGAATGGGAGAAAGTGTATACATTAACTCACGCTAGAATGGCACCTTGGCTTATCGGTTTTGGTTTTGGATATTTTATGCATAAAAATCGTCAATCAAAATTTCAATTATCGAAAGTAAGCTGTTGTTTGTTTTGTATAGCAAACCAAAAATTTTAAATTCGGTCAGTTTTATTTCTTGAGATCTCAACAAATGCGCATCTACTCTTTTTCTGTTAAATTTTGATAAATATTTTATTTGGGAAATTGACTGAGATCTGAAAATATATAAACTTAGCAATATAATAATATTTACGTACATACCTATACATAGTTGTGAAAATGCAGAGTGCTTGCAGATCTTTAAAAATAAAACTGTAATCCTATGAGGCACCTTACCCATTTTTATTATCAATTAAATTATTAATGTTCGCCACTTTTTCCCTTCTAGAGTGTTCAGTTCATTTGTTGGCTTGTCACTATCTTCACAATGGCCGCCATACTATTTGGAACTTACTTCTCATTGAACGCCAACGGCAAAGGCACCGTTTTCGAGGCTGCAGTGTATGAAAGTTTGAAGCACCCATCCTGGGCACTGGCACAAGCTTGGATAACATTCGCTTGTCACTATGGATATGGAGGTGTTGTTGATGCATTTTTATCGCATCCATTTTGGCAGCCACTTGGACGATTGTCTTATGCAATATACATGACGCATTTGCCCATAGTACGAATGCATTATGGTATGACACGCACAGCGATCTATTTTTCGGTATATAATGAGGTTAGAAATATAGTTTTGAAAAAAAATTTGTTTCTTCGCACTTGTTCAATCTTTCTATTTTAATTACAGTTTCTCTATTTTTGGAAAGCATTTGGAACTGCAATATTTATTGCCATTTTTGTTACATTAGCTTTTGAATCGCCGGTCTTGGCATTGGAAAAGATAATTTTTAGTAGGAAAAAAATGGCGAAAAGAGAAAATGAAGTATGTCAGGAGCATTCACGTAATATCATTGTCGAGTCGCAGCAGGACAAGGAATCATGAAAAGTGAAAAGCTCAACAATCATTAATTAATTCAAAATATACCTAGATACTATACAAAATATTAAAGCGGATTTTTTTTTCAAAAATACATATGTATATTATGTATGCATACTGTTGTATCTTCACTGTCAGCGTGTGTTAGGTAGCTCATTTTAGAAAGGTGATTTCTTAGTGTTTACCTTGTAAATAGTAAATAGCTAAAAAGCGAGTGCTTTTAAAAAAAAAAATTGTAAAATGTATTCAAATAAATCCGACCTAGCTTTAAAAATATCGCATGCATTTTTTGTGTCTCTAGTTTAACTTCGATGCCCGAACAAAATAGTTTTAGAAACAATTGTCAGATTTTTGTAACTTTTCAAGAAATATTTTTTATGCGCATTTTTTCCAAGGGAAGGAACTTGACTCTTTTAAAAGCTACACCCGTGACCGCAAATAAAATAAAGAAAACATACGCCTGTGTCTAAATTTAAGTATTTTTGGCGAGTAAAATGAAATGGTTCGCCTTACTCGCCGACTCATCTCACTTCATTTGAGATTCAATGATATGGGTAAGCCGAATTTATGTTCGGATGACGAAAACGTTGCCAGTAAAATAGAAAATCATTCGTTCACTTTTACTAGCCAAATCGATTTTCAGTGAAAAGTGACTCACCTCACTCACTTGAATTAGCCTAATTTATCTCTCTGAAAATCAATTTTTTTGTCGGCTAAATTTCGATTTTTTTCTTCGCTTGTGTAACAAATTTGATTGTAAGTATTTAAACACCCTAACTATCAGCTATTTTTCCATTTTCAAAAAATCTGCTTTCACTGTCATTGCTTGCACTTTAATATATACCAATATCAATTCCCTATGAATACTGCGAGAACTGATTTATCGCACAACTGCAAGTACTCTGAATACTTAAACTCTCTTCACTTGAAGTAGGTTCTCAATTTTCAATATTTATTTAAAAAAAAAATCAGTTGAGAAAAAAACACATATTGCAATGTTCATAACACGATGATAAATTGATATATTCCATTCCGTCTAACTTATCACATTTTAAAATACAGTAGAGGCATCTTTATCGGTGTCAACCATATCAATTCTACTTTTGTTTTTCGAAATTAAAACTGTATCCATTGAAAAGCTTAGTTATTTCAGATTTAGCATTCAGAAAGGGCGTGCGTCGTGATCAGTCCGTCATGATGGAAATCAATGTTTTGATTTTTGTAATTACCATAACTTCGATTATAAATGGAATTCATTCGCTGTCGTACTTAAATAACGTTTCTGTTTCGAGTGATGTTTTAAGTCAAATGCTTTTCGAAGAAATCAACAATAATCCGAATAAAATTTACGAATCCGGTCCTGATTTCGAGCAGTATAATTCAGAAAGGTGTATTTATAGTTTACGGGAGATAATTAAACGTTATCCAAGTTCTCAAGTTGCTCGATGTAAGTAGTAGGATGGGATAAAAACTTAAAAACATAGTTCCGAGACTCTGAGATAATTTTTTTTTTTATGAAAATTGAATAAGTTGTCTTGGAAGTGACCGGTGGTGAGTTGTCTTGGAATGACTTGTCCTTGCAATAGCTTTCATTTCCTTTAACCTGAAAAATCACAATTTAATGACACCTTTTATGTGTATCTGCAGTTTTCGATGCATGGGGAAATATACCATCAGGATTTTTAAATGGCAACCACTATGATCTTGGCAACTACGATCAATGTGTCAAATCTACTTTGTACTTTAATGAACTCGTTAACGCTGCTATCATAAGACAACAATATTGTTTTGCGACAGTTCCTCTGAAGCAAGACCCTCCAGCAGGAAACCCAATAAATTACTGGGACCCTTTGCCCTCAATAAATGTTGCGATATGCGTTCCGAATAGTTGTAGTCCAGATTTACTGACAGCAATATTTTATGAAGCGACCATGCTCCCCTTCGATGGAGCTCTATCTGGAATTTCAATTAATCGCTGTTCAGACGGACAAATACCGCCACTAGGAGGATCTGAAATTGCTGGCATGTAAGTGTTACAATTATTTTATGATATTGATATTATAAAACTTTGCTTGAAAAATTTGCAGATCTGTATTGGTTGTATTGACAGTATTGATGATTTTTAGTTCAGCATACGACATTTATGTAAGCCATTACCTGAGTAAGTGTTTTCAATTTTTCTCATAGAATACAAAGTTATTGCAAAATGTATTTTCAATTCGTGTTGTATACAATAAACATAGTAATAGAATAAGTACACATTTGCATATTGTTCTTTATACACATATAATGTAGGTAAATACTTTTCAGCCTTGAATCAACAATCAAGTTTGTTTATCAAAGGAATTTGACATATCTGAGTTTCTTTACTTATGTAACTGCTGCTTTATCTTCTGCAACATTGCGTGTATATTTATCTGACACTTAAGTTAGAAGAGCAAAACTAATTTATTTTAATTTCAAATGCCTACTTGAATTTTTATTAATATATAACTCTCGAGTCTCGACACTTCAAATGAAATGCCACAATAGAAAGACTTGAGATAAACATATGTAAGTGCAAACAACACCTTGTTATTGAATATTTTTAGCAAGCATTATAGTTCAGTAAAAATATATACATATACATCAGATATTCGGTCAGATTCAGTAGTTCTGAGTTTTTGGTCAGTTGCTTATGTTGTTAAGCTTATGATTAATTCAAGATTTCGACCTCGAACTGCCCTTTTTTTTGAGTAAAACTGACTAGTTTTTGACTTTCTGCTCTACAAAACCTGAAAAGTTGTTTTCTTCTTTTGATCCTCTCCACCAAGTTCTAGAAGTTTGATTGATTCATCTTACAGAAAACACCCTGTATTTGTTAATATATGTACTACTTGCTGATGTGATAAATTTTTGATTGTATTTTCAATCAATGAATTTCAGCCAATGGGTTCCTGACCTGATCTCGTACGAATTTCAAAATTGGTGATACAGTTTTGCTAGAAAATATGATGTCAAAATGAATAGAGACATCTATTTACTAACGGTAACAACTTGTGACAGCGGATATTACTTTGCAAGTGTTGCATCTATAAAGAAGTATGGATTCAACATTTTAGTATCTTGGTCTTTAAACTTATGGAGTTTTTTCCCATATTTTGGGAAGCATATCGAATTCATCCTTTGCTTTGGCGATTCAACTGTTACTAGTTCGGTTCCGCAATCAGTACTCGCAAGATATTGAAAATTGTCTACTATCTCAACTGATCGAGAGACTGTTTCTTTTTGTTGTTGCAGTGCTAATCTTTAGCCCAGTATTTTCTGCATCTCTCTCCATCCTTGTTGTTATTTGATAGAAATCAATGATCCTATGATAGAGTAAGTATAAGTTGTCTTTTGAGGTATGATTGCAGAGTTGACTGAATTCGTTCGTTTCCAGTCGAAAAAGCTGCATCAGCAGTTAACAACAGCAACAGTATTGGTGAAAGTGTACAACCTTGCCTAACCCCACTTTGGATTTCAAAAAACTCTGACAATCTTTTCCTTTGTGCAGATCGTGACATTTGGTTCCATCATTATGTAGCCTTGATAATAGCAATCAATTTATCTTCCTATGCAAAAAAGGAGGGGCATCCATTGTCGAACACTTTTGCGAAATCGATGAATGTGATGTGGCGATGGATATTCAATACACTGCACGATAATGATCCGCAAGGTGTTGATGCGGAATACGCAGGAAGATCCAGTGCGGGTTCCTACATGTTCGGCTTCGAGTGCGTCCTCGATATCCTTTCCTTGGGAGTTTAAAAATCATTCCTTTGTTCCGAACTTCAGGAAAGCTCTCTGTTTTTTAAGCTCTCTCGATACGGTTATAGTAAATCGTAATTAAAATTGTTTGAAAGTTGTTCCACAAACGTATACATATGTTATTATCTTGATAGTCTCGTATTCTGGGGCTGATCGGCTAAGGTGATTTGACAAAATACACTAAAAATGACTTGTCACTTATCACAAATTACCTTAGCCGTTTCAGCATCTGGTATAAAGTATTTTGAAAATATTTGTATTTTTGCTTCTGAATTTCCAGAAAAACCAATACCTATCCTGATGATCTTTTCCATAATGACAAATGGAAGGAGGCTATTTGCAATCAATACGAAACGAACACGAAATAGTATTGAATGCCTCAATGGACTTCGGGTCATATCGACACTTTGGATTGTAATGCATCATGCTTATGATAACATTTTAAGTGCTCCTATCATAAACTACTCAGATGTTGCTGCTGTAAGAATCTAACGAATTATCCTTTTACATTTTTGGACTTTAAACGCATTCAAAATATTTACAGTGGTTCTACAGTTGGGAATTCATGCCAATTATCAATGCAAGCATGACAGTGGATACGTTCTTTTTCATGGGAGGTCTACTGGTGGCTTGGATTGGATTCAAAGAATTGGATAAAACGTAAATGCAATTTAATTTTAATTTATGAGAATTTATAAAAAAATATTGTTCTATTACAGAAACGGAAAGATTAACTTTTTAATTAACATCGTGCATCGTTACTTTCGCTTAACACCTGTTCTGGCCGCTGGATTAGTTTTGGCCTATAGTATAAATAGAATTATATACACTGGGCCGTTAAAAGAAACGTTTATGGCAGAAAATAATTGTTACGGTCACAATTGGTGGCCACTTTTACTTTACATTCAAAATTATTATTCACAAAGTGGTGAAATGGCGTTTAATGATTGTTATGCAGAAGCTTGGTATTTGGCCATTGACTTTCAACTGTATGCTCTTTCACCATTGATTTTAATTCCAATGTGGAAGTGGGGAAAGAAGTTCGTCCCAGTTTTGGTGGTATTGGGATTAATTTCAATTGGTTGGTGTATGGGAATATATTTTTCCGAACAATATACTGGTCTTATGTTGGGGTAAGTAACAACGTCAATAGCCGGACTGCTCTACCTTACCTTCACAATTATTTCAGTTCTAACTTTTTTTAAAAGAATTTGTATGTAATATTTTTTCACCAATTTTATTTTCAGAATTAATCCTCATGAATGGGAGAAAATTTATATAGCAACTCATACTAGGTTCGCTCCTTGGCTTATCGGTTTTGGTTTTGGATATTTTATGCATAAACATCGTGAAACACAATTCAAAGTTCCAAAGGTAAGTGGCTGATGGAAATGATTGTGAAGTCCCACAGTCAATTAAAAAGTTTAAGGAGCGAAAAATTATAATATCATACATTAAATTTTAAAAACAATTCCCTCCGTTTCAGGAGTATTGAATCCTTTATGTCAAAAATTTTTCAAACTTTAACTATGGCAGGCCACGAGACCGAAGTTGAAGTTGAATTTACTTCTCCGTTCAGTGTGGTCTCGATGTGGTCTCGTTTCTCGTTTAACGACCCAAAAAGAAAAGTGAGAAACAACACCTCGAATCTAGGACCTGCCTAATATTCTTTTTAACATTGATACCGAGTATATAATTAAAAGTCTTGCTCCAAAAAAATACGGTCTTGTCTTGGTCTCGTGTCAGATACTTACGACTTAGTTCCGGCATGGACTTGTTGCCAACGCCATAACTTTGACTTAACAGTTTTACTTTAAATTTTGACTTAATAAACATCTCACCTTTATAGATTGTCCAGATTACTTGTTGGATTGCTTGTTTCTTCACAATGACAGCTATAATATTTGGACCGTATTTCTCCTTAAACGCCAAAGGCAAAGGCACCGTTTTCGAAGCCGCAATGTACGAAAGTTTAAGGCGTGTAATATGGGCAATGGCGCATGTTTGGATAACCTTTGCTTGTCATTATGGATTTGGTGGTATGGTGGATGCGTTTTTGTCACATCCCATCTGGCAGCCATTTGGACGTTTGTCTTATGCAATGTATATGATGCATATGGCCATTGTACGAATGCATTATGGAATGACGCGCACGGAAGTATATTTTTCTGTCTATAATGAGGTAAGTTGTGAATGTAAGTTTTGTCTATGCTCTCGAATTTAATCTTTTTCGTATTTAATTTGCAGTTTCTCTATTTTTGGAGTGCATTTGGCATAACACTATTAATTGCCATTTATGTTACATTAGCTTTTGAGTCACCAGTCTTGGCATTCGAGAAGATAATTTTTAGCCGAGCTAAGAAGGTGAAAAAAGATAATAATTTAGGGGAGGTACCTCCGCCTAATATTGTCGTCGAGTCACCGGCCAAGGATTCATAAATAGTGAAAAGAGCTATTTAAACTGAAAAATACATACTACCTATATAAAAACTGTGATACTATTGTACGTACTGGAAATTATTTAAAAATAAACAAAACGATCCCATCTCGGTAAAAGTGGTAGAAATAGAAATTCAATTCTTTGTTACATTTTTTTGAAATGACAATTAGCTATCACAAAAAACGAATCGAAAGAAATCGTATCATACCCATTGCTTCTATGTACATTTATCGTTTAATTTCAATAAATTTGGTCTTCAAATTTTTGTTATAAAAATTTATTTTATCTGAGCCAAAAAAAATATTTTTTATATTTTTTTTTTCATCCACACGGTTCATTGAAAATGATAAATTTTCAAAAAAGCTTGAAAAAATCGATTGTTATAATTTTTGATCGCCTGCAACTTAATTAATTCTCATCAGAACAAAATAATGCACTTTTTGACTGTTGTGCTCTTAACTGTTTGTTTCTTATCACCGATAAATGTAAAACTGTTAGTTTAAATGGCGGTTCGTTATCGATTTAAAAACAAGCGCTTATAATTAAAAATATTGTCGCATGTACCGAAAATTCATGGGGCAAAACAACGAGTGTTTTTCGTACATTGTATACGTGCGCTTTTGTAAATTTAATGAATATTTTATCGATGCAAGAAATAAACGCATTTCAAATATGTACTACGAAAGCTTTGTAAAACTGGTTGAAAAATTATAGACATTATGAATACAAATAGTGGCCAACTGCTACTTTAAAGTCAGTTTTTTTTTCGCCCATCAGCGAAAACTAAATAATCAGAAGTGATCTTCAAACTTTTTGTTATTTGAAAAAAAAAACACTTTTTTCCAGATTTCAATTCATTAAAAATGGCAGAGTTTGATTATCTTGTTAATTACAAATTTGAAAAAAAAAACAGAACAGATATAGTTGATATGATAATGGCTGAGTTCATAATTAATAATAACATTCAATGCACATGTCATGCACATGCCATGCCATGAACACAGTTACCGACTGCTGTGATGCAAAGATAATGCAGTGTATTTGAATTTATGAACGCAAATATAAACTCAAAAAAAAATTATAAACTCAGCCAATATTTTAAACTGTGAGCTTGCTTACATGCGTTTCCAATCATATTTACGAATGATAGAAATAAAACCCACGTGCCAGGCATACTTACAAGTTTGGGCTTGCCATATAAAGCCACACTAAAGAGAGTTTTTCCTGATTCAATTTCCTTTTCACTATAGCCGAAGACTAATATAATTCCGTTTTTCCGTATTAGAAATACTTAGATATTTATAAGAAAGAAATTTTTGGGATTTCCAGATATTCTAATATCCATATTGCACTGTATTTGAATACTTCCTAATCTATTAGATTTTATATCCGTATAGATAAATAAATAAACGAAAGTTCCATTGCGAATGCATTTTTTTACAACACTTCAAAAATAATATTGACTGAACAACGATTAATCTTTAAACTATCAGGCTTTTCAACCCTTAAAGCACATTTTATTTTATTCAATTACTTATTTCCGATATTTGTTTAAAAATAAAAAAAAGACAAGCAACAACAACAACTATCATATCAATTCTGCTTCAATTTTAATACTCAAGACTATAAAGAGTCATTACATTTTACAAGCTCGAATATTTTGGTTTTAGTTATCAAGAAGAAGAGTCACAATGAAATTCTCTTTTACATTGTTTTCAACTATTATAATATCGACTTTTATCAGCCGGATAAATTCATTGTCGCTTGTGAATAATGTTTCTATTTCGAGTGATATTTTTAGTCAACTATTCCTTGAGGAGATTAAAAGTAATCCGAATAAAATTTATGAATCTGTACCTGATTTTGGGAAGTATAATGCCGAAAAGTGTCTTGTTAGTTTACGCGAGTTAATAAAGCACTATCCTAGTACTCAAGTATCTCGATGTAAGCATGATATTTAGTTAATTTATAAAAAAAAATGTAAAGCAATCCATAATGCAGTTTTAAAACTCCTCCTATACTTATCCTAGTTTTGACCTCGTTACAGTTCTAGCATACTTAAAAAAAAAGAAAATATACAAATGGACAGCAAATTGTCTGCGGACTTTAAAATTTATATTTATTTTAATAAACATCTTATCCAGAGTTTTTGACGCTTGGGGAAATATTCCGGCGGGCGTATTAACCGGAAACCAGTATGATCTCGGCAACTATGATCAATGTGTCAAATCGTCTTTGACATTTAGTGAACTCACGGATGGAATCATAAGGCCACAATATTGCTTTGTAAAATTACCTCTCAAGCAAGATCCATCAGCAGGAAGTGCAATCAGTTTTTGGAACTACGGTCGCTCAATTAATATTGCAATATGCATTCCAAATAGTTGTAGTCCCGATTTATTAACATCGATTTTTAAAGAATCGTCTAAGACTACTTCTGTTGGGGATTTTTCCGAAATTTCAGTTGAAAGTTGCTCGGATGGGCAAATTGCACCTTTAACAGCATCTAATATTGCTGGCATGTAAGTGTGATGGAAGTTGAAATTAATTATTTAAATTGAGTACTAATATCTAATCAACAAAATAAATTGCAGAACTGTTTTGGGAGTACTGACAGTATTGATGATTTTAAGCTCAGGATACGACATTTATGTGAGCCATTATCAAAGTAAGTGTCTTTTATTTTACAAATGCCTCATAAATAATAAAAGAAACAAGAAAACTCAACCTAAAAGGATGAAGAAATGCCAAATCTGAATAGTATGCAGATATACTAGTTTGTATTTCAAGCATTGCAGACACCTATTTGTTTTCTAAATTTTACTTTTATCTAACACTTAAATATTAAAAAAATATATAGTGTCATTTATCTAAAGTTCTTATATACGCAAAAGTGTAACTAACCTGTAAATGGCTTCCTATATGAGTACTTGAGGCACAATATCTACAAGAATACGAATTCGATACATCAAAAACCGCATTTTGTTGATTTAATATTTATTTTTGTTTGGCTCTTCAATGTAATTACAAAGCAAAGCTAGGCTCTTATAAGTTTATAAGTGCACTTAATTCAAAAACCATAAAGTAATGAAGACGTTTGGATTATTAATAAGACACAAATTATTTTATTGCTCTTAAATTAAATGTATAGACATTTGAAGTGGCACGGCATGACTAGCAATATTTATACAATTTGTAGCTAAACATTGTTTATGTTAAAGTTTTGTTAGAAAGTGTCATTTTATAATCCATTTACAACTTTTTATTTACGATTAACGCTGTAGACGAAACGATTTCTCTTTAATCTATACTAAATTTTATATTGGAACTGATAGATTCTTATAACAGTTAAGATTTTCCAAGTAAGGTTGTGAAGCGTATACTTGTCGATCATAACGATTAAGGTTTCTTTGGATAAAGAAAGCGTTATCTAAAAATTAATTGGACAAAGACTTAATTAATTGCTCTAATTGGTTTTTTTTCGCAGTAGAAGAACGAATAACGTCAAACCAACTTAACAGTGTTTAATAATATTTGTTTAAAAATATACACAAATTATTATTTGAATTCAAAAACTGTTGGAGCAAGTTTTTAGTTTTTTTAAAAATCTAAAATATTTCGAACATATTCAAAAATACTCTTCTATAACTTCGTACTCGTATTTTCCAGAAAAACCAAACCAATTTTGTATGGCATTTTCTATTTTGACAAATGGAAAGAGACTTTTTGCTATCAACACAAAACGAACACGAAGCAGTATTGACTGCCTCACTGGAATAAGAGTCATATCAACGTTATGGATTATTAACCATCACGTTTATACAAATATTTTAAAAGCTCCAGTTATGAACGCTTCAGATTTTTCTGCTGTAAGAACATTTTCTTTGTAAATTATTTGTTATGAAGTTTTGAAATCTATTACATTTTTCAGTGGTTCTTCAGTTGGGAATTTATGCCAATTTACAATGCAAGCATTTCGGTGGATACGTTCTTTTTCATGGGAGGCCTACTAGTGGCTTGGACAGGATTCAAAGAATTAGATAAAACGTTAATATTCAGTCAATATCGATGTATGTAATTGGGTAAAGATATTCTAAAAATTCTCTATATTTCATTACAGAAATGGAAAAATCAATTTTTTAATGAATATCGTTCATCGTTACTTTCGATTGACACCTATTCTAGCCGCTGGACTAGTGTTGGCTTATAGCGTAAATAAAATTATCTACACTGGTCCATTTAAGGATCCATTTATTGCTGCAAATAATTGTAATGATTATAATTGGTGGGCAATTTTGCTGTATATTCCGAATTATTATACTGGAGAAGGATCTCCGAATTTAAGTGCTTGTTATGCAGAAGCTTGGTATTTGGCAATTGATTTTCAGCTTTACGCTCTGTCGCCATTGATATTGATTCCAATGTGGAAATGGGGAAGGAAGTTCGCACCAGTTTTACTAGTTTTGGGATTGATATCGATTGGATGGGTTATGGGAATATACTTCTCAGAACAATATACTGGTCTCATACTGGGGTGAGTATACCTACTCCTACATATATTTAAAATAGTTGTTTTTCAAACCTGAAAATTTGTCTCGATAACATAGCTTAGAGGTTACTTTAAGATATAACACATACTGAAGATTCTATTTAATCCTTTCGAAATTTAACCTTCGGTTTTTTTACTGTGAAATATGAATAATTTTTCAATGGATTCAGCTTTTTAATTTTAAAACAATTAATGTACATATGTATGCTCATAGTTGAGTGTTGCAAATCAATTGAATCTAGTTGTTGTGAAACCAAAATATTGTTTTACAACTTTTTCTTCAGAGTTTATTTAACATTAAAATATAATTGTTACTTCTCGCTTGAATCCAAATTTTTGACACACCCTGTCCTCATGTCAAAAGCATGTATTTGCAAAAATTGAAATTTGCAGTATCATGCTTTAATGTATATTTTTGAATACATATGTTGGCGCATTGAAAGAACTGGAATGACATGAAAGAGTCCTAGAGTTATAGGCACTCTTTTCTTATCATATGATACTAATGGAGAAATAAATTGTCAATTTCTGGCAAGAGACAGCAGCTCGGAATTGAACGCAGATATCCAGGATGACAGTCTTACCCACTGCCCATTATACCACGGGCTATGAAAATATTTTGGACTTGTTATTTACTTTTGTATTTTTGATTTTAAACAGTTTTAGAATTTGAAAAACAGAATTACGTTAATTGGTTTCAATAGTTTAAAAACCAGGCTTAAATTCTCTTGACTTACAATAATTTATATACATATGTAAATGCATTAATTTAAATATTGTTTGTAGTATCAATCCACATGAATGGGAGAAGATATATATTGCAACTCACACTAGGTTTGCACCGTGGCTTATTGGCTTTGGATTTGGATATTTTATGCATAAAAATCGTCAATCACAATTTCAAATATCAAATGTAAGTTTGTTAATGATCTTAGAAAATAAAAATTTATAAAAATAAATATTTATCCAAATTGAAATCAAAAAAGTTTGAATCTTTTAAGTACCATGGTAACTCTAATGTCATTTTGACGTTTATAAATATCAAAAAAAGTTAAATTCTCTAACGAACCTTCACTGTTTTAGGCGTGTTCGGTTTGAAATTATGTAAGGATAATACTAACAAACAAATGTTTAGTTACTAAATTATTAAGTAGTGTAATGTCTTAATATTGAGTTGTTTAAAATTTTGCGCCTTAGCCTTTTCTTCATAAATTGAACAATATATTATTTGATATATTTGTAAAACTCTAAATCTAATGTCACCCACCTAGATTGCGCAGGTTATTGGCTGGGTTGTCAGTTTCTTTACAATGACAGCCATTGTATTTGGACCGTATTTTTCATTGAATGCGAACGGAAAAGGAACGGTTTTTGAAGCTGCCATGTATGAGAGTTTGAAGCGTGTATCGTGGGCAATGGCGCATGTTTGGATAACATTTGCTTGTCACTATGGACATGGAGGTATTGTTGATGAGGTCTTGTCACATCCGCTTTGGCAACCATTTGGACGTTTGTCCTATGCAATGTATATGATGCACATGGCCATAATACGAATGCATTTTGGAATGACACGAACGGAATTGTATTATTCAGTGTATAATGAGGTTTGTTTAAAGAATATTATATTATGATTTAGTACATATAAATGTATTTATATTGCAGTTTCTTAATTTTTGGAGCGCGTTTGGAATAACTCTACTTGTATCAATTTATGTAACATTGGCCTTTGAGTCCCCAGTTTTGGTATTAGAAAAGTTAATTTTCAGCCGGGAAAAGCAGCCAGTAAAGAAGGATAACGAAGTACCGGCATCGCTACGGTCTAATATACCGCCAAATATTATCGTCGAAGGACCAACAATAAAACATTCATAAATGGTGGGCTTAGAAATTTTAACTGAAGTTATAAACAAACAAAAACTGTGATAAAATGGTAATAAAATTTTAAAAATAAATATGTCAATGTGCCTTTTTTTAAACCAAATGAGAGGGGCCAAAAGCTACTTCACAAATAATTACAAATGAAAACTGTTCATTACGTTCAAAATGGTGAAAATGGCAATACCCCCTAATGTAAGTATTAAATAAAAATAATGACTCAGCAATTTAAAATTTAATGAAAAATTAAGTTTTAAATTTAAGGTAATAATCTAAAAAAAGAACCTGATCGATATAATCTAATCTTTTAATCAATTAACTTGCCTATCTTTTATGACTATAGCACCATACGTGCCCAGAAGATGGGGCAACGGAGGCCAGTTGCCCTCCCTGACTCTGAAAAATACCACATTTTATAAAATATTTTTAACTTTTTACTCGAAGTAGAAAAAAACACTTATGTTGACTTAAGCTACTCTGTCATAAAGCCACACATACATATGTGATTCAAAACGAATCTATAACTTTAAGCCTGGTGATTATTCGTCAGATAATTTTGATTAAGAAATTGCTCATAATCAGTAAAGATATTGAATGGTAAAGCCCCAGCAAAAAGATGTCCCAATTTTAAAACTTTTAAATATTAAACATACACATGAAAAAATGTTCGTTGTTGTTCACAAAAAATTCAATGCAATTGACGGAAGAATGGTTAAGTCTAATAAACTGACATTCTATGTACAAAATAGTACAATAAAAATAATAAAGTAATGTTCGTTTTACTGTTTGTTAGTTTAAGTTTATTTTTCAATGGAATCTCTTACTTTACCGTTAAATGTAACGTTAAATAGTGATGTTCTCAAAATATTTTTTTCCGAAATTCTCAAATTTGTTTTACATTTATATAATTAATTGGCCAATTTAAATTACGAGGACTCCAACATAAAAGAAAACGTCAGTATTTTGGAAACGTGCTTTTTTCAGAACATGGCGAAGGCCCTTTTGCCCCACCCTTCAAACGCTTATGCTTATTTTACAAAATCTTATTAAAATTAAAATGACCTACATACATTGTTTTATTTTCTCATAACACCTCTCAGTTATATTATATACATTATACACCCCTGAAACTATGTATATCTTTTCAACTATCTAAATTTTATCAAAATCGGTTAAACCTTTTTGAATAAATGATATACCTCAAAATTTCGTTAAGGCTATTCATATATAGATTACAAAAAATGTATTACCTAAATTAGAAACAAAATCGATTTAAATTATTTGATTTAAATCTGATTGTCTCAAATAATTTAAGATAATAATATGTTTGACTTCATCGAGATACCTAACTATTTGTGCTCTTTTATATTTTTAAATCAAATCACGCACCTACTGTTTATTTTTTTAGATTTAATCAATAAATTTTTTTTATATATTTTTTTAACAAGTTTTTGTATGCATACATGTTTTTAAATATAATGATATTGGAGTCAAAATTAATTTCCAAGTGCGTATACTGGGTTGAACAAACGGTCAACGGTCAGCTACTCATGTTCACCGCCATGATTCTAACGTCAAAACATACAAAAAGTGTCAGTTACTCAGATCCATGACTCCTGCAATTTTTAATTCCAAATTTTATAAATAATAGGAATGCGATCACAAGTTTTACTTCGACTCAAATGAAATCAGAGGATCAATTATCGATCTATAACAGCTGTGAAGTAATAAATTTGTTCGAATTTTAAAAATACAATATTCAATTCTGGATATGTGGGAAAAAGTGAAATCAAATATAAAAATTAAAAAAAAAAACATTTATAAATTTTGCGGTTGATTTCACGTTCTCGCAAATATCCAGGATCGAATTATGTATCTTTGAAGTTTAAAAAAAAAATATCACTTCATAGCAAGGTCTAGAGCTACAAAATTTGTTAACCGCTTATGGATTATCTTCCCTTATTTTGAACTCCATAGCATTCTACTTTTGCACGTTATTCTCTGATGTCCACTTTGAACCCCTCCCTTATTTAGATACATATACGGCTTTTGCAATTTACCATTAAGATTTAAGAAGATAAACATAAAAAAATTAACTTCTTGGTAAATCTAACAATCAACGTAATCCAAAATCAATGAACTGATAATCAAAAAAAAAAAACTGTAAGATAAAAAGCTAATAAATAGCTAGACGAAAATTCTGATATTTTAGTTAATTTATTGAATTCCAAGCATTAACATGAAAAAATTATTTCTATCGTTAGTTAGTTTAAGTTTATTTATAAATCAAATCTCTTCGTTTACAGTTATTAATAATGTAACGGTTAATAGTGATATTTTAAAGGAAATATTCTTCAAACAAATCCAAAATAACAATCAAATAGATCTGAATGTCGGACAGGAATCGGGAAAATATGATTCTAAAAAGTGTCTTTTAAGTTTGCGTGAAATTATTGATCGTTTTCCAAATGAAGATGTTCTTCCATGTACGTATAAAGATAATTATAACAGTCGGAAGTTATTGGAAGAAAATGTAATAAACGAAAAAAAAAATAAAATAGTCAAATGTAGAAATGCAGTCATAAATTCATAAAAGTGAAATGGATGTTCTTTCTTTTGTTTTCATTTCTTCTTAACCCAAATGTGACTATTGTTACAAAAACGCAAAGTCATACCCAAGGACGTCTGGAAATTAGCTGATGATAAACTTACATACATTTTATATTGAATTTGAGAGTTAATTGAATAATCTACTCGGCCTGTTTTGGGTTTTTTTCGAGTTTTTCTTTCATGCTGATTTTGTATCTTCAAAATAGCAATTTTTGGAATTTTGAGGTAGCATTTTTAAAATATTGAAAAATGCTATTCGAATTATAATTCGGTAAAATAATGTTAACTTCAGGTAAATAAAGGTTCAAAATATGTTTTGAATCAATTTCTACGAGTATTTAATTGTTTTTTTTTTTTTCAAAAAAAGATCAGAAAATTTTATTTGAATAATGTTTATAGCTACGCCATACAAAAAATAGCCTTTATGTGATATATTAAGTTTCTTAGTCAACTGGAATGGGTTAATCAATGCCCCAGAACGCTCTTCCAAAACGAACGAAAACAAACCCAAAAGCGCCATTATGGGATTTTCTTGTACTCCTAGTTATCCTCCCTCTAATGACCACAACGAAAACATTTTGAAATTGAAAATTAAAAATTTTGTATTATTTTTTTTTTAGTCTTTGATGCATGGGGTCACTTGCCATCTGGAATAGACTACGGAAACAGTTATGATACTGGAGAATTCGATCAATGTGTGACAGCATCAGCGGCCTTAAACGAACTAACCGATGATGGTGGTGTAGTGAATGGACAGTACTGCTTTGTATCTTTGGCACTTCCAAAAACGTTCAACGGTGTGAATACTGCAATTTGTGTTCCCGACACTTGTAGTCCTGAATTTTTGACATCGATTTTCAAATATTCATCAGATGAACTCTTAAATGGAGCTCTAACAAAAATTATATCAGTTGGACATTGCACAGATGGAAAAATCCCACCGCTTAAGACAATTAATATTGTTGCGATGTAAGTCATTAAAAATATGGTTTTATATAGAAGTGTCATAATGCGAATAAATTCTTTTGGTATTTCAGATCAATATTTTCACTTGTGACAGCTCTGATGGTCTTGAGTTCGTTATATGAATTCTTAATGGAATATTACAAAAGTAAGTCCACTCAGAGGAAAACAATTTAAAAAAAAATTTCAACCCAAGTCTCGATAAAAGCTTACACGGTACAATTGTCCACATTAAGGCCCTTATTATAAATAGCGAATCGAACGTTTGACTGAAAGCGAACGTTTGTGAATATTTCACATGGCCAAAAGAATGGAAATACAAATTTTTGCTATTTATCTATCGAAAGTTAAATTAAAATTTTCCAGTCGTCTAAGTTAGGCTTAAGATTAGATTAGATTTATTTAGAAATAAATTTTAGAATTTTGTTAATAGTGCTTAGGTAAAAAGTTCAATTAAAATTCTTTTCTTATTATTTTACTAATAAAAATCAGCCTTGAGCATTTGCAAAAACAAATGGCGTATTCCTTGGCGCACCTCTTCGCCTTTGCACGCCCTATTTCATTTTAAATTTTTTAAACTGTTTATACAATTCTTTAGTTCTTAGTTATCAAGAAGTGAAAGTATATGAAATGTTGGGCTTGTAATTTTAAGCATTTCTTAAACGATGATTGAAAATACGCTAAATTTATGCATGCATATTACATATTATGTTTCAAACTTTAAACTTTAAAGAATAATAATATCCCAAAGAAGAAGTGTAGGTACATCAATAATACTTATTGTTTTAAAATCTGAAACTTGAAAAACTAATAAACAAGATGAAAAAAAAATAGAATGGTCACACTGTGCTATCTTGTGAATTGTAGTTATTCTCTTTTTTCGATTATAGCTTTGGACAATTTTTATGAAAATTTTAAAGGAATTCAAATTTTTCAGAAACACCTGTGCCAGTCCTGTTGGCTTTCTCAGTTTTGACAAATGGAAAAAAACTCTTTGCCATCAATACAAATACAAAACGAACACGTAACAGTATTGATTGTTTCAATGGAATACGAGTCCTTTCAACTCTTTGGATTATTTGCCATCACATCAATGCAAATATGTGGCTAATGAGTGTTGTCAATATTTTTAAATTTTTAGAAGTAAGATCATGTTGAGTTATGTCAAAAGAATTATGTGTACATTTTTTTTTTCTATCATTAATAGTCTGGGAAGAGTTTTCTTGGCATGCCATTTGCCATGGCAACAAATGCAGTGGATACATTTCTTTTCATTGGTGGACTATTGGTGGCATTTAATGGATTCCGGGACTTGGACAAAACGTAATAATAAATCTAAATGACATACATAAATTGGACTTTATTGTCAAAAAATTGACTTATAGGAAAGGCAAAATGAATCCCTTCATGAATATCGTCCATCGTTACATAAGACTGACACCAATTGTTGCTGTAGGACTTCTTTTAGCTTATGGCATACATGATATCCTTTACACTGGCCCATTTAAACATAATGCCATGGAGGCAAATACCTGTAATGCATATAATTGGTGGCCAATTCTCTTGTACATCCAAAACTACTTTATCCAAGAAAAAACCGTAAATATTTCAATTTTGTTAAATTAAATTTTTTCTTAAAATACTAAATATTTGTATTCAGTGCTATGACGAAGCTTGGTATTTGGCTGTTGATTTTCAACTGTATATTTTTTCACCACTGCTTTTAATTCCAATGTGGAAATGGGGAAAGAAAATTTTAGGTATTGTGGTTATTTTGATTGTTGCATCGACTGCATATGTAACCGCAGTATTTTTCGCCGAAGGATTCACTGGGTTTACACAAGGGTAAATTTTGGACGCCATTGGTTTTTAACGTCTCTTAATTTAAGTATAATTTTTTTTATTTTTTTAATATTATTCCAGTTCAAACTTGGGTGAGTGGGAAAAAACATACGTTCCTACACATGCCAGATGGACTCCTTGGTTAATTGGTTTTGTTCTCGGCTACTTTATGCATTATAATCGTCAAGCCAATTTCCATGTTCCCAAGGTAAGTGAAATAAAAAATCAATACATTCAGCAGTTTTCAATTTAGTTGAAGCAATCGATTTTTTATGAAAGTATACCTCAAACTGGATGTAACAGAGGCTTTTTTTACCCATAGCTCTTGCAACTGCTTGGATGGATTGGAAGTTTAACGCTTCTGATTGCTGTAGTTTTTGGACCATATCCCACACTACACGCCTATGGCAAAGGTACAGTTTTCGAAGCTGCAATTTATGCTGGATTTAAACATATTGCCTGGACAGCAGCTCTAGCGTGGATAACATTTGCATGCTTCTTTGGTTTTGGTGGAGTTGTTGATACATTTTTGTCACATCCATTTTGGCAACCACTTACACGCCTGACATACGCGTTGTATATGATGCATATGGCTGTTATACAAATGAATTTTGGAATGTCCCGCGTGCCTATATATTTTTCTAAATATAATTGTGTAAGTAATTCAAATAGTTCTGTATTGTTTATTTTTCTTAACTATTTCATTTTTTGTCCGAAGATTCTTTACTTCTGTGGTGCTTTTGGCATAACACTATTAATTGCGATCTACGTGACATTGGCATTCGAAACGCCGATTTTAATTTTAGAAAAATTCATATTTGGCGGAGGAAAACCAACAAAGCAGATCAATGAGGTACCGGAACAGAAAACTCCACAAAAAAATATTGAAAATCAAACTAATTAGCTTAGAAATATTTAGATTAATATTTATGTATGTTGTTATTTTGTATTATGAAATAAAAGTAAAACTCCAAAAAACTTTGTGTTTTTATCAAGCATCAATAATTTTTGACTTAGTAATTTCTTGACCCGTTCACAATAGTTTGTAGTTTTTTAAAATCTTAAAGAGTTCGAGTTTTTATTGACTTTTCCGAAGGTTTTTAGTGAACTGATTTGAAATATGAACTCATAGTAAAAAAGATAATTCAAAACTTCCGAAAAGCTGCATAATCAGCACAAGTACAAGTGTTGTTGATGATAAGAATATATCGATTTCCTGATAACCGATTATTCACTTATTGGAAAATAAAATTCTGCCTATTCAATTCTCTAAAAAAATTTTACAGTAAAAAGTTTATAGTTTAAAAAATATTACGAAGTTAATAAATCTAATATATAGAGAGGTAGAATTTTTATTTGAAAATTTTTTTTAAAAATTAAGTGACTTTTTCACTTGAATTGTGCAAGAAAAACCTTTGTACCCAAATATTTATAAATCACACAAGAATGCTATGTGTTTTTTACACTTGCTTTGTCATAAATTATACACATATTTGCAAAATTGCTAAATTCTTCCGACCGACGAATTGACATTAGTTTTTAACTTCTGCAGAGCATATCTTTACAATCGCTCTCGACTGTTAGCTGAATGTTAAAGTAGGAATAAAACAAGAATATTTTAGATTTATTCTCAGAAGTACAAGTTAGCATTTCAGCTATAGTGTGATTTTTATCCTTCGTTATCAAAAATATCAAGCCCTAAATTTCAAAACCATAAATTCATAGAAGGAGTAAAAAATAGCAATTTAAATCGAGAATTTGTTAAATTTTTTATTAATTTTATTTTTTTCTTCAATAGCAAATATAGTGATGGTTTGTAAATTTTCCTTGAACAACGATTAATAAACGTTTTGAGGTGAGTCTGCAAAAGTTACGCGTTGAATTGCCGGCTCAGGCTGTTTCTTTTTAGAAGGTTGACCGAAAATAAACTTTTCTAATATTAAAATTGGTGACTCAAAAGCCAAATTCGAAATAATCGCAAAGATTATTGTAATTCCAAAAGTATTCCAGAAATAAAGCATCTACGAAAAAAGAAAAAAAAATATGAGCAAAAAAGTATAACCATAAAATTAAATTCTTCGAAATCAATCAAATTTACCGCATTGTAATCGGAAAAGTATATTTGAGTACGCATCATTCCAAAATCAACTCTCAAAACAAATGAATGTATGAGATACATTGAATATGTTAATCTAGCAAACGGCTGCCAATAAGGATGCGAAAGGAATCCATCAACTATGCCACCAAATCCAAATTGGCATGCGAACGTGATCCAAGCCAATGCAATGGCCCAAGAAACTCGTTTCAATCCTTCGAACATGGCAGCTTCGATGACGGTTCCATTACCTCGGGTGCTCATAGTGAAGTATGGACCGAAAACGACAGCAATCATAACAAAAGCACTTGCAGCCCAAGCCATAAGTTGGAACATCTAGAGACAAAAATATGATGAGTGCTTTAAAATCAACATTTGCCACTTAAAAATACCTTTGAAAAACGGAAAGTCCTTTGTCGATTAAGATGCATAAAATATCCCAGTCCAAAGCCAACCAGCCAAGGTGAAACCCTAGTATGCATTGGAATGTACGTCTTAAACCATTCATTAGGATTCTGGAACCTGCAAGGTTTTATTGATAAATCCATTAATTTATTTGAAAAGTAATTCTGTGTTACTTACGATCTAAGGTTTGTATAACCGTTTGTTATGAAAATTGTCATTACACACGCTATAGACATCAAAGAGAATCCAGTCAAAACTGGAATAAACTTTTTACCCCATTTCCATGTGGCTATCAGGAGGAAGGGTGCAATGATATAAAGTTGGAAATCAATGGCCAAATACCAGGATCTCGAAAAGCACTAAAAAACAAAAGAATTTCACTTTGTGAAACATTAAATAAAACAATCATCAACACTTACTTGAGGTACTTGAAGATAATAATTCTGAATATAGAGCAGAATAGGCCACCAATTTTCTGGAGTACAATTATCTGTAGCGAGGGTCTTTTCTCTGAATGGACCTGTATAGATCAGTTCATTGACACTGAATGTATACAGAAGGGATGCTGCTACTAGGGGAGTGAGTCGGATGTATCGATGGACGTACATCATTATAATATTTAGTTTGCCATTTCTGATGAATAAAAGAGTTTAACTTTAGAAAATGCTTATCAATAGAAACAAAATTAGTTTTATTCTAACGTTTTGTCCATCTCTCGAAATCCAAGCCAAGCTACAAGAAGGCCACTGATGAAAAAGAAAGAGTCCACTGAAACTGTTCCATTTACGAAAATCATCGCATAAAAAGTTTTCAACCACTATAATATTTTTGTTTATTAAATAAAATATTTCAAGATCAAGATTTATTTTTATAAAAATTTAATATTTCTGTTTCAAAGAAAAAACTAATATTGAATAACCAAATTTAGAATTTTGGAATACAAAATTTTAGAAATTGAATTTTGACACTCAAAGAAAGATTTATAGAGTTTTGTAATCCATAAATTATTTATTAGGACTAAATCCGATCGCACCAATCAATTTAGTGCAATCTTTTGGCACAACATTCATTCCTTGGATTCGTTATGTTACTTTGTTATTTTTGAATTTATTTCATTATTTTGCATACTTTGAATTTTGTGGAGCAGAATCTTAAACTAGAATTAACTTCTGTTCCAAAAAATTCTTATTTTCACTGTTTACGTCATCTGCAACATTAAACTTACCTCAAAACTGGCATTTATATTAATTGCTGGAATCATTTGCAACGTCATATATGTATGACATGACATTATCCATGCCATTGAAATGACACGGATTCCAGTGAGACAATTAATTGTATTTGGCGAGCTTTTCGTGTTAATAATAAATAATTTTTTGCAATTTGTGAGAACAGAAAACGCCAGTAAAACGGGAACTGGAGTTTCTGAAATAATACAAATATTTGATGTCTGGGTTATAAATGTATTTTTATCAATTAGCTTATCAATTTTAATTCTACTTACTTTCATATAGTCTCATAAAAAATTCATACAACGAACTCAAAATCATGAGAACTCCAAAAAGACCAAAAATTACTCTGTAATGAGAATGTTTATGATATTATTAAAAAAATTAAAATAATCTAAACCATTTTGTATGCCTACATTCCTATAATATGAACTGCTTTGTATGGTGGAGGTTTTCCATCTGTACACCAATGCACAGAAATTCCTGGAAGCACTTCTTCTAGACCCACCTTGCGAAGACCATTTTTAAAAACCGTTGTCAGAAACTCAGAGCTGCAACTGTCAGGAACGCATATACCTATGCTTAGCTCTAACTCTGATAGACTTGCTCTCGATTCTGTGACCGGTTCATCGTCAAATATTGGAACACGTTTAATATGTTGTCCCGGTAGATTTTTAAGAGATACCGTTGCAAAACAAAATTGTCCATTCACCTCAGTGGGTAGATCGTTAAATTTCACTGATGCCCTAACGCACTGATCAAAATTACCTATGGCATAGGTGTTGCCATAGAGTATTCCAGACGGTAATTTTCCCCATGAATCAAAAACTATCAAAAATGAAATCATAAAAATATTAAAAAGTTTTACTAAATTGATTTTTTTTTTTAGTTTATAAGCATTTATTCGATATCGGCAGAGTATGTCTAATAACTACTAGATCACACATATTTAGTCCTTTAGCATGAAGAAGCTTAAAACTAAAAAAAAAATATTGTTAGAGAAAAATGCGAAAAAGCAAGAAAAGAAAAAAAAAATGAAAATTACATTAAATGCAAAATTAAAAAATCGTTAGAAGAGAAATATTTTGTTGTTGTTTAAAATTTTAAGTATTTTTATAAAGAAAAAATAATGTTTATGAGAGTTTTAAGTTTTTATAACACACCTAAACTTGAAACCCAAATTTACGAAAAATCTTCACCTTTCTAATAATACCTTCATCCAATTTAAAAAAAAATCTAAAAATTATTAAATTTTTGAAACATACTTTAAATTTTAGTTCAGATTAACTAACAATAGGTCTAGAAAAAATTTCATTAGAATCGAATCGTTAGAACCGTTTTCGAGATACTAAATAAGTTTTATCTTAACAATTATCAATACCTGCAAAACTTAAGTTCAATTTTTTTTAAGAAACCAAAACTTGTCCTATAGACTAGTATAGATACATTTGGGCGCAATCAAAGAAAAAAAAAAGTTAAAGTTTTCAAGATAAGATAATAAAAGATAATAAAACATATGCTTCCTTAAGACGAAACAATTAAAAAAGCATTACGGTATGGGTTGCACTTAAGCTACAAGAAGTTCCGGAAGTCAAAATATGGATGATCATGTACAAGGAAGTTAAAACGAAGGTGAGATGCTCCGAATAGTTCCCAATCAAAGTAGTTGTACACCTATGAAGCGTCTTGAGTCATTTTATAAAAGTAGTTTGTCCTACTAAAGTTCAGTAAAACATATTTTGAAGTTGGAGTTGGAAATCTACCACTTTGATTTTCTATGAACTTGAACTGAAATTGAAATATAAATTTTAGTGCAGTTTGCGTACTAGCCTTAAGTTTAAGAATAAGATAACTACGACAAGGAATATAGTGGCATACATGGGTCAAGGATGAAAATGTAAAATATTCACCGCGGAACCACCTGCTTTTTATAATAAAATGGAATTAAGGAATTTCGCGTCGATTGACCACGATCAATGATTTTCTTGGTAAAATTTGTACTTATTAATAACCGATGAAAAATGCTAGGTAAGTTAGTTTAGTAGTGAATGTTCACTTCCGCATTCCGCGTTTCAATAAAGTAATAAAAAAGTTAGTTCAAAATATTGTGAGTTTAACTCTCACCAAAAAAATTCCCTTAGTAAACGCTAATGACAAGTTTTTTCATCAATGGATTCATACCCAATTCCTTCCGCGTAGTGTCAATTTATTTATGAACAATCTGGTGATGCTTGCATTGATTTTTTTTTAATTTCCAACAACGACATTTTAACACCACCGCAAACTCCTTGATCAAATAAATGCAAGAACAACTGCATTAATTTGGTGCAAATAATCAATAATTCAATTCGAAAAGCATTTAAGAAACTATATACAATGTTTTATTGGCTTCGCAATTGATTTGTTTTGGATTTGAAAGAGCTTATAACTTATGTAACTTAAAAATACTCACAAGGTATGACACTCAGACTTTTAGGCTTCTTTATTATTTCACTTAATTCTTGAACACATTTTTCTGAATCATAATGCAATCTAGCTTCGCTTAATAAACCTTCATTATTACGAATTTCATTGAAGAACACTTCACTTAGAATTTCACTTGAAAGAGTCACGTTATTAACAACTGAAATTGAATGAATTCCATTGATAAGCAAACAGATTGCTAGAAATGAAACAAAAGTTTTTTGAACCATTCTAAGCACTCTAATCCTTGACAATATATAAATTCAAATGATGATGGAAAAAATTTCTCTGAAAGAAATTGGCAATATTTTTTTTTATTTTTCTTTTTTAGTGATATGCGCTTTATTATCCTCTTGACGATAAGTTAGTAATTAATCTGATTCCTGATATAAACTTTATAAAATGATTTGAAAAATAATTATGACCGTATAATATCAGATTATCTGTGAAGTTAATGTTGTAAACAATCAATTAGTTTATGATTGGTATATATAAAATACTTATCGCATAAAGTCAAAGCTCATAATGACTGTCTGACTATTGAAAAAGATTGCTAAACTCGAAATTCGAAAACTTACTATTTATTCTAATTATAATTGTTGGGGTTTTTTTTTTAGATTGAGTATAACAACTCTGAGTTGGATTAACTCGGGAATTCAACTTAGGGCGACTATAAAGGATTTTAAAAAATTAAAACATAAAAAAGCAAGGCCCTTAAAATGCGGAATGAATTATGAAAATAAAACCCGAACATTCTAGAATTTACCCAATCCGAGAATTTACAGGAACAGATACACCCTCACCCTCACCCTAAATTATGTATTTCTTTTAAAATAAATAATTTTTTTTTTACTCAAACCTTTAGTTGTGATCTGGCTCTGCGAAATTAGGCCCCAGGAAATAAGGCCCCACAAAAAAATGAAATAAGGCCCCAAAAAATGAAATAAGACCCCATTGTTGTTTTGCTTTGTGTACTTTTTTGGGGCCTTATTTCATTTTTTTTTGTGGGGCCTTATTTCCTGGGGCCTAATTTCGCGGAGCCTTGTGATCTTACATAGGACCCAGTACGTGTATTTTGTTTTTAAAACCATTGCTTAAAAACTGCAATTTAAAATTGCACAGTTTAGAATAAACTTTGAACCTAGTAAAGCAATTTAATTATTTTCATTGGCGTAATATCACACTGATGATCTTATTACAAAAATACGATAGCGTTTTATTATTGCTTCCGTACATAAAACTCTGATTTCATAAACTTTTCAAATCAATAGCAAAGAAAAAAATGTTGCCATACAAATCTAATTTTTTTTATTAATTTTTCAATGGAAAAAATATCAACATCCAGATAATCTTTCTTATCGAAAGAATAAACGTAAGCCAAAGTATCATAAGACTACTATTAAAAGCGAATGAAAACATATAAAATTCTTCAGTATTGCTTGATTTATAGCCAAATATTGTTGATTAACATACGAATCAAAATCAATTAAAATTCGGGGGAGAATTTAAAATGGAATATCCAATATTTTTTATTATTTGTTTTTTAATTGGTGGCAGTTATTCATTTTCGGTTTTGGATAATATTACTGTGTCGGGTGATATTTTAAATGAACTTTTTTATAATGAAATAAGAGACAATCCTGATTTGCTTCAAATTTCCGTCCGTGATTTAGCAAATTCTTATGACTCAGAAAAGTGCATTCACAGTTTGAGTGAGATTAAACGACAGTTTCCCAGTACTAAAGTCTTACCATGTAAGTTTAATTTAAACAACAAAAAAAAGATACAATGTGATCAAATTTCCCTTTAGAAGTAAAAACGTGGGATCCATAATTTTGCATTAAAATTATTATTAAATTCAAATTTGTGTTGAAAGTTCAAATTAACGCTTCGAGTGAAAACTCAATTTCTCTTCAAAAATAACAAGTGCGTTACAAAATTTTATTTACGAATGTCTCATTTTGCTGAATGAATAAAAATTATTTATTAACATTTCATTTTGCTACAAGTGAAACCTTTTTTTTAAATAATTAATTATTTATTCTGAAAATTTAAATACAGTCATTGATTCTTGGGGAAAACTTCCTTCTGGCATACTACATGGAAATTTATACGACGTCGGTCATTTCGATGAATGTGTCCAAACATCGATAACTTTAAACGAATTCACCGGTATCGTTGAAGGACAATATTGCTTTTTAAATGTTCCACTGAAAAACCAAAAACCGCTCAGTGACCAAACGCCAATATTCTTAGACTCACCAGTGATGGAAGGTCGAGCTAGTTTGGCGAATACGAAAATCAATATTGGAATATGTATTCCAAATAGTTGCAGTCCTCAAGTGGTCACCCCGATTTTCGAAACAGCTGTTCGAAAAGCTTTTAATGGAGCTTTATCTGGAGTCTCTGTTGTCAAATGTACAAATGGCAAAATACCACCATTGAAAACTATTAACATTGTTGGAATGTGAGTATAATATGTATTTCATTAAAGAAGGAATCAAATATTAACTATAATTTTTTCAGTGTAATATTTTCAATATTTGGACTGCTTATGATCTTGAGTTCGCTTTATGAGTTCTTTATGCGTTACTTTGAAAGTAAGTGTTTCTTAAATTTATTTTTTAAATAAAATTTGTCCTGATGAATGAATGAACGACATTAATTATCTTGTTTCGATACTGAGGGAAGGGAAGTTCCTCTCAAAATAAATTCTACATGGCATTGCATGTTCAAAAACATTCAACTTGCAAAATAAGATGAGAAACGAAAATGGGACGACTTAGATTTCTTGATGATAAGAATATTATTTTCGATATTTTCATTCTAAAAAAAAAATTGTTCTAAACTTTGTCACTCAGTAGAATGATTTATTTGGAAGTATTTAATTTTTTTATTAATCAAATAAAAAAATGAGTATACGCCCAGTGTACCGTATTTTTTTATATTTTTTATATATTTTTATATTTTTTTTTTTTGCAGAAGATCCAGTACCTGTGTTATTGGCATTTTCGGTACTGACTAATGGAAGAAAAATGTTTGCAATTAATACTAAAAGGTCCCCAAATACTATCGACTGTCTCACAGGAATACGAGTTTTTTCAATGATTTGGGTTGTTTACTGTCACACCTATTTGATAAGTCGTGCTATTCCCGAAATTAATGGACTGGACAAAGCTGCTGTAAGCTGTCATAGTTATTTTTTGACATCAATTTCAGTGGAAAATATAAATCCTAAAAACAATTAAGATACTTGGATTGAAAATGACATTAAACCATCATTCCACTTTTCTCATGAATTAAAAATTGTCCAATAAATCACCCATACATTTCTTTAATTTATTTCGCAGTGGTTTAGATCATTTATATCGTTGCCATTTGTCAATGGAACCGTTTCGGTGGACTCATTCTTTTTCATCAGTGGACTTTTGGTAGCTTGGATAGGATTTCGAGAGCTGGACAAAACGTATGAAAAAAATTATCAAAAACATAGATAATGTACTCATTCTAATTTATTTTCAGAAATGGAAAACTAAACATTATTATGATGTACGTACATCGTTATATTCGTCTAACGCCAGTCGTAGCTTCTGGATTATTATTTATATTTAGTTTAAATGAAATCATTGGTACTGGCCCGTTTAGACAAAGTACAATCAATTCAGAAAAATGTAAAGGTCCATGGTGGGGAATTTTGTTGTATTTACAGAATTATTTCTTCCATTCAAAGGTGTTTTTTTTCATCAAAATAATTTTTTATTCTGATCAAAATAATCCGTCTTTCCGTTTTTTTTTTTTTCTTATATCTAAAGTGTTATGGACGAACATGGTACTTAGCCATAGATTTTCAACTTTATATCCTTTCTCCACTTCTTTTGATTCCACTATGGAAATGGGGAAAGAAATTTGCTCCGGTATTGGTTGCTTTGGCACTCATGTCAATTGGATGTGTTATGACTATTTATATCACTGAAGGCTTCACTGATCTTAGAGGGTAAGTTTTGTTTAATCTTAGAAGTTCACCTATTCAGAGGTGCTAATACAAGCACTGAAAAATTGACTGGGCCAATTACATTACATTAAAAAGAAGATAAGTGAATTGAACACATTTTCGTTGTAAATTATTTATAGAAAGATTTTGTGGAACGTATTTGCTTTCGTTATTAATTATTTGATGTTGCACTCTCTGTCTGAGTTTATATGTAGTAATGAATGCCTATTTTTTACTTTATGCAATATCACTCCATGTTATATGCAAGAAACCCTTTAAAACAGCATCACCGATCTTCATTGTGGTTTAATATGTTGTATGCTCTAGAAAATTAATTGTTAACTGTGGAACGTATCCTCTGTAAAAGAAAAATTTATTTATAGATTTTAATATTACGTGTAGATAAGAGTATATACTAGATGAGCGAATTTCGCCTCGAAATGTGGAATTTGTCGGCCATCTTCTCGTAAGCAAAATCCCTTAAAAGAATCTCATTGGCCATCTTCATGCAGGCAAAATCTCATATAAAAAAGCTTTATTTTCTGTTTGTACAAAACGCATCAATTTATTTGCAATTAAGGTTGCAAAATAAACACCAATGACATCAGTACGTTCCACAACAATTTCCTAACATTTGTTTAATGTTATTTACTGTATTAGTCAGTTCCCCCAAACTTCAAAATTTTACCTTCCTGAATGCTGCCGTGAAGAAGAAAATTAATTATATTTTACGAACATCAATAGATTTTAGGAATATAGCTGCTCGAAAAGCCTAATTGTGTGTCGAAATTATTTTTGCGGATTCAAATTTCACGTAATCATAAAATTTTGATTATTTGGCATCACTTAATTCTTAATACATGTTATTTGCCTTTGATAGTAACCTTGAATTCCTTATGCTTCCATAGTTTTACAAACAAAGATGAGTGGGGAAAAACCTACACCCCCATGCATACAAGATGTTCTCCATGGCTTGTCGGCTTTGGATTGGGATATTTCATGCACATTAATCGCAACAGAACGTTCCGAATTTCGAAGGTATTTATTTTTTTTGGAAAAAAATTAAAAACTCTTATGATAACTTATGATCTTCATTATCGCATAGCTCGTTCAACTTCTTGGATGGGTAATATCATTTGGAATTTTTTCGACAGTCATATTTGGACCGTATATCACAATCAAGGAACATAGCGGTCAAGGAACAGTTTTCGAGACAGCAATGTACGAGGGTTGGAAACGTGTTTCATGGTCGATTGCTTTAGCTTGGTTAACATTCGCTTGCCATTTTGGGTTCGGCGGAATTATTGATTCATTTTTGTCACATCCGTTTTGGCAGCCACTGGGACGTCTTACGTATTCCTTGTATCTCTATCATATGTTTGTTTTGAGAATCAACTTTGGAACAATGAGAACTTCAATGTTTTTCTCACCGTACAATGAGGTTTGCAAACATACTTGCGAATTTGTGGTCTCAATTTTATTTTTTTTAATTTTGTTTTGATTACTTTTTCAGTTCCTCTACTTTTGGAGTGCATTGGGAATGTCACTTATGGTTGCTATTGTTGTTTCTCTTGCATTTGAATCTCCGGTTTTGGTATTGGAGAAGTTTATATTTGGGAATGAAAAAACGAAAAAGAAGCCACCACAGCATATTGAACCAACAACTTCGACAAAAGTTATTGTATAAAAATATCCGAAGAGGATATGTAGGTAGTATTTATATTTATTGGATTTTAAAACAACAAAAATTGTACCTCATATAGTTAAATTATAAAGTGATTAATTTTATAATATTTGTCCATTTATTAATAGAAAGCTAACAGTTTCAATTCAAATGAATACATGTTGCATACTTATTTTTAATTGGCAATTGTTTGATTGTTTAAGAGACTCTTAACTGGTTACGGCAACTCTAGTCTGTAAACCCAGAAATCCAGATTTTAAATGTCATCTCATGTACTTACATATCATGTATCATGTGCATACCTAATATAATACGAATTTTTGGAAGAAAATTTCAAAACTAAATAGACCCATTTATTGCTTGATTGACTTCTTGCACAGCTTGTTTAGGGTCCAGTTACACAAGGTCCATTCTTTGTACTTCATTTATAGGCCTTTCTTTAGTCTTCATTTTCTAATCAAATAAAAACACAATGCCTTGAATGCCGACTAACTTTTATTAAACAAAAGAATAAAACAAAAATTATACTTCAAATTAATTGAATAAATAATAATAACAAATTCAGTATACACTGAAAGAATAAGATTAAAGCAAAATAATATATACTTACATGCATAACATATTTTTTGGAATGGAAATGATAGCCGTAGCCTTCTAAGAACATTTCTTTCCCGCCCTTGTTGGATTCTAAAAACTCCATTCTAAACAGTGATGTACTTAATACCTTCAGGATTGAACATACCAGGAGAGTTCATGTGCACAGTGCAAATCAGTGCACACCTTATATTTCCAGTTCATACCGAGGGACATGAAGTGTATTTTGGTATTAACTGGACTTTTTTTTCTAAGCTTTCGTCGTTCAGCCCAGAAATCTTTTTGAAAAAAGTTGTATTTGTTTTAAAATCATATTCGATTATTTTTTAATGGTTATAATTATTATAACCTTATAACTTTCTATGTACGCCTTTAGCTTTCAGTTACTAGAAGGAGAGCAAACTATACTGGGTAAGAGGAGACTTTTTTTAATTTATTAAGAATATCAGTTATTCGAAAACAGTTACATATGATTCGCTCTGAACAAGTTAGTTAATACTAAGAGGGTCATGCCATAACCTTTCATCATTACAGTTTGGACAGTACCTACATCGCGGGACACCCCATTTGCTGGCATTTATTTGGAATCGTATACGTATTAAAAAACAATTGTTTATTAACTCTTTTTTTCAAACCGTTTTGTTTGATTCCGAACTAAAACATAAAAAGCTTCCTGCAAGCTGTATATAGATAAATAAAATATTTTTTAATAGATTTAAAAATTTTGACTTTATTCCAATTTCAAAATTAGAAAGAAAAAAATACAAATTCACTGAAACCCCAAATTAAAACTTCTTGAAATTTCCAAAAAAAACTTTTATGAAAAAATTACCAAAAATATTCATAACCCCTTATTGGGTTCTTGAGCGTGAATAATTTAATTTAACAAAAACCTGTTAACCTAATTTCACACTGCTTCAGTAGTTTCGGTTTCATTTTCAATTTAAAGATAAATATTATTAAAAAAAAAAAAAACAAAATCAAACATAGTAGATATAATAGCCCTTTATAAGTAATAGTACGACAATGTCACTTTTCCCACGGTCGAAAGATTAAAGCACTGGACTGTTAAAATAACCTGCATCCAGCCCAAAGAAGCCGACATCCTGGACATCACAATTTCAGACTGAAAAGAAACAAACAAAAAACATTTGCTATCACAAACAGAGTTATTCACCGGCAGGAGTATCATCATCCTCACAACAGAGCTTTATAAGGACCAGCAGCACTTTAGATCCTCTTTCAAAGAGACACCATCATCAACAAAGCATATCGAAAATTCACCGAAATGTGAAAATATAAATAAGAGCCGCTGCACGAATGCCTGATGGATAGCCTGGAGCTGAAGGTGGAGCAAACAAAAATAAATGTTAGCGCAGGAACCGAAAATTCAAAACCCCATAGCCCAAGTTGGAGTCGCAGAGACGAACGTGTTCGACCTAAGTGGGAGATCCAGTCGACACTTCCGCTCCGTCAATTCACATCAAGTTATACGTATGTATTGTATAACTCAACACACATGACTCGAATATTTTTTTTCGTATATACACCTGAAAAAGCGAGACCTGTCAAGACAACCGAAAAAAATATAAAGGGAGTGAAAAATCAATAGATTCATTGAATTAATTGCTGAGTTATATAGCATCAGCAACAGAAGCTGAAGGCTGGATGGGTTTTCTTGCTCCAATATATAAATGGCAAATGGTAAATAAGACTTCACAAAGATTTTCCACGAAAATCCCATCACCGATCACTCAGTCAAATGAAACGAAAACAAAACTCAATTCAAACAGACCGTTGTCGTTGTCGAATTGAAAGAACGTATTTGTAATCCTTGAGCGATTTCATTTCATTTATTTTATTTTATTTTATTTCATTTCTTTTTTTCGAATCGATGTTTTACAAATCTGTTCTCGTCACAAACAACAACAACAAAAACAGCTAGACTTCGTTTCTGAAATATAAATTTGACTGGAGTAAGGGGATAAGACTTACAAGAACATTACATGCGACCATCGTTTTCATTGTTGTTTAAAACCTGTGCCTTGACTTTAAAGAGAAGTTATCCAACAAAAAAATAAACATACATATGTTTTTAAGTTTAATTTAAAATAATATGTGTAAATTTTACAGTGCTTAAACGAAAACATGATTATTAATTAGTTCAAAGATTAAGATCCCAAAGAGTGTTATTTTAGATGTTTTTTTTTCTGTGAATAGATACTATATAGTATGTACGAATAAGAGCTATTTCAAATCTTGAATCCAAGGACGTTTTGAAAATAATAAGTGTAAAAGTTGCATTTCAATAATGCAAGCTTACCTACATTATATTATAAAAGTTGATTTTATGATATGTTTAAAGTAAAGTACGCATACTTTAAAGCTGCAAACAAAATGATTTGTATTGTAAGTTCTACATATATGTCCAACTACTTTTGGACCAGCCGCCTGAAACTTGTCAAAATCATTTAGTCAAATTTTAGAACCGAGTCCAACTGGCCTCGAGTCTAAAGCTAACACACTGAGAATTTTGCAGCTCTGTTTAGTAAAAAACAGAAATCTACTACAATTTTGGTAGTATTGCCGTCAATTCATTGAAATTCAATACATTTTTTGACAGATAAGTAGAAAAAAACAACTTAGTCAAAGAGTCAGCCGTTTTTAAAGTTGAGCTCCAGTTTATCTTTTGGATCCGGGTCCAAATTGTCTATGAATAACATAAACTCCAGGTTAGCTTAGAAGAGACAAAGAAACAACTTGTCAGACGACTATGAATATGCCCCATTGTGTTCGATAGTTTAAGGTGTCTGATAATGGGCCCTATACATCGAGTCTGCTTTGAAAATACCTACATATTTGTACAATTTAATGTAACTGGAAGAATGGGACCAATTTGTTTGCAGCTTTAAATCGTCTGGCTGATTGTATAGGTACCTGCCAAGTGTCAGACAAAGTTGGAGACACTATCCTCTGAACATACATCTTCTTCGTTAAAACAACGTAAGTTTGCATCATTTTCATGAAACTTAAACATTTATTGTTAATGAAACAGCCCCGGATAGTATCTATTTACAGAAAAAACTCACCTGTGATAAAATAACGTATGTCAGCCGTCCCTGGATCTTCGTATAACAGTAAAGTTAGTCATGAGAAATTAGTATGTAAATGGGGAAGACATTTTTTTCTTCATATCGTTAGAAGATTTCATATAAATTTTGAACACAATTTTTACTGCAGTCTGCAGGTGTTACCACCATCTTGATTTAAAAAATCAAGTTACGATCAGACCTGTAAAGTATTTAAGTATTTCAGGACTGCAGTACTTTCAATATTAAAATTGTATTTTTTTTTACGAGTACGAGTGTTTAGGGAAATGGGATATAGTTAAAAGGAGATATCAGGTTTGTTCGATGTAAGCACTGGGTCACCCTAGGTCGCCCTGAATTCGCTCTGAAGCGTTTTATATAGCTCTTTTTTCGCTCTAGTTTTTTTGTTCTGTGTTCGATGTGAGCTCTGAGCGAGCTCTGGACGCACTCCAACCGACCCCAGGTTTTTCTTAGAGCGAAAAATTAGAGCTGTCAAAATTCGTATCCGCTGTTATCATTTGATATCATTTGATCAGCTGATAACATTTCTAGCTCTGAGGTGTTCGATGTAAAATTAAAACCCGAGCTGACCTGGATTTTTTGATAATTGAATGACATTCTCCAGGGCGCCCTGGAGCGAGTTACGTCGAACAAACCTATCGATGCACATTGGTTTTGAATTTCGGAGCGTCGAAATGGGTAGAAAAAATTAAGCTGGGTAAAGCACTCCACATTCGTGTGGTGCGGCTGAAGAAAGGTGATCTGTACTTAACAGTGCTTCCGAAGTTGGGCTCAAGAGTGAACTGAATATGTGCGTGCTTTCGTAACTGGGCCAGAGGTATTAGTTTGAATTTCCCGTCTCTGGAGGTCGGCGGCGACGCTGCTATTATGTAGGTGGACAAATGCTACCACTGTTGGTTGTCGTTTCATATGTTCGCCCTCCTCAAGCAGTTGTAAAAAGTATGTCAGATAAATGGATCTTAGTCAGATCAGAAAATGGGTGGATGCAATCCGAAACATTTTTTGAATATGTGGCCAATAGTTTTCACGAATGGGTTACCGAAAATAATATTAAACGCTCAGTATTGCTCTTAGTCGATGGACACACGTCACACCTTTGGATGGAACTTAGTAAATTCTGCGGTACACATAACGCATAACGACCCACATAACGCAGCCCGCTGATGTACATAGGTGCATTTAAAGGTCTAAAAAAGTCGGTACGTGAGTGTCAAAAAATAAAGTGGAAAGCTACGTACCATCTCCATCAAAGAACAAGGAAAATAGCTATCAAAGCGAAAATGTAATGGAAGAAGTCTTATCTGCAACAATTGGTATGATGCAAATTCACATCAGCAATACTATAAGAGTAGAAAGGCATTATAATTTTTATATTTTAGGTATATCTTTTTTCTTAGATCATTCCTCGGCATCATCAATTTTAATCAGTGAGCTTTTTGTAAATGTTGCCGAATAAAAACAACTTGGTTAATAATTCTTATGAAAATGATTTAATGATTGAAATGATAATGTGCCAACCGTCAACTTCCACTTCAGTTAGTCCTGCGTTTAGTCGGCATCTATATTATCCAGCAAAAATAGCAAAGTCGAATTATTCCATCCGTCAAAAACCTCCTTTGCATGGAGGGAATTTTTCGATAAAATGCAACAGGAAAAAACGAGAAAAGCACACGAAAACAAACACGGAGAAAGAAACGCATTCAAGTCGAAAAAAAATGGAATGAAAAAATAAAAAGGCTAGTAAAATACTAACCAAATAGCAATTTTTTTTTGATAATACCTATGTAGGTATCTACCTATGTACAAAAACATACATACCTATGTACTTGGAATAATTAGATACTAGGTATAAACCTAACAACTTAAAAGAAAAATCTATTTAAATAATTTTGGTGCTTCTTTTTTAAAGATATCGGATCTGTACATTACTCTCAAGTTGGTGTTAATGAAATGACACCTTTTAGCAAAAATACAAAACAAGAAAAGTCAGGTAGAAGGGCGTCAACCAAACAACAAATTTAAAACTCATCAAACTTGTATTATTCAGAGGGGATAGTTAAAATTCAATATGGCTGAATTAATCGAATTTTGATTGGTTTATAACCAATTTTGTCGAACAGAGATAAAAATATGGATTTAAAAACAGATACAAAAATAAATGAAACAAAATATTTTTCGGTGTCCCAATAATAAAATTTTTTATTTCTTATACCTTATTATACAGGTTTGAGTATTAAATAAATATCCCTTTTAGCATTTTTATAGGAAATACAAAAAGTTCACAGTTCAGTCAATAGATGTCGCAGCATTATTTTACCATGTGATGGTTATAAATAACATTTGAATTTGAATAATTTTATATAAATTTTCATACAATGTTACACCTTTGTGTTGAAAAATTCCCTTATAATTGTTACATGATATCAAATATACCGAAAAAAAGTTTTTTTTTTAAATACTTTTCAATTTCCAAACAGGAATATCTCACAAAACTGATGTGGTGGAAATTTTCTGAGTTCAGCTTCGGCGCACCAAATACCTTTGGAAAAGTATGTTTTTGTTTTTGCAAATAAATTTTTTTGGCCAGCTTCATTAGCCTTATCTGCTGTTGGTACTCTCCAACGGAAAATATTGTTCTAAAATCAAATAAACCACGTGTTCTTAAGAATGTCAAAAACAAACTGGTGAGTTTTGATTCTAGGGATCTCAGCAAATCCAATTTTTTTTTTTCCTTGGCAAAGGCAGAAGTGGAAAATTTATTAAGATCTTTGAAATCTAAGGACATATTATAAACTGTCCAAATATATCCACAAAACACTTTGCACTTGAAAGATTGAAGAAAATTAATGCAAAAAGTGGCAACCACAATTACAAATGAGATGCTTTGTATATGAAAAGCATAGCATATCATGGCGAGTATTTTTTTAATGTTGCCCCGACAAAATTGCGCTACAAAATTTTAGTTGTAGAATTCGATTTGGGGAGTCTATAAGCATCTGAAATTGGTAGTAGGAGCAAGAGGGGACTATTATTTGGGTTATTGCAACCAAAAAATATCGATTAAAGCCTCCACAAGCTCTTCGCAACTCCCACTTTTTAGATGTCGCCCCATTCGACTTCCACCATGATAGTACTGTTTTTCATAAACAAAGTCAGATGCGCTATTTTGATTTTTTAACTCTAATATGATTCATATTTCCATTCCAATTGGCACTGAATTGACACATTTTTACAAACTCAAAGTAGTTCTTGAACGTCAATAATTTCTAATGCTTATGATATCGAAATTTAAGGCGGTTATTTTTAAAAATAAAATCCGCTGCCGATTGGCGTGATTGTGAAACCATTCAAACTTATGAACGTACCTTACGTCTTAAAGCAAATACACTAAAAATTCTTTAACGGTGTTGACCAAAATTTAATTCTTTACTCTCAAGTTTTTCAAAAAAAAAAAACAAAAAAAAAATATGTTTGCTTGTGTAAATTAAATAAAATACAAAATTCAACTGTAGAACCAAGAAAAACGTAATATAATAAATTCCATTCAATAATTAAAACAGGTATTTCAGTATCTTTCGAAAAATGTTGATGTCCTTTATTTTTTCTTGTGCGAATAAGGTGGGGTAGCATAAAATTTCCTTTTCTTCAGTGTGCTCTTAAGTGGCGTAGCTGTAATAAAAAAAAAACCAAATCAATATGGAAAAATAAGATTTTCAATAAACAAACCATATAAGGAGTAAAGGCTTTCTTTGTTATTAACTGGAGTTCGTGGTTCTGAGGAACCATTATTACTGTTAGTGTTTTCCTTGTCAAAATCAACATACTGTGTCCAGTATGCGGATGGAATTTTCATCAAATTCTGCATAACCGAAAACTGCATGTGGATCTCGGTGAAAATGGCATGTTGGTCTGGATCAGGACTTGAGTAGCCAACAATTGTTGGGCCAAATACTCGAGATATATTCTCGATTGGCATTCTTACTTCGGGACATTCAGCTATTCGCTGGAAATGCAAAATGAGAAAAGCTAACGTGTCCCGGTTTGCCTGGGGCATCTTGTTGATTGCGTTGTACAAATTCCTTTGTATTTCGTTCTCGGTGACATCTTGCACTGCATTACAAAAGTCTTTCCATAGGCCAGTCGGGATTAGAGGTTCTCGTAGGGAACGCAAAAAGTCTTTGATACAACCACACAGTACATGCACGTCTATGTCTGTCAGATGTGGTTTTCCCTTCCCCCGCAAGAACCTCTCCTTGAGTCCTTTGACTTCTCTTTCAGAACCAGACACACGGTAAATTCCGACTTCATTAAGGCCTCGATTTTCGATCTCAAAAACGCAGTGAACAATCAGAGCTGGAATCATTGGAGAAACTGTTGGAGCATGGTCGCTTATATAACCCATCAGGCCTTTAAGAGTTGGGGTTCCGCTCTGAGGTACACATGTAACAGTAAGAACACCGCGACAGTCAACGTGGCAACATAGTTGGCAATCACGACATTTTAAAGCCACCGAACCAAAGCGAATTCTTAAAATAAAAAAAAAATAAAAACAATTAAAAGACAAACATCGACAAGAAACTAAGAAACTTACTTTTTCTGGCAATGGGTGCATGTGTCTGTTCGAATGAATGTTTTCGAAGAGAAGTTGTGCTGCCGCATCATACTCCTATGTTTGATTGCTGGCGAAGCAGGTGGAAACGGGTTAACCGACAGAGTCACAGGAGTTTCCTTATGCGGGGACGGACGCCGCGGGGTATAGTTATTACTGGAACGCGGCACCTTCGATTGTGGACTGGAAATAACTACCTCCTCTGGTTGATGATGCTCTTCGGCAGTAATTGGAATTGTTTCTATAGTTGACTCAGCACGTATAGCACCACTGCCATCTTGGGGAATCGAAACCTTTGTTGTTGCACAAATTTTTTCATTGACTCCAATTTCCAGGATATGTTTGTTTCCATTAATCGCCGAACGTCTTTGTGGAGTGGGAGCTTTAGGAGTTCCCGTACTTAGCCGTGACCTCTTGCCACCAACAAATGGACCTGTGTTCTTCGGCAATGATGGACGATGCTTCTGCCAGGTTTTTGAACTACGGACATCAAGAAAATCATCTTCGGATTGTGTAAGTGAGAGATCTGAGAGAAAAGATCCCGTTGAATTGATATCGTTGCCGAATTTCTCCTCTATATGAGTATTCAAGGATTTGCGTTTCTTCTGTTGGAATGTGTTGAGGAAGGCCAGTTTGTCTTTGGTTTCTTCATTGATGTCACGCTCATTGCGAAGTAGCTCGGCTACAGCTATTATTTTTTTCTCCTGTTTGTAATAAAATAAAATTTGTACACACATTAACACTGTAGCAATAACAAAAAATAAAAATCATCTTCGGATTCATCTACTTTGTAGAATGATACAAATATGAAACAAGCGTCTTTTGCCATACCATTTTTCTCATTCGAAAACGATCCCTATTCAAAATTAGAGAAAAACTACAAAAGTGGACATTCAACCTCTTATGAGTTTCGCGAATGGTCGTGTGTTAGAGATTTTGAGTATTTTTACCTTAAGGCATAATTTATTTCATTTATTTTTATATGATTTATCGACTGCACTATAAGATGCATTATTATTTCCCTTAAAAAGCCTCCTTTGGTGAAGTTTTTTTAAAATCTGAATCGCTATTGCGTAACCTGACAAATTGGTATGAAAAGTTGATAGGTTTAAACAATTTCAAAAAAGACTTTCCACTGTTGTATAATTATGAATACCCTTATTATTTATTCTAAATGGTTGTTTACATCAAAAAAAAGGACAGAGCTCTTCATCTGACCATGGAAGAATTAAAATGTCTGAAAAAAAATAAAGAGTAGGTACTTAATTAGATTATCTACACAACATTAGCTAGAATCAACATGACCAGGATCATGAAAATTTAAGTGTGCAAGTAAGAATTGTACGCACCTGCTGCTGCAAAAAAAAAACAGTTTGGGTAGGTTCATCAAAACATTCATTATAAAGACTAGAGATGTCGGTTCCAGCACAAAAGTGCTATGTCCACTTTCAGAGGTACTCAAATAAAGTTTAAGTTGCTGCATAACACTAATAATGCAGCACAATTTGCTTTGATGTTAAAGTTTTATGACCAGATACCTTACTTAAAGCCTAATAATTATTATATACACAATTCCTCATATGTAAATATCTAATAGAGGAAGGAATACGGAAATCGTGCTTAGTTTTTAGAAATCAAACCGTATCCAAGTTACTAATTTTTGTTTTTCGCGCCTTTTCTTCGTTATTAAAAAGCTTTACTTATAAAAAAAAATATATAACTTACCATTTGATCACGATCATTTTCAGCTTCTCGTCTAGCTTTACTTTCCATTTCAAGTAGACGCCTTGCATGAAACAGTTTAGTTTCCAAATCAGCCATGTTTTGTAGAGAAGCGTCCAATTCTTTTTGTATGCGTTGTGCTTCTCGAGTTCCGCTTAGACATTCTAAACGAAATGCTTCTTGAAGTTTTAATACTTTCAAAAATTCTGCAAATTCAAAGAAATACATTAATATATAATTATGATAAATTATGTTTAAATTTAAAATTAATTAGAACCTTCTTCAGCGGTTCCATCGGTAAGCACATGAATGCATCGGCGAATATCATCAAAAGCCGCTATAGTTGATAGCGCAGACATTTTTTTAAAGATTATTACACTGCAATATTTTGTTTAAACTTATATTTTTTTATTTTTTGTCACTTATTTATATGATTTTTTATTGAAAATAGATTTTTATACTTTGCTTGAATGAAATCCCGTTTTTCTACTTGTATTTTTTTTGAAATTGAATAATGACAGCAGCTGCCGTTGGTAAGAAAAACCAGTTCAGTGGATCAATTAAGGCGGTTGCACAATGATCAAGCATAAAATAATAGATCTGTTTGATTCATATTTATTTAATGTTGCTTATGTCTCGCTTAGACTAGGGTTGGATTTTCACCTGTTTCTTCAACGTTCAATAATTGGTTGAGTTACTTTTGAATGGAATAATGTTTGGTGAAACAAAAACAGGGTTAGTGTATTAACATTTATAAACATATTTCAGAAGTACAAAAACAAAAAATACATTATTGATGATGATGATGATGAAAACTTAAAACGAGCCATTGTCTCGCATTTGACATTTGAAATTAATTAAACACAGACAGTCGTATTTATAAACGCCACATAGAGGCTGCGTAAGGTTATACGGTATTCACACCAAGCCGAAAACACGGTTTTCATTAAAACATCGGTTTTCGATGAAAACCTGATCGAAAACACAAGTTTTCGCATACATTTTTTGTAGATTCAGGTTTTCACAAACGACATGTTTTATATAAAACCGGTCGAAAACGTGTGGAAACTCATAGATGAACTAAATCAAACACACCTATGGAATGTTCAGCGCCAAAAATCGACAAGAAAGAAATTGATGGAATGCTTTCAAAAGAAATTAAAAACAGCTGACTGTCATATTATTTGAGTTTTTAATTTGTTTTGTTGATAAACTTTTTGTGGTAAGTAATTTCTTTCTTCTGATTCTCATGTAAGAGTTTTCAGATAAGAAAAAGAAGTTTAACAAAATATTCATGTTTTCTTCAATTTTCTTTTTGTGTATATAAATTAGTTTAATTTGTTTAGCATTCATTCATTGTTGCAAATATGTGAACACAAATAAGTTTTTAATTTTTCAATACAAAATTTGACAGTAGTGTTGTCAAAAACTTGAAATGTCAAACGAAAACATGTAATATGCAGTGTGAACGCATTTCGTGTTTTCGAAAACTTTTAGCTGAAAACCGCGTTTTGAGTTTGGTGTGAATAGGCTATTACAATGGCTCTAAACGTCAAAAAGTTATTTATAAATGTTATGTTACCTTAAATAGATGTATTTTAAGCTAAACGCGTATTAATATTCGTCGTCGCTACAGTTTCAGACCTGTTTCGCATTCGCATGACCTATATTCTTCTTATTCCGTCTTTCCAAATGTTTCGTATTGTATTAAAAGAACGTCATGGTTTATCTTGACTATTACATTGAATGAAGAAACGCGAAATTCGAATTCCGAATATTTGGAATATTCAGAATGAATAAAGAAACACACTCAGAATGAATAAAGATACAAATTTGAACAAAATAGTATAAATAATGCACGTTGCCCAACACACCTTTTCTGTAATATATTCTTCTTAAATTCTTAAATCAAACACACCCGTATTTTATAAAGAAACAGCTGTTCGAGCTAACATGACAGTACATTTCTCCTTCCTTTTTGCTTTTTCAGTGGATAACAAACATTTTTATTTATTTAATTTCACAACGTGATTTTTTAGCAAATTATTAATAAATTATGTAAGTATCTAGCTATTTACCTTTAATACATTTTAAATCTGTTAGGCGACACACTTTTAGATTTTTTTTCGAAGACTTCAAATTATTTTATCTCTATTAATTGCAACTTTTGTTTAGCCAGTTTGTTTTTCTGAGATGTCGCCACTTTTTTTTGGTAGTGTAAATTCCTCAACTAAACTATACTTTCAATGATGTACAATACGCTTCTTTTATTTAAAAGGTTTCAGTTCATTTTGTTCGAATGGAAACGAGTGCAAACAGACTCAAATCAAAGCACAGTGCACGATTTATAGTACCTCGTACCCTTTCTAACCATACCCGAAAATTTTCTAGTTTTTAAGAATTTATGTTAGTCTTAAGTTAGTTAAGTTATTTTTAAGTGGATTGCTTGTATTAAGCTAATAAAGTTAAACAAACAGATGGAGGTGAGAGGGGCCTTCTCCCCTCTCTCCCTGTGTGTGTTGTTGCTATATAATAGTATTAAGATTTGGGTTTAGTGGCTTCTAAGCGCATTATTATAGGTTCCCCGAAGGTATTTTGACTTCACAAAGTCCCAGGCTGTTGTGTACATATATACAAAAAGCATGCAGGTAATCTGTATGACTACTATTTTCAAAATAAAGCCTGGTAAAATACTAGATAGTATTTTAGTTGTGGTGAAATTCCAAATGCTTAATGTGCTACTTTTACTTTTCCTCTATGAAATCTTGCATGTTGATATTCGACCCTTGCAAAGTACCCGTCAAGTACCATCGAAACCGATTATGCTTTGAGAAATTCTTCCAAACAGCTCATCGAAATAAAAATCCTTTATATGGTCAAATATCGATTCAACAGTATGACCTTAAACGTATCTTAAACTCTCCATCCAAATGGCTTTTGAGAAAAATGTAGGTATCAACTCATTTTATATAAAAAACGTAAGGCAAGTAAGTACTTCTTTTCTATATCATTTAGGAATTATTTTGTATTTCCTTTCAAAACGTTGAACAAATAAAATAAAATATAAGTATTACCGACTAAATGATATTTTTATCTATCACAAAATATTCTTAACACATTAATTGGTTTACAATTTATTATGAATTTTAAAATTCAAATAATATTTTTATATCCCATGCGAAGCTCATATATAGCTATGCTATAATGACACTGACTGACTGTGTGAAGGACTTCTCATTCAAATTGTTTACTTTAACTAGATTTTGAACGAGATTTTTTAGTTTTTCCTGAAATAAAAAAAAAAAAAAAAAAAGTTATTTAATTGTTCTTCAACTTTAAATTTCAAGAAAATGAAGTGCTTACGAGAGTTACATTTTTTTCCATGCCAACCCTCGTCACAATGGCATTTGTCATTTTGACAAACACCATTCCGGCAAGGCCGTTTGCACGTTGAACGTTGTATTCTTCCGATCTCGCAATGGTTACCTCTTGTACCATTTTTACACCGACACATATTGTTGCCAATGCATCGCCCATTATTGCTACATGGGACAACACATTTTGCTGTGAAATTAAAAAGTTTATAATAAAATATTTTCTTGTTTCGATTCATTTTTTTAACAGCAATAATAATTCTTACAGAACTCGCATCGCAATCCATAGTAGCCCTTTGAGCAACGGCAGGTGTCCTTTTGAATGCATTTACCCCCATTCAAACATTTCTCTGCACAAATACCTGCGTTGAATAAAACAAAAATAATTTCATTTTTATTTGTCTACCAGAGAACAATGCTGAAGGTTTCCAATAGAGTTTTTGGGCATTCAGCAGCACGTTTGGTGCACAAACGTGCTTGTCAACTAACTGATGAGATCATTCGAGTTGATCATGCTGGTGAACTAGGTGCCGATAGGATATATGCCGGACAAATGGCAGTCCTTGGCAATGGCCCAATGGGTAAAACAATATCCCATATGTGGGAACAAGAGAAACACCATCGCAGTGAGTTCGAGAAATTAATACGAGAATATCGAGTTCGACCGACCATTATGACCCCCATTTGGAATGTCGCCGGCTTCATGCTGGGTGCAGGTAGGTTAAAAAGGCATTTAATAATTTCTAAACTAAATAGGTATTTCTTTTATATTTTATCTAAAGGAACTGCACTTCTTGGGGAGAAAGCCGCAATGGCTTGTACTGTAGCTGTAGAGACAGTTATTGTTGAACACTACAACGATCAACTGCGGCAGTTGATGGAGAAACCCAATGTTGACAAGGTAATAATAAAATGTCCAAGAGGGAAATTTCTTGGTTATGTATTCTTTCTTTGTTTTATGTATTTTCAGGAATTACTTAACACAATAACAAAGTTCAGAGACGAAGAGCAGGAGCACCATGATATTGGGATTGATTCTGGAGCCGAACAAGCACCGTTCTACAAGGCACTTACTGAAGTTATTAAATTGGGTTGCAAGACAGCTATAGGTATCTCAAAGAAAATATAAAATAACAATCTTACATGCGGAATGATTTTAATTAAAATTCTCATTAAAACCTGATTTTGTATAACTGTCGATAAAGAAAAACAGTTGCTTTTACTTTTACTGTGTATTATAACGTTAAATATATTTGTATGAATTTAATATGTTGTTGATATATGCTTACCACCTTCACATTGTCGTCCTTGATAGCCATCCGGACATGAACAAACTGCTGGGGCTGTACAATTTCCACCATTCATACATTGTGGATAACAGAGCGCTGTTTGACAATATTGCCCCATGTAACCAGCTTTGCACTGGCATATGTCATGATTGCAAAACCCATTATTGCCGCACTTAAGACTGCATTGAGGATCAGGACCTTTGTTTTATATTAGTTTTATATTCAATATATTTTTTTTTTCAATTTTAAATAAGCTTAATAGGTAAGTTGATGCAGATATATTTTTAATAACAATAAAAACACAAGCAGTTGAAGTAAGCCGTTAGGTAACAAAAAAAATAGCCACAGGAAAAGTCTGATGATTTTTTTTTTAGTTGCGCAATTTTAATTATAATATAAACTATGTTTTCCTAATAGCAAGGAAATATCAAGGTACTAAGTTTCATAAGTATGAGAAATCTAGGAAATGTCATTGAGGAAAATTACAGATCAAAGGAAACACTTTCTCCGATCGAATGTTTCAGAACGTATAACTTGAATTTATTTTTCTGTGAGACGTATCAACTCCAATTTTTATTTTAATACGGATTGGCATTTAGATTTAACAAAAATTAACGTATGAAGGAATGAAAATGTTGTTTAGATAATCCCCCCATCGTTCTTTGCAGTTTGTGATTTCGGCCTAGAAAAGTTCAATCTCACTTTTTGGTAGTGAGGCAAGGTATACATAGAATCAAACTCAATGAACTTTTACGCTAACATGCATAGTTTTCAAAATATTCATACAAAACGTCAGAGGGGGATCTTCAACCTCCCCTACTGCATTTAGATCACGGTCCTGGGCTGGGACTTTGAGTATGTTATAATTGGGATTCACATCTACCATTTAAAAAAAAATGAGAAGAGTACTATTTTTTGTATTAATTGTATTATTTTAAGTCTTCGTTTACTGGACCAACGTATAATATTGTCCATATTCGGCCATGGAAAGATAATTTTAGTTGAGTTCTTATCTTACAGCAAAGGCTTTGTTGCCTTAAGTTTACTTAATTTCATATTGTTATTCTAAGGTAAAAACACCCGTGGAAGCAAGAGTAGACTTTTATGTTAATCATTTCGCTATAAAGTGATTTGACTTTACTTATATTATTAATAGCTTATATTATTTATCATTTTATTTACTTCCTTTATGCTCATCGTCAGACTTCCCGCTAGAACTCTTCATCAAAAAAAAAATTTAATCTAGTAAAGCATTCTAACAGTAATTATATAAAGCAGAAATTGCAAGCAAATTATTTTTTGTATTTTAAATTGTTTTAGTTACAAGTTAAATGTGCAAAATTATGGCTTTTCTGAGCATACCTTCTAATAGGTTCTTAATAGTGAAAAAGTAGTTTTGTTCGTTTTTTTTCTTTCTTTTCTCTAGTTTAATAAAAATTAAAAAAAAAAAAACACAAATAGATAAAAAGCATATACACTACCTTGCTGGGATGTTAGTGGGTTGGAAGCGGTTCTATCATACACACCTCTATGTGCGCATTCCTTTTTGAAACGCAGCCTTAGTGGTGTACCAGGCAGAGCTTTACCTTTTCGATTTTGTATAAGCAAACCTATACTAAACATAGCTGTTCCGGAATTGTTACCCGTACATGGTAGAAAAATGCTAAAATCTTGTCTCCATTAAGTAAATCGATGAGTGTTGGCAAGAAGAAGAAAAGAAGAAATTCGATTGGGGCTGCAGGTTTGATTTGAAAATAAAAAAAAATTATTGCATTACCTTTTTCATGATGTGGTATTCTTCCTTTGGTCTTAATTGAAACAGTTGGTGTTTTAAGAATGCTCTCATCGGTTGATTTCAAACGATCAAAATTATAGTCATACTTTTTATTTCCTGATTTCCATGTAAAGTTTACACTGTTGACTTCTGACGGTATTGTTGGTAGATACTGATTGAAATTAGGGTCTCTAAGGTCCGTATAGACTCTTCCATTTTGTATTGCATAGATTTTTATACTGAAACCTTAGACACTCCATGTTTGGTTTTGTTTCTTTTTTCTATTTTTTTTTTTTTTTTTTTTTTTCATTAAACATACCACTTAGAACTCGCAATTGTTGTTCGTTGATCCACAATGATAAATCGTCTTCTTCTTCTTCACTGGAATGTTGATGATCTGGTTTCTTATTGCGTTTACCTTCGGGTCCATTTTTTCTACATTGTACGCAGGATAAAGAAACAACAAACAGCAAAAACAGCACAAACGGCCATTTGGAACTCATATTTTGCCTTAATAACTTTTTTTTTCTAGTTTTAATTATAGCAAGTGTGTGTTTTAATAAAAAAATGTTTTACGAAACAAATTTAGATTTTGATATTGAAACTTTTGTAAGAGCAAGCAGAAAATTGAAGACCGTTTAAGAAATTAGAAGTGGGCGTCAAGAATTTTTCTGAAGGTTAGACTTTTCAAAAGCATTTAAGTATTAATGTACATCTTCCAAATTTACTGGTTGAGTGAAGTTTGTCAGTTGTTTTGCCAGATTGTCTTTATTTTAAGTTAATTTTGGTAAGCAAATTTACCCTCCCATTTAGCGTATTTATAATTTTTTTTTTTAAATTTTGATATGAAATATTACTAAGATTATTTAGGACCTCTTTCATAAAAACTTGTTCCGCAATCTGTCAAACCGTTTTATTAGAAAATCAAAAATCCGGTTCTATTAATAACTATTTTTTGAAAAATATTTTTCCAACAAATAATTTTAAGTACATACTTACAAAACCTCACTTCAAAAATTTCATGAAAGTCGTTAGAGCCACTTTCGAGATAAATATGTTTTGTCTTAACGCTTATGATAGGTACCTTTATTTTTGGAGCAAACAAAAATTACAATTTTTCCCTAGGGAATCTCCTTAAAACCTTAAGTCCAAAATTTGAAGAAAATCCCTTTACTAGTGTAGGCTGTAGTTCGGGGTACAGATAGAAAAAGAAATCCACCGATCCGAATCCGATAAATATTAATTCTTAGAAAGAATTCAAATAAAATAAAAATACTACAATTTCTTACCCGAGAAAAATTAAGAAGGAATTCTGTACAAAATTTTCTTCAGTTTGCAAAATATCGAAGTCCAATTTTCGTTCTGATAATCTGAATAAATATGGATGTCGACGACACAACTTATTTTAAGAATAAGTAAATGCTTGGAGCATTCATAACGAATGAAAATGAATGTTGAAAAATAATAACGGAATATTTCTGCGAATGAAACCTAAAGCAGTTTATCTCTATCCAAATGCAAAATTCTTTTTCTTATAAAAATCAATAAACTTGAAACTTTGTTATAAAAGGAAGAACAATCTCAATTGAAAATAGATTGAAGGATAGAGTTTTGGTATTTAAAGAAGTTACAGCCTGACATTATAGTAAATATAGACATTTAGTAATTATTTACCATTTTAAGTCATTTTTCTAGAAAATTGCCACTCCAAGGTATTTTCTCTTGCAGCCGTCTCATGTGATTTTTTTTTATCTCTGTTAAACTTCCCTGTATAAGGGTGTCCGTTTTATTTATAAATAAAGTACATGATTCATATACGAAGTTTCTTTACTCTGGATTTTGGATCAAATCCGATTCATAACATACAATTTAATTACTTAACATCTATTTTTATTGCCCTTCAAATCATCAAAGAACTTTTATTAGAATAAGGATTTGGTGAATATAAAAAAATATTGCTTTTAATCATTCAATATTTTGTTCATAGGTTATAAGATTTATATTAAAATGATTTAAATTTATTGTTAATAAACTTATAATAATATTAAAATGATGAAATTATGTGTTTTCCGTTAAATACAAAACTCAAGCAATGAAATTCGGTTAATTAAAATTTTTAATCAAATTTCAAATGTTTTGCATATAAAAATATTTATCACTTCATTCGAAATACCCTTCCACTTATAATGCATTCAACATTCTTTTTTTAAATACCTACATTTCTCAAATATACATAATCTTTAGCAAGGTACTAATTTCAAAAAACGGTCTTTTCTTTTGTATGAGTCATACTTGTACATGTTTATCTACATAATATATAGATATCTAACTAAAAGTACGGTATATTGGTTTTATAGAACTAAATTAGTAAAGATTTAATGAACGTATGGACTTTAAATTGTTTTTCTTTTCTCATATTATTTTGAGTAGCGTCTTCATTGATAAGACTTTTCTTTTTTATAACGTTTATAACAACAAAACATCATTATCAACGAAAAAAGTCACAGTTCAATAACATTAAATGATTCTAAATTAGAAACCAACCAATTTTAATATGTATAGCTATTTGTTTAAAATTTCTGGATGGAAAAATTAATTTAAAATAACTTCTTTTTCTTATCTGTATGTGTGTAGTATAAATATAAATATAAAGTGATTTTAAAGAATTGAACTCGTGTCGCCTTAATTTATTATTAAGCTTAGAAAACAATAAATGCCCATTCTCATTGGAACATAAAATAAAATTGATAATAAAAATTCGGTTGTAAAAACAAAAATTTTGTTTACAGCAACGTTTGTTTGCTTAAAAATTTTGCACAAAATAAAAAAAATATACTTTATTGAAAAGAGCACATGCCTTTATATCAGTACGTATTAAATAAAATCGGTTACAACTAAAATTACTTATTAATCACATTTTGTTTAACGAACAGACTTCAATTGGCTTGCTATTGCTACTGAGTATTGAATGGGATCCATGATTTTGTATTATCGATTGCTTAATTCAAAAATGAACTCATCTTTAATAAACATCATACGACTACATATCACAACAACCACAAAACCATCCAAAGTAAACAACCGATAAAAATACAATTAAAACAGCAGCTGTCTGCCCAGGTGTCTAGAATCAAATCACACTTGCTACTCTATTCCATGATGTAAACAAATCAATTTTCGAAAAACGTTCACCACTTTATATTGCCGACTATTAATTTCCCATAAAACCAGATATACAAGTAGTTGGTAGGTTTATATCAACTTGTATGCATGGTGCAACCTAAACATAGAGCAAACTCATCTTATTGTTCTGTTTTCTTCGTATTCCTTTTTTTAAGGTACAACAGGAAAGATAAAAACCGCAACACCACTTCCTGCCGACACCATCAACGACAACCAGAAGGGCTTCTTTTTGTAGTGCTTCAGCTCGGCTTCCTTGCAGCCAGTCTGCCACCTCATTCCTCACACATCTCTCCTCCTTATGTCTTGTCTTATTTTCTTTTTTTTTCACAACATCTACATGAGGCAGCATAATCTACCTGACTGCGACTGGACTTGCCTAGAGTGTAGTGGTCGTCGTCACATCTTCGTTTTGTTCGCTTCCAGAGTTTATTTTTGGTCATACACTTGCTGCCTATAAAAGTGTATGATGAAAAACGCGAGAAATAACTTATGACCAGGCACTATAACAGAAACCAGTTAAAGTCGCAACAGGTAGAAAGGAGGCATCCACATCCGCCGATGGAAATAGACACAGGCATAGATGTGCAAATGCACAAATATACTCGAAATTAAAAATATCATTGTTCGTCTTCTTCATTTAAACAAAGAATCTCCAAAATCACTCTTGGCCTCGTACTATTCGCGGACCCAGATATACAAAATGCCATTTGTGTTCTGGTTGTGCATATCGAATGCAATTTCAATTCACTGTGGGCGTTATTTAAACATTTTTTATTTAAGTTGATCCAAAGGAATCATCATGAAAGGGGGAATTTAAAACATGACTCAATAGACTAACTACGGTATGACCCACGGGGTGGATATTCTTAGACGAAAATAGCTTTGTTAATAATAAATCAATTAATCTTCAGAGAGATCGTTTTTTTTTTATTGTTTCAACATCAAAACCTTATCTGGATCATATGCAAAAAAAAAATTCAGAACAATCAAAATTTTCTCTTATTAAAAAAAAATAATAATTCAAAGAACTAACTATTGGTCGCGTATCGATCGATTTAGAAAAACGTACCGCAATCTTTTGCCGATAAACGATTTGAACCGTACCGCATCTGAATGAACACTGAGTAATTAAACTCCACACCACACTAGACAGTGCCGAGCCGAATCCACATAACCACCACCACCAATACTTGCCCGAAAACTACCATCCGGCCAAAGTCGTCGCCTTCGTTGGCTCTGCAGTCGTATTTTCCAGCAGCAGGTTCGATCGAGTGCGATAAGAAACTTCATTTATATCGTCTACATGCCTCGACGACTCATGTCGGTCGATCGTGTAATTTTTCTTCTTCTTTTGTGGCTTTATGGTTTTTTTTTTATGGGGATGTCTATCGGGTGTGTGAGAAGGTAACCGGCTGATTCTTGCAATGGAATTATTTAGCAATGCTGGGCGCGATCAAGATATCATTGACCATTAGAAATATTAAACCAAGAGATGCTGGGTTCAGTAATTGCAGTTTTTACTAGTTTTTGTTGTCACTTCACTTAATCATTGCATCAAAATTTATAGATAGGGGTGGTCCTTATTTTGATTTTTTTCTGTAATAATATGTAGTACCTATTATACCAAAAAATTAAAGCAATTTTTTTTTTTGTTTAACGAGGCTATATTGAACAAGTGTGTTTGTTTAAGAAAATTTAAAAACATTGCAATAAGTTTGGTTAAATAGAAATAAAGTTCCTAGCATTACACGAGTTTTATTTCACTGTACACTTACAGTTCAATTTAATTTCTGAGTTATACATAGGTGGATTTGTTTCTTTAAAATACGATATTCCAAAACTTATCGGTAAGACTAGAATCACAGTAAACGGTAGTTTTCATTAATTTTTAATAATAAAATAATATAATAATAAATCAATTTTCTAACTTTTCCCAATATAATGCATTATTCTAGAATTTCGGGTTGGGTTGCTGTTTTTAAAATACCGTTTTTGAAAATCCCCCTTTTTATAAAACTGTTTTTTTTATAATCTTGCTTTTTGTAATGCAGTCAATTATATCCCTTTTCTAATTATCCCGCTTTTGCAATAAAAACTAGTTGATTTATTTAAAATTGTTTTTTTTAATGGCGCGATTTTTAGGTCTAGTGTTGATTGCAAAAGCGAGTATATGCTGCCAAAAAAAAAAACAATTTATGTATGATTGCATTTTTTCATAGTATAATATTGATAGTCTGGTAATCCTGGGTAATGATATAATATTGTGCATTGCTTGTATTTATTAAGTGATGATTAATAGAATTCGCTTTAATCGGAACCGAAAATAGCATAAAGCAAATCATAATAATTATGCAATCCGTAATTCAGGATTAACATTGATTCAGAGAGAAGAAAACTTCTTTCCTCACTTCACAAAAATCACTATGAGTATTTTTGTTGTTGAAGAACTGTTACTGAGCTTAACAAAAAAAATGTTGTCTACAACCAAGTTTGAAATTTCTTTAACTATAAACACACTCATATCAATGTTTTTGTCATTCACAGCCGTATCTATAAATAAATTTTAAACGCTTCTAAATCGAAACGATCTAAAATAACTCTTGAGCGTAAAATTGCTATCTATAATCAGTTTTCACATTTAAGCAACGTTACTTACAGGCCTTTTAATTTAAAGGACAATCTTGACAATTAAAGGTTGTTTAAAACCCTCGTAAGTGTATTTTGAAAAAATCATATTTTTTTTTTCAAATAAGAACAATGATTTTTTGCAATACCTTCACACGTTGAAGACAAACAATCCGCAGCGAGTTATAAATCGTGGTGGAAGAAGCCATTTACGAACCAAATCTTCTTTTTGTGTCCTTGCTCTAGTGCTCTATTTTTTGTACAATTTTGTTAAAATCCCCCAAAAACAGGGTAAATTTGTTTATTCTCTTACGTTGCTTTATTCTGATACTGCTAAGTAATACATATATGAATGAAAAATCGATTAGATAAAAACTTAAACTACATTGTTTAAAGGAATTTAAAGATTTAACTCATCTTAACTAAATCAGCTTTAAGAGACATTTTAAGAAAATCTATTAGATAAGGCTGATATTTTAAGGAAGTGTCGCTCTCAGATTTTGTTTGTATCAAAAATTATTTTCTCAGAAAAATAATAAAACGGAAAACAGTTTATGATCCAAGTATCCATCGGGTTAATCGGAGAATTTTCCAATCGACGGTACCTCGCTGGGACCGATGGTAAATGCAAATGATGCTGTATGCTAATTTAATTGTGTTCAAATATTTTTAGTACCTTCTTTTTCTTGAAAGCATAAAGTCTAAATAGAACTACATTACCAATATTTCATTCTTTGAATTAAAATAAAAAGATTTTGTCATATTATTTAATAATAAAAACCATGGAATCAAAAATAATATATTTTATTCCTCGCATTTCTATAAAAAAAAAACTTTTAAAAATATATTTTCTAAAACTGAAATTATTATAACAAAAAATTCTGCCACGCTAAATTGATGAATCAGCAGAGCTTGCTTGCATGTATTGCAAAACAAAGTGTTTAGCAGGTTTGTTAAGCAACTATAAAGAAAACAATTCAAGACAATAATGATTGATAGTTTTTGAAAAAATAAAATATTAAAAAAGAATAAAATACGCTTTCATATTTCTTACCTTGGAAACTGCGTCCAGTACATCTTTTTTTGGAAATTCTACTTCACTTCTATATCCCCATGAATAAAATAGTCTGAAATTTGTTGTTATTTTTTTTCAACTAATAAAATTTTTATAAAATATTTTTATTTTAAATAATTACTCATTTTCAACCGCATCCTTTTCACTTTTTGTTTTCTTTAAGTAGAGTTGTTTGACAAAGGTTTCGGTTATAAGTTTTTTAATATTTGATCCGAAAAAGGGATGACTTCTATCAAAATAAATATGCAGCCCTTTGAGGAATTCTTCTAAGAATTCTACAATTAAAATGGAAGATAATGATAATAGTATAATTGAGTTTTTTGATAAATTAATAATTTGAATATGCAAATATTCTATTTTTGAGATGAAAGAAAAATTTCTTTTTTGTGCAACAACATTTGAATTGCAGTAATTTCCAAAAGATTAAAGCTAGGCTGTAATAATAAAAAAAAACTTAAAATCAAAAATCGAGAGAATTTTATGTTAAGTTTTATTTTTATATTAAAGCATGTGTGTTTAGAATCTGCTAAAGTGATTTGTGATATATTGAGAATGACTTATAACAAATCAACTTAGCAGATTCTGCCCCAGGTCTTTTATCTTTAATTTAAAGCTTGTACTTCTATAACGTCGATTTACAAGCCGGCGTTTGACCTACAAAGGCACTGAAAATTATATTGGGCAAAAGTGATGTTTTCAAACCTTCGGAGACTGGTACTCCTCTCATAAATATGTATGAAAGTACTATAAACAAAAGTGTTATCTGTGAACGTTGAAGTTCATCAAATTCGTTGCTGGACACTGCTGCGAATTTAGATACACATATGTACAGCTTCCCACTTTTTGTATCAGGCACGGTTTTCAAAACCATCCCATAGGTCTATAAGGAAGGAAGCCATTAAATTTATTTTAAACAAAAACGAAGAGTATACCTACATTCTCAAGAGCATCTTTTACATCAGATATTACTTGGTTAAACAAAGAGGTCTTTCCATTTAGGGCACGAGCAATTATTTCTGAGTTTTTTAAAGGATATTTACTAGGGCTATTGTTCAATATATAATGGATAACATTATTTCGATGTTCTCTGTTGTCTGATAAATTTTCGTCCACTTCCATGGCCAAAGTAATAAGGAGATGCGCTTTTAATATCACCGGCAAATAATAATTTCAATGTATGGTATTTTGATTAAAATTAAAAGTCTTTTTTTTGGGCAGGTTCTATTTTTTTATGTAGATTCCATAAATAAATAAAACAAATTTGCAAAAACTTTCCGTTGTTTCCAAAATCAAAAGAAGCAATTTCGAGTTCGCACTTTCGCAGTAATTTTTGAATACAAAATACTCTTTCTTGTCAAAATAAAAGGCTTGTTTGTTTAGAAATTTTTTTTTTGTGTTTAAGGTGCTGCATAAACTTAAGCGTTCAATCAAGATTGTAGGCTCTCTCAGAACGCGATTCTGTCGCGGCGATGACGAATTCAATAATAACACGTAGTTGTCAATCACGTTGTCGCCGCGACAGAAAAATTTTGGTTTGGAGAGGTTTTATACGGTATTCACACCAAGTCGAAAACACGGTTTTCGTGAAAACATCGGTTTTCGATGAAAACCTAATCGAAAACACAAGTTTTCGCATACATTTTTTGTAGCTTCAGGTTTTCATAAACGACATGTTTTATATAAAACCGGTCGAAAACGTGTGGAAACTCATAGATGAACTAAATCAAACACACCTATGGAATGTTCAGCGCCCAAAAATCGACAAGAAAGAAATTGATGGAATGCTTTCAAAAGAAATTAAAAACAGCTGACTGTAAATATTATTTGAGTTTTTGATTTGTTTTGTTGATAAACTTTTTGTGATAAGTAATTTCTTTCTTCTGATTCTCATGTAAGAGTTTTCAGATAAGAAAAAGAAGTTTAACAAAATATTCATGTTTTCTTCAATTTTCTTTTTGTGTATATAAATTAGTTTAATTTGTTTAGCATTCATTTATTGTTGCAAATATGTAAACACAAATAAGTTTTTAATTTTTCAATACAAAATTTGACAGAAGTGTTGTCAAAAAATTGAAATGTCAAACGAAAACACGTAATATGCAGTGTGAACGCATTTCGTGTTTTCGAAAACTTTTAGCTGAAAACCGCGTTTTGAGTTTGGTGTGAAAAGGCTATAAGGCTTTGTATATGAAAACTATAGTACTCTCATGGCGAGTTTTTTTTAGGGATCCTGGTGGTGGCGCTGCAAAATGTGAGGTGTAAAATTCGATTTGGTGAGTCTTTAAGCGTCGAAAATTGGTGGTAGGAGCAAGAGGAGACTATTTTTTGGATAATTGCATCCAAAAAATATCAATAAATATCATTTAAAACCTCCATAAGCTCTCCGCAAAAAAAAAGAGTAAGGGTTGCCCGCATACATTAGATGTCGCCCCATTCGACTTCCACCATGAGAGTACTATAGTTTTTATATACAAAGATTTAAGGTAGAACTATAGTCGTCGAAAGTCAGCGGAAGTGGTCGTAAAAAACGAAGCGAATACAAGGAATTTATATGACGTGGCCCATGATTGCGATTGAGTGCCTTTCGTTAGGATACGTCAACTTTCGCTATCGATAGCAAGATCGCTCATCGACATCTCCTGCGAGAGTGAATTGACAGATAGATGTAAAAATCAAAATGGTGGAAGCACATAATATGGCCGACATTTGAGTATTCGTAAAGCTAATTTTCGTTCGGTTTTGACATTAGCTTCCTACGACGTCCGACTATTATAGTTCTACTATATCTTTAAAGGTTTTCACTTTTTCAGAACGCAAACGAAAAAACAATAACAACAACGAGTTGCTCTTGTTGTTTCATCATGCGTCGTATCCAAAAATGTTTCGCATAGGTCTGGGAAGCCTTAATTCTGCATATGTTCATTATTTTGTAGTGCAACGTTCGAGTTCGTAAGTAAAAGCCCATTTAAATATTTATTCATCGAGATTTCAACGAAGTCTTGCATTTCGAAATCACAAAATCGTAGAAGAAAATCTGGAGATTTGGGCAGAAATCACAGGAATCCAAGTTTCTATTGTAATATAGCGAACCTTTGCATATTCAGTTCAAGTATTAAAAGTTACATTTTTTTGAATAAAAATACAGTTTTTAATATTTTTTATATTACCGCATAATCGCATCCGTTAATGTAAAAGATGAAAACAAATATAAAATACTACGACCACTCCCCAGTACACCACCATGAATTGCTTGCTATTAATTTATACTTCTAAAGTATTAATGTTAATTTATATCTTATATGAACAAATTTTTTTTTTTTGGCACAATCGCACAATATCATTCTCAGTTCAGTTTCTTTAGTTTAACTATTTATTTAACGTGAAGTTTTTGATTGGCTTTGAAATTTTACTCTCCAACGTGCGCAAAGAAGTTTCTTCAAAAAAATGTTGTAGGTACGTGCAGCTTTCTCAAAATGAAATTATAAATAGAAACAAAATAAAGTTTTATTTTAGACAGGAATATAGAACTTTAAAAAATTCATTAATTGATGAATCCTGAGAATGCATGGAAATCCAATACCTCTTTTTTTCAATACATTATTATTATTATTATTACTTTATTAAAGCGTAAATAAATTACAAAATTAATAATAACTTATGACTAGAATTAGCTGCCAGGGCTTTCTTTTTTCAATATAAGAATTAACCCTTTGATCTTTGAACATATTGGAATACGGTTACGGATAATTTTATAAAAAATCCAAACTTCTTGTGTGGAACACAATTTATTATTATAAATTAGTTTAATATAAAAAATCTCCTCAAAAATATGTATGTACAGATTGTCGATTTTTAGTCCGCCAAGTCAAAAAAATGTACCCAAACGAAAGCAGTTTGTTTATAAATAAAAAGAATCTTATTGCAGATAGTTATAAATTGCTTGTGGAATTTATGTATGAGTTATATAATTTAATATATCTAAACAAAATTACTTCTTTTTCTTATAACACGTATATTTTATTATCACGCACCTTTTTGAGAAGATAACCTGAAGAAGAGAAGTTAATTTCTCGAAAACGTTCGTGACAATAAAATATACGTTGTATGAGAAAAGAAGTAATTTTATTTATATATATATATATTTATTAAAGAATGTCATTATAAATAGCCATTTGGAGAATTAAAAAAAATATTTTTGTTAATATCCTTAACATAAATAAGATAAATCTACAAAATCCTCTTGTATTAAAACTGTAAATATTCTTAGATTTTTACAAATTTCACGACAAATTTTATTTAACAATTTAAATACAATTTTTTTTTGTTTTATATTCTTCTAAATATTGCCACAAAATGATCTCCTTTATTTCGGACTACTTTTGCTCCTTCCTCACTAGTTTGATAAAGCTGGGGTGTAATTGGATCCAGTTTCTATAAAATAAAAAAAATAAAAAAATTTGAAATCTTAGCCAGCTGAAGCTCATGCTAAACTTACGGTTTCTTCCTCAGAAAGCCTCTCAAAAAGTGGATGTCCTTCAAGATGACTGACCATCCATTTGTGCAGGTCTTCAACATCCGTTATAGTGTAAACCAAACCCTAAAATAAAAATGAGAAGGTAATTGAATGCCCATAATATAAACACAATTTTCATTTTTGTCGTACTCCTTTTCTAAGAACATAGGCATACTCGGAGAGCAAAGCATTGTTAATAATACGCCATTTATGTTTTGCCTTTTTAAAATGTGGATCCGGGTATAGGAAAAACATTTTGGAAAGTTGAGCTTTTTTAAAATAGTTTGGTAAATATTTCATTGCGTTTGTTCGAATGCACGCAATATTTCCATAGCTCCCTGGATTAAGGGTTCTCAAGGCTTTGATTCGATCCATTACATAGTCAGACACCTTAACCCTGATTTCCATTCCTAGAGCATATTTATCTGGAAACATCTTACCGAGAGTTACTAGAAATCCACCATAACCACATCCTATATCAGCGAACTCTACGGCTTGCGATGTGATATCTGGATATAGGGTAGTCCAGTCGAATTCTTCCGGACAAGATGGACTGAGAAAATAATATAATTAAATTTATTGCACAAAGCATTGACCACGAACTTACTATTCAAAGCAATGATCTGCTATTGGATTGGAATGGGCTCTCTGACGATAGTATCTCTTCTGAGGTAATGACAAAACGGCTCCTTCCATTGTGAAAAAATTACTAAAATTTTATTTAAAAAAAAAAAGAAAATGATTTGGTTTATATTATTTCTCAATATTTTTACCTCAAATAAGGCAAATCAAGGCGCTTTTTAATTTTTTATAACTTATTTGTTTACATGTGCGAGGAACAAATAAGCAACGTTACCTGCTTTGACATTTCACTGCACGAACTGTTTGATTATAAATAGGTTCTGTACAATTTTAATTACCTCTACAGAGCGCGATCGGGAGGGCCAGTCGATGGTTAAAGGTTCACCCAAACCAATGCGAAATATTTGTGATGACAAAAACAATAACAACACCTTGTTGTTTTCAATCATATATACCATGTTTACAAGAGGTATTGAAGCGAGCTTCAAGCTCGCTTCGCCCGTTTGTATACCTGTGTTGAGTTGAAACGAGCTTCAACCGACTCGACTCCGCTTCAGGAGCGGAGTCGAGTCGTAATTTGTGCTGAAAAACCTGAGTTGAGGAGTTGGTATGGCATTGGCAAAATATCTGAGGTTTGTGTGAGTGAGACACCATCAGCTGTCATCTCAACATATTTTCAACTAAACTCTAATTGGAGTGCTCAACTCAAATGACGAAAAACCTGGGTCGAAAATTCGACCTTAATCCAACTCGAGCTCTCAATTCTGCTTGTAAACGTGGTAATAGTCCGAATGTTTTACGTACGTAGGTACTTTACCTTGCAAAATTTCAGAATTTACAAAAAAAATGCATGTGTATTAATGTCAGATTTTACTATTATGAAGTTTTACTGATCAAAATGAAAACACAAACTTTGTTTATGCAAATTTCAAATTAAAAGTTTCCCAAACTTCTGACGGATGGTTTTGTAAATGTTTGGAAAATATTAACTTAAGTGATCGCGGTGGCGACTATTTTTGATTTCTTATGAAAATAACTTCCGTGATATGGCAGGCATGCTGTGGTCAGTCGCGCTACTTTTATAGTAAAATACTAAAATGTGTTCTACCCATGATAAACAGAAAACATGTTTATTATGTGTGCTACCTTTGTATATGAAAACTACATATAGTACTCTCATGGTGGAAGTCGAATGGGGCGACATCTAATGTCTGCCGGCAACCCTTACTTTTTTTTTTGCGGAGAGCTTATGGAGATTTTAAATGATATTTATTAATTTATTGATATTTTTTGGATGCAATTATCCAAAAAATAGTCTCCTCTTGCTCCTACCACTAATTTTCGACGCTTAAAGACTCACCAAATCGAATTTTACACCTCACATTTTGCAGCGCCACCAACAGGATCCGGGCAACCCTAAAAAAAACTCGCCATGAGAGTACTATAGTTTTCATATACAAAGGTGCTACCCACAAATCAGGTAAGAAGTGTCTTTCAAGTGATTTATCCCTTTTGTAATCGTGATTGCCACCTCGTGGGCTTGCACGAAACTAATATGATTAAGGGATTTAATGTTTGTTTTAAAGGAAACTAACCTTTTTTGTCAGAACATTTAACAACAAAAATAAAAGAACTGTCATCCGTTCTCACGTGTCGTTGTCGCTTCGTAAAAGAAAGGAAGATTTACTTCGAAATCCAATTTATTTCTAGCAATAGCAAATAAGATTCTGAATTAATTACCAGCAATGAGTGACACGCTCGAAGTTCTTTATACAAGCGACCTAAGCGAACAACAGTGGTCTTGTTGTGCTTGGGACTACAAAACTGCAACCAGTCTTATGGTCTACAAAGGTGGCGGTGCTGTAAATGCAAGGTGTTTCGGCTTCGTAGGGAGCAGCCATATTATAAGCGCGAATAGTGCCAAGCCACTACTACATATCTGGCCTGTGAATAGTCAGGAGCAAATATCGTCAGTTCGATTTGTGGCCCCTGGCAAAGTAAATGCACTCGCGATCAGTCCAGATGGCAACTATCTTGTGACAGGGATCCAAGAGACCTTGTATATTTGGCAAATTAGTTCGGGTCGAATGCTGGCAAATTTGTCCAAACATTATCAGGCCATCACATGCATTAAATTTACTGACGATGGTTCACACTTTGTGTCTGCTGGTTTGGATGGGGGTGTTCTCGTATGGAACCTAGCACAAGTCATCTGCAATGGAGACCATAACCAAGAGCCTCTGTATGCTTTTAACGATCACGGACTATCTGTAACGGACATATACATCGGAAGCGGTTGTATCCGATCCTACCTCTACTCTGTATCTCTAGACAGGACTTGTAAAATCTACGATCTTAGTTCGGGCACATTACTGCTCAATGTTGTCTTTACCGAAAGTCTGAGCTGTGTTGCCTCTAACAGCCTAGAGACATCAGTCCATGTTGGAACAACAGAAGGCCAAATTTATGAATTTTACATCAACTCTGTGCCCAGGACAAAGGTAAGTGTGCATTCTACCCTTGGTATTTTGATAACAAATGTTCTTTTTTAAGGAATATCACATGACTAAGGAGAACGTGAATAAATACTTAGGACACACGGGTACTGTATCTTGCCTAGCACTTTCTGTTGATGGTGAGACACTTGTTTCGGGAGGAGAAGATTCTCAAGTTCATTTATGGCACATACCAAGCAAGCAACTCATCAGAACCCTCGCTCACAGAGGTCCTATATCGAGTGTCGTTCTTTCGCTAAGGAAACTGAGTGCTTTCGGGCCCGAGAACACATTCTTGAATATATTCACAAATAATCTTAAGCGAATGATGGACTCTGCAGACGCAGACGAGTCCCACACAGTTGAAGTACTCGTCGAAGACAATGACGATCAGGAGTGTCCATCACATCAGACGGCTAATCGGCAATCTATCAACACGTTGACGAGTGTAACAGGGACGAATACAGAGGAAGTTGAAGCACTGCGGCTGGAAATTAAAAGACTCAAAAATATTAACAAGAAATTGTTTTCAATTTCAACCAAAAATATACTCAATAGTTAAACACAAAAAATACTGCTATGTTAAAGTACACAATTAAATAACAAGAAAAAAAAAACTACCAATTATTGTTTTATTTTGATTAGTTTTGGGAAGTTTGCATTTCACTGGTCTTTCCTTCGGCCAAGGACTGTCGAATCTCGCGATTGGAATGCAAAAGTTCCTTTAATTGGGCCATTATGTTGTCGGTGCGTTGCTCCATGCAATCAAGAACTGTGCTCAACTCATCGAGGCTGTCGTTGACCGACTCGAATTCTAAAACAAATATGATTTAAATGTGAAGATCCTATGTAAATCTACTTACCAGCTAAGTCTGATTCGACAACATTTTCAATTTCATTTTTTGGTTCATAAGATTTATTAGGACTTGGATTATTTTCGTTTTTTGGTGCCATTTTGCCTCAGGTCAGCTGACTTATAATTTTCATCTTAAAAGTCAAAATTTAGCTATCAAAATAGCTTTGTTCAGTGAGAAAGAAATTAGAAAAACTTTCATGAAACACTGCACTCAAAAATGTCCTATCATTTGTCGCGTTCGATAACTGTGTCTGAGGGCAAATTCCTAAACGCAAAATTTTACAAAGCAAAACATGCGAAGCAGATACAACAAAGAAAAAGCAAGTGAACTGCGCAACATAATTCTAATCTTTGTTTAAATGCCTTTTAACTTGCAAAAGAAATTGTATTTTGGGGTACTGCTTATAGTGTGTTCCCACTGACTCTTAAATTGCTTAATTTCAAGATATCGATTTCGAAATTCCGGAGTGCTCACAATAAAATTGGGGCAATTTTGTATTAGTAAAAATAAAATTATTTAGTTTTCTTTGTTACTCTCGGAATCACATCAAATTTAACAACTCTTTTGCCTTTTTACCCTATCGAAAATAAAGTAATGGAGCTTTCGGTGAAAACCAGCCTTAGTTGTTGAAATGTCAAAATGTGGAAACTATTAGCATTAAATTGAACTCCTGTGGGAGGTTCCTTGATTCTGAAAGCATGAACAGGGCTATTAAAAAATTGACAAATAAAAGTTCGAGAGCAATGCAGGCGATGTTTTTTTTTTTTTTTGTATATATGCATCTGTTATTTATTTCTATTAGAATTTTAATCTAACTAACAACACACAAACACAAAGGTTTTTAATTTTTAAAGTTAAAAAATCTTGCGAAATCTTCAAGTTTTTAATGGATCAACTATTAGTCATTGATGGCAGCGTTCTTGAAGGCGGAGGACAGATATTGCGCAATGCTTTAAGCCTCAGTTGTATTCTAAGAAGACCAATAAAAGTCAATAAAATTCGTGCCGGTCGGCCAAAACCTGGATTAGCAGCCCAACATCTATTTGGTCTTAATCTTCTTCGGGAAATAACAAATGGAAAAGTCACTGGGAATGCAATTGGATCAACGTCAATCGAGTTTCATCCAGGTGAGATACAATCTGGAAAGTATTACGCAGACACAAAAACTGCTGCTAGCATCTCCCTGCTGATGCAAGTTGCGCTACCTGTACTAATGTTCGGAAAGAATTCATCAGAGCTTGAACTAAAGGGTGGGACCAATGCAGCTATGGCACCTCAGGTTGACTTCATTACAGAAATATTTAGGCCAAACTTGGAAAAGTTTGGAGCCACATTCGACTTTGAACTTTTGCGCAGGGGTTACTTTCCTAAAGGCGGCGGCCATTGTCGAGTTACAGTTTCTCCTGTTAAACAGTTAAATTCTATTGAAATTGATAATTTCGGAAAAGTCAGTGAAGTATTCGGTTGGAGTTACGTGGCTGGGGTACTTCCTCTAAATATGGCAGAAGAGATGAAGAAAGGGGCATTAGATTCTCTTGAGGCATGTGGGACTAATAAAATCAATATTGAAGCTTATAAAGAAAGCCAACAAATGAGTAGGGAGGCAGGATCTGGAATAATTCTAGGAGCAGCAACAAGTTCGGGTTGCGTATTGGGATGTTCGGCGTTGGGCGAACGTAAAATTCAACCATATGAAACAGCAGCTGGTGCGGCAAAAGAATTACTTTCTTCTATACAAAACCGGGAGTGCATAGATCAACACGTTCAGGATCAGTTGATTATCTACATGGTTCTTGCAAATGGTACTAGCACAATGCAAACAGGTAAACTCACCAATCACACGCTAACTGCCATTCATATAGCTGAGTTGATGACAGGCATTAAGTTCGAGACGACCCAAGACGCGCACACTGGTATTTCGTTGGTTAAATGCAAAGGCGTCGGAGTTATTAATAATTTATTATAGTGAAATTAGAATTAAATTAGGGATTCTTAAAACTGCAAGTACTTACTTATAATTTTATGTTATGTATGAACTATAATCGAGGTTCTGACGCTGTATTTGTACTCGGCTGTTTTATATGGATTTCCTGGAATGTATTGTGTTTAGTTTATTTGTTATAACTAAAATAGTGAATAAATACATTTTTTGTTTATATATTATAATAATTATTGACTATACCTAATTTATTTATTTATTATACAATACATTATGTTCAATACAAATTTTTGTCAGTTATCAAAAAATATTATTTTAAATAATTTCATAAGATAATTGCTCTTATAAAAAGTAAAATATCGAGTTTGAACATTAAATGTGAGAAAACCGCACAGAACCGTACAGAAAAAAAAATTCCGTCCAATTTTTTAAGGGTAAGTAATAAATATCCTTGTTTACATGAAACAACATGGAATTGGCGGAGGAAAATATTTACTCTAAGTGCATATTTGTTCTTTAATCCTTTTTAATCCATGATTATTTAAAGTTGTATAACATGTGTAGTTATAAAGAAACAATTTTTTTCTGATCATCTGTAGTTGATATTTTTAATCATGAGTTAACAGATAAAAGTCGCGTAATAGAATAAATTTTTTTTCTTAATCGGTTTATGAATATTATAAGTTTTTTGGTATTTTAACTGAAAGTATGAATTGCTTTTGGTTGTTAACAACGGCCTTTGTAATCTTATGAGCCTTAGCTTTAACAAAGAGCTGGTCTAACATTATTTCCTATCTCTTCACCGTTTTCAAATGGAACCCTTTTTCGATATATAATTGTTTTCAATTATAATTTTCAGCCGCATTATTTTAAAATATTATATAAAAAATCTTCATTTAATTATTTCCTCCAATTTATTGCGCACCGCTTTACCACTTTTAACTAAAACACTATATTTTATATTACAATATTTTCAATTGGTTTTTTCGAAGATTAAGACCCTGAGTTAGTTAATCCTGGGGTGAAATCTGAGCTAGGTAATCCTGAGACGAAATCTGAGCTAGTTAATCCTGGGGTGGAGGCGATAGTTGATTGGATGCTTTTGCTCCAGGTAAGGTGATATTCAAATTGACTATTGGCAATCTGGAAGCATAAAAAAGTATTCTGAATGTGTTCAATTGGGCAAAAGTGAAAATTCTGATTCTAAAAAAGAAGAGAATCTCTCTTCTGGATTTGAAATCAGAAGCAAAATCCGAATCTAAAATCAATTGCGGATTGCCAATTGAAAACGCCATATCACTTTCTTGCTTCGGTCTGTTAGTGACAGCTATTTAGGTTCCACTTTGAAAATTGACTATCAAAACAGTGACAGTCAACTATGGCCTTACGCGATTCCACCCCTGCAAATTATATGATCGATAGCTAACTATACAAGCGGTTCGTGTTTCCTTTTTATTTGTTTTACAGAGCAATAAAATTGAAATGCTAAACTAAAACTCGTAAATCTGCAATGTGAACTCATTACGAGTTTTCGAAAATATTTCAATTTTGTTGGTATGCATAATATAAAAACATCTGTTTTCCATCAATCCAGAACTGTTATTTTTGGTAAATACTGACGTCTTTATGTTCGATGTTTTTCTATGTTCATCGACTTCTAGGCTGTCAGAATGCAGAAATCCGATTCTGAAAAAAAAAATAACTCAAACCGATACAAAAGCTTCTCAAAACAGAGAAATTCTTCAAATCAACATTTTTGTTCAAAATAAAAAAAAGAAAGTTTTCAAATTCATCTATTGCATAAAATGTCCGCAGTGCATCTTTTACCAGTTTCGGTATTTTTGTTATTCCAAGTTTCATTTATCGGATGGTAAGTTTTTTTTCAGCTCGTAAGCATTTCTAATATAACAATGCGAAATTGCAGCTACATAGCGGCGGTACTTCAAGGACATGTTGTGCCAACGGTACCCTACATTAGCGATGCTGCAACGTACTCCCCCGAAAGCTGCGTTTTTGGTCAACTCATGAATATCGGTGCAGTGCTTTGTGAGTTTTATTTTTTATCTTTGTTTTTTTTTCCAGTACTTAAACAGATAACTCATTTAATAATGATTCACTTTAATTTTATAATTTCTTTTGCATTCAGTGGGGATTACAATTTACATAAGATATCGCCAAGTACTCGAATTATATTGTCATCATCCCGAGATGGGACCTTCATTATTGAAATATAACAAACTCGCTGCTTGGTTTGGAGTGGTTTCATGCTTCGGAATCAGCATAGTGGCGAATTTTCAAGAAACAAACGTTAGAATTGTTCATTTTATTGGTGCATTCATGTGTTTTGGCTCCGGCACTTTGTACTTTTGGATGCAGGTGATTTGGATGTAGTTACTAATTTGATTCCGATAATTACATTTTATTTGTGTTGTTGAAGGCTTTTATATCATATACGATACAACCGATGGCTGGAACTAAATTAAGAGCGCATATAAGACTTGGAATGGCAGTCTGTTGCACAATTCTCTTTATTTTATTAGCAGTGACTGGAATAATGTCGCATATTTTGTTCAAGGGTACAAATCCTCGAAAGTGGTAAGTTTAAGCTTTATTAATGTATTAACTTTCATTAAAAATACGTAAGGGTCAGTTTGCTCACAGCTTATTATAATTAATCGATTTATGAATATTGAAACGTCGAAAAAAGTTGGAGGAAAAGCCCAATGTGTACATCATGTTACAATACTTATTGTTTAAGTTCGATAAGTGTTGGCAATTGCGGTCACAAAATCAAATATCCGATTTAAGTCACTATGACCAATCTGGTTTAAACATTGAAGTAAATAAACAACGGTTTGTGTATAATGTCAATGGCTGAATATGTAGTAGAAATTTCATTCAAAACATTCTACAAAAAAAAGGAATATTTTTTGTGATTACCTTCTTTACGTTTTAAAAACAGAGACTACATACCCACAGACCACAAAATCATGCGGCAGAAATGAAATTTTCATTTTTTGCTTTATTGTTTGGTAAAATGTCTTTAAAAAATTACCGAAAATGGCTATTTTGTTCATTTGGAAGTTTAAATAAGTTTCTTTTATATAACGTCTTTTTAACTACAACAAAGTGATCAGTTAGTAGCAATACAAAGCTTTATAAAACAAAGATAAACGTAAACAAAAGATGAAAGTACACAAAATCGGTCTTATACCTATGTGCAAAAAAAAGTTAGCAAATGTTCCCTCCGGAACACTCGTAAGCCTAATGTATTGCTATAAAATGTGCCAATATTATTGCTCGATTTAAACGGGTGTATTTACTCTTAAGCCAATCTTGCACTTGGGACAACTTTTATCAAGAAATTTCAAAACGAAACGCGGTTAGCGATTGCCAAACTTAAATCGGATAGACCAGCTGGTCCAAATTGTCTACCAGCCGAACTGTTCAAAGCTGATGTTTTGGTAAGAACCATGCACCAACGCCTCTGTAAAATTGGAACCTTCCACAAAAAAAGGAGACGAACTCACATGTGCGAACTAGAGAGGAATGAAGTCTACTAAACGTAGCTAACAAAATCTTTTCGGCTATAATGTGTGACTTCGTAAAACCGTTTGTTAACGTTCTGAATTGCCCCTACGATAGATTTAGGAAAGAATCGAGGAATTCCATGTGGATAGCGTGGATATAGAAGACTTATTTAGAGCCATTTATCTCGAAATCTCTACCAAACTTGTCCGCTTGTGCAGGACTATGAAGAAATCTCACTGCTCCGTCAAAATCGGTAAAAACACCACCGAACCGTTTGATATAGCAAAAGAGCTGATGTAGGGCGACGCATTATCATGCAACCTATTTATGATCATACTTGAAGCAACTTTTCGCAAATCTCAACTCAACCACTGGTACAATTTATAAAAAGTCTGTTCAACAGTTTGCTTATGCGGATGACGTAGACATTATCCTCAGAACTAAGCGATTTGGGTCTGAAGCATTTGCCAGTATTGAATCGGAGGCAACGCGTGGATAACTTACTCTTCGTTTAGATGTTGAGATTGGCTTTTATTGTTTACATTAGTTTGAAAGAAAAAAAAATATTTTAAGTTATTGATTTTAATTCTAAACTTATAAAAAGGAACTACAAATCATCCTTCGATCATCATCCCTCACTATTTTCTAAATAAAAATATAATAGTGCCTTAAAACAAATTACCATCCTACTTATTTCAGGTACCCATCTGACGGTGGTTGGCGCTTCCATGTAGTTAGTTCAGTATCTGAATGGATAATTGCCACAATATTTTGCTTCTTCATTCTGACATTTACAGACGAATTCCGAGATGTAGACTTGGATCACCCACAAGTGGTACTCGCAGCCTATCGTATAACATTGTAAAAAATAGCAAAATACTGGTATTACTCACAATACCAATCGACCTTTTTTACATGTTTTTCTTTGGAGCTGTGATAGGCTATACTTCTTAGTTTAAGAGACAAACTTTTTCTTTTTCAGTTTGCTTTTGGTTTTTTTTTTTTGACCTTTGTTTATCATGAAATATGTAAAAAGTAATTAAAAATAAAATAAGAGTTGTAGCTTTACAATGGGTAATAATAATAAAACAAAAGTACTCGTATCTTTTACATTTAAAAGTTTATTTATATAGTTATATATTATTTGTTTTTCAATAAATTTAACGTTTCCTTTCGCGTGAACGGTCACGTCTCTTGTTGCTGCTTCCTCTGCTGCGAGAACCTCTGCCACCAGAATACCTGGAATGGTGCTTAGAGCGGTCTTTGTCCCGGCGATCACGGTCACGGTCTCTATATTTGTCACGATCCTTTCTATCTGCATAGTAATCTGAGCGTTCACGATCTCTTGAGGATTTCCTGAAAACCAAATTGATATTCATATTTTAAATGAGTAATTTACGTTTAAATGATGTTACCTCTTGCGATGTTTTGAGTGCGGTGAGGATGATGGTGATCGTGAGTAATGACGTGATTTCTTTTTGCTGCTCTTTACGGGCGTTCTTGACCTGTGATGGCCCTTTTTCGAAGAGCGACTCTTATAGTCAGCAGATGGTGTGCGTGACCGAGATCTGGAATGGCTTTTCGATCGACTGCGAGAACGGCTTCTTGATCTAGAACGGGAACGCTTGTCGGGTGATTTGGCATCCGATGGAACTGGCAAGGGAATAGTTCGTTGTATAAATCCACCCCAAGCGTTATGAGAAGTGTCTTTGCGGTCGACTGTAGTCACCGCTGGTGGGGTGTTTTGATCTTGTTTTTTATTTCGCGATTCCATGTATCGCTTTTTAAGTTCTTCGACGGCGATCTCAAGCTTTTCTACGTTGGGCTACCATATAAATAAAAATTATGAAGATTAAATTATTTTATAAAAAATGTAAGCAAACTAACCTTTGGTCGCTTATATAGTTCCATGATACGATAGCATATATCTACAATGTCATCTTCAGGAATTTTAAAAATTCCATACCAAGACGGATTCGATGGTAGGGCGATTCCCAGTTTTCGAGCGCTGAGGTATATGCAAGCACATGCGATTGTCTCTGGCTGATGGCGCATGAATACATCGGTTCTTAAAGAGTCATTCATAAAGTTCCAGGAAATCTGCATCATTTTTTCATGTTTTTCGTACTTTAACACTTGCAAGTACATGACAATCAACTTGTGTGGGTGCTTAACGTGCACACAGAAGCCTAATTCCTTGAGAACTCTTCGCTCAGCTTTGATGACCTGATTCTTCAGATTGGTATAGAATTGGTCGAGGATCATAGGTGTAATGTCTCTAAAATTCAACCAAAATGATTAAAAATTAGGCTACCGTTTGTAATAAAGTGCGTTAACTAACTTACTTTTGTACGCGAACCTGTTTTATGTGATGAAAAACGTTTATGACATCTCGAATGCGGCGAGGTGCTTCTTCAATTTTTGAAGCCAAACACACACAACTCATGGCCACAGTTTCCATATTGTGTCGCACAAAACTCTTTGAGTAGAAAAACCTCTGGAAAATCACCTGTCCTGTAGCCATTGCTACCTGAGGTAAATTGAGGAGTATGCCCGCCGTTTGTATTAGTTCACATCCTAGAATTCTTAGATCTTTTTCTGTTTCTTTGTCTAAACCATCGACTTGAGAGGGTGTAGCATCTAGTTTGACTTCTGGAATCAAGCTGTTCTCTAAGGTGAGAACAATTTTGTTGAAAAGCCTTGGGAAAGCTGGTTTTGTTGTTGCAGCCATTGCTTTATTTGCATCACCAATTTCTTGGGCAACCATTTAAAATGGACTTTTTTTTACTTATTCTTAAAATAATTTTCCACGAATTACAAAACTTTAATAGGTATTCACAGAAAAAGAAAATGCTTTCGAAATTTCATGCTGAGAAAAATGAAGTATGCAGCAATGACAGGTGACGTTTTCGTTGAAGTTTGTGTTCCGTTTTCTTCCGTTCCATTGAAAACGAAAAGTCGAGTTTGGATTTCTTTGTGAACTGTAATAGGAAATGTTCGATTTTACTTTTTGTTCAGGTTATTTTTTAGACATGTTTTTTCCAAACTCCGAGGGAATGTGACGAAAAAACGACCACGTTGTCAACAATTTGCATACTCAAGGTAGAACTATAATCGTCGAACGTGGTAGGAAGCTAATGTCAAAACCGGACGAAAATTAGCTTTCCTTCACTCAAATGGAGAAGTCAGCCATATTATATGCTTCCACCATTTTGATTTTTGTATTTATCTCTCAATTCACTTTCGCAGGAGCGGTCGATGAGCGCTCTTGCTATCGATAGCGAAAGTTAACGAAGCCTAACGAAAGCCACCCAATCGCAATAATGGGCGCGTTATATAAATTCCTCGTATTCGCTTCGTTTCTTACGACCACTTCAGCTGACGTTCGACGATTATAGTTCTACCTTAAATCCAAAATCAACTAATCTTTGGGTCTAGCTTAAACCAGGGATAGAGATGGTCTAGAAGTCCACTTTCACAAGAAGAAACTCTTGTACCAATTGAAATAATTTAGTGACTTGAAGAGCGGTGCGGTAATCTTGATAATTTATTTTTTAGAAGATACAGAATTTTATGGTTGAATTCCTGAATGGAAAATAGAAAATCAATAACTTAAAGGCTTCCTTAAACAGTTATGAAATCGATACGAAATAGTCTTGACGACGAAGAAGCAATAATAGCAACGAGTTGTTATTGTTGTTTCATCGTCGTCTCTGAATGTTTCGCATTGGCTTGGGAGAGGCTTAACACGTACAGAAAAAAAAACATTTTCCAGATTCAGATGTGTATATAAAAACATTACGTTTAAAAAGGAATTTTCAATGAGTTTTACTTGTGTTCTGTGTTACAACCATAATTTTCAAAATGGGCAGATTAGACGAAACTAATTATTCTTATAATTTGTTTCATTTGGTCCGAATGGTCAAAAATATAAAGTTTTTTGTCTCTCCTGTAAAAAAATAAAATGTCACTAATGTTTTTTTTTTGTTTTGTTGTTTAAGCAATCACCGATATAGTTCAAAGCTTACAAAAAATAGTAACATAATTTTGTTATACTGTGTCTCATATTTTTTTTGTTTTTTAAAAAATTGTGTCTGTAGAGTTGCGGCCCAAAATAATTAAAAATGGCCCTCAAAAAGGCCCGCAATATATTTATTATTCTTTGTGGCAAAGCTGCTGCAGAGATAACGGACGGATGTTTCAGAAAGCTTCCATCATTTAGTAAGGCAGGGGATAAAGTTGGATTTATCTTTGGCTAAAAGTTTTATCTTTGTGTTAAGAAACTTCGCAAAACAATTTCTTTAAAACGGTAAAAAGTTTTAGATATTTCTGTTTTTTTTTTTTTTTTTACTTTTAGTCAGCTTTAGATAGGCAGGCCTTATTACCCTTCGGACTGTTTATCTGCAGGTTTTAAGTTTGCAGGAACCCCAAATCAATCTCAGAGTCTTTAAGTATGAGAATTTAGGTATGGAAAAATATTTGAACGAGAAAATGGAAAGGCCAAGTATGCCATTAGTGATACATTACAATACATTACCCATAGTAGTAAATTTCGTGTTTTTGAAGCATGCCCATATGTGGTTATGCTAGAAACAAGACTAACTTCATAATAGATTATATTCTTAAGGTGTTAGAACATGTAAATAAATATAAAATCACTTAAACTTAACTGGTTATTTGAAAAATAGCGTCCTATAAAAGATAAAATTAAATTTCAAAAAGTTAATACAGTTTCTCATCCCTAGTATTGAATTTGATTTAAATGACGATGACGAGAGTATTTAAAAAAAATAAAAAATCTCTTTGATTTTAACATTTTCTCTTTTTCCTATTGCACAAAAACTAAACATTTGAATATACTTCCTGAATGCACATGTGACATACCAAAGTGTCACTCTGAAAACGTGCACTTGTAATGACACTCAGCTTTACAACATAGTTTCTTTCCAAATATTTTTTTTTTATTTCGCTATTTCATGAATCATGATGCAAGGAAATAAACAAAATTTTATACCTAAAGCTCTTAAGCTCACACACAAAGTCTCTTCTATTGCTTTTTAAAAATCAAAATAACTCTTACAGAAACTACTGCGCAAGAATTCACCAAACGTCATGCATTCACGAGGCGGATAGATAGATACATTAATGTTAATCGTGAAGATAAAGACGTATATGAAAAAGTGCATGATTTAACATTTAACTCTGCTACATATCTATGTTTAGTTCTCTCTTTTGTTTTTGAGTAAAAACATTAAATATGTATGCATGTATGAAGATATATGTACGTTGATTTGATAGATGAAAACCAACAGAATATGTGTATTTCTAATCTGTTTCTGTATCCGCGGTGAACGCGACATTTCTGAATTCTCTTCCTGCGAGCTGCGACCGTCAATTGAAAACTTCGAGTGAAATATTTTTTTTTGTTAAATCCTCGGTGCCTCTAGTCTCAGGCTCAGCTGAGAAGAACAAGAAGTAAATAGCGAAACGTTCGTCGTCGTCGTGTCAGTGTGTCGTCACGTTCTAGTGTACGCGCTCTAAAACTTTTAATTCATTAAAAAGTTTTATAGGTTTTCGAACTATAATAAAATATTATAGATAAAGGTATCTTAAGAAAAATCTCTAAACATTTTGTCAGTTTCAATCAATAAATTACAATTTTGTTCGTGTCCAGAGTGAATAAAAAAAAAGTGATTACGAAAAATGGAGTTGAAAAGTTCCTCCCCCTGGGATAAAAATGTTCAATTTTAGATACTAGATATACAAATTAGGGATGATTTTATAAAACACAAGGGCGAATAAGTATCTATACAATCCACGGAATATTATGTGTTCGAAAAAGCATTTGATTTCTGGGTTTTATTTAAAATAAACAATACCGCTGATGTAGACAACTTTTTGCAATGCATTGTGAGTTTGGTGACATTTCGGTTCTAAATATTACAAATATCTACATGCTGTTCAAAACTATGCGTGAAAACTGAAAATTATACACAAGAATAGGGTACCTAAAGGTATATTGTATAGGTAGTCAATTAAATTGAAAAATAAAACTTTGACCATGGCCGAGAAAGGGTTTTTAATATTACAAGCTTTTGCTTTCTTTGTCGAGTTTTCTTTCTCAAACCCTCCAGCTTATAATAAGATCATACCAATAAGGTTGTCGACCGGTCGATTTCTTGTCATTCTGTATTGTAGAATGTAAATAGAAAGAAATTTTTTGTCCTTGTCAGATAGACATACATACAACAAAACAAAAGAAATTATTTGACATTTCAACACAAAAATTGCTTACCATTTTTTTTTCTTTTTGTTTTTATTGGCAGCAAGCTAAATATTATTTTTAGGGAATTCAAAAACTTAAAAATCAGCATGCGCAAATCTATGTCAAACCTACCTTGACAAAACGATATATGTATGTAATATGGAAATGGAGACATCTTTTCTTATTAAGCTCTCTAGTCGAACAAAATTCGGTTTACAATAGAGAGAGAAAAAGAGACACAAAAAGACAATAAGTGAGAGAGCATTTAAATCGGAGTAGCCGTGTGTGGAAAACAAAAATGTTTTTTTTTTTATATCGATGTCCTATATGACGTAGTCAATATTCAGTGTAGGAAAGGAATCCAGATCAAGGGGAAGTTTCTAACCTAGAAAAATCTCACTGTAAATTGGCTATTCGTCCTTTTAAATGTTCTCTTTACTCTCATCTCATATTCTTGAACGTGTGTTTATACTATGGGTCTAAAAATTGTTTATAGAAATTTTATAAAAGAATTAGAATTATCTAGGATGAAAGTTGCAAAGCCTAAAACTCATATGAACAATGGCTGAATTATGAACATAACGTTTGGAAAAAAACAATAGATGTAGAAAAATCCATATCCATGCAGTGACATAATATTTATACGAGTCCGAAGTAGTTGTGATTTTGGATAACGCTGATAGCATGTTAAGTAAAATAATTTTACTGTCAACACCTGTTGAGAGTGTCAACTATCAATTTGTGATTGATAAATATTGAAATGTTGCATTTTAGCAATTTGTGATTTATTAAACTTCAGAATTGATAGAATTCAACTTGATAATTGAAAAGCAAAATAAAGGTGAATATTATTATTTTTGTGTTAAATGTTTCAATTTGGATCCTGATGTATTTTTACAATTGATTGAAAAGTAAAAAAATTTCTCGAAAAACTTTTTACAATCATTTATTATTTACTATTGAAGTTAGATTTTTTTTAGTAAAACAAGAGCCAATATTTTTAAATACAAATAAATTTTTTTAACTGTAGGCTGACTGAAATTCCTAAATACCATATTAAATGGCGTTTAGAAAAATTCGTAGGGTTTTAAACTTGTTATAAAACGTGGCCATCTGTGGGTTATTGTCTGTATGTATTAACCATTTAATATCTCCAAAATTAGTAAGAAGCAAAAACACAAAAACTGGCGCCCAACGCGAGGTACTTATTTAACAATTTGAAAACATTGAAACGAAGTTTTTATAAAATCCAATTATTATTTATTATTATTATTTAATTCAAATAATTAGTTGTAGCAACAATACAAAACATAATTTTTAGGTGTCATTTGGTTAGTTTATATTAAATTTAAATGATTCTCTTGTATCCCTCTGTCTTAGAACGCACAAAATGTCTCATTACTTGTTAATTGTTATTACCATCGAGTTTAGAAACAAATTTTATTAAATGGCGCCCAATGTCAGATATTTTACCATGTAAAATTTTAGTATCAAAGCTAAATTACCTTATACAAAATTAAATCAATCGTTCATTATAAAAAGTCGAATTCATATCTTTAATCTTGTGAGGCACAGTACCTACTCTACAGCTACAGCATGTCTTTATGCGCGAATGTTGAACCATGTCTCTCCATATCGCACAAATATCTGTACTAATATTTTCTGAGCACGTTTACGGTACACGAACGAGGACGACAGTGGCAAATAGAATGATGGTGTATCTTTTTCTCGCGTGAGCAGAAAACTCAAGTTTTGCAATTTTCTTCTTCATGTGTAGATACAAACCCTCTGGACTGTGTGAGCTTTAAGTGTAATTTTTTTTGCTCCCGAATTATATTCATCTCGTGGAAAACACAAAAATTATTTTGTTTTTAATGCTTTTTTCGTTTGCAATAACACCTACTTTGTGTTGTTCTTTTTGTGTAAAAATAATAATTAAATTAAACAAAAAGAATAATAAAGAATCTCAACGCTTTAAATATTAATTTTTAATATTCCTGAGTAAAAGTACAGATACTTCTTCGAGTTGAACTATATTCTTTTTTTTTTAAAGTCAACCGCAAAAATATATATACATAACAGAAAAATACTACTAGAATAGATCAAGTGTGTGCTTTAAAGAAAAATAAATCAAAGTTAATAATAAATTCATTATTCAAGTGGCAAATATGTTTTCTCAGTGAATAATATTACCTAATAACAAAACATTTTTTTTTCTTTTCCGAAACGATGTTATCCTATAGATACATATATACCAAAGCACGGATACAAAGTAAATAATTAATTTTTTATTTATAGAAAAGAAAAACAAAAAAATATTGAAAAAAGCTAAACAAATAAAAAATCTATATAATTTATAGATAGCACTTCGAATAGAAAAAATATATATATATATAGGTACCTATATTAAAGTGTTATTAAAGGAAACATAAATCGCGTGTTTTATTTTTTGTGTACCTACTTTTACCTACATATAGTATAACATTAAAGTCGAAAGGCGGTGTAACAAAAAAGGAGAAAACCCAAGAACAACAACAATAAAATAAAGGACAATGCCTGTAAAAAAGCAAGGTATGTTAATGTTAATGTAAATGTAAATGCACACTGGCCTGGCTAGACAATTATTTATCTATTTAACTTGAAATCACAATGAAAATAAAAACGTCGTTTGTTAACCTTTTATTTGTGCTTAGTACATTTATGTATGGTTTAAGACTTTGGATACAATATTTTTCAAGGAAATGTCTTTGAAACAATCCATCCACACCACATAGAAGACGTCGGTTTTGTTATTATTTATATTTAAATGGCATTGAACTAAAAAAAAATTGCTGATTTTTTTCTCAAACTTACGTGTCTGTTGGCTAGACACATTAATTTTTTTTAGTTTAAGATATTTATATAAGAAAATGGAGCATTTTTTTGTCCGTATGACGGAAGCGGCTAGACATTTAAAATTATATTAATAAATAACATAAGTGATCGAAGATCAAGGTCGTAGCCAGGAAAAGTTTAGAAAAGGGGATTCTAGATATGAATATGAAATTTAGAATTCAACTAAAAGTATAATTTCAAAAACAAAATTAACAGAGGTTGGAAACTTGAATAGGAATTTTAATATTTGTTCGTGACCACTGAAAAAATTTGTGGGCATTAGCTCCACAATACAAATATTACACTAGCTTACAGCCAAAATGTACACTTAATGGCAGTATTTTTTTAAATGTATTTTTTCTGCTAAATTCGAAAATCATAATAAAAAAAATCGTTTTCCAGATATGAATTTTTTAATGTGTTTTGGCTATTTTTGAAGTAAGCAGATAATGCGTCCAGTACAACAAACCGGGTCGGAAATGGATTTGGTTAAACATCTTTGAAACAAAATGATATTTAGTTTTTTATGATTTTATGATAGGTTGATAGGTTTTTTTTGCCAAAAAACGAACGATATCGCAAACAAATATTTTTTTTTGGATTTTCTACATAAAGCTAACAAAAATGATACGTGGACAAATACCAAAGTTATGACGGATATATGTATGTACATATTGGTATTAAAACTCTTTTTATTGCATTTACCTTAATTTGGCCAAATATTGGACTTAATTTATTTTAAAAGCTTGATGTCCCTGCTATTTTGCATTTTTATTAAGATTTTCGTGTTCTAGTTGTCAACACTGTATTATTGAGAAGCACTCATTTTGTTGAGCCCGTTATTGAGCGTGCAGAGTTTCCTAAAAACTGAATAAAAACATAATATTTTTAAAATTTATTACTATTTTTTACAAAATGAGTAACTTATTTATTTAACCATGGATTTTGATCTTTTAACCTATTTTTGTATATATTTTTAAATATGCTTTATATAGAAAAATAAAAATTGGAAATATTCTTACGATTTTTATTTTTCTTGAAGGAAAAGTGAAAATGTTATTACCATTTTTCTGAAGAAAAAAAATTGTTTTCCAGCTCACTGCTTTCAAACTAGAGCACTGATTTAAAAAAAAAGAGGTCAGCATCGATTGAAAATTTATTCAATAATTTTATTTAAATTATTTTAAACAGATATGTAGCTTTCGTTTCTTCTGAGTTATAGCCCAAAAACTACTGACGCTTTTGAAAATAACAAGCAAAATTAAAAAAAAATGGTATCTCGAAAACCTGTCCATAGAAAAATTTTAAATAAGATTTTCGAGTGTAGGAGGCTTAAATCAATACGAAAAAATAGCGGCATTTAATGTACACAATTTTTTTTATTTTTTGTAAACTATTGTTATTTCCTGTTAAGATGGTCTTACACTTTCTAATATTTTCGTGATAAAAAACAACTTTTTGGCTCAGTGTTGAGAACTAGGCAAAATAATGGAAATTTTACCAACAAGTATATTACTTACTAACAAAATTTTCTGATGAACAAGGTTTGTCATACCTCTTTGTCATTTATAATAGTCAAAGTGATGTTGGCCATAGAAAGCTACTAATATATAACCGCCATATTATTTTTTATTATATTAATCTGTTATAAGATCAACAATTGGTTAAATGTTCGGATTTAATGAATATAAACACATAATATGGTATTAAATAGTGGGAATGGATAATATACGAGTAAACAGATCGTTTAAAAATTCTCTTTTTGAACAAATATTATACATTGTGCTAAATCGACTAAAATTTATGTTGCAAATCCATAACGGTACACTGCTCCACAAAACACTTCACTGCAGTATCGTTAAGGGTCCATGAAACTAAAATTGTATTGATTTAAATAATTTTTACTATGTACATCATGTTATCCCGCCATTTTCATGACAAATTAGTGTTACCATGTTTTCAAGTATGTAATAAGAACTATTTCGATTAAAATGTTAATAAATATTATTTAAATATTAAACTAAATTAAATACATATATGTATATGTACTTGTACATACCTACATATACACCTAAAGAGATTTAAAGGAAAGGGTTTACTCCTAAAGTAAAATTCATTTTTCAAATTGCAGTAATTATGAGATTCAACGTTCTGTCCATCAGCTGTCATCAGATGAAAGGAAATTACAACTTTCATATTCTTAGTTGAGCTTTGATTTTCGAATTCAAATTCGCAAACCGATTTTCAGAATTTTTTTTTAACGAAAGTATTGCTTCTGAAAACGAAATTCAGAACATGGTTGTATGAGTTGAAATTGATTTTTATTTATAAAGTTAGTCAAAAAATAATTAAGTTTTGCTTAATCACCCATCTTATCTATTTCTGACATATGTACATACATACATATGCACTACTATACTACTACAATCCCCATGATAATGTTCATTACCTGCTCTGATTCGATCTAATGTCAATTAAAAAACCACCCATTGGTTTTTAAATACAAATATCGATATTTTTTTGCTGAAGTCTATATTGTGCATTTTAATCAGCCCACTAATACAAGAAAAAATCATTGTATTTTATATGTATTTTTGAACAAAAAATATCGATTGGTTTACCTGGACCTGTTTTTAGTGAAAATGGTTTAGGATTTAACGCCTTTTTCAAAAAAAATGTACATAACAAGAGAAAATGTTCAAAAATTCAAAAAGGACACAGTATTTCCGTTTCTCAACCTTCGCACACAGAATGGTTAGGAAAAGTTCCAATTTCGCCGCTAAGTACATAGTACACCAACAGTAGGTATTGATACCCCGTTTTCAACTTATTAGTAGGTATGTATAATATGACTGTCACTAGTAAAACAAAATAAGTGGAATTTGAAACGTTTTAATTAATAGCTTGTTCGATGTCTGGTAACTTTGTTTATTTCTTCTTCTTATGTATACTTACTTCACATTGTTTAAAATCAGGCACATGTTGCTGGCCATTTTATTTGTAGAAATAGAATGAAAATATGGTCTAAGCAAAACTATAAAAGAAAAGGTATTAAAAATAATCACCAATTTCTAATCCAATTATTATTTTACAATATGATAGAAATAAGAAAAGCACCCAGTAAAAGAAAGGTTAGAAGCATTGTGGCTGTTTTTTTTTTTGTTATTTTTATATTTCTAAGATGCACTCTGGTCCAAGTTAAAAAGAAGAATGTAAAGTGCGCGGAACAAACAAAATTATAACTAACAAAACTGGGCCAACGACAAAGAATTATTAAGCATATCAGAATTTCCTTAGAGCATAATGAAGAAAAAATGCTGCACTTGAAGAATGCATATTGTGGAATAAAAGCATACACTTATGGAAAATGCCAATTTTCTTTATGTACAAAGCAAAGCATTATGCTAAGTGAAAAATACAGTCGATATGTAAATAAAGTGTTCAAGTTGAATTAAATATTAAAAAAAAAACTTTTACTTAACTAAATATTTAGTTTCCTTTTAAAATAGTGTGTTTCTGCTTGAATCTAGAAAATACTACTTTTTCGCTACCTTTTTTACTGCTGTTTCTTCAAAAGCCTTGTTATTTGATGTACGACTTTATCTTCTTCTCCTTATTCGGACAAGAAAAAGTCTAGAAGACTCAAGTTACTAAACAGGTATTTTTTTTTAGAAAAGACGTTCATGCTACTCGTAACATTATCATACTAAGATTTTCATTTATTGATAGTAAACCTAAAAGATTTACCTTAATAGACATACGCTGTCGGCAAAAAAAACCAACGCAAAGTAGTTCATCGAGCAGTCAAATGCAGTTGTCGATGTCGGTCAATATGCACACAAGCAACTTGAATCATCCTTATCTGTTTTTCGTTCTTACTTAGAAAGTGATATTACTCGTATGTGCCTATCAATTTGTATCGAATAAATAATTGGAAATGATTTAATTTGCTTATACATATTCCCATTATACCCACTGTTATTAGGTACAAACAAGAATCCCACCTATTTTCAAGCATCAAGCTTTCTTGAATCTAATTTGTTAACAAGTATGAAACGCGACGTGCAGTGAACAAGAAACTAGCGTGAACTATGACCACAGCAATTAGATTACTATCGAGATTTTTATCGTACTAGCGTAGCAAAACTATCTTGGTCCAACACCAACCAGCATAATAAGTATTTGCCCAAAAATTGTATTAATGTAAGGTCTGTTAGGTAAACCTTTATACAATTTCGGAGACACAATATATATTTTTTTTTTACTTCAGTGCGATAGCATGTGGAAACCTCATCAGTCCAGAAAATATTTTCTGAGAATGCTTAATCCGTCACAATTTTATACCTGAGATTTGTACACTCGATGTTGGTCGATAGAAGTGATATTTCTTGCGATTAAGTACTGAACCAGTAAAAGGAAAGAAAGAGCATGTTTACTTGCACTATGCATAGCTTTAATCATAAAATATTTAAAGTAAATTTGATCTCATGACAGTCCGTGGACCCGTAGATCATCCAGCAAAAAAATCGAATAGATGTGGGAAGAAAAATGAAAAGTGTGACGACGAAAAATTTCGTTTGATCAGTGCCAGCTGGAGTTTGCTTAAATCCCCTACGTAAGCCAAAAATCATGTCTAGAAAGAATGAACTTGCGATGGGTACCTATCGACACGCCGTGTGACTAGCCAGACATTGAAAAAAGCCTTGAACAAAACTAGTCATGGTTCATTAAAAAACCAAAAGCATTGATGCTAATGGTATCTATCGAAAAATTTTGTTTTCATGTGAGAAATTTTTACCATGGAGGAAAAATTCTATTCTATGGAGTTTGGGGAAATTGGAAGAGTCGAAAGCGGTCATCACCCGAATTCGGTCATGAATTGTTGGGTAGTGAGCTACAAAGGTGCACAAGGCTTAAAAAGCAAAAACCAAAAACTACTCCATTCAATAAAAAAAAAAAAACATTGGATATTGCAGCAGGACTCAGCTATAGGCCACAAACCTATATGTATCGACTTAGCTGTGACTGGAAAAGAATGTTCCACAGTTCATCTAGGCATCAAATTGGCACTCAGGCAGTCATTTATTATTATTTATGTCTTGTCTGTGACGAATTTTCCTGAGAATAGGCGTCAGTTAAATCTAAGGTTGGCCACTTTGACTAGTAAATTAGTATTGTGTGTAATATTATTTTATATCAGTAAAATGTATAACTTATTCGATATTTGTCTTCTTTAAAAAAAAAACAACAAAATGTCAAACAGTATTTTTTGTTCAACTACGAAGATCTGCTAGTCTAGTAAACGATAATAAGGACAATTTAAAAATTTTTGAACCCGACTGTAACCATAAGTATTTTCTTGATTGGGCATAACAGCATGGAGGTTTTATGATTGAAAAAAGACTGCAGTCGTGTGTTCGTCTTCGTCATTCACTTGTTTAACACAAGTCGATGTGCGACTGGTTTTTTACTTTCTTCAATGACGTGTGCCATTAAATCGGAATGTAAAATAATTATTGGCGGATATCGATCGGTAAAATTTTTATTTATCGAAAGGATGTACATATCGCGGTCTTAAAAAAATTAAACCCGTGTTTATATAAAAAAGCTAATAAAGTTCACAAAAATCGTTATGGAAGAAGAAAAAGAAGAACTTTTAGGAACACATCGTGATATTAATAAAAATCAAGAAATTGATTCGAGTGATGAAGAAGATTTAGAGGATCAGGAACATTCCCATTCGTGGGATGAAGAAAAAGAAAAGAGTTCCGAAATGGAGGACATTCAACGTCGTGTTAATGAAAATTCGAGTGATTCTGATCAAAATCTTCTCGAAAAATCTGAAAATGAAGAAGATAGGGATAGTGAGGATAAAGAAAACGAATGTTCAAGATTGGAAGATAATATTGAACAAATCGAAACAAATAAAGGCGAAGTGAAACCGGAAACAGACGTTGAAGCGGAAGATAATTTTCAAACGGTTGAAGAACGATCATATTGGTCGTCGGTTTTTGGTGATAATTTAGTTATAAGTGAAGATGAGGTGATTGATGTTCTAATGGGTGATAAGCCTATGACGAGATTAGAGCCGCCAATGAGTCGTAATGATTCGTGGCCAATTTTAAACAAGTACGTGCAGTGTATTTGCTTCGAAATTCCTTGGCTCAAAAGTAGGTATACATGACAATGTTTTTACTTCTATCTTTGGGTAATGCGATATCCCCCGCCGCCCCCCCCCCCCTCCCCAAAAAAAGAAAACGTTATGTCAAAGCGACAAACCTAAACACAAAATTCAACAATTCAAAAACTTCACTATTTCGATTTCATTCAAACAATACTCAAATGTCAAAACTTATGTGTCTGTGAATATTTACTCGTTTTCGATTGGATTTGGAACAGCTCTATTATTTTTTGATTCCAACCGAATATAAAAACACTGCCATGCAATATTTACTTACAGACTACCTCACATTTCTATTTTACAAAATGGCTTCTTCAAGCATTTTCCACTTTTGACAAATAATCTTACGAAATTGTTAATTTGTGTTGTGGTGTACCGAGTATACTCAGTTTCATTTATAAATTTATTGCGAACAGAAAAAAACTTCGCAAAACATAACTCAGAACGACTCGAAGGCTTTTGTAGTAATAAAAGTAAAAATGGAGTAACTCCGAACTCCCAAACGAAAACGACATTAGATTAGAAAAGAGTTCAACTCGAAAACTAAGCACTATATACCTGACTAAAAATGTTTCGCTCTCTTTTTTTAAATTAAATAAAGTTTACGGCGTCTTTTTAATAATTAAAAGAAATTGTATTTCAGCAAAGTGTTCCATAATAAAGTAAAAAAAACACAGTTCAAAAGTTGAAAAAAAAAACAGATATTCTTATTTATCGGCGATGAATGTGCACCCGGGTTTTCATCTTTAAACGCTTGTTTGTTGTCCAAGCCCTCAATCCGTATCTGGTGCTTCCAAACAAAATTTCATAATGAAACATTGAAAAAAAATGCGAAAAATAAAAATAAAATACATTTGTATATTATGAAATAAAAATATTTTTCTCTTTTTTTTTAAACATAAATATAAAAAATGATGTATGAGGGCAACTGAATGTTCAGCAGTCCAAAAAAAAACCCGTATTCGGAATTTGCGTTTGCGGAGACGCGAAATTGTCTTGAAATATACATATAGATGCATTTATTTTGAAAAAAATATCCTTTAAATTAAAATTTAAAAACAAAAAATAATGCAAAGAAAAGATAAAAAGAAAAAAAAACAATCCCTGCTACATTAAAGGAACAAAGGCATTGCGAAGGTACTAGCTTAATATTCATTGATACGCTTTTACCCTCTTTATTTAGAAAAAAAAATTATTTATTCCAAAGTTTTCTTTGGAAAATTTATTTTAAGTGTTTTGTGATTGTAGCCTTTTAATTTTTCAAATCGTATGATAAGACATTCAATTATCCATCCGGATTTTTTTCTTAACGCTTCAAAAGGATCTCTCATTATTGTTATGCACGTTTTTGTATAATATGTGTAAATTCAATTATGTGAAATATGTAAAATTCAATCGAAAACGAAATCAGAATTATTACATCAATACAGGTGGGCTTCACACAAATTAAATGTGAAACAAAAACATGACGAAAATAACACCTTATTTTTTAAATCCTCAATGGGCATCTTAAAAAACTCCAATTAAAGGTCCAATAGGTTAAGTTGTTGTTGCCTTTGACATTAATCGTCTAGTTAAGCGGTCGGTTTTTGTAGGCTTTAAAAACATTCTGCCAAAAGGTCCACAAAGGCCAGTTTACACCCAAAAATTCCATCATTGGACAGTAGGATAATATGTGTTAAGCTGTTAACTGTTCAAAATTTACAGTTAAAGTGGTACTGAATTTTTAATATATGCTACTTTAAAATAAAAATAAGCTTCGAGTGATAAATTTTACAAAATTAATTTGCTTAACCCTAAAGTCTGTTGATGTAAGAATCGTAGATTCGGTAGATTTGAATAAATAAATAAAACCTATTCAACATTAAGTCTTACAGTTACATAGTAGCAAACTTTTATGAACAGTGAACACTTGATGTGATCTGCCCTTATGCCAACTTTTTAGGCCATTGAATATCTTCTCTGAGTCTCAACTTAATAAATTAATTGATTTTGTAACCAAATTACTATCTTGCACTATCTATCTTTGCAGAAGCTCACCGTGCCCTTGAACTGCTGGAAGACTATCACTCAAGACTTTCTGAGCCCCAGGATCGAGCCTTACGTATTGCCATCGAGCGCGTAATACGAATTTTCAAATCACGCTTATTTCAAGCGCTTCTAGGTAAGTACGAAAAACTCATTATTAGAATATCTGAGTAGGTATCTACATCTTGTGTTGTGTGAATAGTAAACTCCACGACTTGGTTGCATGTATCTACTCAATTTTAATGCTGCTAAAAAGTAATGTCGTCGTTTAATTTTCTTCAATAAATGAAAAACCAGAAATTTGAGTAAAAAAAAGAAACTTAAACAAACTATTTCAATAAGTATATTTTTTTATTAATTTTAGTTTTTTTCTAAAAAATTGAAGAGTTTGAGTGAGTATCTCAAATACTTTCAAAAATCAATCAAGCTGAAGAAAAGTTTTTAAAGTTTTGAGAACAACCGATGCCAACTTTTTCTCTTGCTTTCCAGAGTTCTGTTACATTCGATAATTTTTTTAAAAACTGAATAACTCGCCCTTAAAAAAAACCTTTGTGTGTGTGTTTACGACGAATTAAGAGGTTTAACGAACGCAAATATGCAATATATTATACACCCTGAAATATACATATAAACTATATATGAAGAGTCGCTAGAACATCTTAAATCAGTGCTTCTGTGTCCTGTTCCTGTTCTACTTATGCTACCGTTGCGTTTGTGAATATTTTGCTTTTTCACTGCGCTCATTAAAACTTTTGAAGTGGAGAGAGATGTTTTTTTTTTATGTGAGGGGATATACAAACTTTACACAAAAACTTTTATTATGAAAACACGAACATTCATATATATTGATGGATGCAGCGGCCTGTCCTACTTACGAGGACAATGGAGACCATGGACATATTATTATTTAAGTATACGAGCAAGTATGTGCATATATGAGATGAGTAGATTTTTCACTTGAATGGCTGTAATAATCGGAAAGTAGGAAGCTAGTTATATTTTAATATAACTAGATAACATAGTTTTGGTGGCTAAAAGACAAGCTCTTGTAGATATTTAAAAAAATGTTAAATAGGTCTTACATTGTTCAGTTCATTGGACTGTATTGAGAATGGAACAAGCAAAAGGATGCTTAGGAAACATACGGTGCCTTTTTTTAAATGCCCAAATAGGCCTGTTAAAAAAAAGCAACATGTGGGGTGAACGACGACATAATGGGAAAAAATGGAGTTTCCGTACAAACTATAGCGATTCAAAGTTTGAAACATTGATATATGACCCATCTCGATGTTATGGGCAATAAGCTGGCCTCAAAAATTCAATCGTTAAACGCAACAAAAATAAAGCCTATTTGTGTGCGCTTAGCGCAGAGATTTCTATAATTTTTTAAGCCTCAAGAAAACAACCTTTTGGCTAAACAGTTTACGTGTAATGCAACAACAAAACATGTTATCGATAATTTGTTTGGAAACTCCATTTTTCTCCAAAATTGAGTCGCTTAAGACTCCATTCGTTCCATATGATATCTATTCACAGACAAAATTTCTTTTTTTTTATACTATGCGTGCACTAAAGGTGTTTTTGTATAACCTAAAATGATGAACGCAGTGCGAGCGTTAGGAAAATAAGCATCAAAATGCATCTATACTTTTTGTATATACATAAAAAAAGTTAAAGGAAACACTTTAGAAAAAAAAAATCCTATTTGCAATTCAAAACTGCATATTATCATCAATATCTATCTATACATGCACTACCAGCAGCAGCTTAATGTGAAGATGCAATCATTTATTACACACTATGCATTGTTCCTTTTTATTCTAAAGACTTTTTAGCTTTTAACATGTTGCCTATCTTCGTTCGCTTTGCAAGGTTGATGCAGACAGTTGTGGTCGACTGTAAACTCTTATGTCATATATCTCTTTTTATAGGTATACACTTTATTCTGCGAAAAAAAGGAAATAAAGTGCTTATCAAGGACTAAAAACCAGCCATGTTCAATAGGCTTTTCAATTTGATTTACATTCCGTATCCGTGTCTTTGAAAATTCTGTTAAGCGCAGAGAAAAGTTGGCTTCAACACAAAAGATAGCTATATAGACGTTTATAAATGCATAAAATCTACTGTGACAGAAAGGAGGTGAAACACACATTTTTCTTTATTGCCATACCTATGTACATACCAAGTTGTATTGTATATAAATCCTTTTATCATTTTTGTGTGAACTAAAGAAGTTTTAATTGTTTTAAACTGATGGTTTTTGTTTATTAACATTGAAATTCATTGGGTGGAAGTTCTATGGCGCTGACCATGTTACTTTAATTGCTTTCCTTTTTTAGAAAATTTGTTTCTTAATTTGACTTAAACGTGTTTTTGTATGCACTTCTTAATTTAAAAGTACACTTTTTAAAAAAATATGACCGATAGTAAAATAGTTTAAACAAGTCGAGAATACCACCAAACATAATATAATGCTACGATAATAATAATAGTAACATTATTACTGTTAAAATTGCTGTTTAGTACAGCTAAAAGAAAACATGAAACAAATAACAAACATATTAATACCATCATGAAATTTAGTGGTGCTTTTATGAAACTTGGCATTAATAGTTCATTTGTCATATAAATAAATAATCAGAAGAACCCATATATTTTCATATGTATATATCTTTGGTAGAAGTGTGTTTTTTATGAGATATTGGAAAATGGTCCAAAAATTCTGTGACTTAAAATCCTATCTTTCCGAAATTTGGTCAAAATGAATTATAGACTATGAGAACATAGATATCAAATAGAAGCATGAAAGGGTATTTTTTTAGGGGAATAAAGTGTGAGATTATATTATTAAGCAATCAAGTGTTTGTGAGTATTTCAATACTACCATTGTTGAAAAAAGCTTAAAATTAACCCTTTTACAATAGAAATGTCTATAGATTCTGGAAAAATAACGCTTCCTGCTTTCCAACGGTATACTGTTTGTTATAATCGGATGCGATTTTCTATAAGTATAAAAAATATTTGTTTGCGCTAAAATAAAAATATTTTTATAACAAAACCTTGAAGATCAAATTGATTAAAATTAAACGATATAAAATAATACAAAAGGTGAGGCGTTAAATCACATGATCTTGGCAGCCAGTTCACGTCACTAAAAAGTAAAATAATGCGATTTCTCAATTTTTCATCCAAATAGATATTTGGATGAAAAATCCGCATCAATATTTTCGATTTTATGCCAAAAAATCCATTATAATCCACCTTTAGCGCTCACCGATGAATGTGATCATCTGACCTTGATCTTTTTCCAAAAAATTAAGGTCCAATTAAAATAATTTTTTTTTGAATGCAAATGTGTATCGTGTATTTAAGGGTAGTCCTTAAAAAAACAAAAAAAATCTCACTCCAAGTTTCAAAATAGTCCCAAGAAAATTCAATATTTTTTGCTGTTTTTTTTAATGCTATGGTCTTCCTACATATTTTGTAAGATAATTTTACTATATGGCATCCATTTGAAAATTAAAATTTTGAAGTTATGAATGCTTGAATCAAAACAAGAATAAAAATAATTATTGTAGTGGTAAAGTAAGTTGTTGTAATGCCTAGGTATAAGAACTGGGATCTGATCTAGGTATATGGATCAAATGTGATCATTAAAAACGCCGAATAATCATTACACTCGAACCAACTTTGCTTCTCGTAGGAAGTTTCAGCTTCCTACTTTCTTATTATGCAACGAATTTGAAATTGGACGCCATTTTTATCTTTAGAATAAATAGTAAATATCTTTAGAATAAAACTACTGAGTGGGCTCTGCGCTCTTCCACTTGGCAGGAAATTCAATTGTGTATATATTGGTAATATTTAAATTCCAAAGAGTCCCGTTTAAATACAGTTTTGTCACACATTAAGAATTTATCGATTAAAATCTTTTTAAACTCTTATTCTATTTAGCATGCAACATAAAAATGCCTAAATAGAGTGGTCATCAATTTCTTTGGAGCATTTTTTTAGTCAAATTGGTTTCAAATTTAATGCTCACAAAAAAAAATATGTACATAGGTAGGTATATACCTAGTAAGTATATAATTTCAATTAGGTTTATTTTACATAACATCAGCGAGGCGAAAAATTATGAACCTAATAAAAAAATAAATAGACATGTGCTGCATGTATTGTGTATCCATTCTCATTTGGCTACTTTTAAAAAATGAAATAATTGAAGTTCTATTTTTGATGTAGTCGCAAGCACAAGTAGATAGGATGAAAAAAAAAAAATAATACTAAGTACTTGAAAACCACTTGAAGTGCTAAAACTAATGAACAGACAAGCGACATTACGTTGTAGCACGCTGGCACTATGCACAGAGCACAGGTCTGGCGTTCCTTTTTTCTTAATATGACTGAAGCGCCTTCCTAAATCACGAGAAGATATCATAATGTACCTACATAAGTATATATGTAATTATTTTTTTTTTCTTTGAGATTAAAATGCACGATTGTAGATACGTTTGGATATGTAGGTAGGTACCTATATCATCCGGCATTGACACATAATATATATACGGCTTCTTTTCTTCTCGCATTCATATGCGCATGATCACGGTTTAATTTCAAAAAAAAAAAAATAGACAGCAACGATAAAATACAAATATTTTATATTCAAAATAAACGCTAACAAAATATTGCTGCCAAACATACAGCCGGTGCGGCGCGACGATAGATTTGCATTACAGTGTAGAGCAAAAATATGTAATCGTCTTTTGTTACATTTATTTATTTTGTTCAATTTATTGAAATTAACAAAAGAAAGAAAGAAGAAATATAAAGTTGCTTTACAAACTATCGATAACATCATGTACATATGTAATTTTCGCTTATCTCTCATCTCAGATTTCTTTTACTTTTCGTGAAAAGTGAAAAACCACTGCACTTAAACAAATTGTTAAAAAAGTGTAAGTGATTAATGTCACTAACGTGCGAGAATCAAATTGAACAATGGTTTTTTTTTCTACAGGGATGGCCCAAATTAAACTCAAATTACAGGGATAGCACAGATTAAACTCAAAATTTATTGGGCTTTCTTTTAAGCTTTACTTCTTAAATGGTAGTTGGTCGGGGCGACGAACCTAAAAAAATTTCTAGTTCAATTCTAGTGTATCTTTAATTTAAACTTATTTTTATGATTGTGCCGCTTGTATAAAGTTACAAATGAGATTTCAAAAACGATTTTTTACACAGATGCGATAAATGAAAAAAATAACACAATACATTCAAGCAATAAAGAGTTGTGTGGCTTTTAATTGATTCTATGCAAATAACGGTACTTGGCGATTATTTTTATAAATTTAATTCTTTTTTTTTATTATTTTCTATAGAACAAATTTTATGTTGTGTCAAAATTTTAGATTTTTGTATCAACACGTTTAAAAAATATTTTTAAAAAAACTTGAAAAAATAGTTCTAAAACGCTGAAAAATTCAAAACGTTTAGCTTAATGTTTCCGCTTAGCGGCAACATAGAGTTTTGAAATTGTTACCAAAAAATCAGAATTCCCATCTTTATGTGCTGTTAGAATTTCAGATTTTTCTTATATATTCATTATTTGAAATAGTGAATAACGGTTGATTTTAAGAACCTACCCTAGTGAGCACCTACATAAATGTATCTTTTAAATAAAATTTTTTTTATGCGCGTTTATCAGTTTTTTTTTCACAAAAATAATTTTCTCATAATGCACCGGGTGAAATTGCATAATGCACGATTTCTCCTAAATTGCCTTCGAGATTGCAAAATTTAGGTGTGAACACTGAGCAACTTGAAAATTAAAATAAATGAAAATTCAAATAAATGCGCAATTTCAGAACCAGTAGGAACCTATGTATAAACTAGTCTGAATACTTTTATCCACCGATGTACAATTTTTTCTGTTTCAACATAATTCGCTTTCTATATGAAAACATAGATGGCAGCACCACGTTTTGGTGAGTTATGCTACTAATGTGGTGAAAGTCATAAATGTCATTTTGGGTTTTGTCTTTTTTTTCATATTCATATATTAAACATCTTTTCTTTTCCTCGATGTCGCGCTTTAAATTTTGCAATTACTTTTTGTTATAGCGGATTATTGTAATTTATGAGAAAAAAAAGAATTAATCATTGAAAGATTGAAGAGTATCTCAATAAATTTAGTGTTTTCCATTTAAAAAAATGTTCGGCACACTGAACAACTATCTGTCCGGTGTTCAAAGGGCCTGGTCCGTCCAGGATGGAGAAACGGTGGCTGGATTTGTGTCGCTGAAAGACAAGCACATCATGAATAGGAATTTATATCTTTTGGAACCAGAGAACTACGTTGAGCGGCAATTGGATCCACCAATCGATGAGGTAGTTGTCACTCATTTAAAAGTTCTCTACCACCTCAATTCAGAAAGTAAGAATTCTTTAAATGAAAAGCTAAATATAAAATACCTAGTTATTATTTGAAAGGTCGTGACTACATGGAGGCATATAAAAATCAAATGCTATGCATTCAAAGTGTTGTAAAAATGTTGCAACAACTTAAGGAGGAGAATTGGTGTCTGCCAATTATGTACACTACTTGTCTGGATTTAAGAGTGTTGGCCCAACGTTGTGAACTCAATGGCAAGGTTTCCACACCCGGCGAGATATTGGAAAAAGCGGCAGAGAGCTTGATGAGCTGCTTTCGTGTTTGTGCAGCTGATAATAGGTAAAAGATTTTTTATATTGCTTTTACTTTTTTTATTTTATGTATATTTGATTTACTTGTAGATCCTCTGATGAAGACACCAAACGTTTGGGAATGCTGAATCTAGTTAACCAACTATTCAAGGTTTACTTTCGAATAAATAAGCTTCATTTGTGTAAACCACTCATTCGTGCCATCGACAGCTCTGCCTTCAAGGAATCATTTCCACTCCCAGAGAAGATCACCTACAAGTACTTTGTCGGACGAAAAGCTATGTTTGATTCAGACTACAAAAGCGCTGATCAATTTCTCAGCTTCGCATTTCAAAAATGTCCGCGAAAATTCTACAAAAATAAGCGCCTAATTCTCATATATCTAGCTCCGGTTAAAATGCTCCTTGGTTACATGCCAAAAAATGAAGTTCTCGAAAAATACGATGTCTTGCAATTCAATGAATTATCAAATGCCATCAAAGAGGGAAATGTTCGCAAATTCGATGAAGTCATTCAAAAACATGAATCGTTCTTCATTAAATGTGGAATTTATTTGCTGGTGGAAAAATTGAAGTTCATGGTGTATCGAAATCTTTTCAAAAAAGTTTATCTCATCAAGGGTAACCACCAATTGGACTTGGAAAGTTTTCGTTCGGCGCTGAAATTTGTTGGAGAGGAAGACATGTCTATGGATGAGACGCACTGTATTGTTGCGAACTTGATATTTGAAGGCAAAATTAAGGGTTACATTTCGCATAGTCATAACAAGTTGGTCGTGTCCAAGCAGAACCCGTTTCCAACGCTCAATACTGTTTCAATAGAAAATAAATTAAATTGAAAACAAACAAATAGTTTTATTTTATAATGCAGTTTTGCCAGTCATTAGATCGCACATATTTTTAATAAAAAGAGTCGTTTCATTGGACTAATAATTTTATTTAGGGCTTAAGTTTTTTTAATGCAATTTGAATCGGACTGCCTTTGTAAGAAATAAAAAAAATCAAATCAAAAATAAAAAAAAGCTTCTCTGTCATTAATAAGAAATCTTACGATGGACTCCAAGCTGTTGTTGAAACCATCATTTCGCGCACTGGCGGTTTTAAGTTCGCCTGAAAAGAAAATGTTCCTCTGTTTTAATAGTATTACAAGTTACGACAACTTTCGCTTTGATCGATTCGCTATTCATAATGGCGACTTTACTATACTACAATACTGAAGCTACCACGCGGGAAGTTGTTTAAAATGGGACTTGAAAGTACTACCAACAATTCAACTTGACACATAATCTTCAATTATCGGTGATTTTTATAAAGTTAATGAGAAGGTATTCTCTAAAGAATTAGTAAGTTCAAAGCTTGCGAATTCAAACTAATTTATTGTAAAATGGAATTAAATATGTTATTGGCCCCAGTTACTCAATATTTTCCTTATCATTTTTCAGATTAGACATTTAGACTTCCTCCTTTTACAAAAGGTAAAATTATATTTTCTCTTACCGTGTTTAAAAAAATTCCATTCTAACTACTATTTTTTATAAAATGGATCAAAACACAAATTTAAGTGGGCCCAGGGTCCATACAAAAGTCCCAAAAGTCTTTTATAAAAACAAGGATATCAGACATCACTTTTATTTATTTATGTATTTATAATTTTTGTTTGCATTTTAGTTTAATTAAATTTCAAAACCTTAATTTAAATGTTATTTTTATTTTTATTTATGTTTATAAAATATTTTTGCCAGAAATCTTTAACAAAAAAATGTATCAAGATGAAAAATATAATTGTCATATGTTTATGTATAAAATTTATTAATTTTTTTTTTAAATATTGACCAATATAAAATTCAAAAAATAAAAGAGTAACTTAAAAGTAATTTTTTATAACTAGGCAGGTACTTGAAATAATGTAGTCTCAAGACTATATCTGAAAATTAAGTGAAGTCATAATCCGTGAAATATAATAATTTGAAACAAAAATTATTTACCCTATGCCTAATTTACTTTTTCTTTTGCTTTTTAGATATACAAGAATTCTATGAATTAACTCTATTGGACGACTCGAAGACAATTCAACAAAAGACCGCAGAAACATTACAAATAGCAAGTAAATGGGAACAAGAAGGTCATACAATTAAATTGTCAGATGTAAGTTTAGAAAAAAAAAAAACAAATACATATATACCTCTACATAGATATTATTGAATGTTTCAATATATTATTTTTTTATATTTATAATTTGCATTATAAGAAGTCAACTTCTTGTAATCATGCTTCTTCGTAAAAAAAACACTTGCAACACGATTTTTTTTTATAAGACATGTTTAAATACAGCATGACCTCAAGGATTTTTGTCCATAAATTTCTGCTCGTAACTTTAAAAGTAGACACAAACAAAACAACATAGCCATCAATAAAAGACATAACTTTAATTTAAATTTAAACTGAAAATTAAGTTCATGTATTTTCATCATATTCATCGTACGTATTTTTCTGAAAATTGGAGTTTTTTTTTGGATCAATGCTATGTTAACACTGGACGAAATTGCGCAGTTGTGGATTATTTTCCCAAAATTGCCTCTGAAATTGCAAAACTTCCCATACATAATGATATTTCAAATGAACTCTATTTTAGCGAAATAGAATTCTTAGACCAGTTGATTCAAATCTTTTTTCGATGGGCTAAGGAAACAGAACTACAGCTCTGAGTTAATATATTTTATGTCACTTAAGTTTAACAATGGAAAATTATTTATGTTCGCAATTTTGTTATGTTTTCTTTTACTATTAACAAATCATTTTGAATATACATACATACCTCGCACAGAAGTATGATCAAATATGTATGTATGTTCTTTGATATGATTTAATAAACTGCTTCTGATAGGCATAATTAAAAATTTAAGAAAAGTTGATTGACATTTTTTTTAAATTCACTTATTTTTTTCGTTAACATTTTACTGAGTATAAAATCAAGGCAAATCTCTGAAAAAAAACTGGGAAAAATTGTCATTTTCGTATGATAATAATAAAAGAAATAAAAAGAATTTGTTCCTGAATTTTTATTTATGTATTTAATTGAGCGTGCACTGAAGGGGTTATGACAATTCTTCATATGGTGGGTCAACGAACTGCGAGCGTTAGGAAAAGAAGGAAGAATTATATAGTAGATTCTGGTGGACATTGTTTTGTAAGTTCAGAATATTGATAAATAGAACCAGGTAAAGAATGTTCACATTCTTATTGTGCGGCTAAAGAAGGAATCTCTGCGCTTAAGAGTAGGTACATAAGAAGTTGGGTTCAAGGTCAAATTGATGTGCATTCCTAAAAGGGCGAGTATTACGGTTAAAAAGCTTAAGGGGAGGAATGCAACTGGCTATTTCGCTTGATCGCGTTATTGGAGCACCAGTCCAAGTGTGAGAGTTATAAGTTTTGGAGTTTTTAATTGTATTTTAAGACTGATCATTCAGTACGAAAAAAACTCAAAAAAAAATTTTTTTACCACGGGATTTAATGATAGATGTAATATCGTCTTAGTTTGTCATTCGAATGTGCCAAAATTAAATTCTCAATAGTCAGACATAACTTTGTATTCCTTGTGGGAGCGAGTCGGAATTCTGGTTATTAAATTTTTTTTTGGTCAAAATTCTGCTTTTCTGCTTTTTTGAGTAAGCTCAAAATTTTTTGTACTGAATGTGCAGAGCTCTGGTATCAAAATTGTATTTCAAAAATTTAATATGATGTACCTATAACGTTAAAAAGTGCCCACTTTTTTAAAATTAATTAATACGAAAATTCAGTAAAAGAATTATGGCCCTCACAGAATTTTAACCTCAACCCAAAGCTTTAGCTATTGCCAGGTTACGGTGACCATTTTATCAATACAGCTATTCCCAGAAATAAATAGGTATGTTCGATGTGAAAAAAAACATGTTTTACCTGCGTCATCTATATGTATGTAAGTACGGTGACCATTTTACTAATAATTATGTAAAGGAAGACATTCTTTTCAGGTTGGGTACTTTAAATTAAAAAAAAAAGTGGTTTAAAAAAAAAGTAGGTACCTAGTAGGTTAGGTAGCTTCTCAATAATTAACCATTAGCATGTTTCCTTTTTTTGGAATTCATTCAATAGTTAGGTTTATGGTTAAACATTTAGGTAATGCTATGCACTATTTATTATTTAGAGTCTATAACATTTTGGCCTATTATACTGAGATACTTTAGTCTTAACTAAATCGGGCCCGATAATATATTCTTATTTATATCGAATTTATTAACTTAAATTGATGCAAATAACAATCATGTAATGAAAGCACTACAAGCAATTAAATTCTGCTATACCCCTTTTGCAATTTCTAAGTAAGCCAAGGATAGTTCACCCATTAAAAAAAAAAAAAACAATTACCTATAGAAAGCACAACACATTCACATCTCAAAAATATCTGCTAACGTAAATAGTAGTAATAATAATGGCTTCGAAAACTATTATAATAGGTAGGTATAACTAGGTAGATATCTCTGAAACTCAAGCACATATCTAGGTACATACTTTGTGTCTAAATGTTGTGTTGACGTTGTGACACATAACTACTTACCTTATATATGTACATATGTTTTAAACTTTTTACACACATATCACGCGATTTTTTAACAACAACCATCCGACCGAAATTGACGTTGAAGAGAAGTCCTTGATATCGCATGTAGAATTTCTTTCATGACATTCTTCCGGTGTCTTGCAAAATAACAATAAAACAAATACGAACAAAATAGTATATCCTGTGTGTTCCCATCGCACACATTTATACAACGATATAACTGTATAAAAAGGTATGCCAATACATACTCGTACATAAGGTTTATTCATATGAAGATTTGAATACAAGTTTCAGCTTCATAGTATGTACATACATATGTATGTATTTGCAATAAATTCGAGGACTCAAACGCTTTCAATGTAAATTGAAATCCTTAGTGGAGAAAAATGCTATCGCCCAGGATTATAAGAATCTTATTACGTTCAACCTATTGAACACTGGGGGCGGATTGGAGTTGTAATTCAAAATAAAGTTTTTTCTTTAAGGCCCACATTATGAATCAGGGAAATCTATGTACATACGTAAGAAATGGGACCAACATTTAACAATATTTGATGGAGTGCCAAAACATTATGCATATAGGTAGGTATAAGCATTATGGATACCTATTCGACAAAATTCAATAAAGTGGGAAGTACAGTAGACTCGCGGTAACGTGAACTATTAAAAACCTAGCGTGTTCACGTTTGCGAAGTTGTCCATGTTTACGAAGGTGTAGTTCTTGTTTTGACTCAAAATCATATATTTTTTTGTTTTTCGGTTTGTACAAACGTAATTCATAAATGTTTTGTTAAGAAAAAATAATTAGGTTGGTTGAAATTAGTGAAAAATATGGGTTATTTTTTTCTGAATTTCCTTTTTCTTTTAGAGACAAGAATTTCGGTATTTTTCCCGACATTCCCGATTTTACGCTACAGAGTAGGTACTCAGTGTAAGAAAAATTATGTTCACGTTAGCCGGTGTTCACGTAAGGCGGTGTTTTTGTCAACGCGAGTCTACTGCAGCTTATAATGCATTATGTATGCACTTAAGAAGTTTTATATAAGATGCACCATGATTTAACTTGAGCTTTAAGATCAAAAAAAAAAATATTCACTTGTTTTCATATTATTGTGCTTAAAAAAGAATTTAATTTTTTCCACAAATCAAAAAAAAAAAATATTTTTTTTGAAATTTTTCATATGCAATGTTATTAAGATTAAATACGACCTAAACGAATTGTAAAACAAACAACCAAATACTCTTTTATCACTAAAAAATTTAAAAAAAACACTATAGTTAAGCTTTCAGTGTCTACTTAAAAAAAAAAAACAAGGAGTAGGTATAGGTACATAAAATTTTAATTAAACTCAAATATCAAAAGGACTTATGAAGTCTCGGTCTCCTCCAAATCAAAAAAATTTAGTGTCATCTCGGTTACGTTGAACTAAGTTTCATCTCGATCTCATCTTATTTTTCGTGGAAAAAATATTTTTTAAGTAGGCATAAGTACATACATAAATATATGTATGTACATATTTGCATACATACGTACATATGTATGTATTATTAAATACTTACAGCCCCTATTATTGAGAATTTCTAAATTTAGAAATGAAACTAGTTTCATGTGAAACATATGTATGTATGTACATTGTATTCATATATGTACATAATGTATTTTTTTTTTTGTTATAGTATATTAAAAAATAAAACTGCAATTTAAATGTTTAGTTTTTAAATTCATTTAGGTATTCAATTCAAACTAATTACGGTCATAATTAAAAAACATGCCTATGCGTGTTGCACTCTCCACATACTTGGTTTTCTTCATCTGCATTGATAGGAAGTTCCAACTCTGCTTTAACATCAATCTCTCCTTCTTCTAAAAAATTATTGTGCAAAATGTAAGCCGCACCAACTAATTTCTGAGCAGTGGGAAATGCTACACTCAATCCATGTCGCAGTACTGGAAAGCGGTTTTTCAGTACACCATATTGGCGTTCTACAACATTGCTTGTGCGTTTAAGCGATGCTTGATACTGCCGTTTGATAGGGTCCGTAGCCAATCCAGGGTGATTTACTGTATATGGATTATGGTGTCGCAAAATACGGTTTATTTGAATACCCTGAATCACCCACCATATTTTAATCGTCAAAAAGCCAATCGCGTCTTTTTCCAAAAAGTTTGTAAGACCCAGTTCGCGAACTATCATTTTACGCGCCATCGTCAAAATTATTGACGTTTTGTAATTTATTTATTTTTGTTTTTGATTTTTTTTATGAATAATAGAAAAAGGCTTCAAAACTAGTTTTAAAGTCCTTGAAACTAGGTTTATCAGGTTTGAACAGATCAGTTTTATTGAATAAATACCTATCTACATATTATATGCAAGCTTGTTAGTTGTTATTAAAAATCAAGCGCCTTATCTTCTTAAACTAAAGAATTCAAACCTGGTCGAGAATTGTGGGTGTTATTGGGTGGTAGATTTAGCGATAACCTAGTTTCTTACGGATGTCATAGTCCATAGCAAAAGAAAAAAGATAACCGTTCACATTAGAGCAAGCACAACAGGCTACAAAAAAAAAATATCCAACGAGCGACAATACGTCTGGAGCAAAAGACGTATACAACACATTTGGTATTGGTTTTAATTTTCTTTTTCCTTTTCTCTCACTCAAACAGAATAACATATACATTAATATTCGTTTTGTTTTCTTTGTATAAATGTACATTTCTATATTTTATATATCGTTCGTATATGTGTATTTCTTGCTAATTGTTTGTTCGTTCTTTTTAGCGAACATTTTTTTAACATTATTTTTTCATGTAGCACGAGTTGTAGAAAAAAAAATGCTAAACGAAATCGAAAATAAAAAGAAACAAAATACAACCTCACACTTCACAAGGCTGACCCAATGATTTTCCTTTCTTTCCAGTTAATTAAGATTTCTTCGAATATCAGCCGAAATTGTGAGATAACTTCGGCAAGGAACGAAGAACAACTTTTGGTAGGTACACATTCTTGGAGTTGTTAGTCTTGGAATTTTGTTTTTGTTTTCTTCTTGTCATAAAATCGTGTACATACAAACCATAATTCTACTGAGACGGGTGTTTTTTCTCTCAAGGAGCAACAAGTTGGGTACCATGGGTACTTTTTCCTTTCTTCGTTTTCTTCGACACCATCTCCTACTTAATTTTACAGAAATATTAGATACACAATTTGCTGTCAATTTCGTTCTTTGAATAATCCTGGATTACTAAGGTATCAAAAAAGTAGCAAATTTCGCTCCGGGATTTTTACTCCAAACATTTAGGTTAAAAAGTCAGTAAACTACTACCAATAATTGAATTTAGCTCAAGTGTAAAACTGCTTTTAAACCTATATACACATACAGTAACAACGAAAAAAATGAAAAAAAACGGAGATTAAAAAACAAATTTTTTTGAAAAAAATGTTTTTTCTTCTCACCGCATACATTTTTTTACCAATAGAACTGTATACTAGGTTTGATTGATATAAAAAATCTTAAATCAAATGAATATTTTCACCTATTCAACTCTGCGTAAGTGGAATTAACTGTAAACGGATTCATCGAATTTGCAATCGAACATAACTTTTTAATTTGAAATGTCAGGAAGCTTCGCGTTTGAAGAAATTCCGGATAGGTGTCTTAAATCTAACAAATTCTCGGATGCCTTTTTGAATAGCTGCTGGGAATCAACTTGTATGCAAAATACTTTCTCGTGAAGTGCATAATAGCCAGTTTAAAAAGTGATTTTTTGACGTTAATCACTGGTCAAACTTGTGAATACGTTGTGAACTTTTTGACTTCTTAAGCCAAATTGACTTTAAATGCCTATAATACAAAGCGAACAACAACTCTCCACACAGTTTTACAAGCACGTAATTGTTGCCCTATGCCCCACAGAGGGGTGGTAATCCAAATCTGGGCATTCTGTGTGATGGAAAACATTTGTATCGCTAACTCGAAATCTAAACTTTCAGCTCAGGTTCAATTTTGAACGCGAATCGAAGATGCTAGAACAATAATAGATAGGTTTTTAGATCATTTTCTCAAAGATCACGGTGATCAAAAATCTAAAGTATAGTGGTCTAATTCGTAAATGAACTATCAGATTTTCTAAATTAAATAAATTAAGTTTACCATGTTTACCAAATATAAATGGTAAATGTGTAAACTACTTTTACGTTTGAATGATTACGCGGTTGAACGAATACCCCTAATGTGAAAGTTCTATCTTGTATTCTTTCATTCATGGGCATCACCCATGCTCGGATAGAGATGGGTCATCAGCGATATTTTCATACTTGTTATCGATGTATGGGAACTCCATATACCGATATAATTATATAGCTTTTCAACCCAATCTGGCATTTAATCTCACGCTCACGTTCCCCTAAAAAGTAATGTTTTTCTGGATTAAAGTATACTCTTCTTTTCATTCACAATATTGAGATCATACGCCTTCATTTTAAACAGTAACCATCATTTTGACCGCGAAAAGGCGTTTTCAAAGTGGGAAATTCAGAAAACAAGTTTCAAATATTTATAAGTTTTTGTTTCTATAACCGAAACGACTCATTTATACTCGTCATCGGCTCATCGAATTAGGTATATTCGATTTAAATCAGGAGCAGACACAAATAAGGAGCATGCGTATTACAAATCTCGACTCGAGTGACGTGAAAGCTCATCTCATCGACACATCATACCAAAGACAGTACCGTCATCGCATCGGGTCGGCATCGACACGTCGATAATGAGGTAAAGGAGCTCCGTTGGCTCTATACTTCAAAATTAAACTGTTTGAATGTTGGTAAACAATACTTCTGCGAAACATGTACACCAGCAATTCTACGTAACGTACATACATCCAGTGGCTAAAAAGTCCCTCATTATTAAATCGGTCTTCAGTGAGATACAAAATACTCGCTGGAGTGGTATACCTTTAAAAAAATGCTAAAAGTGATCCGTCCGTTATACAGCTGCTTTTTCTTAAATTATAATATTGTTGATTATTAAAACATTAAAAAGAAAAACAAATAAAACATTTAAAATTATTTTCCAATGTATATAAACCGACTACTTGGAAAAAGTAGCACGAGAATTCATTTGAATCTTAGAGAAACATTAACTATGTAAAATTGACTGAAAATAACCTGTCGCGGGGGTGGTACCTTGACGAGGTGCTTTGTCGTGTTTCCTCATGAGCAAATAACCAGGTTTCGCAAATAAAAGATATACCAACGATATATAATTGTTTTGGTTGACGTAGCTCTTTGTGTTTTGATATTGCGAGGACAACAGAGTGATTTACCTGACATTCATTATTCCATCGAAATGAAAAGTATTAATATTCTAGATCTTTTGTGAATAAGAATACTTATGCTTGATATTTGAAAATAGATTGGTGTTTTTTAATAAAATCTATTTTAAATTGTATATACATAAATAACAAAAAAAAAAAAACAATCGCATGGAAAAAGTACAGAAACGAATTTTCAATAAAACCATAGTGAATGAAATTTATATTCCTAAAAAAAAACTAAACTTGTGTTCTTTTTTTTTATTTATATAAAAATATATTGTTTTTTAAATTTTGTAAATTTTTAATGTTTTTTTAAACAAATTATAAAAAAAATCTATGAGTGATATATACAATTTCTAAAAATACAGTTAAAAAAAATCAAAAATGATTGATTGGGTGTCGATTGTTCGCCATTCGAGGCGGCGTTTTTCTAATTACGTTGGTTCACGATCGCCAGTTCGCATTCGTAAACGTAGACGCGCACCTCCACCTCATGTTTCGAAAGAGAACCAATATAATTGTTGTTGTTCAAATGTAAGTTTTATACATAGTACATAAACATATGTACATAAATAATAAGAAATGTTTATTATTTTTTATTTGAAATTTATATTTTGTTAAATTTTCATGGATAAATAATAAATTAAGGAGAAAGAATCAAAAGTTCAATAATTCGAGGTGTGGTTTTTGCCTGATGGTGGTATGTGGTATGGGTATGTTTGAATAGAGCTAATATAATTTACGTGATGTTTATAATCTTAACAAATAAACTGTTGTATGATTGAGTTATGCTTATACATATAAGAAATAGAATTGATGTCAGAATAAAATTGAAGTTGTAAGAAATCTATTAATTTGTTTATTTTCGGTATCAGATTAAACTTGGAGACCGTCTTAAGTTTGAATGCTCCGTTGTTTCAGTTTTGGATACAATTTTTTTTTACTTACCCCATTAGTGAAAACTATTAGCTATTTTCAATTAAACTTGAAAAATCATTGATTGATTTTTTAATGAACCTGTGAATATGGTTTAGTATGTCCCCAAAATTGGCCATATAAGTCTTCAGTAGTCGGACCCAATTTTAAGTTTTAAATTTTCATTCTTTTGGTCAATATAATTAAAACCACATATGTACATTGTACATACCAGAGATCAGAAATAATTGTCAACCTTTATTTTCAATTGGTTTTTCTCAGAGAGTAACCACATTTCTTTAGAAAGAATTAGTTACGGTTTGAGATTTATTTAACCTTTATTTTTTATTTTCAAAAATATCTCTCAATAGTTGAGTTTTTTACGAATAAATTAATGGAAAAGGTTAACCTTTGACCTTTTTCGCTGAAAATAAATCAAAAATGGTTAATGCAAAAACAGATTCCATTGATTGAGAACGTGTTTATTTTTGAAAATAAATACATTATGATACATTATGCACATCCGCATGAATCATAGCAAAATACTAACGGTTATAACTAACGGGCATTCTGATTGATAAAATTGCAGATAAGATTTATTTTTTTCTCTCAAAAATAAAACTCAGTGGTTAACCTTAACCTAAAAAATAAAAAAATAAAGGTTACTCTCAGACCTTGACCGATATTTATTTTGGTTGAAAATAGTGAGCATTTTTGAAAATCTCATCAAATAACATTTATTAGAGGTGTTATGTTATAGGTGTGTTTGGTAACGCGAAATTTCGAACGAATTTGTACAAATTTTCAGAATGTGCGAGAATTTATGGTAACAGTTATGTTGTTACCAGTTGGATGCTAAAACATATGGAACCCTGATATTTCAATAAAAATTCAAAACTCAAACAATTATCTAATTTAATTACTAATTAATTATTCATAGGAATTTGACATTTAATAGCTTGACCGATAGGCGAAAAACTATATTTTGACGCAAATAGTTTGTTGATATTTTTTTAATCAAAAAGTGTCTGTCCGATGATACACACAGTCACAAAAAAAAGGTTTTTTCACAAATTCTTTCCAACCATCTCGGATTTAACTTGGATGGGAACATTTTATTAAATATTTATTTTTTCTGCCAGTAAATTCTTGAATGATCGTATTTCGGGTTCAGTAACAAATATATATCAAAACATCTTAAATGTAAATTTCCTTTAAAGCTAAAAAAATATTTTTAATTTTTGATTAACCAAATAAGTAATTTCATTTCTAGCAAAATCAGAGATTCAAAGTCGATGGCGAATCTGAGCTTCCAAAAACAGATGGACATTACCAACAATCATCTCCCCACTCCCATTCGCCTGAGCCCGCAGCAAATAATGTACAACAGGCCCCCGTAGAGTCGCTACATTCGGAGCAAGCTGTAAGTGCAGACAAATTCCCCAAAGTTGAGAATTGAGCATCCTTGTTATTATTATTAACCGTAATCAATTTTTGTTTTGATTTAATTTTTTTTATTTTCATATACATACATTATGTACTATGTACTTATTTTTTTTTATTGTTGTTTGGTGTTTTTTGCTAGTTTGTAGTTTTTTTTTTCATTTTGATTTCCAAAAAAATAGAATATGATCTATATTGCATGAGTTTTATTTTATTATTTTGTATTGTGTATGCTACTACATAAATATTTAAAAAAAAAAAATTAAATAAACTACCGGTTCTTGTTGCCGGAAACTTTAGTTGCAAAGGAATTTTATTTTAATTTTTATCGAAACTGCTGCCCTCTGTGATCGCTTTTATTTAGCAGGCATACCAACTTTTATTAAGAAACGTTTTGTGTGACGTCAATAAGTTACTTTTAAAAATGATGCAGATACAAACAATGTTGCTACGCAATGAAAAGAAACAGTGTTCATATATCACGTGATTTATTTCTATTTCTATTTGTTTTTTTTTTTTATTTTTGATTCGGAGCTGAATTTAGGAAAAAATTATAAAATGCAATCATTTTATGTAAAAAATCCAGTCACTTTTATGTCAAAAATGCTGGACTTAGAAAAGTTAAAAATTGTTCAACTCTAGCGGCTCCAGCCACAGCATTTTTTGGCATCTATCGCTATTACGATCACTATTACAATATAGGGTATACGTGGGGGAAATTGACAGCATCTGAACTTAAATTTTATAATTTAGGTCGTTATTTACCGAGCGCTTATAAGCTCACAAAAAATCCTTCATGATAAGCTCATGAAAGTCAAATAACCTATTGAGGGAGGATTTTTTTAGTTAAGTTTCTTAGGCTGATATTCAGTTATTCACCGAGTACTCAAAACTCCTACTTCATTAACTTATACAAAATTCCTTGCATGAACTATTAAAGGGGGAGTTTTTAAGTTATGAGCTTTCAATGAATACCGACCTTAAATTTATGAGTGCTCGATGAATACCAGCTTTAAGGTCAATTTTTAAACAAATTCTCCCTCATTAGCAATAGCATGTACATTATGCTTTGTGTATCAAAAGCTATCATGGCGAGTAGTTTTAAATGTTGCCCCGACCCTTGTGGTGGTGCTGCAAAATTTTAGGTGTAGAATTTGATTTGAGGTGTTTTTAAGCATCGGAAGTTGGTAGTAGGAGGAAGAGGACACTATTATTTGGATTATTTCATCAAATAAATATCAGTTAAAACCTCCATAAGCTCTCCGCAAAAAAAAATTAGGAAGGGTTGCCCCACTTTTTAGATGTCGCACCATTCAACTTCCATCATGATGTACTATGTTTTTCATATACAAAGCATTATGGATATGAGACGTCTTTCTCGTTGTTAATCGGCTTTCGAGCCACCTAACGGATCAGTTGATCTATACACATTCTGCACAAAAAAAAAATACATTTAGGTATGTATGTACATACGTGACCACTTTTATGTGGATCGGCAAAGCAGTTTTGGAGTCTATAGAGTACGGATAAATAAACATCTATTTTTATATATAAAGATAGATAGAATAGAAGAAGATAGCAAAGTATATTTTTAATTTTAAAAAATGTACAATTTCTACATTTTCCTGTAGTTATTACTGTAGTTACATTTATGTCGTTTCATTTTTGAATAAACTGAGTTCAAACGATGAATTTATAGAAAATTGTCTATTTATGCCTTTATTTTAAAGTCAAAAAATATTGAACACAAAAAAAAGAAAAATTCCACGATCTATGAACACACTTCTGCTATATTTGTTGCTACACCAAGTTACGTATATACATAAAAACACCTGTGGAAGCCAAAAGTGAACGCCCGAAATGTATCTAATGCTTCCAGTATGTTTTTCACATTTGTGTGTATGCGCTAAAATGCAACACTTAGAAGAAAATAAAGAGTCGAGTTGTCAATTTTTATTGGAAAGCAAAAATGGAAGAGACAAGCAAGGCAAGAGAGCAACAAGGAAAGCAAAAGAACTCACCGAAGAAAAAGAGTGAGCGAGCTGGCAAGTTGCTATTGAACACAGAACAAGTTGCGCGGCTACAAAATTGCTTAATAGCTCTATTACTTTTGTTACGTTAATAAAGTTAAACAGCAAAATTAATTCTTCGAGCAGTTACCGTTGTGAAAACCAAACAAAACAATTACATAATAATTGTTGTGTTAATGTTAAAAAAATCGTAAATAATCTTGTCGGTGATCATAGATAAACTGGAAATGAATATTATTTTCCAGTAGCATTAAAAAATCGAGTATCGCGCGTCGTTGTTCAAATTCATTTCCACAAATGTTGCGTAGCCGTTCAACCCTGGAATGACAATTTCTTCCATTCTTCCACAAATTCCCAGTCGAGTTGTCAGAAAAATTATAAATTTTTGGCTGGAATCTGAATCGGCGGCAGCGCGATGTCGATGTCTTCATCTTCCGTTTTGTATTTTGTTTTTATCAATTAAAATTCATAAAAAATAATTTATAAATTAATTGCCTATGGTGCTGATTTATTGTTGGATTATTTAATTTCGTTTGCACTCTACCCAGGTGGTTGCTAAGTAACAACGAAAAAGTCGACAAATCGAAAAATCAAGACGACTAAACGAAAAAAAAAAGAATTGTGTGAAAGTTCTCTGTTGCTGCTGCATTCCATTCATTGCATCTATTTTCGTTTTTTTTTTTGTTGTGTCTTTACTTGCTCGTTCGTCTTTATATCTTTGGTGCATAGAGTGTTCCTTACTTGTTTGACCAAAATAAAACCAAGTGTTTCCATCATCGTCCAAATGGGACAGTTTATATAAAAGAAAAAAGTGAATTATGTAGAGACCAACAACGAACAAACGACCTCGAAATGTTTCATGACCTATTACTCTATCAATGTTCTTCTTGGCTCTAGTCGGAGTCGGTATCGAATCTTGTGGTAAACAAAATTGTGAATCAAGTTAATTACCAAGCTGGGCAGGAATTCCATTCCCACCCAGTCCAAACTAGTGCCTTCCTATTTGTATTTTTTGTTTGGTTTTGATTTTCCGCGTTTCGCTTCAAACAAAAAGTTTATTTTTTATTGTTGTTCTTGTATTGTGTGTAAAAAAAGAAAAGTAACTCCTACCAACACTCCCACACAAAAATCTTAAAGTAAAGTTTTAAAAAAATGACAACCCGCAAAAAGAAACGTCAACAGGACAGCGGAGGTGGATTCATCAAAAAAGTTTCTTCACTCTTTAATTTGGATTCGGTAATTTTATTTTAAGTTTTAATAATTTTATTTCTCCTTTATTTATATTTATTTTTCGTTTTTAAGCATAGAGCATCTGAATCAATACTCATGTAGTCAGAAGTCAGCAGCAGAGTATCTATTTTTCCTTTGAGAGTTCCATTTAAATCACAGCTTGTGTGTTATTTTTGTTTAATTTTCTTTTTTTTTTGCACATCAAACTTTTAGCTCGAGCTATAGCGCCCCAAACCATCCGTCGAATTTTGTTAGTTGATTTTTAAAAATAGAATTTTTGTGTTTTGCTTTATTTTTCTTGACGAATAAAAAAAAATGAAATATGAATTTAGCTTCAGTAGTATTTTTTTTCTCTAATTACCTATTTTATGTTAGCTATTTTTACAACTTTGAAGAATATTATTTAAAAGACCATTTTTTCTCCAAATTTATGGATGACGACTAACAGAGAGATGATAGATGGCGTTTTTATTAAGAAAGAAAATTTGCAAAGAATATAAAATGATGATTTACTTAGTACAAGGTCTTGTTGCGCGTCTGGGTTAGACATTCAATATTATGCATGTATAGATATACATATTCAGCGTCATCGTTACAAAAAAGTTAACAATTTTCAAATTTGCCAAAATTATCCCTTTTTACTTGTTTGACAATTGTCTTGCTCTAATTCTTGCATTGCTCCGAGACGTAAAATTATTGCTGTCTGTCTGAATCTCATTCTAGAATGAGTCAGTTAAATTTTCTCCATGCTAAATACAGTGTGTAATAAGTGTGACCAATTTTGGCAACCATTTCTTTCTGCAAACTGTTCATTATAGAAAAATTTTAAATAATTTATATGAGTTCGATGAATGGACGGTGTGAGTCTCGACTTGAAAATCGTTGGTCTTTTTTGGATTTGCTTTTATGTTAATAGTCAATTTCTTGGGCGTACAATTAATCAGATAGGATCTTACAGATTTGTAAAAGGTTGCAATCCACTTAGTACATTCAATATGATTTTCTGAGTAAACAAAACTACATTTTATAATCAGATTATTTCGAAATACTTACATAGTACCTTAAATGTTTCTGTAACTCACATTTAAGATTAGTTACTTATTCTCAGCCGGGTAGTTATCTGAAGCGTCTACCACCCATTATTTTTTTAACATTTATTTTCACCAAAATCATCAAAATATCATTATTTCATGTTATTTGCTTTTATCAAACATCACTACCTAATACGTGGTGCAAACTAAATAAAAGTGAGAATTTTTTTTTTAATTAATGGGATTGAACAGACACTATGACAACTGTGTTGTACTGCGCGGCTCTGTAAAGTCTAGGTGAAAAAAGTAAGACATTTCATTTGTCAATCGCAGCCTTACGAGTATTTCATTCACCCCGCGGTCTTATTTCATTTTCAAAATGAAACAAAGCCGAGATCGAAAAATGAAATTGGGCAGCGCAAACTTGTTTCATTTTTCAATCGCGGTCTAGTTATACAAAATTAATAGCGGTCTAATTTCACGCGGCCTTCTTTCAATCAGCCGGGCTGATGGTGAATCCCATCATGTGCACATCATACTTAATAGGTTGTCCTAAATATTCGCCGACGAGCGAATCAAACCTATAAATAGATCTGGAACTTATTATTTTTGCAATGTATTCGTTTCGTACGCATGGGTTTTTGCATTTTTTCAGTGTATTAAAATAGATATGAGTGAAATGATAAATGATTCAAAAATTAATGGTGACGAAAACTTTATGAAACAACAAACCCGTACACCAAATTGAGTTTGAAAATTATTTAGTAACAAATAAAAAGCAGATGCATAATTTGAGTATCTTTGGTAATACGTACCTAAACATTAACAAAGAGATTTAATTGCATGGATAGTACCTATCTTAACTAGACTTAGAAACATAGACAATTTTACTCATTTCAAATACCAAGTTTGTAAATCTTTTATAAATTGAAAATCCTATAGAATAATATTTTGAATATAATTAGAACTGAAAACGTAAAATGTTATGTAAATCTAAGTGGTCATTCAGCCCAATAAAATTTAAAAAATAAACAAGCCAAAAGAATAATAAAAAATTGGAAAATTTCAAAAATTAAAAAAAAAATGTTTTGCAAACTAAAAATTAATTATTTACTTGTTCGGCAATTTTTGCAATTTTTCTCAAAAATCATAAGAATTTTCAAATCAATTTTTTTTGTTTAGGTAAAAGATCACCTAACTCAAATTAATGCTTCATTTTAAGAACTATTTTCCAAGATTTGATGGAAAACAAAAAAAAAGTTGTTTCAATCATCGTGAAAAACTTATTAAATTAGTTTCATATAAAAATTCTTTTAAAAGAAAAGCCAAAACAAAACTCTTCATATTCATATGTAAACACAATCTAAGCTCCAATATTTGCTCACACCTCTGTTTGTGCATTTAATCGAAAAACTGTTTTACCCGTGTGCCACACAAGCTAGCTTGCTAACAAATTACTAGCAGCAGTTAATAATTTAACTAGCAGTTTAAAATTAAAAGCCAACTAATATTTAATAATTCAACGAAAATCAGTGACTCTAAATTAAAATGATTTCTATTTTAAAATTGATTTTATTTTTCAACAAAGTTTTAAGTTATTCATAACTTTGCCAATCGTTGGAAAACTATCATCGACCGCTGTATTTTAGTTTCTGTATCAGAAACTAAAATAGTGGAAGCACATTATAAAATTGACATTTCCATATTATTGTTAGGATAGCTGGCTTATGACATAAGCTTCCGACGATTATAATTCTACCTTTGGCCCAAAGTCTTTCACACATATGTATTGATGGAAAAATCTGTAAGTTTCGAAAAAAATTTACGAACACAGCGTTTTTTTAAATTTTGAATAAAAGAATTGCAAATTGAAAAAATTATCTTAAGTTTCCTATTTCAACAAAATTTCTACATAAAACAAAATTGAACAAGTCTTCTATCTTATTTGTTATGAAAAATCTTAGCATGAAGGACAAGAAATTGATTGATAAGAAATGCGTGACTAAGATACGTTAAGATACTCTACGGCAGATATATAATATTCCACACAGTTAACACAACTGAATTCTATTGAATTTTTTTTTTTAGTTTAACTTTCAAGGAACGTCACATTCGGATATGTAGTATAATAAATTTTAATGACTCATTTTGTATAGACGAACTGTTCAAACGACTAAATTAAGTTTACAAACAGGGAGCATTTTATCACTTGTTACGAAATTCCAATATGCTATCGCTTTTAATTCTATGTGAAATGATTACATTTTGTTTTCTTGGGTGTGTAGTATGGAAATAACGAAAGCAAGGTCCCAGCAGAGATGTTTAATTATGTAAATATTTTTTTTTTTGACAAATCTTTTATCTTAGAGATGCAAATACATATTTTTACTTCATATAACATAGGTAATTAAAGGAAATTGTTCTCAATAAAATTAATTATCAAACATTGGAATGATTCAAGGTTTCTTCGGAGGTGGCGAAGTTCTTGAGTAGATGCAAAGGATAATCTAGTACTCATCTCCTGACAGTAGATAAGCAGCGTGTTCGCTTTTGGACAAAGTCTAGTAAAATCTGGAAGTAAACAAACAGAAATCGAATCAGCGCATTCCATTGAAAAGATCTACCAAAGTTCTCCCAAATACTTACATGTATTGTGTTTTATTTTATTATCCAAATAGAGCACTAGCAGCGCCTGAACATTCCATACTCTGGAAATTTTCTGAATTGAGCGTGATCTGTTCTGAGTACTTCATGAGCTATCACCTTTGACAAATGTCATTTCACAGTAGTTGTCATTCTTCTGTTCAGCATTTCAATGAGTAGAACTCAGTGTGCTCTATCATTTTATTCTGAACTCATAGAGCACATTCAAAGAAACACAAAATTTAAGCATTGAACGCTCTAATCTGAAAAAAACACGTTTTTTTTTTGTTGATAGTTCTATGACCAACAATTCTAAAATTATTGATATTCAAGCTATTTGGTCCAAATTATCTGACTCTTTTCTATTTTGCCCAAAGATTTTGGAAAAGTAATTTATTTTTTATTATTTATATGTACATAATGAAATTATTTAAAATATCGATTGAAAGAGGAACTCTTCTAATAAATTTCTATTGTTGTAATCTGATCATTAAAGATTCCTGCATTTCGTCTAATTTTCAATCAACGAAATTGTTTATGCATGCCTTCCCAAAATGAGTAAATGTTATTGCATCCCCTCTCGCAAGACTTTGCACCTTATCACTAAAGAATCTTAAAAAAAAACTACAATTTATTTATATAATGTTATCAATTATATTCTTAATTTGTAAGTTCAACTGATAGGGAGGCCATATTGAACTTTATACTTCAATCATATGGGTGCGGTATAAAGCGAAATAAAAAATATGTGTCTAACTCAAATCAAAAACAAAATTCCATGAAAAACTCTATCTGATAGCAGAGAAGAATGTATACCTATGTATTTATATCTGATGTAGTAATAACACCCATGGCATACAAAAGCCAACAAAATCCACAAACTATAGAATCAGCATTCAGCAGCCAAGTCTTAACTAAAATAGTCATTTATTAATTGTGTTAATGGAGTGCGCAATGACTGCTAATTGATGAGAACTCTCCCTCTCTCCATATATTAATATTTATTTGCTTCATGTGACCGACTGACCTAATAGTAATAGGTTTCAAAAAAAAAAAATTGATATCGTATCGGTATTAACATCAGATACAGCAAAAAAAATGTATCCTTAAGTCCCTAAGCTACATACTAGTACCTACGTTGCTATAAGTTCATTCAGTTAAATAGGAGAAATTCAGTTTTCTACTTTTATAACGCGCCGCCTGTAGACGAAAGTGGTGCGAGACTTGTGAAACCAGAGCAAGTGTAAAGAAACAGAAATTCGTTCATCGTTAAAAGTATCTAATTAAATTCACGATGTATGTATATGTTTAAGAGTGTATATCTGATTTTTGATCAAATGTACATACATACATAAGCCAACAAAAAAAAAATAGTTTTCGTACAAGCAGGCTTTAATCTTGTATAGTAAAATTTTTAGGTTTCATCAAGCAAAAAGCAAAATTAGAATTCTCAAGTTTTGCATTCCCCATACTTAATTATTATCGAAAGGCTGTTGGGTTTTATTTGCAAACTTTATACGTAGTCCAGTTATGTCTATGGGAATTTAATATGGAAATGGCAATTTCTTTTTTTGCCATCGTTAGAGTGCATTATTGGAAGCTTAAACCCAAGTTCTCAACTATTAGTCCCTTGCGGGGTTTGCACCTTTTTTCTAGACCAAAGATAATTCGGAAAAAACAAGGAACTAAGATATGTACGTTTAAAACTGAAAAACGGAAAAGTAGGCGTTTAAAAAAATATTTAACGGTAATACATTTAAATTTTATATTTTTGGGTTTGAGTAAGTAATATATGAATAACAAAACCGTGCGATTACAAAAAGCAAAAGCCGTCACCCGAGTTCAATTTGCTCAGACGGGAATACTTTAAAAAATATGAATCTATGAGTTTGTGCGAAAAGAAGTATTGAATGGTTTTTTTTTGTTAATTAATCGAATTGAAACATAATACTTCTAGATACATATGCTAACATGAATCATTGCCTATGGGTCTTTTTTGCTTAGTATCTTAGAACTTCATTGGTTCATACGCCCTTTGACCCATAACACACTAGCATTCTAAAAAAAATTATTTTATGTTTGTTAGGTTTTAGTTTTATACCCAGAATAAATATAATTTTGTTGTTAGAAAAGTTGAAAAATGTTTTTCAATTTATTTAATTCCACTTAAAAAAAAAAAATTAAAGCAATTTTTTAGGTATCTTAACTATGCCAAAAAATCGCATCTCCATTTCTTATGTGTTTACTAAGCAAAAAGGGCGTAAATCCAATTTATCTTACAAAAAACCAAAATAACTTAAATTCATTACATATTACCAAAAAATAACATAGTTTTTTTATTAACAAAAACTTAACATAGTTAAAAAAATCAAAACATTTATATTTTATATTGTCCCGTACGAAGTATATATTTTTTAATAAAATGTTCATCTGATTTAATCTTTTCAACCTTAAGGTTTTAATCTAAGGCTGGTATTCACTGACCGCTAATAACTTTATGAGACTTTTAATGAGCAATTGGAGGAGATTTCTGAATTAAAAATGAAGACATTAGACTTTCAGGAACATATGTATGTACATACGTAATTTTGACATTTGAAAAAGCTTTTCAAGTTGGAATTTTAGTGTGCGAAATTCCAGTATTGTATTTTTCGATTGTAGCAGTTACATCTTTACGTTTCCATACCAAAAATAACAAAGTAAAACACTGCAATCTACATCAAAAAATTTAAAGGACAGGGTATTCGAAAAGAAAACAAAGAATTCGATTTGTCTAAAATAAAGTATGTAAATACATGACAATTTAAAGGGGAGCATTTTTAAAAGACAAAACTGTGGTATTCTTTCTTTCTAAAAACGACATATACATAAGTATTTACGTGAAAAAAAACCACTCCACTTCGGATGGAGAATTGCGGACTCCATGATCGAAATTATTATTTAATTAAAATATTCATCACTGCTAGGGTTGCTGTTGTATTAAAATGACAATTAGAAGCCACAATTATTTTTAAAGTAAACTTAAACTAAATATTTAAATATTAGCCATTCCAAATATTAATTAATTTTTTTTTTGTTATAAAACTTTTATTTGTATGATTAATTAATTTTTTTTTGATTATGATTTTCAGGCTCATTCGACATCTACACACAAGGTAAGGCACATAAGAAATCAAGTTATAAAATTTAACTTGTTTAAATGTGTCACTGTTATCAAAGTCAATTTATTCGTTTATTAACTATTTTTTTTGTTATTAGTTATAGCTTATGTATCTGCATTGAGTAGTAGTAATTCATTGTAAATGTCCTATTTGTTTATGTTTCATAGTATGTTTCTGTCTATTATTTCTATTTACTCATAAATGACCAATAATAAAGATAACTCAATAACAACCAACTGAACAATTATTTCTTTAATTCTTTTTTTTTAATAAGAACTGGGCTTTAAGCTTAATAAAGGGAATACAAATTTAAATATACCTGATAAAAAATATCTACTTGTTATTAAGGTTATAAAAATTTATAGTCAAGGGGTTATTTCATTTTCATACATTTAGAATCATGTATATTGAGACTTTCAGTTGAACTTGAGCATAATTTACAAAAAATTGTTTTTGGTTTCCCCTTTTAAGACAAAACTTGGATAAAAGCAATTTTATCAAATTTTCTTTGCATTTTAAAATTATAATTTTTTGGCAATTTAAGTAATCCAAATTAGATCTGGCAATGTAAGAATTTTAAAATTATATAATACTTGGTTAATACGTGTTAGAAAAAATTGTTTTTAATAACTTCCATCCATTAAATGGAATAATAACCACAGGTTGAAAAACTGGAAAAAATAGAATTTATTTTTGCACGTGTTTTAGTGGAAATTTATATGAAAAATACATTTTAGCCCGAATGTGTTCTGTGCGTCAGATAATTTTGTGAACTGTCAAATTATTTTGTACAGATCTACTAACTTTACTTACATATATTTAAATTTAATAAAATACATGAAAGTTATATTAAATTAAAAATTGTTGTTAATCTTCGTAAAAAGCAAAAGCAAAGATGTCCGAAAATGTCGAAGGTAAACTTAGAAAACCAAGAAACCAAGCTTTGTCTGCCAATTTAAACTAAATTTAATCGTTCTCTTTCTTAAGTTAAGTATTAAATAGCTGAATAATGTATTATCATCATTGGAAATTTCCCACTATTTTGTTTTTGTATTACTTATTAAAATTATCTTATGTTTAATAAACTACAGCTACGTAATATGTATGCACAAATAATAAAAGTTAAAATTTTATATGGCCATTGCCTCATTATTCATCTATTAGCATTCTGGATTTGTATTATGGACTCATATTTAAATCAATCGTTCTTTTTTTTAATGCCTTAATTGCTGTTTACACCAAATTCTTTTAAAATTTTACATGTTTTAAGTCTTAAAAAATGACGTTTGTTCCATACAAAATACGTCAGCCTGTTAAATATTGGTGCAACCGAACATAAGTTCCTTATTATGGGTCAATACCGATCTAATGCAACTGTCTTTTTTTTTTGATTGCGCCCCGTTTCTCTTTCGTTGCAAAATTTCTCTTTAATAGATCTCTTTAACCTTAGTACTTGGTTCATTTTGCATCTTTTTAACACCCATAATATGCTTTTAATTGGTTATAAATGACAAAGGTAAATTAATAAACTTTCTTCTTATGACCATCACAACAATACTGTTTGCATTTACAATGCTCGTAGAGAATAATATTTGTTTTTATTGTATAACATAACCTGAACTTGATGTATGTACACATTTGTAATAGACTCTGCCATGTGCTCTCTTCATAATTTTTTTTTTTAATTAAAGAAGCCACATACTCTCTTGACATACATACCTCTAACACTTTCTATTATTTGCATTGTCAGGTTAATGGCGAGGATAGCTGGATATATGAGGACATTCAACTGGAACGAGGCAATTCTGGACTTGGTTTTTCTATTGCTGGTGGAACAGACAATCCACACATCGGCACAGATACATCAATATACATAACAAAATTAATCCCGGGTGGGGCTGCTGCTGCTGATGGAAGACTTGGTATCAATGATATAATAGTGTCAGTTAACGATGTATCCGTTGTAGATGTGCCGCATGCAGGTGCAGTTGATGCCTTAAAGAGAGCTGGCAATCATGTCAAATTGCACGTTAAACGTAAAAGACCTGTAAATTCAAGTGCACTAGCGGGTGACACTTCGACTTTGAGTACTGCCGCTGTAGCCAGCACGGGTCCACAGGTTATTGAAATAGATCTGGTTAAAGGTGGCAAGGGCCTGGGATTTTCAATCGCTGGCGGCATTGGCAATCAGCATATACCAGGCGATAATGGTATATACGTAACGAAAATCATGGATGGTGGAGCGGCGCATGTAGATGGTCGCCTCAACATTGGCGACAAGTTAATTGCAGTTCGACACAATGCGGTAAGTTTAAATTGATTTTATTTCTTCTTGTTTTAATTCGATTTTACTAATGGATTTTTGGTTTTGGTTTTATTCAGTCGGAAAAGAATCTGGAAAATGTTACTCATGAACATGCAGTAGCCACCCTTAAATCAATAACTGACAAAGTGACACTGGTTGTTGGGAAGACGCAGCATTTAGTTAATTCGTCATTTAATCAAGTCAATTCGCATTCAACAGGTGCGATCAATAATGTCGGACAAAGTGTTGTCGATTTCGGCCGATCACCTTCACCCGCCCCAGCAACATCAAGATCCCATTCACCTTTGCCTCGTAAGACACTCACTATACTCTGCTAAATATAAACATAAACATACATACATAAAATACATGTTAACACATGTCATTGTACTTTCTATCATTTCCCTAATCCCAATGCAAACGCACATGTGCATGATAGCTTGGTACATTCTTCTAAACCATAGTACATTTAAATTAATATGTTTTTAATTTATTTTGTTTAGAACCTGCATCAAGGTATGCATCATCGAATGTTCTTGCTGCTGTACCGCCAGGTACTCCTCGTGCTGTAAGCACAGAAGATATAACCAGGTAAGTGATAGAATTCATCAAAACAATAATTTATTATCTTATCGTATGATTTTGTTTGTAAATGTGATGTAAAATGATAAGAGGTGCGATCGTGAACCATAATTCGGTCCAGAGAGATAAGAAATAAATAGCAAAGAATAGTCAGTGATGTTATACGCTTGTTTTTTTTTTGTATCAAAAAATGTCAGCAAAATGTTCCATATCATAAAATGAACCTTGATGCCGGTAATTATACTTTAAAATATGAGCGACCTTTCTTCGCGGTACAACTTAAGCAAAAGCCTTTTTTTAGGGAAGCTTAATTCCTTTGTAATCTATGAAAATAAGAAACCTTAAATAATCTTTTATTTATCTATTTTAGTTTTTCATCAAAAATATATAACTTAAACCTTTTCAAATCATAATGTTCTCTGATTTTCTACCTTTAGATTTTATTTATTCATGACAAGCTTACACTGTACCCTCACCTAGAATTTTCATAACATTACTGCACAAAGAAAATATGATAAAACCGGAGAACAACTTCAAGAAATAACTTATTTATTATTCGTTCATTCCTTATATCGAAATCGGAAACGCATCACAAAAAAAAAAAACATTTCATGCCGAACCCCGTCCGCCAACTTTTAACCAGTATTGTTAGTCTCCTTCCAGTAAGCTCACCTCAATGTGATCGTGCAGATCGTGTTTTGATTTATTTAACGTTAATTTTTTTTTTAAATTACTATAATTAAATATTATTATCGCCATCATAATCGAAAATCTATCTTTGCTTCGACTACCTACTTAGTAAAATTACTTGGCTTCAATAAAGTTTGATATATATATTTTTTTAAATAAAATATCACTGATTAGTCACCATCGTCAAAAAAATATGAGCTGTTTACAGCTGCATTTGTTCAATGAGAATTTTTTTAAACAAAAATACGTGAGGTGCTTAACAATCGACTTCATTAACCTAATGAGTATGCTGATGTTCAAAATTCGCTTATTTATTTAATCAATTTTCCTTTTGTTGTATGTCATTATTCTAAATAGAGAAGCGCGTACAATAACTATACAAAAGGGTCCCCAAGGACTAGGCTTTAACATTGTTGGAGGCGAGGATGGACAAGGAATTTATGTGTCATTCATATTGGCTGGAGGGCCAGCTGATTTGGGCGGTGAACTAAAGCGAGGAGACCAACTGATTAGTGTGAATAATGTTAATCTTAAAAATGCCACACATGAAGAAGCCGCTCAAGCGCTTAAAGTAAGTATTTGGCTTGTTTCTACATTTTAGTTGATTTATATGTACATAAGTCCACGCTATTATTATAAGATTAAATCTATCTAAGGCCAAATTAAAATGTTAATGACCGGATTCATCTGCAAAACTATGAAAATTCATTACTAAATCGTAACGTTGAATGCCAAAAAAATAAAAAAAAACATGAAACGAAATAAAATAAAACTTTTTATTTAATCGCAGATTAAAAATTCTGCCTGAGTAGTATATTCAATTGAATTAAATGTGACGTAAATCAGTAAATAAATTATGTTTTATAGTTTTTAATTTAGCTCAGTAGAATTTCACAACATTCTGATATAAATAATGCATATTTAATTGTATGGTACAAATCAAAACTCATGTGCCCATCCTATTTTTGTTTTTTGTTATTTTGAAAGAAAAGAAATAAGAATAAACTGTATAAATCAATAAACTATTACCATTTTTCCTCAGAATTCTGGCGGTGTTGTAACTCTAGTCGCTCAATATCGACCAGAGGACTATAACCGATTCGAAGCTCGCATTCACGAACTCAAACAACAAGCGGCTCTCTCATCTGGCACAGGTACTCTGCTTCGTACGTCACAAAAGCGCTCCCTCTATGTTCGAGCTCTATTTGACTACGATCCAAATCGAGATGATGGCTTACCATCACGAGGTCTTCCATTTAAACATGGAGACATCTTGCACGTTACAAATGCCTCTGACGACGAATGGTGGCAGGCCCGTCGAGTCCTTGGCGATAGTGAAGATGAAGTAATCGGCATTGTTCCATCAAAACGTCGATGGGAACGAAAAATGCGAGCAAGAGATCGTAGCGTTAAATTTCAAGGACACGCAGCGAATAACAATATGGACAAAGTATGTATAACAGTTAAATTGTGTTTAATATGAATTTAAAATTGCAATTGAATAGCAATCAACTTTGGATCGAAAAAAGAAGAACTTTACATTTTCCCGAAGATTTCCATTTATGAAAAGTCGCGATGATAAAAACGAAGATGGTAGCGATCAAGAGCGTGAGTATAAAAGAAACTTGACTTTGGATTTGGACCAAGTCTATTATGCTTTACTTGTGTTATTTGTTTATTAATTTCTTTATTTTTAATTCTCATTTTGTTTTGTTCCCAAACCGAAACGTTTTTGTTTTGTTTTTGTTTAATTTCATATACAATTTTAAACGTGTGTTTGTCGCTTGTCCACACCAACTCAATGTGTTTTGTTAAAAAAAATAACAATAAAACAAATATGAAAAAATACGAAAAATACACCCGAAATTGAACTTGCGTAGCTAATGGAATCGTTAACAGTGAAAACGATAATGTGAACAATAACGACTGCAACGAACAACAACGTAAGTTTAAAAATCTTCAAAAACATCAATAGTCTAACAACAAAATATTTACTAAGAATTAATTCTAACTATTAATATTAAAAGCTGTGCTCGCAATTTTAAACGGGTTAAGTTTAAACAAAAAAAAAATTAAATTAAATAACAGAAAAAATTAATTTAAACTTTATAATTATTACATAAATGTTTGTGGTGTTAATGTTTTAATGGATGTAGTTGGAGGGAAATATTAACAAGGGGGTTCTTCGATGTCTTTTTGAGAACACACAACACGCAGCACTTGTTAGACAATTTATTTTATGTATCCGCAACTCAACTATTTGTTTTAAACCATTCTCTTTGTTTTTTATTTATTTTTTTTTTTTCGAACTCTTAACTTTCTCTTGTATTGCATTGTATAACTATCTATTTTATTTCTCGATTCATTTTTCTAGCTTTTATGCTTTGCTACACACAAGACGATGCCAATGCTGAAGGAGGTATGTACCAAGTTCACTACACTATTGCTCTTATTTTTTTTATTAACGTAAATTGTTGTGTTTGTACTCTAGTGTGTTTAAATACATAAATATTATTATTTTATTTGTATACATATTTTAATCACAAAAATTAATATTTTCCTCTATCACTAAAACTATAAAACATTTTAAAATAAAAATGAACACTAACAGTATACAAAACACCAAAGAAAAGAATAAAAACTTTTTTTTTGTTGAAAATCATACAACACATTTATTTCACTTTGATATATTTAGGACTATAACGATTTATTTTATGTTCTATATGTTGTATTAAGATTACAATCGACATAAGCAGCAAGAATTTTATGATTTAAGTAAAGTGAACTACATTATATAAATATATATATATTATTTTTATTTTATTTAAAGAGCTTAATTAAAGCTTTTTGTTTTTATATCTTTGTATAAATATATTTATTAAATATTAAATATGTTATACATATTTTTAGTTTATCAGTTGCATTTATTGTAAATATATGTACACATAATTCAAGATCTTGAGTCTTTAAATCGGCGTAGAAACAAAATTATCTATTATATCGCCCCCTGAATGCAGGTAGGCAACGGATAATTTTTAAAATATTTCGTCAGAAACATTTTTATGTTTTCAATTCCCTTTATGATTATGTCAAATACAAATTTGAGCCATTTGTGAAAAAATAATGTGAAGAACTTTAGAACTGGCGTTTAGAAAAGCCAGTTACATAGTTTTTGCACTCGGGGGTGATATGATATTTGAAAAAAAAAATCCTTTGACACGCACTTTTTCAGTTCTAAATGTTAAAATACATATACATTATGTATGTATAATGTATGATACGGAATTCCTCAACAAATTTTTACATTGAGGGATTTTGTTCACGTTTATATTTCAAAGAAACATAGTAAGCTTGAGAACAGACATGATCTCTTGGTGACATTTCAGGAAATGTCTTTATTTAATTGTATAGTAATCTTGTTCTTTTTATTTACTTCACGTAAATGTTTTTAAACTTCAACAAGTTTATTATATATGTAAGTAAAGAGGAAGTATGAGGATTAAGATTTTTAAAAACTACATCATCCAAATGATGAACACAAAACACATTGTTGGAGGTGGTATATCGTTTTTGTGCCACGCGTTAGAGCAGGCTCAGCTGAATAACGTAAACTTGAAGGTAGATATTTTGCTCTGTGTCCATTACAGACCAAAAAACCCAACGGAATTAAGTCTGGAGACCTTTGTGACCACGATAAACCTCTAAATCTTCAGTTCAATTTTCTTCGGATGTTTTACCCATTGCATTATGCAACATTCTATTATTAATTCGCTATTTTGAACTCATTGTAAAACCAGTTCGTTTAATGATATCTTTGACTGCAGTTTATTTAAAATTAAAAGTACTTATGGCGTTTAAGGGTTTTTATTTAATATCTACACCAGGTACATATATACCATGTTCCATCGAGCTGTCAAATGGAAAGTTTAAAGGAAAATTTGGTAAAATGCATTTTAAGGTGATAAGTTAATATTTTTAAAGTTATCTATTGCATACTTTCGTTTAATCATAAGCATGTTTTATTTCAGTTTTCATTGAAACATATTTTTTATGTACATTTACATAACTTACAATCTTAAGTGAGTGTCAAAGTTGAAAGAAAAAAACTCAAAAACATCAGCTGTTAATTTATTTTCAAAAAGTTTGAGTCAAGATATTTTTATATACTCGTATATAAAAAAAATATTAAAATACGAAATGAATGCTATCTGTTTATCAATATTGAACAAAATTTGCATTGTATATTTGTATACTAGTTTATTTATTTTGCTATCGGTACAAATATATAAAAACATTTACATATTATTATATGCATATTTTGCTAACAATGATTTAATAATACAAAAAAATCCTACTCATCCAACATTTCAGCATATTAAACATTCAATGTTTGAGAGTAGTTAGATTAAGTTTTTTTTAGATAATCTCTCCCTTTCATAAAGTTCCTTTGGCTTGATTAACTTTTATTTAGTTAATTTTTCATTATTTGTTTTTTTTTTTTTAATAAAATTGATGAACTTTTTTTTATATAAAAATCGGTTTACGTCCTTTCATAACCCCCACTTACGATTTTATGTCATTGGATAGTCTCTCGTCAGGGAAATGTGCCGGAAGCCTTTTAAACATCCAAAGTTTATTTGGCGAAAAAATTTATTACATAAATATGTTTCATTTAAATTTGGCTTATTTTAATTTTCTTGAGTTATACCATAGCTAAATATATTGGCATATTCTTTAAATAAAAATATTGCCCTTATCTATTCATTTTTTTTATTCACAATTTTCATTGCAATCGAAAATAAGAAAACTCTCAACTTATTCTGCTATTCATCCATTGGAGAATGACTGTAGGAAAATCGCATTTAAATAAATAAAATGTTTAGAATGATATTTTTTTAAACCGCCAAATTCTGACATCACAATTTATAACAGTCCTTACTTTAAGAGTACTGTTTATGTTATCCGCCGCACCAGTAACATAATTCAAGTGCATTTTTTGTTTTTCTTAATTCCCTCGAAGCTCTTTGACGCACGCTTACTCTAAATGGCTGAAACTATTATGTTAAAAGATATAAATTTATTTATGTAGCTTAGTTCAATAAAAAAGAACAAGATTGTAGACATTTTATATTAGTTAAAACATTTTTTCAGTAGGATTTCAATATTAAACAAGCTTCGCGTTAATAAAAAAAAATTTGTGAGCTCGAAAACTGATACGTGCACTATTGCAATGGTAATTACCTACGTCAACTGAAACAAAAGTTGTACGAATTACATAGAGAAAAGAATGTCAAATCTCACTGGAAATTAATTTTGGAATTAATTAATGCTAAATATACATACATAGGTTCAGATCTACTTTTCAGTTTCTATTCGGAAATGCTGTTTGAACTCAGCAAAGTATATTTTAGGTTCAAAGATTTTTTGAATTTCCTTTGAAGCAGTTTTGCCAAATAAGAATAAGTTTGCGATGTTTCAAGAAATTAAATCTGTGCACTTGCAAGCAGAAAGACCGTTTTGTGGCTGAGTTGGAAATTTATATTTCCTGACTTTTAAATAGTAGACAAGAAACATATATACATACATCCACACATACAAAAATGCAACCAGTGGATAAAAGAATGATTGGCTTCACTCGGATAGCAGAATAGGTTGGATTACATTCATTTACTCGTTCACTAATTCTTTTTCACAAGTTTAGTTTTATGTTTTCACTTTGTTTTTCTTTATATTTGTTTCAATCGAACTACAACTCCCTGCCGCAAAAAAAATCACTCACGAAAAACAAAACCAACGAAAAAATTTAATTTATAATTTTTTTTCTTTCTTTTAAATTTGTTATTTAATTATATGTAAAAAAAGGCGAGATTATCTACAGAGTGGAGTTGCCTGATATGGAGCAGATAACACTTATCTACTTGGAGAATAGTGATGCTGACTATCGTAAGTCGAGCAACTAAAAAAAAAACAAAATTTTGTAAAACCAATAGAATTATTTGCAGCATTCAATGCAACAGAAAAATTATTTTAATTTTTGTTTGTAAACTTTTGATTAAATTTTGTAGAGTAAATCAAAAAAATGTTATTTTATACGTTTTGATTTGTATTTCATATGATAGGAGTTTTTTTGTTTTTTTTTTTATAAATTAATTTTAACTGTTTTGTTTCGTATAAGCAACCGTGAATCGTTGGTTCGTATTTCTTTTTTTTTTTTTTTTTGACAATGGATATTTCGTTGCCCCTCTTGCTCTTTGTCCCTCTTTAAATAGAATTTGTTACAAAAAAAAAAACTGTATATGATTTGTATGGGCATTTTTTCAAACACATTTGTATTTATAGCTGTAAAACTTTTGTGAGATTTCAAAAATGCAGATGCATAAATTCCATTCACTCTTGTTAGAATGCTTGAAAAATATCTGATTTTGTTTTTTTTTAATCATACTTGATTTTTTTTTTAATTTAAATCATTTTTTTTTTATTATGATTTATCTATAATTTTATTTCTTTTAATGTCTCTTTTCATAAATATATGTGTTTGTTTATTTAATTACAATGCCTAAGATTGTAAAATTTGCAACAGGTTAACTGAATGAACCATTCTTGTAGTTTTAATAAAATGCGCACCTTTTTCAGGTGGCACTTATTTCATCATTTTATATTCCTTGTTGGTATGAAGATTTTAGTACCTTTGCACATAAATTCGCAAGAATTATTTTTGTGAATTGAAATACCTGAATTTTTCAAAAATTTAAATTCTATTTAAAGAAAATAAACACAAAAAAAAAAACATAAAAGACTAATTCATACAGATACACATATACACACGCAGAATTTCGATGTTTACGTTCGTTTTGTTTTTCTTGTGATTTGGTTATTTCTTTTCCTTAATTATTTGCACACTTAGATGGTAGGTTGATGAACAAGCTTGGCGTTATGTCAAAAAATGTAATTTCTTAGACTTGAACAAAATGAATGGCTATTTTCAGCCAGCTTTATTTAAAATTAAAAAAATACATATTTTGGATTTCTACTACCAGCATTATGTATTTGTTAAATTTCGTAAAAATGGTTTTTAAAACAAATGTCCTCAATCTATGCACACAACTTAAAATAGAATATTGAACTTTGAGAAAAAAAATTGTTCTGGACACTGGAAAAATTTCATGGATTTCTATTTACTTATACGTAATATGTACAAATATATGTACATATATACACATAATGTTATTTGTAAAGTTCACTATTACACCCGTGAAGGACTACGAAACGCTTAAACTAAGGCCCATATGACTTATGAATATGTTAAAATTTGAGACGAATTGGTAATGACAAATTACGCGAGAATGAATTTTCTTTCTAAAACCATGGTTTATTTATCATATAAGATTTCAATTAAGTGCCAAGATTTTAAAATGCGTCAAGAACTCTAACTTTAATTGAAGGAATCATGTAAAACGTGTTCTGGAACTGATGGTGGCTTGAAATTGAGGTTACATATTTACATGCATTATAAATGCACTAATCATTTTTTTATAAGATGCATCCAGTTTAAGCTTGAGTTCAGACAAGGAAAAAGTAAAAGTAAAAAAACAAATATGGAAAAATAATGACAACAGTTAGATAATCATGCAGTCCTTTATTTAATCAAAAAATATATATCCATTAATTTCTTCTTTAAATTAAGTTGTTTTAGTGGATTTTGAAGAAAAACAAATTTGTATATTAAAGACAAATATACTTGTTAATAAACATAACTCCGAACGAATTTTTCAGATTGTTAGATGTAAGTCCAATTTTGTCTGTAGATATCCCGGGCTATGAAGTATGAGTTAGAACTTCTTGAGAATATGTACAGTTTTCCTAATAAAACATACTTGTATTTCTATATACCTCATGCCTTTCTAAATATTTTTCTTTAAATATTAGTGGAACAAAATCTAAAATATCCGGCGATAAACCCACATTAAAACACAAAATTTTTGGCATGTTTCGGGTATTTTAATTATTGTGTGTTTGTTTTTTCCTTCAATATAAGAACAAAATTATTAGTAAACTTACTACAAGAAATTAACTATTATTATCTAATTGTAGTTTTATAACAAACTTTTAGTGTAATCCCCGCTTTAATATTTTTTAAGATCTCTTTTGGACCCGTGAATGATAAATCTCCTGTTTCAATTATTATTATTACTTTTACATGCCAGTTTTGATTTTTGTTTTCTTTAAAAAGGCTTTTTACTAAACCCATATTTTTAGATAATACATAGATAAGACCAAAAGCTAACTTATCACATACCTACACTTTTTTTTATTAAATATATTACTATATTTTCGTTTTCAATAGAGTGCTTAACACAAAGAATAATATTCTTTTTTTTTAAGATACTTCACTGTAAATTTACATGAAAATTAAAATTCATCCAGAAAAAATAAAACAGAATTGTGAATTTATCCTAAATAAACAATAATAACAATAAACAATTTGTATTTATTTTGATAAGACAAATTTTAATTGAAGCAGGAGATTTTTTTAGATTAAACAAAAATGTAATTAAAGAAATAACCTTAAATAAAGTTGGTAAGTACCTGAATAAAAGTGTTCTTAAAAATTTAGAAACAAAAAAAAATTAAAGATTTGGGTTAGGATAGTTTTCCATTTTGTAACAATGTAAATCTATCCATGCTTTTGCAAAATTATTGTAAATTAGTAAATTCACATTGTATAATTATTGGTCACAAAATCAAGACTTTAAGCTATTTGAGAGAAATCGGATTAGGTGATTTATTTTGAATGATAACACAGGTGATTTTCTTGTTACTCCTATATCACTTACTTATTTTCATCTAAAAAAGTTTGTTTTTATAGCCAGGACTTTGATATTATAGATTTAAGGGAGATAACTGACGAAAATTGATATTATTTAATTATAGAAATCATAACTTTGATTCTATTCGTTCGATCTTCAAGGTTAGGGTTAAAATTACCATGAGATTTGAGGCTACATTGTGTACAAAAACGATGGGGGTGAGGCCACGCTTTTATATGAAAAAGTTGAATGAAAGACAATTTTTTTCTTTGGAATGAAAATGTCAATGGCTATTTACCGGAGAGACGGCAGAAGCACTTGAATAGAGTTTATTGAATTTGAGTTTAAAACTATTTTTTTTTTTTCAAAAACCATGTATAGATTTTACTTGATTTAAAAAATGGCTAATAGAATATGGCTTTGAAAAAAAGTATAATACTTAATTGTAGGTGTTACCGTTATTTTTTTTCTATTTTTAGTCATTTTTTTCACGAGGGGTGATTCCCGCCCAAACGGGGCGAGATAGAACCCGTTCCCGTAGTAAAAAAATGTTTGTATTGAAGTGTTCTACAAAAAACTGTTATCATTTCTTGGCGCCATAGTTACCTTGATCTTGCCGAGAACACTTAAATCTTAGTGTTGTTTGAAACACATAATGTTTATTTGTTATTGTAAAAGATGCAGAAACATACTTTAAAAGTAAACACGCAGTTATATATTATTCAATGCCAAGATTGAGAAAAAAAAAACAAATCGACTTTACTCGTACAAAGTGATAATCACATTTTTGTCATCTCCATATTTATTATAAACGTTTAGTCTATTTACGTTCCAGGTATTTCATGATGTTGCCAGCTGTCCTATCAAGAAGATTAAATGAAAGTTCAATGTAAATAGTTCAGACCAAAAAAAGTCAGGCGAAACCTAAACGATCATTGTGGTGGTGGCGACTTTTTCTGATTTATTTTTGAAAATAACTTCCGCAATACGGCGGGCAAATGGTACAGGCTACGTTCAGCGGCTTGACTTTCATTGCAGAACATGTACGCAACCCCACGTTTCTGTGTATTTCTATTGACTTATTAATTGTCATTCGTTTTGTTATAGTGATTGCGACTGCCACCTCGCAGGTTTGCACGAGACTTTAAATTGAAAACATAATCCTCTCAACAAAATGAAAATTTTGACTTGAACAAAACAATATGAACATGAAATCTTTTGAAATCAAATAAAGGACAAGTTAAACCTAATCGCGAAATGCTTGCAAAATTTTAGCAACAGCAACACATTTACAATATTTTTCATTTTCGCATTGATTCGACATGAAAAAAAATATTTATGGTGGTCCGGTTTTTTTGTTGACTTTAACTTCTTTTGATATTTCGATTGTTTAAAATTTCTTGCAACTTTACTTTTTTTTTTAATAAACTTAATTAAGCTTCTTAGATGTTTGTCAATGTTTTTACTTTTTTTATTTTTTTTTTCGATTTTATATTATTTTTGTGTAAAATGCAAAACTAAATTTTAATCTAGAGTTTACTACCACTTCAACTAAAATCGATTTTTTAAGATCTAACCAAATAAAAAAAAATAATTAATCAAATGAATATGTTAAGCATTTTTGTATATTATACTCTAAAATGAAACATTTGCGCAGCGCTAGAAATGTTGGACAGAGTGAGTAGTATTGGCGAATGCACTGCATTTTGCATTGCTTCTCTCGTAAAATGTCCTATTAGTATATAATTAATATACATATAATTGTTTAAATTAAAATTTATCAATATGTTATATATTTTCTTTAACAAATGTTGTTTTTTTTTATAGATTTTATTATTTGAAAAAAGAATAATTTTGTTCAAGAACTACTTAATGTTTTGTGTATCTATCTGACTGTGAAAAAACTATCAATAGAGTTTGAATATATATTTTTTCGGAAAGAATCTTTAATTTCTTTGTGTATACCGGATATTCCCAAGAAATTTTGTATTCAGTTAACTGCCTGAGTAGAGCTAAAAAAATAAATTTTTAAAAACCGTTATATCATAGAAAAAGAAAAAAACTAACATTTGCTTAACTCCAACCATTTGCAGCATCCGAAGAGAATGTTCTTTCTTATGAAGCTGTACAAAGGCTCTCCATAAACTACACTAGACCAGTCATTATATTGGGTCCACTCAAGGATCGTATAAATGATGACCTTATTTCAGAATATCCCGAGAAGTTTGGATCCTGTGTGCCACGTAAGATTTTTGGTTATACAATTATAATTTTTTGTTTATCTAGTTTTGTTTTTTTGTTTTTAATACGCATTTTGTTTCCAGATACTACACGACCAAAACGGGATTATGAGGTAGATGGTAGAGACTATCACTTTGTATCGTCAAGGGAACAAATGGAACGTGACATTCAAAACCACCTATTCATTGAGGCTGGACAGTATAATGACAATTTATATGGAACATCGGTGGCCAGTGTTAGAGATGTAGCCGAAAAGGGCAAACATTGTATTCTTGATGTATCGGGCAACGCAATTAAACGATTACAAGTAGCTCAATTATATCCAGTAGCCGTTTTCATAAAACCAAAATCTGTTGATTCGGTGATGTAAGTTTGAATTGTTTTAAATTTAAGTACATGCAAGAAGATAATATGTTAATTTTTTTTCACAGGGAAATGAATCGGCGAATGACTGAGGAACAAGCAAAAAAAACCTACGAACGAGCCATTAAGATGGAACAGGAATTCGGCGAATACTTCACAGGTATTGTTTTTTATTTGTATGCTTCTTTATTTTCTGATGAATTCTTTCGCATCAAAAATATATACTAACTTCATAATCGCCATACATTTTTTCCAAAGAAAAACTTTAAACGGATAATTTTTGGATCAGTAGAAATCAACAACAGTTACAAAAAAACAATAGTTTACTTAAAAAAACATGTCTGAACACATTGCTTTAATTTCATATCGTTGCTAGAAAAGCAAAGTGTCATAAGTCGAAGTTGCTTTCATAATCAATCAAACATTTTAAATATAGATGAATAATACAAAATATGTTCAACATTTTCCCACGACGACGGCACACATTTTTTTTACTTTGTAAAATTCAATCCTCCCTATTGTAACCTATTATATCGGCTGTTAAGTACCTATACCTTGCATTTTGACTTGATGGGTTGAAATGGATTTTTTGTATGTATTTCAATTAAACCCCATTTTACTAAGGTGGTAAATTATTCCCCCCTCCCCCCCTCAACCCTTCTAGAGAGTAGCAGCACTTCTTAAAATCGTTCTTAGAACATTATGTAAGTGTACTGGAGTTCAACTCGTCGTCAGGTCAATTCTATATAAATATATCATGTGTGAACGTGCCCACTATATTCATTTAACAAAAAAAATATTTCTTTTTGTGACTTTTCAGGAGTTGTTCAAGGCGACACCATAGAGGAAATCTATAGCAAAGTAAAACAAACAATCTGGGCACAAGCTGGTCCAACTATATGGGTACCATCGAAGGAATCTCTATGACCAACAGCCACAACGACATGGACACTGCCGCCTCGAGTACGTGTTCGACCAGTCTCGAGAAACACAAATCAGCATCACTGATTTGTTTAAAATAATTTTTACATTAAAATAACTAAAACAAAAAAAGCAAAAAAACAAAAAAAAAACAAAAAACTTTTATCTTTATCGTTATTAATTATTATTATTATGATTGTCTTATTATTTAAAAATAGTAATTTAACTTTACTATAGTTTTATTCGTTACGACCATACATGAGAGAGCGAAACTAGCAAGATATATACAAAAAAAATGCAGAGAGAAATGTTGTGACATACATACAAACAAAATAAGAACACTAAAATACATACTAAGTTATATAATAAATTAAATATAATAAAACTAAAAGCAAAATAAAACAAAAGAAATCAGATAAGTGAATTCGAATCTTAGTTATTTAAAACAATTTAAAAATATATGAATACAATACAAAAACAAAACTAATATTAAAAAAAAAAAACAGATCTGGTTCTATATCGAATTCGTTATAAAAAAATGTTAAATATATACATATATTTTTTGCAATAAAATAGAACAAAATGATATTTAAACAACAAAAAAAAATACGAAAGATATAATATTTACATGCATAATATACTTTTTTGTTGGCTAAGTGACATCGTATTTTACTTAATTTCAAGAAGAAAAAAGTACTTGTTTCTTCTTCTCCCCAAAACTTTGACTTAACTTTATCACTTTGTTAAATTCTATCTCTCTCTTTTTTTATTTTTGTTTCAACTCTTTTTTTGCTTTAAGAATGTTTTTCTAATCTAATTTGTAAAGTATAATCTTAGTTGAATTATAATTCTATTATACCATTATTTATTTGTCTATTAAATTGTAGTAAACATTTAAAGTATGTCTGTAATAAATTTTGTTTATATTTTTTTTTTTGGCATAGTCAAAAAATATACGCAACCACGCGTATTGTTACTATAAAACTGGCGTTGAAGTTGTAGAAAAATTGAAAATGGTAGTTACTTATATTTATACATTAAATTTATTAATACTGATACATAACTTTATATATATTAATATATCTATATATATAAATGAATATTGAGAAATGCTATATATCTGATTTACTTTTAAGAAAAACAACAATTAGAAACAGCAATAATTTATATGCAATGCAGTGTATAACTGAAGATAGTAATTTTTTTTTAAATCGACACAAATTCTCATTGTATAAAATTGTATTAGTAAAAAAGCTGCATCCATATAATACCTTACGGCTTATTTTCTTGAATTAGATTTCATTTCTTATGAAAAAATGTACTAAAAACAATGCAAAATCGTATATTATCGTCGCATATTTGTAGCTAGCAAATAAAAAAGAAAACTAAATTATATATAATATATATATATATATATAAACACAAACTTACATATATATAGATTTATAAAAAAAGGAAAGTCTAATCCGACGTTTTGATAAGAAACATCACAGAAAGAACAACAGTAGCTAAGAAGCAGAGATACCACATTGGCTTATGAATAATTTGTTTCTAAATTTTCCTCAATCCTATAAATCAAAGATCCAGTGAATAGTATATTACATTCAGGTAAATGTTTTGCAATATTGTTATAGTCCTCAAAGAGGTGGTAGTTTTATCAAGGCCCCTTAAACTTTGTAAAATTAGTGACTAAAGTTGTCTTTGAAGTTCAATGACGTTATATGCTCGCACGTTCTGTTCGTTTGGAATAAAAGAATTCTTCTTCTCAAATAAAATTTCCCAGGGAATTTTTCCCAACTTCTAAAATTGGAAATGCCAACAATTTTCCACCGTCCGCGTAGGTTCGAGTTTGGTCGATTTCATGTTGGCTTAAAATATTGCTTATCTGTACGTCTGTAGGGCTTTGAATAACAAGAAGAGTTTAGGTTGGAGATTTTGAGTTATGTTAAAACGAAAATAGAGACGAAAATAGATATCGTAAACTTTATTTTAAAAATATAGAATTCTAAATATCAGCATCATGAAGATTGAAAGAGTCAAATAAATTCCTCTTCCTCAGTATAACTGGCACTATTAAAATACTTATTCACTGGTTCTATGGTAATAGGTTTAAAAATGTTGTAAAGAGAATATCAGAATTGCACAAAAGTCGTGTGTGTTTCAAAATGTGCCTTTTTTCAGTTTGTCGTTGTGTATTGTATTTATGTATAATAAAAATGTTACTGCCGCCCTTCTTCAAATACATATTACCTAATACATTTAAAATCACGCAAAAATATTTCCGTTGTATTTTTACGCTTTAAGACAACATAACACAAAAAAACTCACGCAGCTCCCCATTTTCCTCGTTTTTTTTTGTATTGGTTGTTTCTTAATTATAATTTTAATATTTAAATCTTGTTTTTATTTTAGCTATTGTTGTTGCTTGTCGATTTTCACTCTTCTCAATGATGAAAATTATATTGTTTATATAAACAATAATAAAAAAAAGAACAAACAAAAATCTTTTTGCATTCATAATTTAAAAGAAATATAATATTGTATCTTACGGTGTTCCACGATCGAATTCCTGTAATTAAAAAATAAAAATCAAATGCAAGTAACTAAAAGAAATTTGAACAAACCTAACATAATATTATAAGTTGTGTCTTAGAATGAAGATTATATTAAAAAAGGTTATAAATTTATTTTTTTTTAAATGTTAAAAATGAAATACGAAAGTTTCGAGAAATATATTATATTGTAATTGTTCATTCATTTAATAAGTTGTGTTTCTTTCGTTAAAAAGGTTATTATTTTATGGTGCGGTCGTTCTTCAATTCAAAAGTACTTTCTTACATTTCTTATCCAAATTTTTTTAATATAGCTTGGTTTTAATAATATTATGTGGATTGCATCAAGCTCTTTAACGCCTTAAGGCAATACCTTTTCCGATGCTTCCCTGTCCTATCACTAGCATTTTATTTAAACTTTAATAATGACATGGAAAAGGGCAAAAACTTAAATTTTTTTTAATGAAAAATTGCGCAAAATTTTCAAACGGTAATATCTTTTTATTTTAGGAATATTTTGATTTAAACAAATAACAGCCGTGTTTTGGTGAGAATTATTACCAGCATATTGATAAATTATAAACAAAACGGTCAAACTTCCTTTTAAATTCAAGTTTGAGTTTTAATTTCAAAGTCAGTAATCGTGGTGGCTTATGATGTCAAAATCTTGCGTTTAAGAATTTGCCATAAGTTTGCTTAATTTGAATCTGAATTCAGTATTGTTTCATCAAGTTTTTAACATGTTGTTAGAATAAAAAAAAATGTCGAAAAGCCATTTTGTTGTTTGTTCTGCACAATATTTTGGCTGAAAATGAGTTATGAAAAGTATTTTCGATCGTGCTCTTTTTATGTGTAGAGTCACAATTGTCATATTAAGTAGTTAGTATCCGGGGTAAGAAAAAATGATTTTCTCCAACAGATCACTTTTATTGGATGATTTTTTTCTTGAGCTTCCTAGATTCTCCTTACCTCTGTTCCAGCAGATATACCAAAAATCCGTATTCTCAAGCGGGTATATTTCAAAAACCTGTGGTGCTGATTTTATTTTGAGTTTGGAGGATATAAATCAGCATAAAAATCAAAAAAACGTTCTCAGAGGACAACAAGAAGGAATTTAAAATCAATAAAATAAGAAAAGTACGTATAAATACATATTGTGTTCGTGGGCACCACTGTTAAAAGTGGAATTCTCTACAGCATGCATTTAGTTTGGGTCGCGATTTTTATTTGTTTATTGGGATTTTTTCACATTCGTTACTCTCTGGCGGATAGCAGAATACAGAGATATTGCAAAATGCATCAAGATGAAATGAAATCTTTAAGACTTGGAACTATTTAATAGAAGGGCTGAACAAACTTACAAAGTGCTCAATATCATTAATATTACCCGACAGGAACAATTTTTCTAATGCTTTATATTTATCCGGCGAATCCCCTCAATAATAGAAAAATGAGGGGAAACAAATAACACATTTTTTTATTTTAATATTGTTATATTGTATTTAAATGAATATAAGTATTAATCCTTTTGACAATTTGCGTAAATATACACATAATATATTTCAATGCGTCTTTCTTCTTCTTTTTAATTGCTCTTATATTTATATTTTTACCTAATATTTATTCACATTTTCTAATTTAGGGTTAAATTTACACATTTTAACAAAAAAAAATACATTTATACACATCTATTTATATAATATTACTATACAATTGGGAAAACATTTCTTTTTGCGAGTTTCAGCATTACATGTCCATCCTATATGAATTTGAATGTGTTTTTTTAAGCCGCAATTACACATGTGAAATTAAATATTCTTAAAATTAGGAGCGTGTCTACATCTGTTTATACTGCGTTTTGTGTTGAATATTATTCATTTTATATGCAAAATAAATATTTCGAATTGAAAACTTAAAAAGAAAATAAGTAGTAGTTAATATAATTTATATTATTTTAACAGTAAATATATTTTTTATTATAATATAAGAAGCTATTCACTAATTTGGATCAACAATTGGGTCTAAAAGTACTTCCAAGATTCCGATCGGTTGATACTATAGAATTTCCATGACCGGTGCTTAGAAAGATGTTTCCATGGCCTGGATTTTGTATGACGTTTGCAGCTGTGGCAACATTTCCTCCGCCTATATGTACTAATTGGGCTTGCTGTTGGGTCGACATTGTTGGTATAAGAACTTGTTGTTGCATTGCATTCGCCGCTGCTTGATTGTTCTGCATTTGCATTCGCAGTAGATTCAATTGATTTGCTGTTATAGTTATCTGTAAAATTTTAAATAAACGTAATAATAAATTAATCTGCGTTGATAATTATCTTTTTTTGTTTTATTAGGTTGGTCGTGCATGAAAAGTGTTTCACAACTTATTATTTAAAATGAATGTCAAATAAATTTTGAGAATATTAAAAAACGGATAAATTCTTACCGGGACATTGGTTATCTCACCATTTGGCGTAACCACTTGCTGAATCAACTGTATTTGCTGCTGTGGATTCTGTAAACTATTCACCATAGTAGTAGCTGTTTGCTGCTGTCCCGGATTCCCAGCAGTCAGTAGGATGTTTTGAGGTGCAGTTACTATGTTGATGCCTTGCAATGACTGCTGAATCTGTTGGTTACCACCCAGCAATCCGTTAGGTGTTATATTCGACGTTTGAATATGCGATTGTTGTAGCTGACCCGGTTGACCACCTAGTTGTATGTAATACTGCATTGGCTGATCAGGGGCTGGCGTCTGGATATTGTTCGATGAATTCATAGTGACTGCAGCCGATGTAGTCTGTTGAGTGACTTGTTTGTCAACTTCTTTCTTTACTGACGTGGTCGGCGGTTTTATTTCTTCTCTCGGAACTATGTCAATCAGAAAATCAAATTGATCACAAATAGAAATCGCCTGAGCTATGTCACTTCGCTGGAGTGTGCGCCGTTTGCTCTCTTCAGTATGCACCCAAGCACGCAAAGTCAGCTCCTGAATGAAGTATTCGCACGCTTTAGCAAACAACAGAGGTGCTTCGGCCGCAATCATTCGCGTGTTCTCATCTAATTTCATGATTTTCTTGATTCGCGCCAAAGGCAGTGCCTGATGCTTAGCATCTACTTGTTGTATGCTTTTTACCTCCTCCAAAACTGTCGGCCAAAAGGTTTCGATGGTCGGAGGTTTCCTCCGCTGATTGCTGGATTTTTGATTTCTGCTTCTTTCATTGTGGGACGACGAGGAGACCGATGGTTCTGCACTTTCAGGTACTTCCACTTTGATTGGGGTTAAAGTGATTGAGTGTTCCATTTGGCTGCTGGCTGATACCAAACAATCTAATTAGGCAATTAAAACAAAAAATTGATTTTTACTTACTGTGTTGGATTATTTTGAGTCTTGGTGAAAAAGTGATCGAAATGTTGTGATATTGTTCAAATTTAGGCAGTTGGTTCCAATACTATAGGAACCTTTGTTGGTGCCTCTTGTTTCTTGGTCCGTCGTCACAAAGTAAAATATGCCATAGCTTTGAATGATAGTTTTTAGATGAAGTTTTTTCGAGCGCACTTTTAGTTAGTGTTGTTTTGTTTGTTGCACATTTAGTTTAGGCTTATTTTGCATCAAAACAATAAAGTGCACGTGCTGAATTTTGAATGTTTTCCTATTTGGTTGTCCAATGAGAGACGATGATCAACAAAAATCGACCAGAGACCAATAATCGTATTGGCTGTCGTGCTGCAATCTCCAATAGAAAACCTTTGCTGTCCGCCATTGATCATGATTGGCTGATTTGGCGTCCATTTACAGGCACTCCGAAATGAAAGAGCTGTCAAATTACGACATTACCATGATTAAAAAATTTAATGGGTGATGCAAAGTTCGTGCAACTGTGTAAACTCATGGTAAACATAGTTAAAAGTGTAAAGTGGCAAATTGTATTGAATGGAAATTAAGTTTACGCATAGAAATTGTTGAGTAATTAAGATGGTCAATGCGTAAAATTTGAATAGCTGTACCTTAAAGTTCAACGTGTCACATTTAGCTTTAACTTCATTCACTTAGTTTTCACCGACAATGAAAAAAAAAATGGGAAAAGGGAAAAACAAAGAAAAAAAAATAGTTAATAAAACAAGATTTGCTAAACATTTTTAACAAGCAGGCATCTCTATCGCATATTGAGTTTTTCACTTTTCCCACTTTTGGCGTAAAGTAAGTGAATGCATTGAAGACTTTAATCGTGTTTTTTTCATAGCCTCGAGGGAGTGTGACGAAATTTAATTTTTATACTATACATAATATTATTGTAAAGTTCTTAAATCTGTTGATTGTTAAAATCGTAGATTGAAATAAATAAACTAAACTTAAAAAAAAAAAAAAATGACCATGGGGTAAACAATATACATGTTAAATCCAACAACAGAGAATTCTCTGAGCTAAGCTTAACCACGGATATAGCGGTGTCGACATAATGCAATAATTTCATACATGTTATCGATAAAAAATCCATTCAAACCCAAAAATCGTCAGAAAAACAAACAAACAAAACTAGCAATGATGTACGAAACGAAAGAAAATTTATATTCAAGGCTCTCCCAATCGAGCTACGACGATTCTGTCACAGCGACGACGAGTAAAAAAAATAAGGACACGTAGTCGTCAATGAAGAGAGCATGACAAAATGCAAAATATGGAACTAATGAATAGGTCCGTATAGATCCGCAGGTAATAAAATATAACTTATGTAAAACAAGTGCTGGCAGGGGTTAAATTAAAAATGTAATCTTCACTTAAATTTAAATAGTATTTATGTTGGCAGTGCTGTTACTCCGAATTCTTTCCTAAATTCTTTCCACACGTCATTTGGTTTTGGTCATGGAGCCATAAAATAAAAATAAAAAAATTAATTAAAAATAATCAAAACCAAAACAATGTTTTGGTCAATATTTATATTTGCCACAAGTATTAAATTACTTCTAATGAAATCCTAGTAAGTTCAAGCAAATAAAAAATAAATATTAAATTAAACTTGATGTTATTCCAGCCGGTCAACTGATTTTGAAGTGCACCGAAATTGGATGGCCATTACCCATTCACTTCCCCCTTCCAAGTGGTATTTTGAAAACACCAGTGAATGGACACTCGACTATCCGCCGTTCTTTGCCTTCTTCGAATGGTCTCTGTCTCATGTGGCCCAATTTTTTGATCCAAAAATGTTAGAAGTTAAGAATCTAAACTATGATTCCAATTCCACGATTTTGTTCCAGCGATTGTCAGTAATAACCACAGATATTGTTTTTGCACTTGGTGTAAAAAAGTATGAATTTGAACTTATTTCGTTTGATATCAAAATTAATTATTTAAAAATTTATATTATTTAGATGTATCTCATCATTGAAAATCAAAAACTCTATTGGAATCCTCGCGGCGAGCTTTATCTTTATGTGCAACGTAGGCCTGATTTTCGTTGATCACATACACTTTCAGTACAATGGATTTCTTTTTGGAATACTTCTCCTTAGTATTGGTTATCTCTTGGACGAAAAATATATTGTTTCTTGTGTGCTTTTTGCTTCCTTGTTAAATTTCAAACACATTTTTGTTTACATGGCTCCAGCATTTGGTGCATTTTACTTAAAATTCCACTGCTTCCAAGCAAGGAATCCAATTTTAAACTTCATGGCACTTTTGGGATCAGGACTGAGTTGTTTTGCTGTGTCATTCGGATTGTTCTACCAACAGCTGCCACAGGTAAATTGCATGAGCCCACAAAGTGTATTCGTAATATTGTTCTCCAAACAGGTATTCTCCAGATTGTTTCCATTTAAACGGGGTCTGACGCACGCCTACTGGGCGCCGAACTTCTGGGCTCTGTACAATTTTGCCGATAAAGTGGCCGAAGTTGCACTAAAAATACCAAAACAAAGTGGATCGAATACTGGAGGTCTTGTTAAGGAGTACGTTTATGTATTTTTACCAAAGATCAGTCCACTAGTAACGTTTGTACTGACTGCACTGGTCATGGCTCCATGTGTTATAAGGCTGTTATTCTTCACAGAGAGACGGTAAGGAAAAAAGATTCATAGCATTATAACATTAGTTGATTTAATGACTACTTGACATAAGGCCACCATTAGTTTATGTTGTAATAGTTTTATATTGGCATATGTCTATGTATTGTATAGGTATCCCAAACTGTATTTTTTAATAGGGGTACACAAAACTAAGATCGGCTTCTTACAAAGGCTTTATTTTTTATATTGAATATTTGGTAGCGCCTTCGAAAGATTGCAATCGAGTATTTCATACAAGATTAATAGCGGCCTTATTTCACGAAGTCTTATTTTCATCCACTTCAGTTAGGTTGAGAAGCTAAGTAAACATTTCTTATTAAATTGACATCAATGATATGGTTACATGAAATTTGGTTCTAATCAAATTGCCCCAAAATGTACATGTAAGGCAAAAACATTAAAAAAATAAATTAAATTTTGGAAGTTTGGGGTGATTTTTCATTATTTTAGGAAATTAAAAAATTAAAATTTTTAAATTGGGGGTAAAATTTCATTATGAAAAAATATGACCTCAAAAATGGAGCCATTTCACTATGAATTTTAAAATGGAAATATCACCCAAATAAAATAAAAAAAGCCTCAAAATGCAAAATTGTCTCAAGTTTGAAAAATTGACCCAGAAATGTATGTGTAAAATAACAACGCCAAAATTATCTTAAATTATTTGGGATGATTTTTTTTGATTTTTGATCAGTCTTAAGGCTTTTTTCATTTCTTATTTTGGGGTGAAATTTTATTATGAAAAATGGGTCAGTCTAGTGAGTTTACATACCTCCCTTTTTGTTGTTTTAGAAATGTATTTTCAGGCTATTTTCTTATTTTACATTTTGGATCCATTTTCTCATTTTATTTGGTGTGCAACTTTTCAATATGAAAAATGGTCCCATTTTGGGGACATATAGTGTTTTTAGGGCTATTTTTCATTGAGGCCATATTTCATGTAGCCCAATTATATTTTACAGTAGTTCTTGTCAAACCAAGTTTTTTTCTTTTCCTCGAAGATGGATTCCGGAATATAATGTTAAGTAATACTATTTTTTTTTTAACTTTCATTGACAGTGTTCAGTCTTTTCTTCAAACAGTTGTTTTATGTTCCTGCACTTCCTTTATGTTCGGCTGGCATGTACATGAAAAAGCCATTCTTATGGTTACTATACCTTTAAGGTAAGTTTCCCAATAAATTGCCTAAATACCAAAAATAATACCTTTCGTTTTCAGTTTGCTTAGTCTACTGAACATCCAGGATGCTAAGTATTCATTTTTATTGAGTTTTGTCGGCTACTTCTCATTATTCCCTCTTTTGTTTCCTCCGGAGCTTATCGCAGTGAAGTATTCCTTGTTTTTAGCGTATAACTTAGCTCATTATGTGTTGCTGAAATCTTTGCATCCAAAACTGAGTTTTCGCTTGTATGAAATCCTCTACCTATGTGGTTTCATAATGCTGCCTATGTACGAGCATGTTGTTAGTATAATTTTAGACTTGAATACCAAACTACCATTCCTTCCGTTACTTTTGACAAGTATTTACTGCAGTTTCGGAATTTTTTATACATTCTTTAATTATTATATATTATATATGAGGGACTTGACATCGTATGCCAAGTCAAAAAAGAAACTTAAGTCTAAATAAACAAAATCGTTGTGTTTAAATTTCTTAGTTTAGTTCTATTTGTGGTCGTTAAACATCCTAGCCATGCTGATGACGCTCTACGAGGATAGCCACGTTCGGGCCGTATAAATTTATTGTTATAGAGCCAATACAAATTGTCTTTAAAGAAATACGTTTTACCTAGAAATTAAGAAAAAAATTGATATTAAGTGTTTATACACAAAATATGTTGATTACCATTTGCCAAAGTTGCAGTTGCATCAATGTGATTTGGTATGCCAACCCATCTCTGCATTGACTTCGGAAAGCTGTCTTCAAATCTACGGAGTCTTTCATTTATTTTCCAAAATTTTGCTCCCGCAAAGATGTAAGTCAAATTATTTTTAGCTTAGAGTTGGAAATTATTTTTTTTTTTAGTTTTTTTAGAGCAGTTAAATGTTTTAAGATTACCTACGCCAAACCATTGCTGCATCTATTTTGGTTATGTTTGTAGATGTTGAAATAAAATTTGTGAGATTCATTGGGCTGTTTTCTAGCAGTTGTTGGTCACCATAAATCCAATAGACTTTTCCTTAAAGTTATTTAAAATTAAAGATTTTGTGAAAACAAATATGGTGGGCTGCACAATTATTTTTTAAGCAAAGTGGCGAAGTGGATCACTTATGTATAAATTTTTGACCACATGACACAAAAATCCGGCAAAATGAGTATGCTTGTATTGAAAGCTTGCCTAGACATCTGGAAGCTGTGGCTTAAAAAAAATTGAAGCAACTTTTCACCTATTTAAATTTTTGGGTGTCTTAGTGAAATATTGAATAATTGTTGTCTCTTTCATTCATTTTGTTATTTAATATATTATGGAATATAATATTAATAATCTTTCAACCCATTGTAAATAAAGTCAAGAATATATGCAACTAAAAATGAGCACTACATACCTGTAAAGTACACCGAAGCTCCATCAAATCGTTCGTACACAGCATCGATATTTTCAATGCTTTCTGGTAAAAATGGTAACATTTCATATATCGAAATTGGATAGCCACTTTCAATTGTGTACCTTGGCGTAAGTTTCCAAACATATTTCCCCTTAAACACATAAATAGCTCCTTTTATCAGCGATACTGCATCAAAGTGGCCTTGGCAGATAAAGCTGCTAGGAGCAACAGGTCGAATTCTTTTTGGGATGTTTGCGGTTGTCGCACTATTTTTCCAAATTATGTTTGTAGAATGCTTTTGCTATATTGAACCGGAATACTAAAAAAGTAAAAATAAAAGAATATTATATTACCTTATGACTGCTAACTGTTTCATAATCGCCCACATATGTAAATTCGGTATATACTTTTGTTGTTGGTGCTTGAGCAAAACTATCTGTTGTATCTTCGTATTGTGCTGTAGTTGACGTTGATCTTGGAGCATATTTTTTTAATTTATCGTCAGAAGGTAAATTTCTTTGAACTTAAAACAATTTAATGATGTTTGCTAAATGAAACTAACGAAACAAAAAAAAAAACAAATACCATATAGGTCGTACATAGCTAAGACATCATCATAATCTAAAACATTATGACCAGGTCCTTTGTAGTAGGGAAACATAATCGATGAATACACTGGAGAATGGGCCAACCCCAGGCTGTGACCTAATTCATGCAAAGCAACCGAATAGAAATCCACTCCATCGGATAAATTTGTTGAATTTTCTACCCAATTTTCGTCCTCATCGAAGTGTATATCACCGCCATATGAACCCATTTCATATGGATAAAATGCATGAGCAAGAATATTACCAGGGCCATCAAAGGGATAGCTGTAAGTATAAAAGTATTTCAGGAAACTGATGAATTTGTAATACCATTTTCTTACTTATCCCCATGATAATGACTTCCAAATCCAACTATAATATCAGCTGTAGTTTCATACACACGTTGGAATTTTAATCGATTATAGCGAGACCACATATTGAAGGCTTTTTCCAAATCTCGTTCGATATTTTCCCTCTGCATTTTGGCCGACCAGTTAGCTATGCTTATGCAAAATTCCTTAAACATTGAAACATCAAAATTATTTATTCTTAACTTACTAATATTTTATTTTACGTTTCTGCCAAGAACGTGAACCAATAACATAACGTTTTGATCGAGATTGAGTTAATGTTCGCGATTCTATATCCGGTACTCCGCAACGCGGTGAAGATAGCAACTGAAAAATAAATCCAAAAAACAATATTTGTTTCGAATGCCACTTGAAAATTTTATTATTTTTACTTGCAATGTAGGGTTATCTAGTTCACCGGTCTGGTTGAGTGCTCCATATTTTTGTATATTTTTAATGGCTTCTATGATTGCAACTTCATGGTAAAGAGCTTCAGAGTCACTAGGGTTTGATTCTAAGTAGCCAAATCTTCGCATAAAATGTATCTTACCAATTTAAATAATTTATGTTATTTTTGTTTACATTGAAGAACAATAAAATCTTACTAATTTCGGTGGAGGAACTTCTATACCGGGTCGACTTCCTCTAGCTGGATAGGCGAATCCAAAATCAAATATAAAAAAAACCACAAAAAGACAATTAAATTTAAAAAATATTCCAAGTTTGGACATTGTCTTAGATGAGTTTGAACTTCTAGAAAGCCTTTTTGCAACTGATAATTTTATAAACGAAGAAAGATAGGGTTGCCTTAAGTTTTTTTTGTTGATATTTATTTTTTTGCGTTATCAGTTCCTACTCATACACTTGTGTGCTATAGGATTAACTACTGACCCATTGGAGAGTCGAGCTTGAATACGAACTCCTATACGCTTCAAAAGTTTTATGAAGCATAAAAAATACTTATCAAAATTTAAAAATAGAAAATTCAACCGCGATATTGTGTTTATGAATGGAATATTGCAAACAAATAATGCAGTCTGTTGAAAATCTTATCAGTTATGTTGTTTTTTTGAAGAAAATTTTACTTTGAAGCTTTATGAGAAGTAAGTAATTATGCAAATTGAATACTAATCTAGAATATTAGTTATTAATTGAATCAGTAATCGCTATGCGTATGTTTTGTTTCATTTAGTTATATTGTAGATGGTTCAATTTCAATGGCTAGCGGCTAAATTAAGAATGAATACAAAAAAAAAATACTCTCAAATCAAGGAAGGTGTTTTGATTTTTGTTAGGGTTGAATTTTTGTTAAGACTATCGCATACTTTAACTTTTGAAAAAGTTATAAATGGAACACTTCAAATTTGTTTAATTATTAATAATTCAAACTTTATTATTATAACATAAAATAAATTATAATATTAAAAACTGTTTCACATTTTGAGAAAGCCTTGCAAACAGGGAACGTTTTTAAATTCTTGCACGAGAGAGATTTACGCTTTGCATGAATCTGCTTAAGTGTAGAAATCATAATTTTTTTAAATGAAAAACTTATTTTAAAAGTATATTTTTGGTAAAGTGCGTGTACCGAACAAGCAGTATAGAAGAAGAAATACGCGGGCGGCTGCTCAATTCCAACAGAGCGTACTCTAGTCTGTCAAAGCTCTTCAAATCCAGAAGTCTCACCATAACTTCAAAACTGCTGCTGTACAGGACCATGGTCCTCCCAGTACTCACGTATGGAAAGTTCTTTGTGGTACATTCTATGGTAGACGGCAGCAGGAGAGATAGCGTAGTACGCAACTGGATGGCGTCGAGACCGGGATAGGTGGAGAGACTTGTTGAAGGAGGCCAGGACCGGACCACGGTTGTCGAGCCGATGATAAGAAAATTCACTGGGAATCGAACTCACACATCTAAGTTAGCATTACCGTCAAGCACTACTTCCACTGCGTTGTGGCCGTAAGGGTTTTGCCGAGTTCTAACCTTTTTTTACAAATTTACATTCGATACTTTACTTTATACTTGCCTTATGGTACTTATAGTCGCAATTAAAAATGTATGCCAATTTTGTCTCAAAAACGAAGTACCGAGAACTTTCCTATACTACCTAATAGGTACTTATCTATCTACACGTTTATGAATGCATTTTTCTTTTGTTAATAAAAAAAACTTGAGTTTATAAGAAAACAATAAATTTTTAATTTAAAATGTGAAGGAGATTCCTTAAGTTCAGCCAGAAAAGTAAAGAAAATTCCATAACAAACTTAAGAAAAAAAATACGCTTTCCCAGGTAAAATTTCCGCAAGTGTGAGTTCTGGCTGTTTACAGAAAATTCGTATAGACATCTAATTTTTCGATAATGCAAATGAGTTCAAGTTTATAGGGATAGGTAAATTTATTCACAGATATTTTGGCAGGGTACAGAAAACCATTTGCACTTTCAGAAGTGGACCCTAGGTGAAGACCTTTCGAAAAATTTGTGTAATACATAATATTATTAAAGCATGAAGCCTATTTCTATGTTTTTTAAATACCCACTATTTCGTTTCCTGTTCTATAATTTTTTTTCCTAAAACATCAGATTAAAGAATCCCATTACATCCCATGCTAAAGAAATATACAAAAAAAAATAGATAATCATTGAAAAATTTATGTAAGCACGCTAAGGTGCGTCAGGTTAGCAGAGTATAGAGTTAGTAGTTTCAGTTTCTCAAATGTTGTTTTATTCTTAAATTTGTATTCTAAATTCTATACTAGTGACAGAGAAAAATATAAAAGATTGTTTGATCGGATATCATAAGGGTGAACCTTTAAATTTTGTTATGTTTCAAACTCGCTGATCAAAACTCGGAACTGAACCTAAAAGCATGTGTCAGGGAACCATATAAAAGATTGTTTGAAACTTTGAAATTTTGCTTTGTTTAAAATACGCTGATTAAAACTAGGAACTGAACCTAAAAGAATTTAAGAAACTTCATATTCTGATAGCTTAAAGAATACTTATAAAACAAATTGAAATACAACCTTATAAAATACAAATCACTTTAAAATGAAAACAAGAAAAAAAAGAAGCATATAACGAGGATTATTAACTATATCAATTTTTTTAATTTTATATATATACATAACTAATATTTTAATTTTAAAAGGACATATGTAATTAAATAATTTCGCCATGATTATCTAGTTTTTCTTCACTAACATCAACATCTTCTTCGACCTCAATTCCAACAGATCTGAGTTGTCCGGCATATTTAGTTATTTTGTTTTCTTGATCTGTTAAAAGTTCCAACAAATCTTCTTGGTCTTTATGAAGTTTTGTCAAATCATCTGCGAAGCTAGACGAACGTTGCATTTCTTCAGACAATTTTTCTCTCAATGTTTCGATTTCTTTATTTAAACGTACATTTTCTAAATGAACAGAATCTGAACCACCTGTTGTTGGTATTGGTCCAGAAGATGAATTTGGTCCAGCTACAGCAGCTAATTGGGCTCTTAATAGGAGATTTTGGTCGGATAGTTGTGTATTGGTGGCTTGAACTTGTGTAAGAGATTTCTCCAACTCATCGTTGCGAGCTTCTAAATGACGAACGGTATCTTTCAGAGAGCAAATTTCTGTATCTAGTCCCCGAATGATGCCTTTGTATTGGGCTACAAGATCAGATGCTTCTGAGCTCAACGTAAGCTCTGTCAAATCAGTTCCGTTGATGTCAAAACTACCAATGAGCTTAACAATCGATGCTGAAATTGAATAGAATTTAAATATAGCGTTTTTTGCATCGAAGTGGCAGATCTTATATTACCTTCAAGAGATTTATGCATTTTGCAGTACTCGTAGTCCAAAAATAGATCTGATGAAGTTTTAGCTCGAATTTGGGGTGTTTTCGATGCGCGATTGTAGGCCTCATGCCTTGAAACATCACTCAGCTTTGTGCAGAATGTTTCCTGTCCTATTCGCTTAACGATAAGCTACAAAAAAAATCGGAATTCAAAATATTGCATTTTATTATCGAAATGGAAACATACCTGACAAATATCTTCTCGTTTATTGTTGGGCGCAGAATTATCATTGAATTGAATACACAATCCCATTAGGAAAGCGCACAGTCCTTGCACCAAATATTCATTCTCATCGTGTTCATTAGCGCATACCTTAGCTATCAAATATGCCACACACCCAGGTGTTGAAATGAGCGCTGTAACTGCAGCTGAACAATTACTCAGCCAAATACTTAGCAGCATCAACAGGCCGACTTTGCTCTGCAGTTTGTAACTTTCTTTCTGTAAAAGATTTGTACATTGTTCGAGAAGCGAAATCGGTTGACTTCCTGCTGCGGTAGCGAGAAGGACTCGCAGGAGCTCTTCTTTTTGTGTAACATTATCTACTAATCCATGCATAAGAGCGGTTGCCGAAAACCAATTTGCCAATGGATCCATACTGAACAGCCCCCCACAGAGGAGTTGGCCTGTTGTGAGACTTGAAACTTCTGTACTAGAAGGAAGCAGGGTTTGAATGACCGCAGTTTGACCTGGTTCATTCTTATAGAGGAAACATTGGAAGCAATAAAGTACGGCACATCGCAAAGCAAGAGGTTGTTTTTCGTTCACCATTGACATCAGCAGCACCACAATAGCCGGTCTCGGAGGATTACTTGGGGCCAAAACTTTACTCAGATCCTCCTGATTGTTGCTATCACCACGAACCACTTCTGCCACGGTGTTAATTGTTTCCGTGAGAATGTCCGCAGGTACCCCACTACTCATAAGAATGTTGCACAATGAAAAAAGTAAACGGGATGTACGCATAGCCTTCTGACACGAAGCAATCACTTGTTGCTGATTACTTGGTGTGACTAGCGCTCGAACAACTTGCAGCATACAATGGATGTTTGAGACTTTCTGTGCGGTCCAGCCCATTTCTTCGATCTCGGGTGGAATGGTGAACATTGGCGCCAGTTTTTGAATGTAGCTGCCTTCTTTGAAGAACTGCTGATTACTGGAGTTGTTTTTTAGAAGATTTAACATTAAAATAAGACAATCTTCGACTACGATCCCTCCATCAGAGCAGCCTTCATCGCTAACAATTTCGAAAAGCTTATCGAAAGCGCTTTCGAATGCGACAATTTTTTGAATGTTGGAATGACCTAAAATGGTAAAAATACAAAAGTAATATTGACAATTTATTATTAGGCTAAAAATGTGCCTAATGTTTGAAAAATGACAATTTGGTTTGGTACTAGATATACTAAAGCACATCTTTATCGAAGCAGTGCCACGTTTGAAGTGTGAAACTGTGGTGAGGAGGCTTAAGTAAGCCCAAAAAGGCACTGAAGTAAGCTCTTACTCATTATTTGATCTGGAAGAAGAAATATTCTTTTGGTATCGACATACCTCATTGTTATCCTATGTTAGAGTACTTAAGAAAAAACTAAAAAGAAAATCATAAAAACAACAACGTAGAAACGGGGTAACGGGAGGTAAAAAATCAATTTCGTCTCTATTATCTAAAATCCTTAAGTTCTAGTTTAGGCTGTAGGTAGGGGTATAATAGAAATGTAATGGAATAAAGATATTCAGCCAGGTTTGTACATTTCACTTTCACTGAAAATAAAATTGGAATCTATTTAAATCATTGATTTGGTTTCGAGCATTAAATTAATTTTTTTTTAAATATTTTTGGCAAATCGGATTTGGGACTTTTGATTATGAGCCACGTCACACACTTTTTTCGACTAATACGAAATGAAATGGAGGAAAAACTGGGAGGGGATTAATCCAAATTTATTGTGATGGGTTAGAATATCTCAAGAATAATAAAATGCAAAGTAGTACAAAGAAAAGGATATCAGGATATATGTATAGGCACAATTGCTTAATTCAAAATTAATCTTAACATTACAAATCATAAATGAGGCAGCTAAGTAAATATAGATATAAAACAACCCCTTTACCTTTAGTTAACTGAATGAGCAATAGAAGTGCATCATTGCGTATGACCTCCCGGCTGTCCGTCAGCAAATCCATTAGCTTCGAGACTCCCATTGGACTGACAATGATTATTTCCTGCAAGTCTCTTGTTTTATTCGTAATGAGAATGGTGATAAGCTGAATAGCAGCGCGTCGAACCCTAAAATCATATTCCTCCAGATAGCCCATAACTAGAGTGACGTTTTCTGCTGTTTTGATGAACATTTCTGTGAACTGCTCGCCAACATTAACAGTCACAGTCGGATTGTCTGCCTCTTCATCGAATTCGCTTGATGACATAATCTTACATAGCGTATCGAGTGCATAGCTGATGATTTCACTATCTTGGCAATCATTTTGCAGCACTTGAATGAGGGCAGGCATTCCCTGAGCGCCAACTTCAATGCGAAATTTCCGAGAAAGTGCTTTCAATGCGCGACATGCATCTCGCCGATCTTCAAGCAGAGTGGATGACGTCACACGATCTACAAGCTTCTCCACCTGTTGTCGGGTGGAAGTTCAAAGAGTTGGCGATCATTAATCACAAGCAATAACAATAAAAATAGCAAACTAGTAAGTTCATGTAGTATGATTTGATTGAGTTTCTAAAAAATTATGTCGAAATGTTTGCTCTAATTTTAAACTATGACCTTCACATTATTTGTTTTAAGTTGGCTCGTGGGCAGTTGTTTTTGTTTTTGTTCTTTTTTTTGTAAAACATGCAAAAGTTAGTTTTGAAATCTTTTAAAAGGTTTTTTAATGATTATTCTACTTTTACATATTAAAATGTAATATGGTTTGATTTGTTACAAATTTATTGGTAGTGATTGAAATTTTAAGAGTTGGACTTACAGTATCTGCAGCACTGGGTTGTTCACCTGGTTCTGAAGTCCCGAGAACAGTTTTTATTCCACTTTTTAGAAAATCCATCAGGATATTATTATTTTAATTGAATTTTCCACCCGCAATAAAACAGATAGCGAAATATCAAAAAAAAAATTCCTAACAAATTTGACGTGTCCACGTCCTGCTGTCAGTTTGGATTTTGACATTAGCATAAGAGAAAGAGTGGTGACTTTCCGTGGTGATTGTACAGGGTTACCTAAAAAATTTTACATTTAAAAAGTACAGTCGTGGCCAAAACGGTTATCCGGAATGCTTATAAAATATTTGTTTTTCCAAGCCCAAATAAAATTATTTATGAAAAGAAGACAGCAAAGCAAAACAATTCCCATGTCAACAACAAACTTGCACCCGATAATTATCTTTTTTGACCAGTAAAAGCCCAGAGAAATATACAAGAGGTGTTTTTTTAGCAAGCCCATTGAGGCTTTAAAATAACACATTTTAAAAAACCTCGTACACATATACGAGTATGTCGTTTTCGTTTGGAGTTGCGTAGTTATTCCTTTTTGACTCGTACTACTCTCAAAGTAGTAGTAGTTGCCTGTTATGTTGTTTTTTTCTCGCAGTCTTTTACTGTTCGCAAATTTATAAATGTGGGTGGCGTTTCCAAGATGATTTCGGTTTTTCGTAAGACTATATTTCGTAGGTAAAAAATGACTATATTTCATTAATGAAAATTAAAAACGCCATTTTGTAACCCGGGTGCCACATGAACTGATACTATGAGCACTGATAGCTGCGCAACTAAACTTTATTCTTAAAAATGTTTTCTATGAGAAATTAATTTAACTCGGCAAGGAATTTGTAAGACAAAATAGAAAAAAAGTGAGTAAACTAAATATTCCATAAATTATAAGCCTCAGAGGCTCGGTTCAGTTCCCACACGAAAGCGTAAAACGCTTTCGGTGCAACAGGACTCGGGTTCGATTTGCTCACGAACCTATTTTAATATTTTTAATTATTATTGAATTGTAAGACCTCTTTATTTGGGCCCAGTAGTTGTTTTGCGGAACAATTAAATTTGCTTCATAAAGGTGCAATAGTAGTTTAAAAAGTTCTCCTTTTTAACTTCTTTTTAATTCTATGGATTGCTATTCTATTCTATTCTTTTATGATTGCGAGATATGATTTTGTGTAGCTCCTTCGGGTGAATATAGGAGAAAAATTGTCAGTTGGGCACGCATACAAACCTCAAAAGCTAGCTAGTCAACTGACTTGCCTTTTTGGAAGTCACTTGACTAGTTGTTAGTAATTTGAGCAGGATGTCATAATAGTAGACATATCTACGATATTATCTTGCGCACGTTGTCAGAACTCACAACTGTCAAAAAGTCCTGTGACAAAACAACAAGCGAGGAGTCACAGTACTGACTTCATTCAGATTTTGAAGTTATTTTTAAATAAATCAACTTACGATAGGCAATGCAAAATTGGAAAGGCACATTAGAATCAATAAAACAAAGTCACAATAACGCTTGATTAATTTTAAAACACAATTGACCGGTTGCATAAAACAGTTTTAAAAATTCAACAGACTTTTGAGTCTTAAAATGAAGTTTGTTCCTGTTAAATGTTGGTGCTACCGATTATAAATAATTTTTCGCAACAAAATCCTTGGATGATTTCTAATAATTTGCGTTAATGATTTTCAATAGAAAATTTTACAGTTCATTAACCAAACGTCAAGCTTAACAAAATGGTAAACTTATCCAGTGTTTAACATTGTCGCATGAATTCCTTACTTTTTTAGGGAATGTACTAAAAAAATACGCAACAAGCTTTACAAATCTCCTAATAAATCCGTAAAAAAAACGAGAAAATAAAACAATGAACAAGGAAAAGAACGGAAACTTGTTCATCATAATTCATCACCAACCGAAGTATGAGAATGGTGTTGTGTCAAAAAAAATTACAAATATTCGAGTTGTCTGGTTGAATGTACTTACGACTTCAGTTCAAATTGTCGAATTTAAACCTCTTTACGAAACTCAAAACATAGCCGGGCAAGAGCAAACAAACAAATATGATTTATAGAATAAATTGCAATGGTAAATGAAATGAATCATGTAACAACGAAACAATTAAAAAAATTCTAATCACATAAATTAGATATCAACATTTTTGTGTGAAAATAGTATGTTCAGTTTGTTTCTTATATATTTTCCCGTAATCTAGAATTGTCAATCATAGAATAAAAATAGAGAAAGAGGCTTTTGACACATATACAGTGTAGGTGAGTGAAGCATAATATTATAACAAATAATAATAAAAAAAAAATCCGGCGACCGTATTGTAAAGTTATTTTTGTACGTTTATTTTTCGTTCGTTGTTTTTAAGCTAAAAAAAATTTGAAATGTGATAGTTGTAAGAACGATCTTGAGGGTAATGCAAACCCTTAATCTTAAATAGCTTTCAAGACGAAGGGATACTTAACTACTTTTTCCAAAATGATAGTTAAAATATTTTTAAGGACAAAATATTTTTATATTGCATCACGAAGTAACGAAAAGTTATCAATTAGAACGAAATTAACAAAAACAGTTCACTTCAGAGGAATATGTATGAATTAAGATAAAATGTAATTTCAAATTATGTATGTATTTGACTAATAGGGCCCATACACTACGCAAACACGTCTGTTCAAACGTGCTTTTAAGTAAACATAGTTTCCCCACACACTACACAAACATGTATAAGAGATATTAGTTGCGTGACATTATTCATCTCAATCAGACCTACCAATTCTATAAATTCCGTCCAAAACTTTTGTTTTTGTTTGGCTTGTTGATTCATCTTCTCTTCAAGAGAGTAGACATCTGTTTGAGCAAAATTCAACACACACCACACAAATATATTTGTGCGGGCACGCATGGAAAATTAAAATTTTTTTGAATTTCTTCAAACTGTTCTTGCAAACACGCAGCATCGCTACACACAACTCAAACAGTTTGCACAAATAGTTTTACAACAACAAATTGCATTTGTTTGCTCAAACGGTTTGCATAGTGTTTTGGTCCTATTATTGATTTTTTGGTTATGGCAATCGAAATAATGGTCTCCTCTTGCTCCTACTCCCAATTTCCCAAGCTTAAAGACTCCCCAAATCCCCAAGACTCCCCAAATCTAATTGTAAACCTAAAATTTTGCAGGGCCACCACAAGGGTCGGGGCAACATTAAAAAATACTCGTTATGATAGTACTATGTTTTTATGACGATGAAGAAACAATAGCAAATTGTTGTTTTCAATCTTAAGAACGAGTTGTTATTGTTATCGTCGTCTCTCAATGTTTTACATTGGCTTAAGAAAGCTTTTATTTGCGAATGCGAAGCTTTCGGAGACGACGATTAAACAGCACGTTGCTATGACACGTTTTGTTTCTTCATCGTCATTACTGTCTTGCACGTTTTTAAAAAAGTTATGGGTCATGTTGAAAACAGTGCTATAGTCATAGTCATCTCCTTTAAGTTATTTGCTCTGTTTTCATCTTTGTATATATAAACAATAGTACTCTCATGGTGAAAGTCGAATGGGGCGACATCTAAAGTATGCCGGCAACCCTTACTCTTTTTTTTTTTTGCGGAGAGCTTATGGAGTTTTAAATCGATATTTATTGATATTTTTTGGATGTAATAATCCAAATCTTGGCCCTACCACCGATTTCCGACGCTTAAAGACTCCCAAAATTTTACACCTCACATTTTGCAGCGCCACCACAAGGGTCCGGGCAACCCTAAAAAAAACTCGCCATGATAGTACTATAGTTTTCATATACATACAAAGGTTTTCATATAATAGTTATTCTACTTATTTTACGGAAACAATTTCCAAAAATAGCCACTCCTGCCACAAAATTAATGTTTGGATCATCGCGTTATTAATTAAAACCCGAAATAAAAATCAAATAGATACCGACAAATTGTGGTTTTTGGACTTAATAATTATGAGCTAAAAATTTAATATCCGCTTACCACAAGATATAAACCACTCAAAAGATACCTACCTCAGAAAAAAATGACTCATCATAAAACCGCAATAATACGCATCAATCTGGCAACATCTCTACTCATCCATCGAAAATTTCAGCGGGTATGGAAAAAAATCAAAATGTCGTCAGCTCAGCCGTCAGTTTGATGACAGTAGATTTTCTTCTCAAAGAAAAATCCAAAATTGTGTGTTAAAAAATGTTAAAAACTATTCATTTCAATATGATTGAGTCACTATTTACCTAGTTAATAAATAAATCGGAAATAATTTATCAATTACAATGAATTCCGCACCGAAAGCTGGTACGTTGTTTTTGTTCTTTTCGTTGATGATGGGTTGATTGCCTTTACTTTTGCCTTGCCTGTCTTCTGAGCTTCTTCGTTTTGTGTTAAATGAATCCAGTTGTATATATTTTTTTTTCTTCCCCTAGAAAATTACTCTCTACATCCCTTTTAACGATACATACAAATTTATTTGATAAATTATAAAATTTCTTTTATTTATCAACAATTTTTTTTGAGTGGCGGATAAACAAAATCTACAAAAAATTGAAAATGTGTGAGAAAAAAAAAACAAAATGTGTATCACGAAGTCACCTACTCATCCATCGTCGTTGCTCGTCGGTCAATTTAATTAATTCACTCATTTTTACTGTTGAATAATAAAATAGAAAAATACAATAATTAACAAAAAAAAAAAAAAAATGTGCATTGAGCAAGAACAATGAGGGAAACAAAATGAAAATAATTTATGACCGCTTTTAGTTAACACTAAAGTCAAAACTTTTTATTTTTAATTTTTTTTTTATGTATGAAGTCGTGTTGTGGTTTTTTTATCTTTTCGTGTTTGTTTCTTATAAGCAAAATACCAAGACCGAGACCAAAAGGGCATTTGTATAGCTCGGTGCCCGATGCCATCGGAATGAATGTTTCATCGACGTTCGGTCGTCACCGTTTGTTTGACAAAAAACAATGCGAGTTAGCCAGAACTAGAATTAAGAATATATTTGCACGATCGCAAAAGAGAATACAAATACGAATGTTAATCTGAGAACAAAACAAAAAAATAAATATACGGATCGGAATGGGAAAGGCCCGCTGCTAAAAATTAATTTATAGGGGTACTATTTTCATTTTGATTTTTCGTTGTGATTAAAATTACCATACCTAGTTGTGATTTTAATTGATCCGATACAGATAAAAGATTGTCTCCATTTACTTGTCCATGATTTGTAAGAGATGCACCCAATGTTGTTAGTGTGAGTTTTAAGACTGCATATTGGTATTTTAGATGTAAATTCAATGTCAACAGTAGAGTTTTTGTAAAACGTAGACTTTTTATAATATTTGTTGTTGTAATAGATTGTGTTAGATCTTATTTAAAACTGCTTTTTTTGTTGTTTTTGAGTTTCAAAGTACAAATATAGGTAGAAGGTGATTTTTTTTCAATTCTTTGAAAGTTGCCCCACCCGCCAAAACAAGAAAATGTTTAGAACCCTCATATATCATTTGACTGTCTTAATCCAACTACATTGTAATTTTGCAGTTCAACCTATACCTACATACCTTCTTCGAATAAATCCTTCATATGATTTATTCGATTTATCTAGACTAAAACACGAGAATGTTTAGAAAAAATATTCCATTTGATAATTTTGGAGTTTAAGTCGCTTAATCCAGACCAATAGGGGTCAAGAAGTCGGAAAAAAATATATAATAAATTATGGCTTTTATTCAAATTTTCAATTTTCAAACAAATTTGATTTAACCTCCCAATAATAATTGCAAACAATATTTAATACAACAAAATTTTGGCAATAAAACGGTCGTACATTTGCCCATACACGTTTTTTTGTTATTAAAAAATGTACCATATTCTATTAATTCATTTACTCGCCGAATGTTCAATTGACTCAATAAACGAAATTGCATATGCATGTGTGAAAGCATGAATGTTCGCCATAAATAACATGGTGAAGGTGTGAGATTCGCTTCGACTCAAAATTGTGTGTTACGGCCTGGGTTACATGGTATTGTACAGCACTATTTTCAGATATTTATGGTTTAACAGATCATCATCCAGAGTGCAATCTAATATTTTGTAAAAGGGAGTTACATATGTATTCACAGAAGTTACTTGCCGGAATAAGTAGTTGGTGTATTTCCAATTAATACTCAATCTTGCAATCTAAAAAGTGCTCAAAATTGAAGCTTTAAGTGTAACTTACTCCGATGAGCAAATCTAGATCTAGAGTATTTATTTGCATTGGGCCTCATTTTATACTTTGAGCAAATTGATTTTTAATAATATAACTCGTTTGTTTTCAACTTCAGACAAAAGAAACTAGGTATATTAAATAAAAAGCTGTGTGAAATTTTATTTGATAAACATATATAACGAACACATTTGTGATGATTGATATTTCTAGTTTGTTGTTTTTAATATTACTTTATTCTGACTATTTTCTTAACTATAATAAGTTATATATCATTAAAGAAGTTTTAAATTTATACCACAAAAAGATCAAGATCATTATAATATACCTACATATAATAGGATTATTTTTTAAAAATTAAATTTGCTTCAATTCTCCTCTTCGAAAATCACTTCAAATCACTTTATCTCTTAATCTCCGAGAAATCCTTAATTTATCTTGGCTTTTCTCTGTGTAATTTAAATATGAACATGATAAAATGTATTATTACGAGTAATCAAGAAATATTTCACTGGAAAAAAAATTTAAAGTAAATGCTAGTAAAGTTATGTTTTTGTATCTCTTGTTAAATTTTGAGTGACTGCAGTTTGTCACCAAAACAGTGCTATTATATCAAAAAAACACATGCACAACAAGGTATTTCTTGGAGACCTAAAGAGGCATTGGAAAGATTGAACCTGATTGAAAAAACCTATAAAAAAGTAAGTCAAGATCCAATTTCATGTAGAATTTGTTCTTCCTTCACGATCATATTAAAAGGGGATCCAATAAATCCCAACTCCCCCTATTGGCTACGTACTTGCTATACAAACACCGACACCCTCACCACAAACAAACAAAATAAAAAAACCCTCCTCTCATCTGTAAACAATTCAGTATTTACGCAAAATACTTCTGTAATGACTCATAAACTAGGCATGACATAATTAAAATATTCATCATTCTATTACAGCTCTTCAGCTCTAGCACCAAGCACGAGTTCGCAATCGCAACTCACTAAGCGTATTTCTACACTGTCACCGCATTGATAGAGATTAAGTCGTTCTTGGTTGTGCGCAAATTGTTTCTATATTTAACTTTTTTATGAAGAAATATTTTATCTGAATTTTAAATATTACCGTCGTATTGTGGTAGAGGATTTTCAAAGTTTGTTTTATTTCATTTAAAGAAGTCCAAGAGTTAACGTTTAACTAAAGAAAAACTGCAGTGCTAATAATATAAGGTAAAGGATATTATAAAACTGAAGTACACTATAGATCACTCAAGGTTACTATAAGTGGGCAATCATCTAATAACTTTCAAATAAGCAAGTTTTGCAATGGGTTTTATTGAGTTTCAAAAAATTATCGCCCTTAAGGCGCCTTAAGGCGTCATTCCTCAGTTCATAAATCTATTTTTGTGTAAGCAAGAGACGTGTTTTGCATTCACAATACTCTTTCCTTTCTGATTTTTATTTTGTTATTAAATTTTATCTTTGTGTCACACTTTAATAGAAAATAATCTCTTTTAAGTGATGGTATTCTACCAATATTGCTAGAGATAATTTTGTTATTTTTGTATGTATCCTATTTATTTTTATTTAGAAGAGCACCCTTTGAGCTGAGCGTTGTGTTAACATCGAAAACGGAGAGCAACTAGTAAACGTGTCTGTGTCGTCATCAAGTTTTATTAGCCAAGTGACGATAATCAACAATACGTTCGATCGTTGGTTCGATCAGCGACTGCAAAGAGAAAAAAAGAGATTGACAAATTTGTGCTAAAAATACCACAAATTTGTGAGTTAGTTTTTTTCATTTTTGATCAATTTCTCCTCAGCGCAACTAGTTTTTTGCACGACAGCGATGAATGAGGAAGAAAAAAAAAAATTAAACTAAAGACCATTGCCACCGTAGCCACTTGCCACAAACTACCTACTGCTACATGGAGTGGACAGAGTGCGATTTTCGTTGTTCTTCGTCTGTTTCGTTTCAGTAATCGTAGTTATTACTCCTTTTTGTAAACAAAAAAAAAAAAAAAAAAAAAAAAAAAAAAACAATATAATTTCACTTTTATTAATTTACAATTCAGACGAGTAGCAAAACTTGGCGCGGTGTCGTGTGCCTTTATACATAATAATATATTAATTTGCAATGTTCTTCTTCCCTTTGTGTTGATTTGTGGAAATTAGTTTTGTTTTCTAATTACTGATCGTTATGCAATGCCTGAATTCGATGAATCTTTTCTTATTCAATGTGCCCAGATAGAGAAGCATAAGCCATATTCCTATTCCCTTGATAGGCGATATTTAAAAAAGAAATCCAAGCCAAGGGTACTGATCAAGAATGTCATTCGATGTAAGTTATTAATACGGATTTGGTAGTGTGATGTGCGAAATGTTGGGAACAGTTTAGGAATTTTAATTGAATTTATGTATATAGACGAGTGGAATTGACGTAAATTGCAAATACAAAGTTGTCAAATAGGGAAAGTTTTTTTGATTTGTTTTTTGTTTGCTTTAATATCACTTTTATATTTCAGATAACAACGTCAGCTCTCCATCAACGCCGAATTCGTCGACGATTGGTTCATCGGGTCACAAGAATAGTCTCAAGGGTACTAAATTAGCGCGCCGAGCAAAATCTTTCAAGGACGATCTGTTTGAAAAGATTTCACTAATGCGAACGCCCACAAACACGTTGGGAAGGTAATGTGCTTTATTTTTATTTAATAATTTTAAATTTTAATCTTTTGTTTTTGTTTTTGCAGGCCACATTCCCCACACAGTCCGCGAAGCAAACACTCCAAGCCTTCATCTAATGAAGATGGTGTTCGCTCATTACAATCACTCGAGACCCACGTTAAGGACATACAAAATGCTTTAAAACACTTCCGAGATGTGATTTCAAAGAAAAAATTGGAAGTTTTGCCAGGCAATGGTACTGTGATTCTAGAAATGATTGCTAGCATGTATGCAGGTAGCTTTAATTGACTTTTATTTAAATGATGTTCGTACATTGAAATATAATCTGGTTTTTATTTTTATAGTTATTCAAACATACACTCTTAAAGAGAACAGTAATGTCATGTTATCAGCTACGCGACAAATGTATTTGTCCTTGGGAAAGCTAATCAAACTTTGTGACGAGGTATTGCTCTGTGAAGAGGCAAACGAGTGTACATCATTAACTAAAGAAAATGTCAAAGAAGTCGTCGACCTAGTTGATGAAGCTGTGAAGGTTGTTTGTTTTATATATTTTAATTATATATTAAAAGCAGCAAAAGAAATCTAATGTGTATTTAATTTTATTTATTTTCAGAATTTAGTTGGTTTAGCTCAACAAAAACTTAAAGAAAAAGAAGAAATTAATTTAAAATATGCATCAACATCATCTGAAAATAAAATCTCACCAAATAATCTTATGCGACCACCAGTTGAAATGGTTGGTCAACGCACATCATTACCCGATATACCATTAACTCCCAAGTATGTTCACAATAATTTATATATATTTAAATTTTCTTACAAAGTATAAAATCTTTTGTTTTACTTGCAGAGATCGTGATATATTAGAAAAGGCAAATTCAAATCCTATACGTGCAACACACAGCACTGAGAGTATTTTGAGAGATTCTAGTCCACCTCCAAAACCACCACTCCCAAATAGGTAAATAGATACACTAATTTGATTATTTTAAAAGACGGCTGTTTCTGCATTTTTTCTTAACCTCAGCTGAGCTTATCACTTTCTTCTTTGGCTTTTTTAAGTGTTTTTCTGAAACAACACCCGACATCTTAAAAATTTTAATGTAAGCCGAGAAAAATCATTGTTTAGGCAAACCAAAATCAAACAACAATAATTATTATCAATTCAAAGAGGTTTTGTTTTATGTTTTTTTTTATGTACATGAATAAACCTACCTTCTGAAAGTATTGCTAACCATGTATTATCCCAAAACTTGCACCATAGTACATATAGTTGCATGCAAAAATAGACCACATGAGGAAATCAATTATAAACAGTCGTTTTGATAACTTCGCTCAAATACAATTATTTGCAAATTCTCCTCTGTCTTTGTGATAAGTTCCTCATGTCAGAAAAACTTTTGTATGGGCTATTTTTAATGGTAACTAATCAAGACACGCCTATGAGTTCTGTTACTTCACTCCCTTTAGTTTCTCTATCATCGATAATGATGTCGTGGACTTTTTTCTCGGCAATTTGCCGGGCGCTCTTCATCAAAAACAAACGGGCAAATGTAAATGTTCCTTTAACTTCAATTCCATTTATTTTTAACCAATCACATTATATAAATCACATTCATAATATTTTTTACAGATCCATTGGAGCTCCACCCTTACCACCTAAACGACGTGGTCAACAAAGCCAAAACAATGCTTGCAGTATTAATTCTGAATTAGATTTTAGTTCGGATTTTTCTATGCTTAATTACGGAGTGGATCAGTAAAATAAACTAATTTTTTTCAATTAAACTAACAAAAACTCAACTACTTTTTGTTTAGTCTTTCAGTACGCTCAAGATCGCCGGATGAAAATTCTAGTCAATGTTCGCTGGATTCAGCTTTGAATCATTCACGCGAAGAAGAGGAACTTAAAGCTCTAACAATGGAAACATCTTCGGAAGATCAATTTCTCGAAGACGATCCGAATAAGCTGTTGGCATTAAGTAAGTCTTTCAGTTAACAAATTGATTAAACTTAGTTGCCAAGAAAACACAAAAAAAAATCAGAACTCGAATGGTTATACACTTTAACAAAACAAAAAACACAATTTCCATTCATAGAATCACCACAAAACAAAAAGGACCCAGAAAAACTGGTCAACGCTGTCATGGAGAAGCCTGAAATGCGAAAAACCAACCGCCATTCAAACGAATCGGGTACATTTCTTGTTTTAAAAATAGCAGTGTTTTTCTGTTGCTCTGGTCTTTTTTATTTCTTTTTCTTTCTAATTGTTGGCTTTTTTATAATTATCAATCCTTTTGATTTTTGCTCAATTATATAGTTCGATAAGTAATCATAACGTCCTATAATACTTTCAGGCTTTGTTTCCATGCAATCTATTCGAACAAGTACCCAAAGTGTATCGAAGAGAACATCAGAATATAGTATGCAACACAAATCAGCCGGCCAGTTTACAAGTGAAAATAGTCAGGAGTTAATTTCTTCACATCATCATCACAAAGCTTTTGCTCGGTTTTCAAGTACTTCTTTGTCGGTGACGACAAATAATCAACCAACGTTTCCAGGACTCGAAACACAAAATGGGGTATTGAACTTTTCCAAAGCCAATAGTGGCACCAATGATGATAATCAATCAATAAGTAATAGCAGCGCTAGTCCTGATCACTTTGAAAGTTCAATGAAATCCGAGAAAATTATTAATGTTCAACAAAGTATGTCTTCGTTGACAAAGACCAATAGTTTGGATATTTCTTCTTCAGATGATATGTTCTCAACGTCTTTGTCTGACTTAGTTCCTCCAGCCTTGCCGCCGAAAATTTCAAAGATCAAAGAAAAACATTTTTCTCAATACGACAATCTCGATGAAATCGATGATATTCACAGGTTCGTTAAAACAGGGTTATCTCAATTTTGAAATTTTTATTTTGATATCTTTTATTTTAAGCATTTTTGGTGCTCACCATAACGATCTCCCTGAACTACGACCAAATCCGCTTTATCCAATACAATGGCAAAGCAAGCATCAGAGCTTAATTGACCCGCGTCACTGTCACAACATCTCCAGTGAGACGAGTCTTGAGGAACCACCACCTTTGCCCATGAAGAAAAAGCACAGTAAGTTCCCAATGAGTTTAATTTATGTTATTTATGTTTTTTTTTGTTTTTGTACTATTCAATTAGATCGAAGGTTTTAGAATCAAGTGGTAGGGAACTAAATTATTCTGTTGTTAAACCAAATATTGTTATCAGAAAAACTCTAACGCATATGGTTTGTTTTAATGATTTAGTGTTTCAAAGTGTGGCCTTCTCGGGTAAGTTTAAGTGGTTCAAAAGAGTTCTATTTTGTTTTCTGTTTTATTTTCTATTTTCTATTTTATTTTGATTTTGTTTTTTATCGATTTTGATTTATTGAAAAAAAAAATAACATAAAACTACAATTAATTATAGCTTTTGCATTTTATTATTAAATAAAAAAGTACCCACATAATGTTTACAAATTTTTCGGAAACACAGTCATTATATCAACAACTGAAGACATACTTATACAAATTAAAACACAACAATATTGCAGATGAGTTTGAGTATTTTGTATTATTTTTTTCTTGTATTTAATCAGTGTTAGCTGTGAGTAGTATTTAATTTTCTATTGTCAACTTTTCTATTCGAATGTTTCTATTTCGTAGCATTTATAAAATTTCTATGTATGTATGTACTATTTAATTAAGTTATTTTTTGATCGGGTCTTTAAAAGTATAATAAAAAAACATAACTTAACTGCTATTCTATTGTTGATATTCTTTTGCAATTTCGGCATCAGAAATCTAGCTTTTTAAATTGTTCAAATTCTTCAATTCAGGATACTTTTTAAGAGTCTAATCACGTTGGAGATATAATAAACCATACGAGCAGCGATGTGACTTAAGTTAAGTTATTTTTAAATTGTACATTGATTGATGTTGTTCGAAGCGCTGCGTTGTTGTAAAAAATTCATAGAAAAATTAATATGAGAATTTCTAAGAATCATTTACCGCAATTCCAAACTTAACGATATACCCTGAGCGAGAAAGTCCAAAATTAATTTTTTGTGCCCTTTTCGCCATCTCTTTGAAGCATAGTTCCACGAAAACTCACATCGTTTTTATGCATCAAATAATTGTATTTTAAGGGTCCATGGCATCAATTTCATGATAAAGTTTTCAATTTCACAATACTTCAATAAACTCTTTTTTCAATATTTTATTATAATGTTCTAATAAAAATTGTTAAATGCGTAGTTTGAGATTGTTTTGTATTCAAAGAAATGAAAAATAAATACGAAGAATTTTTATTTCTACAACGTTGGCGTACTATACTTAGTGTATACAATGCACCATGTTCTAGAAAAAAAAAATCCTGAAGCGGAACATAATGATGACTTTTTCTGTGAAGAGATTTTGAAAATTTCTGTTTAGCAAGTTACGCCTTGCCTGTGCTTCATAGCTAATACAGTATTTACCAGGACACCCACGCGAAGAGTCAATGATTGCCATTTATTACTTATTCCTCAACTAAATTGATTTCCCGCAGCCAGTTAATAAAAGGCTTTAGGAAATCGAAAAACTCGTTCATTTTGTATTGAGCTGTTGGTGAAACCAAATAAAAAAAAAAAAAAAATAAGTTATTTTGTTTCGATCTAATGCATCAATTACTCAATTATTAACCAATTTTAATGGGACGATCTAGAACAGCGTAGAAATAAAGCAACAACCGCTTACAGTAAATAATTTCCCAATCACCAATAGTACGTGCGTGTTTTATGTTCTTGAAAATTGAAGCTAAAATTGTGCGAAAGCTGCTGCAACCAAATTTTCTACCAGAAAACAGAAATGCATTTTTAATAACACATTTCCACTTGCTTATTATTATATTGAGTTAATTTTTTTACTTCTAAGCTATTAACACAATAAGTTGCGGTCTTAATCAAACACCATTACAGTGACCGCTATCTTAGTGTTTCTATGACTTTATTTTTATATATTATACATATTTAAAAACAAATAATATGTTTTTACTTTTTAAGGTTTTTTTCAATAGTTTTGCTTAATTCATTGAATCTTAAGACGTTCACGACTGAGCTTTTTAAAATCGATCCATAATCCGACTTATAATTTTACTTTAAACCTTATGCTGGACGACATGAAAACTAGTACAATAAATGACTACTTACTTGCGCATCTGATAATTTCAACCTTTCTACTTTACATTTTCACATTATACAGCAGTTAAGCCCTATCAAAACTTATATCGACAATATTAAGTAGCATTAACACAAGATGCAATCTTCTAATATAATTTGTAGTTTCGTCTACAGAGCTTGCAAAATTAATACCTTTGCATTTATACGAAATTTCATAATAGTTTTACTTAACATTTTATTTTGGCTGTACCTAAAAACGAATTCGTTAAAGATCTACTTTGATTTACGTTCAACACTCAATAAATAAAGTTATTGATGTTTTCTACTCAACTCGTGTGCCACACGAGCTAGTACCAGCTAGCTAATTGTCAATATATACTGCTTGTCAAATTACTAGCTACTCTACTAGCAAGTCAACTGGCTTCAAAAAAGACAAGACAGTTGACAGCTTAAAATTAACGAAAAACATACAAATTAAGCAAAAAAGTCCTGAACGTTTTAATAGAACTTTGAAAAAAGGTTGGTTTTAACTATATTTATAATTATCTTACTCATAAGTATATTGAATAATCATTTCAGTTTTGGCCTATATGGAAATCTGTTCGGCTACATCTAGATCAGTCGAACAGCACCGCCATTCGATGCATACTTATAATATAAATCGAAACATATCACATAGCCAGACTATGACGTAAGTACCTATAAATTTAGAAAGACATAAATATGTATTAACAACCTTTAATGTCAGTTTATCTCCTGTAAGTAAGCCCCTTACATCACAGTCATCATTGACATCATCACCAATCAATGAAATACCTCCAGCACTGCCGCCAAAGAATAAACAAAGGATTCGATCGACTCCTACTCCAACAATAATCACAACACCACCACAAAGTCCCAAGCCAGCTGTGGCATTGGAAATATTTCAAGAAGGTGGTCGTATTGGGCGTGTCATAACATCTGCAGCTGGTACAGAAATGTCAACCGTTAATGAAGAAGGAGTTGACGAGGAGTTTCATAGTGCGAGTAGTGATCTAAATCCTATATCAGATGAGAATGCATGTGAACAGCAAGAAAATGATAAAGGTTCACCAGTTTCAAATTTAGACAACACCAATGAAGAGGATGAGGGGATAGATGTTATTCTGCGAAATAATTCATATAATAAGAAGGTAAGAGCAATTTATCACCAAATAAAAATCTTATTCTGAACGTTTTACTATTTCATAGGACTGCTCACCAACAAATTCAGTAAACAACGAGGGTTTGCCCAATCTGATAGAAGAACTTGATATTTCAGCCTATATGAATTTCAAAAAAGACATAGAAGATGGTCCCGAAGTTAAGGGTGGCTATCTAGATGCACTTATCGTGCATGCTTGTAGAGTTCAAAAGAATTCTGATAATGGTAAGAAGATATTCATAAATACATGCAATATGCATACACAAATTGTAAAACACCTAAGATCACCTACAATAGCAGCACCTATACTTCAAGTTTTCTTATCACAATATGTTATTTTTTAAGCTTTTCTTATTTCTTCTTCTTTTCCATTTCAAATTCACTATACTATCTATTTTTAACGCTGCTATATCAGCAGACGAAAAAGATGGTAAGACATTCATATGATTTTATGTCCAAAGTAAAGAGGTACAGGGTTGGTAATAAATAATGTGCGCTTTTTTTATTTAATTAAATTATTTTAAAATGAAGAAATGAAATGATTGACTCAAAGATGATGTATTTTTTTTATAAAATAAAAATTGGTTTTGTCTTGTAAAACTTCCAATAAGTTGTAACGGGGTGTAACGTGGGTTTTTCTTTAATAATGCAATGCACGACTGGGCAGCATGACTTTACACTTAAGGGAAAAAATAAAAAATAATAGTCAGGAGGGTTTCACCCTGAATTAATTGGTACACGAGAAATTTCTTCGTAGTTCTGTTCACTAAAGAAGTTCAAAAACTTATATCAAAAATCCGACAATTAATAGTAGCTTAAAATTGATATTACATAAATGCGTTATGAATGCAAAATATTTATTTTGCATAAGATGCATCAATTCTTAGCTCGAGTCAAATCAAAAAAAAAATATTATAGACATTTTATTACTAAATATTTCATATTTATATATTTCAAAATATTTTACTTTTGAAAATTCTGATGTGCAATATTTTAAAAATTAAATCGACAAACCATTAAAAGAAAACAATTCGAATTTTTGTTAAAATAATTTTATCATAATGATAAAACCCATTTTCCAAGTTCTTTTCCACTCATTCAATTTGTGTGCATTTAGAGAAAACATTATTAGAAAACTTTAAATCATGAACTCATTATTTATCGCCCACCCTTAACCCAGCTGTAAGATAATTCTTTTAGTAGTGTTTCCGCTTTGCACTTTTTTAATTGCTACATATATTATTTTTCTAATTTCATTGAAGTCATTCTAATAATAGATTTTGTATTTCAGCGTTTTGTGAGGCATTTATCACAACATTTAGAACCTTTATTCAACCACTGGAACTTATTGAGAAGCTTACTCGTCGTTATTCCGTACTTTTTTGCCAAATGAATAATGACCAGAAGCAAAGGGCTGCCAAAGAGACGTTTTCTCTTTTAGTTCGTGTTGTAAATGACCTAACGTGAGATGCAGTTTTTATTTTTTATTTTTTAAGTACTTGGTTTAGTTACATTTAATTTATTTAAATGTAGGTCAACGGATCTTGTCAAACAATTACTAGAGCTCTTGATTGAATTTGTAAACCAGCTTGTGTGCTCTGGTGAATTATATATGGCTAAATTACTTCGAAATAAAGTTGTAGAAAAGGTAGTGATTCATTTTTATACAAACTCTTTACAGCAACTATAACTTTTATTTAATTTTTAGGTTATGACATACAGAGAACAGAAACTGTACAGTAGTTATTTATCGGAACAGCGATGCATCACAGCCAATCAGCCAACATTGCTAGATTTGAAATCATTAGAAATCGCCGAACAAATGACTCTGCTTGATGCAGAATTATTTCAAAAAATTGAAATACCCGAAGTATTATTGTTTGCCAAAGAGCAATGTGAAGAAAAATCACCAAACCTAAATAAATTCACGGAGCACTTTAACAAGATGTCCTATTGGGCGCGATCTAAAATTCTTATGCAGCCAGATGCCAAAGACAGAGAAAAGCATGTGATTAAATTTATTAAAATAATGAAACATCTGCGCAAAATGAATAACTATAATTCGTATTTGGCTTTGTTGTCGGCTTTGGATTCGGCGCCTATAAGAAGGTAAGATATTATGCTTCTAAACAAAACAACCATTGTTTTTCTCGATATAGTTTTTTATTGATCGGCATTTTTCATTTTAAGACTCGAGTGGCATAAAACAATAACCGAGGGATTAAAAGAGTATTGTGCTCTTATTGATTCTAGCTCTAGTTTTCGAATCTATCGCCAAGCTTTAGCCGAAACTAATCCACCTTGCATCCCATACATGTAAGTTAAATTTAATCATTTAATTCGTGAGTGTCTTTCAATTTTTATATATAATTCCTAAAGTGGACTTGTGTTACAAGACCTGACATTTGTACATGTGGGAAACCCAGATTATCTCAAAGACGGAGTCATTAATTTTTCCAAACGTTGGCAGCAACACAATATTATAGTCAACATGAAACGTTTTAAAAGATGGTAACTTGATAATAATATTTATTTTTTTTCTTTAATTTCAAACTGTGAAAAATTATTGTTCTGTTTTTCTCTCTTGCAGTGCGTATCCATTTAAACGTAATGAACGGATAATCCGATTTTTCGAAAACTTTGAAAATTTCCTTGGCGAAGAACAAATGTGGCAAATTTCAGAAAATATTAAACCTCGCGGTAGAAGAGCACCACAAAATTAAAACAAACTATCAAATAATGTCTAATTATCAATCTAAAAACAAGATGTTTTTTTTTTAATTCTGAGATAAGAAACTAATTTACACAACGAAAAAACGATGTGGTGAGGCAGCTATTGGCTGCATTTGAGACCAAAGCCAACCGAACAAACATAAACGAATTATACCAAAATTTTAACTATAAAAACTTTCTTCCCAACCCCGCCCCTTTAATAATAATCATGTACTTTAAAAACAAACTACTATCCCCACATAGTATACTTCTATAGAGTTAAAAAACGTCTGAGATAACGTGTCTGGGGAAGGCCACTTTCAAAATTTCAACTTTTTATGTGGAATACCGACCTTGTAAGAGAACTATAACTAAAAAATGCAGACGTGAAATTCTATTAATTATTGTTATAAACTATTATTAATCAAATCATTATATAGAAAAACAAGACTGTCTTAACAATTAGGAATTAAAGAAAACAAAACATATATACATATATTAATATAATAATTGTATGTATGACGATATTAATTGTTGGAAAATAAGCACATGCAATTTTTATGCTATTGATTTTTCTTGATGCACAAACAATCCAATCGATGTGTGATTTTTTTAATCACTGTATTTTTTTGAATTTGAATTTCACTATTAATAATTTTTTTTATACACGCACAGCTAATAATTTTAATTTTATATACATATAAACAAAAGAAAATTAATTTACCGACCGTAAATGTTCACTAAGAAAAAAACTATATAAAGTAGGTTTGATAGACCAACAAAGTGCAATCTTATTTCTATTTTTTTTTTTTTTCATTTTTTGGGGGTTTTTCTTCAGCACAAGTCTGTTTTATAAAGGCTTTCCTTTTTTTATTACGTACAGTACCGATCAAAAGTTTGGGTGTTGTTAATAAGATAATTCATCTATCGCGTTCATTCAGGTATTTTTGTTTACATTATAATAATCTTATTGTATTATACATAGTATGTTTATATAATTGTAGTTTTGCGAAATAAGACTATTTTCACAGAATTTGAAAAAAAGTTTTTGGTTGAAGGTTTGAATTTTACAAAAACAACTTTATTGTCCTGCCGTTAAGGTTGGAGTTACATGTTCAGATTTTTTTAATGCGGGGTGCTTAGTCTCTATTCTATTCATATTGATTGCAAATTTTAGCATTGCTTATCCATTGAAAATCAGTTCACATTATGTAATTGATGCAGACAAAATTTTGAAGCGATATAGCTTTCTGAGTCTTGAAATGTATTAGTAGATTTGTTTTTTTTTTTTCTGTAAATTAAAACAATTTAATTTTTCTACTGATATTTGTGTTGTTTTCTTCGCTTAGTGAGCGTACGTTTTCTTGTTATTATTTTGTCTTCTTAGTTTGCGAAAACATTACATGCATTTTTATATCCTTTTTTTCAAACACTTTTTTACTAGGATAATATATAATATTGTATAATTCTCTTAAAATTAAAAAAAAAGGTTCTCCTTATTTAAACTACATTTGTAAATTTGTTTTAGCATACCCAGACTTTTGATTTGTTTTTTATATAAACAATGCATGCCAATGTGTTAATATGAAAATTTAAAAAAAATATGTAAGAAAAGTCTGTATTAATTGTAGCAAAATCATTAATCTATACCAAACTATCTTACATTAGACAAAAAAGAAAGTTTTAAATCGCAAAACAAAAAACTAAAAATAATCGAAATTCTGTGCTAAAAAAAAAAAAAAACAGATTACTAACTTTTATTATTATTAGTAAACTTTTAAATTTTACACCAGAAGTAAACATTTATCTTTATAAATTATAAGTGTATAAATATTTTTTTAAGATGCAATTTTAATAAATAAGAATTTAGTTTTAGGTTTTAAGTATAGATCTGTTTTTTTTATTTATGTTTTTACTTTTTTTGATTATCAATTTTAAAAATTTTGTTTGTAATTTTTTTTAAATGAATTTATTATTCACCGGTCATGCTTTTATAATATCTTTATTATTTTTATTATAACTAATAACATAAATGCCATACCTATACATATAACATATATATATTTTTTATACATACTTTATCGTGTAATTGTATTAAATTATTTTTTATTTTGTCGTTATTATTATGTATAATAAATCGTTGTAAATACTAGAATCGGTAACTTTAATATTTCTTTTTATTCTATTTAAATTTTTTGTCTGATTTTATAAATTGAAAAAAAAAAAAAATAGTTTTACTCTAAAGAATACAAAAATATATTATTATACAAGATGTGTCTAGTTCTTATGTAATTTTAGGGTTTGCATTATGTATTATATATAAATATATTAATAAACTATATTTAATATTAACATCGCTAATTTTGATTTATTATCATTATTATTATTGAATCAATATATAAATATCAAATTACTTTTACACTAAACTATCGTAACTAAACAACACACTTACACACTTTGATTGTTTCATATGTGTTTGCTAAAAGGTCAAGTATGCGGATTTTAATTTTAATTTTTTCTTTTTTTATTAAAGCCAAGATACCACAAACCGCGAGAGAAATAGATCAGTATGTGTTTTATAAAAAATATAATTATGAAGTAATTTTTTGTATTGACGACGATGATGTTTTTAAAAAAATAATAAAGATGATGATGTATCTGTGAACCCTATGTAACAATCCTAACTTATTACAAATTCAAATAAAGAAACCATAATATCGATGTTTTAAATCAGTTTTGGCTTTTATTATCAATTGACTAAATGAAGTTTGTAGTTTGGAACCAGTTCCTTTGGTTGGAACTAGTGGATTTCTTTTGCTTTAAGCCGAAATAATATCATATAATTTAATTGGAATAAAGGTAATTCTATGACTTGCATTGGATACAAAAAATACCACGACATATGGGTTAAATTAGAACATAACGTTTAGACGGGAGTCGAAATTTTAATAAATAATTCTCTTTAGATTTCTTTTATCGTGGGTTCCTTATCCAGTATAACGAACGAGAGTCAATTAGCTATATTGAAATGTTTTTTTCATACAAATCTTAAGGTAATTGTATTTTTCATTATTTTATTTCACACTTCATAAAAAAAATACACTTCACTTAAAAGAATAAAAAAAACATATATAACTTCATCTACATATAACGAAACATTTAAGGAATAGACTTATTAGTTTTGTTCAAATTATGTACATAAATAGCACATCCAAACACTTATGTAATGGGAAATTGTGTATGTTACTTCCAATATTTTCATGAACATACATGTTAGTAGATATTAAAACATTTACAGTAATTTTTTTTTCATTTTCTGAAATTCGTTATTTGTTCGTTAATATCGATCATTCGTTATATGGGCATTTTTTATACTGGACCACCACTACTTAAACAAAATGGGATATACATAATATACATATGTGTACATACATTTCTTAAAAAGATTTTTAAGTTTCCCTTTTACTTTTTTTTTTTTTAATGTTTTAGAAACTAGCATATTAGCGAACAAATTAACAACAATAAATCTTTCCACAAAAAAAAATGCTCAAATCATATTTTCAGCATCATTAGCAACATTAAGAAACTCCTCGTATCTAGAATTACAAAAAAAAAATAATAAAAACCGTTACACAATTGAATTTTATTGAAAATCTTTTTCGAAGAAGGTACGAATGTGTGGATTGACCTATTATTTATAGACCAATGATATTTGCATGCAAAAATTTTATTAATCTACATTATTAGCGCTGAAGTGAGAAAAAAGCAAACTCGCCCCTAAGGAAAAGAACGATTTTTGACCTTTTGACGTATTTTTTATTTTCAAATTAGTTTTCATATGAAATATCGATAGCACATCAATAACACTTTTCTGGCAGTACAGTATCTATCGGGGCTCCAGATAATTATCTGGAATTAGCTCAAGTCTATAGGAACATACTTGTTGCCGTACTTAACATGTAAATTGCTTGGCGTTGCTCTCGTTTAGTTCACACCATTTTACTGTGACATGCAAAAAACAACAACTAATATTTATTTGTAACTAGATCAATTATTTATACTGAAGTAGTATTCCAATTATTACTTAATATTAACCCTTCTTTTACTCTGATAGCCGGTTGCACCAAACGCTTATTAGAATTTAACAAACTTTTAAGTCTTAAAATGACGTTTATACAAAACACGAATTTTTTTTTTAAAGGCTTGGTGCAATCGAACATTAATTTTTCATTAGCTCATTTGAAAAATTTACGATTTTTTTAACGAAATATCGATAGCACATCAATAACACTTTTCTGGCAGTACAGTATCTATCGGGGCTCCAGATAATTATCTGGATAGCACATCAATAACACTTCTGGCAGTACAGTATCTATCGGGGCTCCAGATAATTATCTGGAATTAGCTCAAATCTATAGGAACATACTTGTTGCCGTACTTAACATGTAAATTGCTTGGCGTTGCTCTCGTTTAGTTCACACCATTTTACTGTGACATGCAAAAAACCACAACTAATATTTATTTGTAACTAGATCAATTATTTATACTGAAGTAGTATTCCAATTATTACTTAATATTAACCCTTCTTTTACTCTGATAGCCGGTTGCACCAAACGCTTATTAGAATTTAACAAACTTTTAAGTCTTAAAATGACGTTTATACAAAACACGAATTTTTTTTTTAAAGGCTTGGTGCAATCGAACATTAATTTTTCATTAGCTCATTTGAAAAATTTACGATTTTTTTAACGAAATATCGATAGCACATCAATAACACTTTTCTGGCAGTACAGTATCTATCGGGGCTCCAGATAATTATCTGGATAGCACATCAATAACACTTCTGGCAGTACAGTATCTATCGGGGCTCCAGATAATTATCTGGAATTAGCTCAAGTCTATAGGAACATACTTGTTGCCGTACTTAACATGTAAATTGCTTGGCGTTGCTCTCGTTTAGTTCACACCATTTTACTGTGACATGCAAAAAACAACAACTAATATTTATTTGTAACTAGATCAATTATTTATACTGAAGTAGTATTCCAATTATTACTTAATATTAACCCTTCTTTTACTCTGATAGCCGGTTGCACCAAACGCTTATTAGAATTTAACAAACTTTTAAGTCTTAAAATGACGTTTATACAAAACACGAATTTTTTTTTTAAAGGCTTGGTGCAATCGAACATTAATTTTTCATTAGCTCATTTGAAAAATTTACGATTTTTTTAACGAAATATCGATAGCACATCAATAACACTTTTCTGGCAGTACAGTATCTATCGGGGCTCCAGATAATTATCTGGATAGCACATCAATAACACTTCTGGCAGTACAGTATCTATCGGGGCTCCAGATAATTATCTGGAATTAGCTCAAGTCTATAGGAACATACTTGTTGCCGTACTTAACATGTAAATTGCTTGGCGTTGCTCTCGTTTAGTTCACACCATTTTACTGTGACATGCAAAAAACCACAACTAATATTTATTTGTAACTAGATCAATTATTTATACTGAAGTAGTATTCCAATTATTACTTAATAGTAACCCTTCTTTTACTCTGATAGCCGGTTGCACCAAACGCTTATTAGAATTTAACAAACTTTTAAGTCTTAAAATGACGTTTATACAAAATACGAATGTTTTTTTAAAGGCTTGGTGCAATCGAACATTAATTTTTCATTAGCTCATTTGAAAAATTTACGATTTTTTTTACGAAATATCGATAGCACATCAATAACACTTTTCTGGCAGTACAGTATCTATCGGGGCTCCAGATAATTATCTGGATAGCACATCAATAACACTTCTGGCAGTACAGTATCTATCGGGGCTCCAGATAATTATCTGGAATTAGCTCAAGTCTATAGGAACATACTTGTTGCCGTACTTAACATGTAAATTGCTTGGCGTTGCTCTCGTTTAGTTCACACCATTTTACTGTGACATGCAAAAAACCACAACTAATATTTATTTGTAACTAGATCAATTATTTATACTGAAGTAGTATTCCAATTATTGCTTAATATTAACCCTTATTTTACTCTGATAGCCGGTTGCACCAAACGCTTATTAGAATTTAACAAACTTTTAAGTCTTAAAATGACGTTTATACAAAATACGAATTTTTTTTTTAAAGGCTTGGTGCAATCGAACATTAATTTTTCATTAGCTCATTTGAAAAATTTACGATTTTTTTTACGAAGATCCTAAATCTAAATGTAGTTTTTTTTTGTAAAACTCCTTTGTATATGAAAACTATAGTACTCTCATGGCGAGTTTTTTTTAGGGTTGCCCGGATCCTGGTGGTGGCGCTGCAAAATGTGAGATGTAAAATTCGATTTTGGGAGTCATTAAGCATCGGAAATTGGTTGTAGGGGCAAGAGGAGACTATTTTTTGGATTATTGCATCCAAAAAATATCAATAAATATCATTTAAAACCTCCATAAGCTCTCCGCAAAAAAAAAGAGTAAGGGTTGCCGGCATACATTAGATGTCGCCCAATTCGACTTCCACCATGAGAGTACTATAGTTTTCATATACAAAGAAAACTCTTATAAAGTTGTTAAAAAACATAACTTATTTTAAGTCAAGTTTCCGCGACACTGAAAATTCATTTCAATTTTTAAATTTATGAACTCAGTCGTTCTTTCTTCACATTCCCTCGAAGTTTAAAAAACACGACTAAAAAAGAACAACTTTTTTTTGTTCAAAGAAAAAATGTCTGCCTGCAACAAACTGTTAGAACAGTTTTTGTTGTAATGTTTTCACTAAAATTGTTTTTGTGCTTTTGGTTTGGTGGCACTTGAGTAGCCATTTTCTGTCCTAACTTGTTCTGAATTTTTCCTCACTGAACAAACCTATTACTTACTTATCCAATGTCAAAGATTTGTTTCATACTGTACATGTCAATATGTCAAAATCGATATAAAAAATTCAATTTAAGAGAGTTTCTCTTAAAATTCGCTCCAGCTCTAAGAAAATGAAGGTGTTGTTTGATATCGATTAGTTTTTCTTGGTCATTCAGTATTTCTTGTGCGGTATTTCTAAGTTCGCGGTCACCGGTAATGTTTTTTTCTTTAAAATCGGAATAAAGAAATATAATTTATAATTCTCAAATTTAAAGTTATTAAAAACCAAAATAAAGCTTATAGCAAACAAAATATATGAAAAAAGTCTCCAAAATACAAAGGGATAACTTTTCTCCATGAGTGTTTTCTTTTTTTCTTTGCTTTAAATTTTTATTGGGTGTGTGCCTGTGCTGCGCTCTCTTGGTTCTTTTGTGTGTGACAAATAAAAAGAAAATTTTATTCCAAAAACCAATATTTTTTGTCACAAAGAAAGTGTTTTTGTTTTTAAAAGTAATTTTATTCATCAAGAAGAATTGAACTGAAAACTTATTCTAAGGATTTATTGATAAAACTGCCGCGGTGCCAACTAGCGGTGATTTCAATGCACAAAAGAAAAAAATAGCTGCATCTCCGGAAGTCTGAAGAAAAAGAAGAAGTCGTGAAGTCGAAGCCGCCTCATCCGCAATCGCCGCTGCTAACAGAAGTTCACAGCCGCAAATTTATTTTATCGGTGTCGCTGCATAGTTTTTCTTTGGAAAGGGGGAGAAATTATCTAAAATTGTAAAAATTGAAATAATCAAGTGAAACGAATAATAAAAAGAAGAGGAAGAAATAAATTCTCGCACGAAGAAAGTTGCTAAACTAGGTAAGTGGTCAACACCATCATCATCATCTTCATCTTACCATCATATTGGTACTTAACTGGAAAGGTAACTTCTCAAGCGTTGTTTGTAGCAATTTATCGATATTTTGTATTTTGTTCCTCTGGCACCATCCAGGCAGCCAGCAGCTGCACAGGAGGCAACAATTTAAAAAAAAAGTCTCAAGACAACGACAACGGCAAAGGCTATGTTCTATCTTTCTTGTGTGGCTGATAAAAAAACAGTAGCAGGAAACCCATAAAACAGCTTTTTGTTTAAGATACAAGTTCCATTTTAGTGGCTCACTCAATACCTCTATCGACGACATCGAGTCAAGTGCATCATTTTCAGAGATTTGGAATATGTTTTTTGTCCAGTTTTTTTTTGTTTCGTGTACGCATGATCTCTTAGAAAAAGAAGGAAAAAAAAGAAAATGAATGTCCTCCTCTGCACATGTTTGAAACTCGGATTAGGAAAGGATGGGGCAGACCCCCGGGAAGAACTTGCTCGCAATATAATGTTAGATCGCACATCTTTAGGAAAAACAACAATCCCCAAAGGCATCTCTGCTGAAGTATCTAGCGATTTGTACTTAAAATCTGTTAGGTACCTATATATCTTTTTTTTTAAGAAGGTTAAAAATTTAAGATGTGCTGTTTTTGTTTATAATAAAAAAGTATTTTATTATCATTAAATTTATTTTTTTTGTACGCAACAAAAGCTGAAAAATCCTGCAAGATTAGAAGCTATTTATGACATTAGTACAGCAAGTACCTACGTTAATAATAATATCATCATCAAACAGTGGGCTAGTTGTTTCCAAAATTCAGGTAAAATTGAATTGAAAATTCTTAAGAAAAAACATTCAAACTGTTATCATCAAAAGCTAACTACCTGAATCTAAAATAATCATTTTCATCACTACTCATTACATAGTATAAAACAAAGTCGCTTTCTCTGTCTGTCCCTATGTATGCTTAAATCTTTAAAACTACGCAACAAAATTTGATGCTTTAAATAGATAGAGTAATTGAAGAGCAAGGTTTATATGTTTATACATAGTTATATATTTTATAACCGTGCGAAGCTGAAGCGGCCGCTAGTAAGTTATAACTTATGTTATAACTTAAGATAAGTTATAATTGAACCACATAACAGAAAATGCAGAATAACGTCTAATCAATAGTGCAAAATATTATAATAATTTTGTATTGCTTTTTTTAATATAGCTTTAACCGCATTAGATTCACACATGAGTTTGACCAAACTGTGGTTGACTTGGGCGTAAACGCAGTTTTATCAGAAACCAAATTTATCGCTCTTCTTACAACACATTCAAACATTTTTTTAATCTGCTTTTCAATTTGGACCGATAGTGAACATATTCAATTATAAAGCAATAATAACGCGTTTTTTACTATTAACCGATATCTTTATAGCAGCGATGTTGTGTGAACATGTTCATCGGAGCCAGAACATATCGATATCGCGACTGGTATCTGTATGTGAATTATAGTGTGAATCAAGCTATAAGGTTCAAAATACAATAGTTCTTATTTATCTATTATTTTCTTATTTATACCCTAAGGAAAATCTTAGTGCATACGTACTTAATTTAAGTGCACAAAAGATATACAGTTAGAAAGGTAAATTCACGGCAATTTTTTTTAGGAATGCTTAAGTTTTGGGCCTTTTTAAAAAAAAATTTATTTCTTTAAAACCAAGTTTGATTCAGTCTAAATAACTGCGATTTTGTATTCTCAGCACAGCTTTTGTAACTTACAACTTTTCATAAAAGAAACATAGCAAACCAGCAGTACAATAACTTCACTTTCAAACCCAGTAAAACAATGAGTTCCTATAGAAGCATTTAACGACTTTCAGTTTTTTTGATAAATATATTTTCCTTTTTTTTTGTTGAATATTTCTATTCCAGTCTAAACAACGAAAAATTGACCACTTAAATTTTTGATTTGGTTTAGGTTACACGTTATAGATAATTGGCGTACTTAATGCAGATGATCCTGTATTCGCGTCTGACACCAAACTTTACTCTTATACATTAAAAAAAATAATGTATTTGGAGTTTTAATCAGCATTGGTTATAGATTTTATCATTTGAACATTTATTGTAATAAAATAAAGACAAAAATGTACATATGAATGTGCCCTCCTTCCAAAATATTCTGAATTTATGATTGTGTTTTATAAAAACAAACATTTTTCCAAAGAAATTCATCAAAATCCAACTTTTGTATTGAATTTGTCTACTGTCTGGTGAACGTTGCCTACGGTGACGGTGACCATGAGCATGATGATGACAGGCGGTGGGCCGAGGGTTGAGGGTCTAAGTACGCAAACGCAGTGAAAAGCCATAGAGACTGGAGAAAGTGTTATTTCTAAGAGAACATTTTTTAGGGTTACATTTGCATTTAAAAAACAAAAGAGATTTGCGAAGAGACTTTAATTTAGCCTTTTTCTTCTCAATTCTAATTGTTCAAAAATACACTTTACAAAGGGTGGGTTTTTAGCCGGTATTTGCATTTTGGTAGAAGTTTAAGAACTTATTTTTCAAAACAAACAACATCCCTAATGCACGAACACAATTAAATACCTACTCAGATTATTAGAAATGGAAAATAGAATTATTTAAATATGTATATACATATACGTTCTATGTGGCCTGTGAGCAGATATATATTTCATATAAATTCATATAAAATCAGTATAATGTAGGTATATAACTCTATCACTAAAATTTGACAACTTTCCTGCCACTCCCCAAACCATAATTGATTGTTGCAAATAAAGAAAATAAAAGCTTGTGATTCATGTTAATTTATCGTTCGAGTTGTTAATCAAGTTATTACTATTGTACAGATTGTATGATCATGATCAATGAGTACTTTTTTTTGGCTTTCAAAATTTGTGTAATCAGATTAATATGAAATTAAAAATACTGTTGTGCTATTTTTTAAAAATTCATTTCGAAAGAAGGTATTGTGACGAATAAGCAAAAGCTCTCAAAGTTAGAATGATTATGTTATCAGACTTTTAATAAAATAGGAAGATTGACAGCTTACATCTTACGCATTTTATTTAAGGACGTACATATCTACATAATTCATTGAAAACGGTACACCTTGGTAATTTGGTTGACAAATTTAAAATGTACCATTTTATTTATATTTAAAAGGTTAGAAAACGAGGAACGGTATTTAAGAGTTATTTTTGTGTTTAGTTCAGTAAAATGAGTTTTTTTTAAAATATGAAAATAGTGTAGAAAATTTGATTGATGAATTCGTTGTAATAAGCTTTAATCCGAGTCCTCGACCACCATCCATTGCAGCATTGCCACTATATTGAATTGAAAAGTGAATACATTTTTCACTAATAATAACCGGCCCAAGACATACATAAGTCCATAACTCGATTACGAACTTATGTCCCACCCAAATGGGTGGCTGTGCCCAAGCCGAGGGTTGCTTTCAATATTCTGTTTACATATTTATTTCTTTCATAACAAAGCAAAAACAAACATTTTTTATGACATTATGTCCCACTTTAAAATAAAAAAAAATATCAATCGAAATATTAACTAATGTCCGACCCAGGGTGGGTGGGAATTTAAAGATTTAAATCGGATTTTGCTACTTTATAAACACTATATAAAAAAAAATATCAATATGAATTCATTGCATGAAAAGAACTTGTTTATATTTATTATTGCTTAATATTAAATTAACTATATTACAGGTAGAAGAAAAACAAGTGACCATGGCGTGGCGTTTTAAAGCCTCGAAATACAAAAATGCTGCTCCCATTGTTCCCAAACCGGAAGCATGTATTCGAGATATATGCGTGGGATCTTACCAAACATTTGGGAACAACATTGCAGCCTCGGGAGCTTTTATGGCATTCAACTGGGAGCACACTGGTTCCAGTTTAGCAGTGCTGCCAATAGATGATTGTGGAAGAAAAAGCAAGACTATGCCGCTTTTGCATGGCCACACGGATACTGTCACAGATTTAGGGTTCTCACCTTTTCATGATGGACTTCTGGCAACTGCTTCGCAAGATTGTTTGGTAAAAATTTGGCACATTCCAGAGAAAGGCCTAGATGCATCTCTATCAGATGCTGAATGTGTATTTTCTCACAAGCAACGTCGTGTGGAGACCGTAGGTTTTCATCCCACAGCAGATTGTCTTTTACATTCCACAGCAGCCGGTTGTGTTACCCTTTGGGATATTACCACCCAGAAGGAAGTATTTTGTGAGTAAAAAATTGTTTTTAAACGAGTTTATTTTTGAAACATGTTAACTACAGCTAACAACGAACATCCTGAGGTTATACAATCAGTTAGTTGGAAGCAAGACGGAACCACTTTGGCTACGAGTTGTAAAGATAAGAATGTTCGGATTTTAGATCCAAGAGTAGCTGGTAACCCCATTCAAATGGTTGGTGAGAGTCATCAGAGTATTAAAGATTCCCGAGTCGTATGGTTGGGCAATCAAAGTCGAATTTTAACAACCGGTTTCGATGCTGCTCGTCTCAGACAAGTGATTATTCGTGATTTGCGTAATTTTTCCGTGCCAGAGAAAACTCTAGAGCTGGATTGTTCCACTGGTATTTTAATGCCCCTTTATGACCCGGACACCAATATGCTTTTCCTTGCCGGAAAGGGTGATACCACTATTAACTATCTCGAAGTTAGCGATAAGGATCCGTTCTTAATTGAAGGACTGCGTCATACTGGCGAACAGACAAAAGGTGCCTGTTTGGTGCCAAAACGAGCCCTTAAAGTGATGGAAGGAGAGGTTAATAGAGTTCTGCAATTGACTTCGAATATGGTCATCCCTATAATGTATCAAGTTCCAAGAAAGGTGATTTATTTTATAAAGTTCTTAAAGTAATACTGTAACTCAATTTTTTTTTCTTAAAGACTTATAGAGATTTCCACAGTGATCTCTACCCAGAGACTACGGGTTATAAGACTGAATTGAGTGCAAGTGACTGGATGAGTGGAGTCAACATTCCCGTGCCAAAAATGAGCTTAGATCCGGCAAAAAGAGAGCTAGGCGATGCTCCCATCACGGTAAGCAAGTGCTTAAATGGTTGTTTCGTTATTTTTGCTAGTTTGATAGAATTAAATGAACAAATATTAAGATATTGCGTCTTGTTCGCTATCCCCGCCAACAGATTCACCGTGGTAATTTAAAATCAGTTGTTATGAATATCGAAAACAAAAAATCATTAGAAGCCAAAAAGCAACAAAACGGACGTCATGCGTCATGTCCAGTTAGTGCACCAGCAGTTAAAAACGATTTCAGATTCAATGAAAAGACTGATAACAAAGATGACGATGAATTACTCGCGCTATCAAGAAATGATATAATGAAAAAATTTGACAGCAAATACAAAACTGATTCGGAAAAAACAATCAGTTCAATAAGAAAAAGGACTGTATCACCACAAAATGGTGATAATAATCATGAGGAACCACGCTTGGTTTCTCATAATTCATCACAAGAATCTCCCGAGGAGTCATGTAGCAGTGATCATTCGGTTACAAGTCCACCTAAACCAATGCCACGTACATCGCGAAATAATTCATTGCCTGACTCGCAGCATAGCTCCTCAAGCGATGAGACTCCTCGTCCGAAGCCGAGAACAACTACACCATCGTCGTATAAGGTTTTGTTTTGTTGTTTTTGTTTCCAGTTGTTGATGTTAGCATGTCTTCGTTTCGTTTATTTTCGTTTTAATTTTGATTAGTAGGAGTTGGTATCGTTACATTTTTTTTTTTGTATTACATATGGTTATTTTTCAGTTGTAGTTTTTAGCTAAGTATTGATTTTAGATGTTTTTCTTTTAAACGCTCTTTTATGGTCAGCCTTGCACCTTTGATCTGATTCTTCCTAACATTTATGTTTGCTATCCGAAAAGATTATTTTATTAAAAACAAGACCTTCAATAAGTAGCGTACACTGGCAAATTATTTTTTACCTCATCCTAATATGGATGAAACTTCACAAAAACATGTATAACCTTAAATAAAAAACTACGCTATGCTTAGTTCTATATTAAGGGAGAGTGGGGCACCTCTATTCGAATTTCATTCAATAGTGGAAAAATAAATTTTGCACTTGAATAAAGGGTAAAGTGAGGGATACATTTTAAAAACTTGTTTCTTACCTTGTTTTTAATTGATTTTGATATTTGTATTGTATATTAAAGGCCGATTTAAATTAAAAAAAAAAACATCAATTAACCCTGGGTCAGGGATTTGAAAATGTTGGTTGGTTAATTCAATATAAAATATTCAAAGTACCGAAGCTAGATTATAAGAGTTTGTATGACTTGTTTTATAACTTTGAGATGATATTTGATTTCTTATTGGCAGCTAGATGAAATTTTCCATTACATGATCTTATCCAATGTAAAAAGAACACTGTGAAAAAACAACTTGTGAAATAAACAGAAAAATGAAAGTCATATAAGGACATTCCATATATGTGCATATTTCAAATGTTTAAATTATTATCCTTCCCAAATCCAAAGTATTCATTTTTTTTTCAATTAAGCAAGGTTTTCTTGGTACCTTTAAAAATATATAATTTTTTCTTATGAAAACGGTTTAATTTTGAATTTATAAAGTATGTCTTAAACTAGTGAATCAATTAAATTGTTGTTTTTTCTTTATGCAGCCAAGACTAGGACCGAAACCATTTTCCAGTAATTCAGGGGACCTTACTTTGGACAAAGTTTTTGCAGTCCCACATGCCCCTGGATCCCAAGATACGCTTAATAATCTTGACGAAACAATTTCTCCACCTTCCTCTAATAAGCCTGATCTCATTGTTGAAATTGAAATAAAAAGTGCGTAAATAAATCTATTTATTTTAAGAATTACAATTTATTATGTACATATATTGTAGAAGAAAAATCACATAGGAATGGAGACGCGGAAGAAGAGTCTGGATCGAAGTCCTTGACAACTTCGGAGAGACGAAAGGCAAGTTTTGTGTTCTTTTTTTGTTGAATTTTATTTGATTTATATCCCTTACGTTAACATAACTTATCAAAACTAGTTAATATCTTTCTTATCTCTTATTTCCTCTCTTATCCTTGCCTCAAATAACAATCTTATCCACAGTCGGCAGATGAATCTCCTGATAAGGTTCACTAACACATTAAATTTTGTTTGCCCTAAAGAACTCTTGATATTAATAGAATTTAATTTTAGATATTCGAACTAAATCACTCAGAATCATCTGGAAATTCGACTGAAGGAGAAGACAAACCTGAGGTTGAATTACGCAGAAATCTTACTACACGAAGTAGTATCGCCGATAGACGTCGTTTGTATGAGAACCGATCAAGAAGCACTCAAGACGAAAAGATACAATCGCCAGCTCCACTGTGAGTTAATTGCAATTCTTTTTTTTAATTTACTGATTGAATGAATTGATTGTAGTAGACGTGAGTTAACAAAAACTGAACCAATAAAGACTCCAATAGAAAATAAGCGTATTTCCGTGCCCGAAGGTAAGCTTCTAGATGAAAAACGACGAAACATGGAAGGCATCAAAAAGTCTGCTACTGAAGCAACCATAACATCAACAAAACGCACTTCAACAGTATTTGGTAAAGTCTCGAAGTTTCGACACTTGAAAGGAACTCCTGGACATAAATCTACCCATATAGAGAATTTGAGAAATTTAAGTCGGCAAATTCCGGGGGAATGCAATGGTTTTCATGCGAACCATGAGCGAGTAGCTGTTCCTCTTTCCGGCCCAGGAGGTAAAATCGCAATATTTGAACTAAGTCGCCCTGGTCGTTTACCCGATGGTGTTATCCCCTCACTGGTTAATGGAAGCAATATCATGGACTTCCAGTGGGATCCTTTCGATTCGAAGCGTTTGGCTGTTGCCTGTGATGATGGAATAGTAAAGTTGTGGCGTATCGATGACAACGGTTTAACCGAACCGACCAATACGCCCGAAAAGGAGCTTACAGCCCACTTGGACAAGATATATTTTATACGATTTCATCCGCTGGCAAAGGATGTTTTCTTGACAACAAGCCATGATATGACGGTCAAATTGTGGGATCTGAATGCAATGCAGGAGAAGTGCAATTTGCAAGGTCACAATGATCAGATATTTGATTTAGCATGGAGTCCGTGTGGAAAATTTGCTGCCAGTGTATGTAAGGATGGCAAGATACGAGTCTATAATCCAAGGAAATCAGAGACACCAATCAGAGAGGGAAATGGACCAGTCGGTACGAGAGGTGCTCGAATAACTTGGGCTATTGAAGGGCAGTACATAGTGTGTACAGGATTTGATAAGTAAATCAAGATAAATATTTAATATTTATTTTAAGTTAAGTCCTTGCTAATATTGTTTATTTTTTCTTGCTTGTAGAGTATCGGAGCGTCAAATAAGCGTCTACAATGCAAACAAATTAGCTGCTCCATTAAACACGATCAGTTTAGATGTATCACCATCTATACTGATTCCATTCTATGATGAAGATAGCTCAACTTTATTTGCTACTGGAAAAGGAGATTCAACTATCTACGCCTATGAAATCACAGATGAAGAACCATATATTTGTCCACTTTCACATCACAGGTGCTCCTCGTTGCATCAGGGTCTTAGTTTCCTCACAAAAAATCATTGTGATGTGGCGAGTGTGGAATTCTCAAAGGCTTATCGTTTGACCAATACAACAATTGAACCATTAAGTTTTACAGTGCCAAGAATAAAGGTAATTTTGACTATTCATCCTTGCAACTTGTCAAACTAATATTAACATTCTCATCATATAGAGTGAACTCTTCCAAGATGACCTCTTTCCTCCAACTCTGGTAACTTGGGTGCCAACTATGACATCGGACGACTGGTTTTCTTTGAACGATAAGAAACCCAAAAAAATTAGTCTTCAACCGGAGGGTATGGAGTGCTGTAAGTATTAAATTTATCAAAATCAATTGTAAACTAACTGTGCACTTCTGCTCCTAGTATCATCCATTCAACCAGCAGCACAGACAAAAAAACCCGAACAAACATCCAGTCCCCAATTTTTGACAAAATCTGAATATGAAAAAGCGAAACAACAAGAAGTAAGTAATTTCGTTTTTTAGAGAAGTGCGACTTAATCGTACGCATTCTATTTGGATTTAAGGTTTCTGCATGTAAGAAAAAAACGCGTTTAATTTTTGCGCTTTATCACTTTGCTATCAACAAAGGACAATGAAAGAATATTTATCCGGATCAACGTATAATGGGGATTATTTGCGTGAAAACGCGTTAAAGGCGAAATACGTTAATAAGTGCAGGAAAATCTTTCTCTCAGAGAATGACTTGAACGAAACTGTCTCTTATCAAGAGACGTGAGCAGCCTTTTTTTGAAATGGGACTCTGTCAAAAAAATCATCATATAAAAAATCCATTCTTTACTGAATTCAGAAAACTATAGTACTCTCATGGTGGAAGTCGAATGGGGCGACATCAAAAGTATGCCGGCAACCTTTACTCTTTTTTTTTTGCGGAGAGCTTATGGAGGTTTTAATCGATATTTATTGATATTTTTTGGATGCAATAATCCAAATCTTGATCCTACCACCAATTTCCGACGCTTAAAGACTACCAAAATCGAATTTTACACCTCACATTTTGCAGCGCCACCACAAGGGTCTGGGCAACATTAAAAAAAACTCGCCATGATAGAACTATAGTTTTCATATACAAAATTAAAACTTAGTATTTCCTTAAATCGAGGGGAGGGAAAAATCAGCATGGTTTGCTCTCCTTTGAGTTGATAAGTTGTTTATATAGCATCATCATCATCATCGGCTCGACAACCGGGGTCCGGTCCTGGCCTCCTTCAACATGTCTCTGGTTTATACACAATTGAAGTATAAAATATAATTCTGTCTTACATCCCCAAATGTTTGGTTATTAAAAGGATTAAAAGGCCCAATAGTATAATATTACTGTACATATTTGACTGGACGAAGAACTGTTGGCACCTGTGCACACATCACGTCCATCGGTTGGAACCTTTCATTTGGAAGGCATGAACCTTTTAATTCTTCGGCTGCATTTCTCAATGACATTTTTGTTGGCCAACTTTATTAAAAAAATCATTTTTAAAATACTCATTTATTATTTCTTTCCTATGTAAGATATATTATTAAACATATTAGTTAACTATTTAATTATTATTGAACATATTTTTCGAAACTGTCTTTCTGATCAAAAATTGGTATTAATTATTACAGTTCAATGAAATACATAAGTCAATAAAAATGGTCATTAATCGCCCTTTTTATATTTATATTTTTTTTCTAATAAGAACACTAGAAACAAATGAAAGACAGACAATATTTGTTTAATGTACATTGTTTATTAAGGTCAACATTGTAAGTAACAGTTTTTTCATAGCATTAATCGGAAACACATTTTCGAAAAAAACGTAACATTATTTTGAACATTGACTTGAACTTTGGTGTTGAATTTCTAGCCAATACGCAGTCGATAATCATTATTGAGAACTTATCAAGAAATTAAAAACACTAGAAATAATATTTTGACCATTATCCAATAGAAGCAAAAGTTAGCGAGATATTTCAAGAAACGCCATAAGATCCCCAAAAATTTTGTCCATCGAAAAATGATTTCCTAATTTCTATATACAAATTATGGGCATGTGCCTATACATTGTACATGTACATTACATATCTGTATATAACTAAACGGGAGTTTTACAAATATTTATTTACATACATACTTATATACAATTTTTGTCTTATTAATTTTTAGATTCAAAAATCAGTAAGTGCTCGCATGGAATACAACACCAAACTCGAACAAGACGAAATGGAAGGGGTAGACGAAAACGAATGGGAAGAATGAAACTGACAACAGGCGCTATAGAAATATTGCTGGATCCTCGCCAGCATCTTTAGGAATAAGATTATAAAATTTATATAATATAACAAAATATAGTACTATTAATCTTAAACGTTAACACAAAAAAAAAAAAAAAAAAAAAAGCGATCGTCTAAAAATGTGGAACACTAAAAAAACATACTCTGAGCATAATGTATATCATTTGATTTTGTCTTAAAAATTCATTACTTTGTCGAGAAAAAACAAAATCAATTCCCCCCAAAAATTTAAACTTAAAGCTCTCTAAATCCCATTTAAAAGTCTATTGTAAGTTTAATTTTAATTTTTAACTAGAGATTAAAAAAGAAATCTGTTGCCATAAGTCAAGGAATTATACAAAACTACTTAATTTGTAATTCAATTAAAATATCTAGTCGGATATCCACAAATTTAGATTAAATTAAAAAAAAAACTTAAACAAAAAAGAAATTACCCCTATCATAGATTCTTCCAAGTTATTTTTTTGTCGTTATTATTTTCAAGTAGAAAAAATATAACCAAGAGACTATGGATACATTGCCATATAAAACCAGACACTCAGGATATTCCTGATCATTGCCAGTTTATACATTTTTATACATAAAATATACATCGTTATTGCATTTTTGATACCCAAAATTAATGAATCCATCAAAGAAGCCATTGTCATCGTAATTCTTCTCTGCTTGTCGAATAAATCGAATTTCAAATCGTATAAAGATTTTATAATACGACTGAAGTGTTCGGATCGCATTAGAGAATTGCGAATACGAGGGTTTCTGTGAAAGGAGTGAAATCATACAAGCAGAAGAAAGAAGAGAACTTTTTATATTTATACACAATTTTTATACTCGTTAAGAAAAGGGAACTCAGTAAAACAATCAATAAAAGCTTTTTTTAAAAATTTTAATAATGAAAATATAATTACAAAATGCGAACGAATAAAACACCAATAGTGACATTCCACAATAGCTCCAGCTCGTTACATCATAATATAAAGAACCACACGATATGACATTTTAATAGTTAAGCGAAACATTATTCGCAACAAAAAAAAAAAAATTAAAATTAAGATAATATGATTATTATATTTTTTTTTCTTAAATAAGTATTTATATTTACATATACTTTACAAGCTAAACAAACTTTTATATCTAATCAATTTAAATAAACAAAAAAAAATCTGCAGAGTATACAATTTTCGAAGGAAGTTTTTAAAAGTATTTTTTTGTATTGTTTTAATTTATTTTAATTTTCAGTGAATATTTTGAATAAAAATATATTTTTATTTATATTTTTTCTTTTTCAATCAGAAAAAGTATGTGTGAGTGAAATTTAAATAATGACAGTAAATTTATGACATATTTTTTTGAAATGATCAAACTTAGTTTTATACATGCAATTTTTTACTATATTGTTTGAAATAAATGTGTTTGTGTATATTTCAATATTCAATATATGACAGGTTTTTTTTATATTGATGTGTGTATCTCTCTGCATAATGATTAATGATAAAAAAAAACTTTTTAATAAATTTATACAATAAGATAAATAAAATTTTACTACTGGAACAATACGGTGCTTATTTATTTACTTAATTTTTTCAAGTAGAATGTGGTAAGTATTTTTAAAAACTTCGCTCCGAGGAAGAGAGTGAAACGATGTTGTTGTATCATTGTCATTCAACTATTATACAAGTAAAATGTACGCAATTTTAAGATGCATATTTTTTTTCTACAATTTTTATCCACGACTGATAAATCAAAAAAAATATTTTTAGATCTAAAAAAATTGTATTATACATTTTATTTATTTTATTATTTGCTTTAAGTCAAAACATGAAAACTTTTTTTCAACCTAAGAATTGAAATGTTTAAAAATTACAAGCTAAATATTTCTTTCCGATCAAGACAAATTGAAAAAGAGGCTGGGTGCGACCCACACTGATAACTTCCCATTTGTGATCTTGAAAACTTTACCACTTTTTAGTTTATTTTTTTTTTTATATTTTTTGTCAAAAACTGTCAATTAGATATTCGTCAAAATTTAATCTTTCATAAAAAATTGTACTATGTATAAAATAAAATAAAATATTTAAGAAGGCACAATCGTTGTTCGTTCTTAGGATATTCGAGCTGAAATACAATTGTAACCACTTTTCTTTAGAATTTTTTTGTTAAAAAATTGCACATTCAATATTAGTCAAAATTTTATCAGTTGCTAACAATTATATTATGTAGAAAAAAAAAATAAACAGGAAGTCAATATCGTTACCCGTTTTTGAGAAATTTGAGTCGAAAGACAATTTATACCAATTTTTGGTAGAATTTTTTGTAGTTTTTAATTTTTTGTAAAAAAACTGTCCATTGAATTTTTTTGAAATTTTCACCAGTAGTCAAAAACAATATTTTTCGTAAAATAAAATTATTTTAAAATTAATATCGTTTTTCCATCTAAGGATATTCGAGCTATAAATTTTTTTTTTAGTTTTTTTGATTTAAAAAAATAACGGTATATTGGTTTTTTCCAAATTCATATCAAATTTGTATGACGTCATAATGTGTCGAATAAAATTTATTTCAATATCATTATTTGTTCGTGAGATATTTGAGTCCAACCAAAATTTTCACTTCTTTTTTAAACTGCTATAGTAAAAAAATTACTGATTGAATATTAATAAACGCCCTTTCAGCTTCTTTCGAAGTTATTATCTGTAAAACAAAATTTATTTCAAGTCGATATCTCTACTCGTTCTTGAGATATCAACGACGAAAAATGGTACCAGAACGTACGGACGTACAGACGTACGAACGTACGTACACACGCACACACAGACATCTCTCTAAAAATGATTGAAATAGGCTCTAGGGACCTTGAAACGTCGAGAAATGTCAAAAATTTCAATTTGACAAATCGGACCGATTACAATAACTCCCTATGGGAAGTTAATAAAAAAAATAATAGGGACATAATGGAAGAAGTGCTACTTTTTTATGCTCTAGACTTAATAAAATGGAAGCCCAGTCTGTTACAATTTTTTTCCTCTACACTGAAATTCCCAGTGAATGAGTTTACCTCAAGAAATTGTAGATACGTATAGTTTTACCAGTAGAAATCATACATACATACATACATATCCTTTGTATAAGAAAAACATAGTATGTATGTAGGTACTATCATAGTGGAAGTCGAATGGGGCGACATTTAAAAAGTGGGGGCAACCCTTACTCAATTTTTTTTGCGGAGTGCTTGTGGAGGCTTTAATCGATATTTTTTCGTATTTTCTTTTCGCAACTCTATATGTATGATGCAGCTATAGACTTGGATTTATAAACTTTGTCCAAAAAAATATCATTATTACAAATGAACAATTCGAAGGGTTAGAATAAAGTTAGGTAACTTGGGCCACCAATCATATTTTTGCTAATACAACACAAACGGTCTAACTTTTATTAAAGAGATGTATTTGAAAAAAAGAATAGTTTATTCTCATTAAAAAAAATAGCAACAAAAACTAAGAAAATAACGAAAATTAAAAAGTGAACTAACTCAAAAAGCAAGAAATAAAAGGTGGAGGGAAATACGAACCACTTTTTTTTTTAAAGACAGGCTTATAAGTTTTTTTTTTACATTACATACATTTGAGGCCTTAAAATAGCTATACACATTTGTCTTCACCATATTAAAATTTTTCATGTTGTCCGGATTCCGTAACTTGAGTTTCAGTTGCTCTCCACTGTCCACATTATCCGCTTCCGCATCATATGGTTTCGAGAACAAAATTTATAAAAAAAAAAAAAAAACGAGACGAGGGTTTAGCTAAAACAAATATTAAAATATAAATTTACTTTATATAAATAATTAAATAGTAAATGGATAAAAAATCTTTCAAACTAAAGTAAAAGGGGACGTTAACGCATCAATTATACAATTCTGTATCTTTAGAGAACAAATTTAACCGTAGATAATAATTATCTAGAGCTCGATAAAAATCGAGATGTTTATTTTATAACGAATGCAAATTATTCAAGTTGGATTTTTTGTAGTTGCTTATTTATTCCACACTGTACTTGTACATCATAAATTACTTATTCTTTCAAAATTGTTCTGCCATGTTGCCATGTATACTAGTCGATTAGCACCTTAAATTTTAAGAGAATAACCTCTACCCCTACCTTACTGAATACACAAAAAATAACTCTAGAAATTGTTACTATGGTTGAAAACGGTTTTCGATCAAACATTTGTTGGAAAATACTTGAGTTCATTAAAATTGTTCTGTGCTAATTGGTGCAAGAGGTTTATTTTATAACAATGAGATTTTTATTCAAAAAATGTTTTCGCAAAAAAGAACCAGAAATGAAACCAGGAGCAATTCTGGATCAAGTTATTTCGCAATCATCGGCAACAGCTAACAAGTGTCTCCTATATAAGTTAGCCGACTACAAAAGGGGTTACTGATATTTTCGTCGGAAAATGTTCGGTATTAAAATAAAGCCAATAATTTTTTTTCTTCAGGAGGAGACTTGATAGATGCCATAAACACTGGTGGTTTGGTTGCAGTGGAGCAACTAATACGAGAACAATTTGGAGTTTTCATGTATAACGATGGTAAAGGGCAGGTCATTAATAGACCGGAATTTCTTCGCTGGAAGTATAGGGATCACACTGAAGTAATGATTCCAATAGAGGCATCGCTTTCCATACATGATCCCTTGGGAAAATGGACAGACCATAAGGCATGTTGGCAGATGCAGTATCGAGGTGCTCTAGGAGAGAGTCTCTTACATGTTTTAATAATATGTGATTCAAAAATTCACACAAAACTATCGCGAGTATTGTTACGTGTTTTCCCCAATTTAGCTTTGGACGTAATGGAAGGTGAGGAATATTTGGGTGCAAGTGCCTTACATTTGGCAATTGCATATAGCAACAATGAGTTGGTAGCCGATTTGATTGAAGCTGGTGCAGATATAAATCAGAGGGCGATAGGAAGTTTTTTTCTGCCGAGAGACCAACAAAAATCAAATCCATCAAAGACTACAGATTATGAAGGTTTAGCTTATATGGGTGAATATCCATTGGCATGGTCTGCATGCTGTACTAACGAAAGTGTGTACAATTTGCTTTTGGACCATGGCGCTGATCCCGATGCACAGGACTCATTTGGAAACATGATACTGCATATGGTTGTTGTTTGCGATAAATTGGTAAGTTGTTAGAAATACATTTCTTAGTAGAAAACTGGCTTTAATACCGTGTTGTTTTAAGTTGTGTATGTATTTTGTGTATATATTTTGTGTGGTATGACCGGTATAAATATAGAACATGTTCTAGGATTGATTTTAAGAAGTGTTCCAACGGTGGTAGCCCTTGAGAAGGGGTTTATCTCCAAAAACGCATGTAACGGTATTTTTTTTCAAAAACGGTATAGTTACATGCTTTAAAATTTTTTTCGGTGTTCTCAAAAATGGTTATACAGATCTCAGACAGAACACTGTATAAATTAAATAAATGACATTTAAAAAAATTTGTATCTCTTCAAGTCTCTGAATTTACTTTTCACTGAATATCCTTACCTTTTTCTACAGTTCGAGTTTATTGACCAATAAAAGTTATTTCTGTAAGATAAAAACATGGTTTTAATTTTTTTTTTCCAATTTAACATACTCAGATATTATTGGTCATATCGAAAATATGATCAATATTTTATTTGGGATTTAATTTTCTCTCATTTTACACTTTTTCGTTAACACGCTAAGTTTTCAAAATATTCACAAAAAATTCAATTTTTTTAAGGTATGTACATATGTAGGTATGAATTTGTAATTTAATATTTTCCAGGACATGTTCGGCTATGCTCTGCGTCACCCCAAAACACCCGCAAGAAATGGCATCGCTAACCATTCTGGGCTAACACCGCTTACACTTGCTTGTAAGCTCGGCAGAGCAGAGGTTTTCCGTGAGATGTTGGAATTATCATCTCGTGAATTTTGGCGCTATAGTAATATTACATGTTCAGGATATCCATTGAATGCTCTAGATACATTGCTTCCAGATGGACGAACAAGTAAGAAAAAAAAGAAAATATTTTTCGAAGGATATTGGTCTAAACCTTTCTTTAATTTAATTGATTTATTGTGGTAAAGGCAGCATGTAGCAGTTCAGTTCAAATTTGTTTTTCAGATTGGAATTCAGCATTGTTTATAATATTGAATGGAACAAAAGAGGAGCATTTAGACATGCTGGACGGTGGTATCATCCAACGTCTTTTGGAAGAAAAATGGAAGACATTTGCTCGCAATCAATTCTTAAAACGACTGCTTATCCTGTTTATTCATTTATTCTTTCTTTCTATTTCGGTTTATTTACGTCCCGTTAGAACTGACTTAGCCAGTGAAGACGCTGATCCTGAAGATCCCGATGAAACTGGTGGAATTGAAGAAATCACCGATGCACAGAATATTGTTCGATATTGTGCTGAAGTGGCCACAATAGCAGGTGTATTGAGTTATGTGATATTTCAGCAAGGTGACGAAGTCAAGAATCAAGGGCTATCTGCCTTTCTCAAACAATTGGTTAGGTTTTTTTGTAGGAAAAAAATTTGTCAATATTTTTCAATTTGGGTTTCAAATTCTAGTCACATGCACCAGCTAAAGCAATATTCTTGGTTTCTAATCTACTTATTTTAGCTTGTATACCATTTCGAATTATGGGCGATATAGATACGGAGGAAGCGATACTGGTATTTGCAGTTCCTGGAAGTTGGTTTTTGTTGATGTTTTTTGCTGGGTAAGGTATAAATGACCTTTTTTTAGCTAAAAAAAAAACTTATTTCTTTTTTTTTTATAAATATTCAGAGCTGTTCGGTTGACTGGGCCTTTTGTTACAATGATATACTCTATGTTGACAGGAGACATGTTTACGTTTGGCATTATTTATGCTATTGTGATTTTTGGGTTTTCACAGGCATTCTTCTTTCTCTTCAAAGGACATCCTCAGTTGCAGACAACAATGTTCAATACATTCCCCAGCACCTGGATGGCTTTATTTCAAACAACTTTGGGAGACTATAATGTAGGTTTATATCTCCTTAGTCGTCTCCTAATATCATCTCCCAGTTTCGATTTTAGTATCCAGACTTAAACCAGACATCGTATCCAAATTTGGCAAAAACGGTTTTCGTTACTTTTATGATTTTCGTACCAATTCTACTTCTGAATATGTTAATTGCTATGATGGGCAATACTTATGCTCATGTAATTGAACAATCTGAAAAGGAATGGATGAAACAGGTGTTGTAATTTTTTTTTAAATTAACAAAGTTTATTACAACTAAGCCATTTGAAAGTGGGCTAAAATTGTAGTGACCCTTGAACGAGCAGTTCCCCAGACAGATGCTCAAAAATATCTCGAAGCTTACTCAATTCCTCTTGGTGTTTCTGATGATACTGGCTTTGAGCAGAGAGGAGTAATGGTAATTAAAAGTAAGAGTAAAACCAGAGCAAAACAGAGAAAAGGAGCTGTATCTAATTGGAAGGTATTATAGTAGCATTTCAGTTTAGTTTTATCATAATATCTTTTATGATTTTAACTTAAGAAAAATTATAAATTTTAAACTTATTTAGCGAGTAGGTAAAGTGACTTTGAATGCATTAAAAAAACGCGGCATGACTGGGGAAGAAATGCGTCGTCTTATGTGGGGTCGAGCATCTATTTCAAGTCCAATCAAAATTACAAAAAAGAAACTGAAGGACCCTTACAACTTGAATCCCCAGCCAGGATTTGAAAATGCCCTTAACGTCATTAACTTTGGACAAGATCCTGCAACAACTAATATAATTGGCAAATCCATTGTTAGCGATCCATTCAGGGATTTGGTTTTGCATGCTGAACTCTCTGATGGAAGCGACCCGAACTATAAAACATGTTTGGAAAAGTTAGCATTCCAAGCTCGAACTCTTGTGGAACAGACTATAAATATTGAAGTAAAACAACTTGAGCAGAAAGTTATTCCAATTGAAACATTACCACCGTCATTGCCAGTACCAGTGCCATTACCATTACCATCACATCAGCAATCTGAAAATCCTGAAATTTTGCATAATTTGTTTCAAGATCCGAAATTTGCGGTAGATCCGCTCAAGTTAGAAGAATTCTATAAAATGCTCGAAGAAATCGATACCGAAGAGAGTGATGCTGGTGGTGCTGGAAGACCAATTTTGGGGAAATTATCTTTGGTTAGACGAACCAAAAATGCACTATCGAAACCAGAAGCCCTTAAAGGTGTTGCCGAATTCAGTAACAAAGATCTCTCTCAAGATATTTGGAATAAACCAAGTATTGAGGAATTCGTAAGTCTTTAAGAGATTCTCATTTTCCAAAAAAAATTATATTTTTTTGATTTTATAGAATCAAAAAAGTGAAGACAGAGATGAAGAAGTGAGTATTCCAATTGAAGAGGACACAAATGTTATTGAACAACCATCAGAAACAGAACAAGAAACCGCAAACGAAGAAATAGTAACAGCACAGGATGTACATCGTGCAATGGCACAGCTGCATTTAAAAAGAAGACAATTTCCTCAGGACGAGGCAACAAGACGTGCTAAGAGTGCAAGGATTCGCAAAAAGAACAAGTAAATAAAATGAGCAAGATGGTCTTAATTTAAAGGAACACTTTTTTGTTTCGCAGAATATCTCCAGAAAACACACAGGACACACATTATCGACAGCGTTCAGCTCCTTTTGATAAACTTGGCAGAAGAGATATTTCTCAGGATCCTCTTGAACCTTGGAGCACTCGTGAACTAGGAGATATCAATAAAATTCTGGGTTATAAATAAATAATTTATTTAAAGACGCATAGAATTCTAACTTTTAATTAAAAAAAAAGTTAATACACATTAATTAATAAAAAACACAAAATTGATCGTAAATCTACATAATATATGCATTGTTTATTGATTTTAAAACTTCTTGCTACAGTTCGGACGACTTTTTGATGAAAAATCGAAGCCCTATTCACATGTGATCGAGCTAGGAATAAATTGAAAATGTAATAGAAAACAACAATACTTCAATTTTCAAAAAGTTAGGTTGGAGTGCTAAAAATTTAATTCATATTCAGTTTATATAAAAAAAAACGTAGAATTATTGTATTGTTAAAATAAGATTAACATTTGAGAAAATAAATTGGTAGTAACTATTGCAATCGTTCCCAGCGACCAATTTGTTTTCTCAAATTTCTTTTATTTGAAAAAATAAAATTATATTTTTAAATAGACATGAATAACATTTCTACCATTTTGTTAAAAAAAATGTTTCATTATTGTTTAAAATAAAATTAAATAGGTATCTTACTAAGTGGGAAAAACATTATTCGTTAGAATACCTTGATGAGCTGAAATCCAAGTTTTCCGCCGGTATTTTTTATTTGATAAATTTAGTAAATAAAATACGTATGTCCATTCAATATCACCCTGATTTATTGTAAATTATATTTTTTAATCCTTTTAAAAAAACGTAACACCTCCTTTGAATCAACCACGTCCATAATTGATTTCTAATATTTCTGCATTTGAAAATTGGACAAAAGTTATACCAACTTTGTGCATATAAATATTTTTTACTCTTTTTCCATTTGGCTAAGAATTAACGGGCAATCTCGAAATTTGACCAAGCTAAATTTTTTAAGGTACCCTGAAAAAATTACAGCAAGTTTGGATTTGAACTCTTGATTATTTCGGGCAAAATAAGCAAATTCAAATTTTACAGAAAAAAAGGCAAATTCCTAAACGCTTAGCAGAGTGTCCCAAAAATGCAGCCGATTCTGCAAATTTAAAGGCATTTATATTTTATGCAAATGTTAGGAAAATAATGCGGAATTATTTTCCAATTGCTTTATTTTATCTACTTTGTATGTTGCCTAAATTGCCAATAATAGCAATATAAAGCAAATTCAAATTTTACAGAAAAAAAGGCAAATTCCTAAACGCTTCGCAGAGTGTCCCAGCCGATTCTGCAAATTTAAAGGCATTTATGCAAATGTTAGGAAAATAATGCGGAATTATATTCCAATTGCTTTATTTTATCTACTTTGTATGTGGCCTAAATTGCCAATATTGCGTTTAGGAAATGCATCAATCATTTATTTTTTTTTTATATAAACTCGAATTTTAAGTAAATAAAACATTGATGTTCCATTTTTCAATGGTCAGTTAAACATTATCAGTTAACCAACCGGATTAAAGTGAATGTCATTTTTATTTCGAGCATCGAAGATTTCAAGGACATATACATTGTTGTTTGACCTTTATTCCGAAACAATTGTGAAAAAAAATTCTTTTTGATATCGAAAATATTTATTTGGGTATGTCTTTATCTCGCTCCATATGATCAAACAATTTAATTCTTCATATTGCTAGAAATAATTTGTATCGACTATTGAACATTGAATTATTCCATTCAAAGATTAAATTTTAATTGAATGTTTAACTGACTATTGAAAAATTGGCTCTAAGTATACACATTTTTAATTTTTTTTTATAAAGGTCATGTATTTATTAATATAATGAATATATTTTGAATTTATATCCGAAAATTAACATTTTCAATGTTTTTTTTTTTTTTTTTTGCTTTTTTAAAAGAAATATTTTTATAAGGATATTTGTGAATAACAAAAAGTTAAACTCTTTATGAATGCAACAATGAGCAGACAAATTAATGACAAAACAAAATATAAATAAAAAATTTAAAATCTTTTCCTTACATTCACAATACAATTAAATTTAAAGTAATATAATATATTCGTTTTTGAAAATGTATATAAATCTAAATTGTTTTTCTTTATACACCTATTGTCATTTGAGACCTACTTTTACAAATATTTTATTAAATATTTTTTTTTTTATTCATGAATACCTACTACAGTTTTAAAGAACGTCATATTAAATAAAGAATCACATAGATACGGGAGTATATAAAAACAAAATAATATAATTAATAAAAATAAATACGATACGAGGCAGGGAAGTTTTGATGTGATTTTTTTGTTTGTTTTGTTAATCTTGAAACCGATTTTCGCACTCGTATGAAAACGGATAATGTTATGGTGTTTATAAGTCTTTTTCCTCATTTTGCATTGATGCAGTGATTTCAGCAAATTTTGTCATATAATCGACACTGGATTCACTTAACACTGAGAGGTTCGATGATTGATCCTGAAAAATAGACAAATGAATAAATTAAATTAATAAAAATAATGTAACTCAGGGTGAGGAACATACGGTGAACGTACGAAAACTAGTATGTTTAACGAACTGTTTAGAAAAACTACACATTGCTACGCGACAGCGCGCGTAGAACCAGGACCTGAGTGACTTACAACTAGGAATGAAAATTTGGCATGAATGTATCGAAAACATGGATGTTTTCTTATTCGATGTATTTAATCATTTTATGTGTTCATTTTATTTTATGGATTTATAAAAGTTGAAAAGACTGAAGTTAAATCAAAATATTGATATTCTCTTCTTCAAGAAAGAAGAATAATTACTAAAAAAAAGGTCCAAGTTCTAGAAACTAATGCTTTCTCTATAGATCAAAAGTACAAAGGAAGTTACTTGCATCTTTGCGATTAATTTGAATGGAAAAGGTTAATAGAGTCTGGTAGTTGAAAGGACATTTGTTTCAACAATTAGGGCTATCGGTAACTTTTTGCCACCTTTAAAAATTGGAAACTACAATAATTATCCACTGCTCCTTCTGTATGAACCATTTCATCATTTTTAGATTCAGGACGTCGTATAACTATAAAAAAAAAGTTCTTATTGCTCCGGGAAAAAATTGTCGGCTTGTTCCGTATAAATGCACTTCTTATGCATTCCTATTTCAATCATTCAATCATGTATGTAATGCGTTTGCACTTATGTTTATTTGTTTAGGTCTATTTTTTGATGTTTAATCAATCGCTTTTCAATACAATATTTTTTACAAAATATATACACAAGTACAGTACATTTCGAAAAATTATTTAAAAAAATATAGTTTACGTTCTTACAGTTATATCACGGTTTCCATTAATTTCATCCAAATGTCCAAGTAAACTATTCAAAGAAAAGTCATTAAGATTCTCTTCCAGCCAACGCGAATTCGATGTTGAATCTCGAAGCAATTGCATTGGGCTCAAAGGAGATATTCCTTTAAAAATACTGCTTGCTAAAAATGAATTTATATTAAAAAGGGAAATGTAGTTTTTCTTAGTTTTTTGAAAAAAAAAAAACTTACTTGAACATTCGTCAAACTCAATACTCTCAGAAGGTTTTTCGCTTAAGAAAGTTGTACTATCGTTCGAACTCTGGTCATTTGTTGATGGTAAACTGTGGCATGTTTCGACACAACTGTCAGGAGTAATACTATTGGTTGGTTCATCCCTTTCCATTATTTCGAGTTGTTGTTCTTCATCAGTGGAAGTTAGTGATGGCATCGACGACACATCCGGGGCTGTCGTTGATGTTGGTGAGTTTCCATTTGTCACCGAATGAGTTTCTTGTCTATTAACAAGTTTATTTTGTAAATTTTTGACATCAACAACGTCATACGCTTGTCCCGATTTATGAGGCAGAAGCATGCGTTGTACCAGCACTTGCTTTGACATTTTCAATCGAGAACCCTGTGATAGCATGAGCAAATATGTACAGTTGTGTTCTGTTTGATTGATTGTGTGTACTTACATTAGGCATCTGTTTTAGGGGATCCAAACTAAAAGTCGGCCTTCGAAATGGCACCACCGGCTGACGAAAAACTCCTGAATCCACAGTTGACAACTGAAATGTTTTCGATGAAACAAACGATTTTGTGACAATTTCGCGATCAAGCTGTTTAAATAACACACACACACATACATAAGAATCAAGCAAAATATTGCTTTTTTAAATAAAATTCAAAACTTACTCGTGGTTTGAGCTTGATGTCACAGGTATGTCCACACGAACATTGCTTCTTTCGAATGCGTTCACTCAAATTCGCTATCAACAGCAAGTGTTTCAGCTTATTTCCCAAAGAAGACTTTGTAAGAGAGTTGATAAGCTGCGGCTCTTTGCAGTCATTTAAGCTGTACGGCATTCCATTTTGTTTTTGATTTAAAATGTTCTTCTTTCCAGCACCAGGCTTTGTCCAGAAATATTCAAATTCCAGCTTGGAGTCTTGTCCAAAAACAACATACAAATCTCCTATGGTTATATCATCGGCATTCGCAATTGTCCAACCCTTTCGAATTTTCTTAATCACACCTTCATTTATCATTGGCTTAAAGTTATTTTCGTTTTTCTTTTGTTCTCCTCTTCGTCTTTTTGCGCTTTTCCCTTTAGATTCACTCGCACCCTGCGGAGATTGGTCTTTAAGATGCCCATTATTTGAATTTCCGTTTTCAATTTGATGGCTATTATGGTTTTCTTCAAGAGTTTTGTTTTCATTGTCCAAAGGTGTATCTAAAATGGTATCGCACTTAATTTCAGTAAAGCTTAACATTTCATTTATCTCATCGCTTAGATTCCCATCATTGTTGGAATTATTGTCATTATCGTTTCCTTGATGCGCAGAAGGATCTTCCTTTATTAGTGTAAAACCTGACTCAGCCAAGTGATCACTTGTCTTGGGCTTCTTACTTTCGGGACTTCGTTTGTCAGAATTGGAATCACATCGTTGTCGTTTGTTAGACATCAAACGCTCCTGAAAAAGACTTTCACTACGAACTTTAACTCCAATTCGATCTTCATAACTGGACAGAGAGAGACTTAGACTGCTAATGTATTCTGTGATGTTTAAAAGCGGTCGATGAATAGCCACTCCTGGCTTTGGTCTGAAGCACATATTAGAATCCTGAAAGGCATTAGTAACAACTTCTGTATCGGACGTAGAATTACTTGGAAACAATTTCGGTTCCTCTTCAGCCTATTGATGGAAAAGATCATACAATTTATTAATTCTACACTTGCATTATTAATCGAAAACTTACCAATCTCATTTCATTGCTTCGCCATTTGTATTGAAACGTTTTTATGAAGTTCACTAATTTCTTTTGCAGGGAAACTGTTGCTTTTGCTTTTGGATTTTGGGCTAGTGTTTGAACTCTTCCAAATGATTCCATATTCGCTGGACTGACAATTACTTCAACCTTACTTGGAAGTTTTATATCCTCAAGATTGTCTGTAACTATTAAATACATTTAGATTTGTTTCTGTGTTATTTCAAAAGATCGTTTTAGTTACCATCGAGTTGATTTAATCTACGTAAAGCTTTGCAGTTTGGTATTTTGATGCGGATATTTTTGCCCTTGCTTCTAATTGTAATGTGCCCGTTATAAACGAGATGTTTAAGTTTCATAAAGTGCTTATCAGTTATAAATTGCAGCTTTCGTCGCATCTCGCCGTAGTTAATCAAAGTGTAAAGTTCTTGTACAGGTTTTTTTACTTCTGAAAATACGAATAATCCATTACTTCTTTTTTGTATTTTATTTAAAAAAAAAAAAATTTCTCTACTTGCCATCGGAAAATCTTATATATTTAGATAATTTGTGAAAAGTCTGATAAAAATGTTGACGAACTTGATCCCTTGTTTTAAAAGCCGCATCTGTGGCACTTTTTCTTTTTAATTTCGAATTGATATAGTTACCGATGGCATCGAATTCTTTGCCAAATTCATTGAGTGCATCAAAAAAATAATTTCTTTCGATATTTGTCCAAGTTGCCTTAGTAGTTGTTTTAGTTTGAGAAGGTGTCTTTTGTATGCCTTTTTCTTCTTTTGCTTTTAATTCTTTTTCATTTGGTGGCGGTGTAGATGGCCGAATTGAATCCTGTTTCATTTTTTGAATTACTCTGGCGCTAGCTCGCACGCCAGGGCAATTTTGTGTTGTAACTGATCCAAGTAGTTCACCAAATGAATCGCTCTAGAAATTGAATTTCTAACTTTACTATTCACAAATTAATTTTTGCTTTTCAATTTTACCTCAAGTTTGAATTTTTCATCTAGATTGGATTTTATTTTTCCCGATGTTGGTGTTTTTGTTGTTGTTAATAATGTTTCATTTGAAGTAGATTTTTCTTCCGATTTAATTGGACTTGCGCTTAGTGGTTCTGTTTTTATTGTTCCCAAAGGTAAGGCCTTGGCAAGGTCCATAGTATTCATATAAATTTCTTCGAAAAGTGTTAAAAGTATCTATAAAATAAGAGCTTATTTAGAATTTTAAGTTATTTTGCATCTTCACCGAAAATATATTATATGGAAGGGAAAAGAGTAGACAGGACGGTCCTACTTGTGGGCGTGCAGTAAGAATTCAACTCGAATAAAGAGTTCCCATCTATTGGTTGACAAAGCTTGAATTAAAAAAAAAGCGGATATGAAATCTATGTGTACTGTCTTTTATAAACACTAATTAACAAAGTAATGATGCTGATGAAGTGTTTTGAAGAAAATAAACACACTCTGCAGCCTTATGTGTCAAAAGTGTTTCAAACGACAATCGTACAGTAGAATTCGTGTGATTGAATCATGAATCATCGTTATTTTCTTATCAATAACACGTATGTTTTTTTTTTTTTAAATAGAATGCTGTTTTCTCAATTCATATCGCGTTTATACTTGGGGATCGCACGCTTGATCCAACTCTCTCTGATCACCATTTCTCTGGATCGGATTGATCCACCCAACTTTTGTAGCACTTGATATTGTTGAAACGAGTTCTACATATAAATTCTAAAGTTCCAGCACGCCAGTTGCTGGAACTTTAAAGCAAGTTGCCCAATTCTACTGCATCCCACCACCTTTCTGATTTTCAAAATCTTATGTTAAATTACGTTATAAGAACAAAAATAATTTTTTTTTTCTTAAACGTTTATTGTATGCATTTTAAGCCATTTTTTAAAATAAAAGAACAGTATGCCCATTTTAAGCCATATTCGTCTTCTTGTACCGACGATTGTTGTGATCACGACAGGGAACAAAACTTTCCTACTTCACTGCTTCATCTGTGGAATTCGCTAGGTTGACCTCAGAATACGTCCACAGGCTTCCCAGTTTTGTCTAAGGCTCACTAAATGCTGTGGACTTTACATCTATAAGCTAGAAAAACATCTCATAAAATTGTCAAATGTTGACGGAAAACTTACGTCATAATTTTATGCTCGCTAAATTCTATCTAACACTTAAGTATATATTTATCTAAAAGAGCATACAATGTATGTTTCATCAAAATCAGTTTATATTTGACAAAGTTATGCAATATTTTGCAAGCTTAAATTTACAATGGTACACAATCACATAAAATAAAAAAAAAACTAGGCTCTAAAAGCCACAGCTTAGGTTGAAACAACACTAAAAATTCGGGAGTTTCTCTACTGTACAACCCTCTCATGATGATGAGAGTATTCGGTTTACCCAAACACCAATTATGGCAATAAGGGTGATTATCTTTTGAACTGGGTTCTCAGGCCATCTTCTTTCTGCATGCAAGTATCACCTGACTTCATGGTCATGGTATTTTTAATCTTACCTCTCAAGGAATATTGGAAAAAAGATCGAGTAAACTAGTGACTCTTATTTCTTGAGTCACGAGGAATCGTTTTCTTTGCAACAACTTAAGTTAAGTTTAATCTAAACGCAATAAAAAAGAGGGTAAAAGCTCAATTTTCAGTTTATAGACTAAATGGAATGATGAGATCTTACTTAGTTTAGGCCAATGTGTGTCGCGCGATCCAGAGACTTAGCAATGAAATCTAACCAAAATATAAAGGGTTTGAATTAAAATATGCCTCAAAGCTACAAATTAATTATGCCCTTAATTATATTCTTATATGTAATACCTACAAATAAAAGGCGTAAATCAGCAGACTTCATCATAAAATAATGGGACAAAGTGCGCAGTTTAGAATTTCTTTTCTTTCCCAACCCGAAAATATGACATACCATTAACAAACCATCTCCGCCAAATTTTCGTTAGCGTATCTACTTGTCTTTTGGAAAACAGGTAGGTACATAACCACCATAAACTAAAAGCAGTAATTAGTGACTACGCGCCATTTTTAGCACAGTGAAAATCACTGGTCCTTGGTGCTTGCAATTCTTCCATGCAACGAAAACAAATGGAATTTATTTTTTTTTTTGACCAGCTAAAATTAAATCAGCCTTGCATTCACTACCTATGTAGCTATGCATAATTATTGTTTTTCAAGTCAAGGCCTCACGTCTGTAAGAGTTCTTTTTTCGTTCGATTTACAAAATTAAGCTTTTGACCTAAATTTGATTGGAGGGACGACCGCGACCACTATCACTGCTGTGCTACATACTTGGTAGAAACTACTAGAAGTATTTCAGAAGACTTGTAACGCAACCACTCAATTCTCTATTACGAAATAACTTTTTGGAATAATTTACCTTCTGGGTTTTCTGCGAGCCTGAAAAATAAATCGTTGGGAAAATTTAATTTCGCACCAAAATTTCAAATGGAAATTATTTTTTGTGCATTTCACTTTGTGCTGAGCCCGCCAAGAATCAACTTCAGTTGAGTATTTGCGGAAATATTTCAAAACTAGAAAAATTAACAATAGACAACTTTTAATTGGAAGAAAAAACTATACATCGACATATTCTTTTTAACAAAAATGGCGTACTTTTTATGGTCGTAGTTTCACTGTTCTTGTCCCAGAGCGAAAAGTCTTCTTCATACAAGAGGACAAGGATTACACAGCGAGAAGAAAATTCATTTTTATAGTCCGTAAGTCCGTCATCGGCTACTAGTTTAATGTATTTTTTTAAATTTTGTTTTTACCTGTTTTGGTTTTTTGGATTTATTTGGCGTCCATTCTTATCGACGAAGGCACATCTTATTTTGAGATGGAGGTAGAATATAATCAAAAATGATAATGCACACTTGATTGGTTATTTATTTTTATATATTTGTTGGTTTTGTATAAAACAATTAAATAAATTATCGCGCACTTAATTGACACAAATTTGTTTCGAATTCGGAGAAGAAACCCATTTTTCTTGCATTTGAGTGGAATTTGCATTGAGTTGTGTTTTTGTCTCTGTCTTTAGTTTATTTATTTTTTGACAAGAGTGACAGTTTTGGATATTGTTTGTCTTGCTTTAACGTGCTGGAAAGTAGGGGGCAATAAAGAAGAGTCGATCTCTTTGGAAGAAGTAAACAAAAATACTGAAAAGGAAGTGTTCTGAAAATAATATTAGTGAATGTACACTTTGAAATAAAATTGACTGGTTTTAACGACGCAATTTTCTAATTTTTGCTTTCAAAATTTAACAGACTTTTGAGTTTTAAAATAATGTTTGTTCCATACAAAATACGTCATTTTAAAATTAAAAAGTCTGTTAAGCAATGACACAATCGAATTTTATCGATAGACCTGTGCAGATAGGCCTGGCATGTTAAGCTCTTATGTGTACTAAAAAGATGAAGTTTGAGTGATACAGTTTTTTGATGAAAATAATTTTTTTCCCATCACATACATTTTTTACAAATTTCCGGTTAGTAATAATGCACATTTTAATATTTATAAATTATTTTAACTTTGCTTGTATAAGTGCGGAATAAAAGAGTCTTGAATTGAAAAAAAATTGTTTTTTGTCTTTTTCATTTGGACATCCAACTTGGTTCCTTCGCTGGCTGCGTATGGTAAGGTGATGTTTCTCTTCTCATAAGTGTGGTTAGCTTTTCTCCCACACAACACATATACAAAATGGGTAATTCTAATCCATACTTATTTGCGGGTCCAAAACATATTGAAAAAGATGATCCGAAATCCTAAAAAGGCAACCTTTTTGGTTGAATCGAATGTCAAATCTGAAAAGGATCAAGAAAAAACCTCATAGATTGGCATCTACGTCAACTAATTTTTATGACAGCTCAGAACTGTCAGAAGTGGTGGCGAACGCGGCCACTGTTTGATTCTGTCATATTCATATTGAGGCTTTTGTTTATCGTATTTATTATTATAATTTTGTTTATTATGTATTTTTAAGTTGCAATAGTAAAATGTAAAAGTACTTAATTCTCAATAAACATGTACATAGAATTATTGCAACAATGGACCATTTAAATGCAGAAAAATAGCAAACGGAAAAAATGCCGAGAACAGATTCCTTAAAACATAGTTCACACATAATTTTTCAAAAATAATTTCAACCATCTCATGTGGAACTGGAAATCAAAAAATTTGAAAAAAAATTAATTTTAAATTAATATTAATATTAAAATTGATCTTAAGTTGTACACTGGTCAAACTCTGTCGGAAACATGCTAACAACTAATTAAGATCAAATCAGGCATCTTCTAAAAAGGTTGTCTTTTGATGTAATAAAATAAATGATATTTGATGTACATACATAGTTAAAAATTAAATGATAATAATTATTATGAAAGGGAATCAAAAATTGATGAAAACTTCGAGCACATTGAGAAATTTGCAAAAGAAACCCAGAGTAACTAAGATTCTATAAACACCAGAATAGTCAGTAGCCAGTAAGTTACGTTGGATTTTAAGATTAAAAAAAAAATTATTTATTGATTTTCTTTATGTTTTCTATAGTTTTATATCTTGTATGTGGCGCCGTCAATGCTTGGAACAATGAGTTGAATTCACTTTGATAGTTAGAAGAATTTTCGTATATACATCCGTAGCACTATGTCCTAGTAGAACCTCACTGGACGGAACTATACATTTGCCGCAAAATACTATTCGCATAAAATTGTAGGAGCTATACCGCACTAAGCGGCAGTAAAACTTCCCACTATTTTTTTCGAATACGTTGTTAAGTGGAGTTCCGTTGCGGTAAAGTACCGCTGAGTGGGGCCTTATATATGGCTCATACAACGTCTTACGATTGATATTTTGCTGCCCATTGTCGCGCTGTTCTGTTGAAGTGTTGTTCTGCCTAGTGAGGTTCTTTCTACCTTTTGTACTTACGTACGCACTTCATATGAAATTATTTTATATTCATGTCGAATATACAATTCGAACAGCTCGAAAAAAACATCACTGTAAATCTTAAAAAACAACAACACTACTTACCATACAAATGTTAAAGACCCTTAAACAAAATATATCCCTAAAACGGTTCAAAGAATTTTGAAAAAAATGTCTAAATTAGTGTGTTTTCATTCTTGAATAAGAACGGTAAAAATGTTTAAGAGGGATCCATAGTAATGATATGGTGATAGTGAAGTTTTATGGGATTTTAACTGAATTTAAACCAAACATTTTTTGATCAAATTAAACGAATGCATGTATGTATGTATATCCATTGGGTCAAATGAAAAAAAATTATTTTTTGAAGAAATATCAGATATAACCACTCCAAAGTAGGTACATCATTCAAAAATTAAAGCCATAAACTTTTAAGATTTTTTTTATCAATCTGTCATTATTTTTCATATGAAAAGAGGTATGTTTGTGTGCAAAGTTTTAAATTTTATTTTCTTATTTTTATCAAGGCAAAAACAAAAACACTATTTAGGAATGTGATCGCCAACAGGCTGGAAACCATTTTCATCGGCTACATAGGCAACGCTGTAGACAACACCATCGGGCCCAGTGTAAGAATATTGTCCTTTGACTGCAATACCCTCGTCATCCGTTCCGACATTTTTTAGTTCACCCTCTTCAGCAAAAGATTTGCCATCACTTGTCTCGACACTATATAAATAAAATTAATATTATGTACATACATATGCACAAGTACATAGAAATAATATGTAAATGTATTCATTGAATTTTTTGTGTTCTAGTTTTTTTGAATATTTCAAAAACATCTAGTACTCACTGGAATTTATATCCTTCCACTCCGATGTTGTCATTCTCGTAGCCCGTGATGACAGCGTTTTTTGAATCGTCCAAGGGTGCAGCAAAGACAACAACTGACAGGTATAATGTGAAAACAACTAAAAATTTCATATTGATAGACTATGCAATGCGAACGATCGAACTGAAGTAATAATTGATTTGAGAATGATTTTTGGACTTGGATAGTAAGCTCATTTTATAGGGAATTGTTGGTATGGTTGTAAAATGCCAAACTAATCTCTATGGCAATGAAAAAATCAAGCTATTAGTTCAACTTAATTGATAAAATTCGTTATAAATTAACACCTTTGTTAGTCTTTCAATTTTCATAGTTTTTATTTCATTTGACTTTTTTTAATTTCATTTTTAATATTCTACTGATGACATTATATATTAGCACTAAGTATAACGACCTTGAACTTTCTGAAGTGTTTGTGTTAAGTTAAACCTACAGATACCCACATTTACAAAGTAGACATAGTTTTGACTTTCAAATGTTTAAGAAGTTAAAAAATGGGATTACAAACCTTTAGTACTCGTAGTATTGGTCCTACGAGTGAGATTCTTAAAGTTTAAAAACCACCCGATAAAATGGTGTAAGTCTATTGCATATAGTGGCTGCATAATATTATGGTCTTCATCGCTTATGGTTTATAGCTCCCGCTTTTAAATCCGTTGTACTAATGGCTGTAGCACGGCCTCCTAATCTCTATACATAGTATGATTTTATATCAACTTTTATCGCTTATCCATATTACCGATGTTGAAATTGTATTTCATTTAAAATCTTACTATACTAAGAAAAGCTTTCCTTTTGAAGCGTTCTCTAATAACTGTTATTTGATGTGCTTTTCAAAAATGCTCACTCAATAACCTTTATTTTCAACCAAAATAAATATTGGTCAAGGTCTGAGAGCAACATTTATTTTTTTTTTTAAGTACGGTTAACCGCTGACTTTTATTTTTGAGAGAAAAGCATAAATTTCATCTGCAGTTTTATCAATCAGAATACCCGTTAGTATAACCGTTAGAATTTTGTAAGCCATGATTCTTGAGAATATGCAGGTTATTAGACCTTTTATTTTAAGTCATCGGTTTCAAAAATTAACACTTTCTCATCAAATTCGAACTTGTTTTTGCATTAACTGTTTTTGATATATTTTCAGCGAAAAAGGTTAGTTTTCGTAAAAAAACTCAACCATTGAGAGAAAATAAAAAATAAGTCTCAACCGATAACCCAATTTTTTTTTTAAATAAATCTCAAACCGTAAAGTTAATCTAAGGCTGACTATAAACCAATGAATTGATTTCATATCGTTTTGTTGAAAGGCAATTCTGAAGAGAAACACCCCATCAAATAATTGTTCCATATTTGATTGCATGTAGGTATTGCTTTAATTTCTAGCTTTTCCTATCTGATGAGATACAATATTATTTAAAAATTTTGAAGCCTAACATCAAATGTTCCTACTTCTACTATCTTTTTGTAGGTACTAATAGCTGAAATACATCAGTTTGATTGAAACTCATCGCTGATCAATTAGAAAAATCATATTATCCCTTTTTCATAAGGGCCCATATACATATGTATAGTTTTAAAAGAAGGCTTATCTAATCCAATTGTATACTTATAATTCTCATCTGAAATATTGAAAAATATGTATCTCTTCCCACATATGTAACTACATATTTTCATTCAATATTCATCTTTCAATAAATCCCATATATAGTATTATGACTGCAAGTTGGGTAACTTTATGTAGAATGTACATAATATACACTTTTCTCTATAATTTATAATTCAAATTCTAAAATGGAACCTCCCTAGATCAATGTATTTCATAAAAGATGACATTTAGAGTTCTGTGAAAAATACTACACAAGAACTATCTATTAGAAGGACCATACTATATTGTACATCAAATCAAACAAAGCTGTCAATAGAATTCCTCGTTGCCTTGGTCGACCATCAGTGAGTAAAAGAGGGAATCCTTTATCCTAATAACAATATCCGGCGTGTGCTCTACGTCTACAATTCAGGAAAAGATGGTATTCCATTGACTACATCCTTCGAGATATTTGTCGTTATTAAACTGTACCTCTTTGTTCTCCCTACACACAATAACAAGAGTATAAAATTTCCATAAAAAAGTCGAAGACAGAGAGAGAAATGTTCAATATTTGCAATCGATATCATAGGGATTTGAATTCTGAATGACTTAAAGGACCAACAACCAACGACGACGTTTTTCCATTTAAAAATCACTTAGTTTTATTATAATTAGGTTAATAGAGGAAAAGATATTGCACAGAATGGCTTGTGCTATTATTGTTTTAGTAATAACAGAAAACAAGCGTTTTTTGCGTTCTTAAACAAAAAATTCTTCAGTGATTGTGTTCCTCCTAAACGATTGGCATTTAAAGTTCCTTCGTTTTTTGTTGTTGTTGTTGCTGTCCCTTCTCAACGGCGAATTCAGGGGATTCCATTTGCTATTTATTAGAAAGTTCTTTGTCCTAAATGCTTTGTCTTAGATTTTTTTTTGTTCTTGTGTGTCTTCTTATAGGAGAATATTTATTTCTGGAATAATTCCCTAAGGCTCTGGGGGGAATAACAAAATTTGTTCCTTTTATGCGTTTGATAAATCAAAACAGGATAGAATATACAAGAAAGATGATAAATGAAAACAAGGATATTATAATGCTGCTGGACGGTACCGGTATAGCCCTAAGCTTATTCAATAAAAAAAAAAAAATAAAAACACTGAAGAATGCGACCGAAAAGTATATTAGATTGTTGGACGATTTAGCCTTGAGGTATATAATAAATATTATGCAAAATGAAAACAGGAAAATTGTTTTTTATTTCTTTTTTCATTTTCTCTTGTTTTGCTTTTAATTTGCAGTTTATGGTATGAGTAAAGTAGGTACGTTACAAATATAAGAGTGTCGAAGTAACACAACCATAAGACAATCGATTTTATAAAATGATTTTTTAGTGAGGAAGGGCCAAAGTACTTTAAGTTTCGTTATTGTGTAACGTTTATCAAAAACTAGTTAGAATATCTTGAGGACTTTGTGGCCAAATCGTTCATCTAATAATGAAGTTCATGCGAGAACAGGGCAAAACAAAAATAAATAAATAATCAAATTACAAATGAATGAACGAATAAAAAAATAAATAACGGATTAAAGAAAAAACGAAAATTAAATTTATAAAATAAAATAAAATAAAATAAAATAAAATAAAATAAAATAAAATAAAATAAAATAAAATAAAATAAAATAAACAAAATAAAATAAAATAAAATAAAATAAAATAAAATAAAATAAAATAAAATAAAATAAAATAAAATAAAATAAAATAAAATAAAATAAAATAAAATAAAATAAAATAAAATAAAATAAAATAAAATAAAATAAAATAAAATAAAATAAAATAAAATAAAATAAAATAAAATAAAATAAAATAATAAAAAATAAAATAATAAAAAATATCAAAAAAGACTAAAGTTCCAAGTTTTTTTTTTAGAAAATCGCTTCACTAGGTCGGATATGACGAATAAGACAGACAGACAGACTGACAGGCGGAAAGACTCACGTACCCATCGCTCTAAAATCGTAATCTAAGATCTGATTAATCCCAAACTTGCAATATATGGTTGCAAGTAAGAGGACAATGTCACTGTGTTCACTGTGGTCATTCATATCTCATTTACATACTATGATATGTTTCCATCCCAGGCTTGAAAATCAAAACTCAAAAGTTTCATCTATGATTTCAATACAGGCTTGAAAGTCAAAATTCAAAAGTCGGACTCCTTCATGTAATTTTCTAAAGTACCTAGACAAACTTCAATTCAGACAGAAGACCGAAAGACAGCATCAATCAGAAAATCTCTTGGAGTATAAACAAAAAAGAAATATTTTCTCTGAATTTCAAATAACAAACCAAACAATATGCCTGCAGAGTTTAAAAACTGTTTGCCCATAAATCAGAAGACATTCTGATGAATGCCAAAGGATTCGACTTCAACTCTCTCATTGCACGCATCCATCATTTCATTGAAGAAAGAAGATTCAAAGGCGCATCGAAGTATGTACATATAAATGTATATATATGTATATTATGTTATTATTTTTCATCAAAAGCAAACTTATGCTGCAGACTCTGTGTGATCATTATTGTGATATAAAATCTCAGCTTGGCCGTCGCCGTCGGTCGTTGTTCCACCTAGAGGGACTTAGCATTTCCTTTGTCAATCAAACAATTAAGAATGCTCAATATTTTTGAGAAAAACATCATGCCGATGCCATGTTCTGCTGTGCTGCTACTAATTCCGCCTGCCATTGCCATCAGCATCATTTTCTTTCACTAAAGAATGTTGTTGGCAATATGCTAGAAACACTACACTATAATCAGGATGTCGATTGGTAGCACAAATAAAGTGAGGATTTTCCATGCAATTTTGCTCGTTTATTTCTGCTTCGCTGGTTTCACTTTATGTTTGTTCCTCCGTTGCATGATGGTACTACTTCTTAGTACAATAAGTGCATATTATACATATCTATTTATATATTTTCTTGGTTATATGTATATGTATATACAGTCGTTTGACCGTTAGATCGTTGTGTTTCCTGGCAACAAAGGACCAGGCGCGTGGAAATGAAGTCTTCCCTTTGATGTGAAAGTATTTATCAAACAGGCATAAGAAAGTGGTCTTCCTCGTACTTATGCAACGAAACCATGTTTAACGTACCTACTTTATTTTTAATATTTGAAGGTGAATTTTTTAAGTTAAGTATGATTATGAGTTTTAAATACATAATAAAACTAGGTATATCTATCATTATCTAGTACAAATTTATTTTATCAAAAAAAAAAGAATATTGGTTGATTTAGCGATTTTGCAGATAAATCTTAGGAAAAAAAAAATTAAAATGTATACGTCTAGTAGATTTTGACGGTTACTTGAAATTCAAATACACCGCCAAAGCACACGAAGCTTCTCAAATAATAAAAGTTCTTAGTTTTCTCAGGATCATTTTAAGAAAGATTCAGTTAAAAAAGAAGCATAAAAAACAAAAAGCTCTGATTTAAGCTTTCACACTCTGTAATAGCTGCCTGAAAGTATTTTAAACATATTATCAGAATTCCTTCAATGCAAGGAATATATGTTTGTATTATATTTTGTTTTCAATAGGAAATTAAAAGTGGTATTTTTCAGAGCATAAAAAAAATATTTTTAGTTTATAAAACTAACTTTTAAATACACACAGTGATCTGCAGTTCAACACTAAAACTATCCACAGTAATGTTACTGTGTATCTAAGCTTTATTCTGCACACTTTCGAGCTGTAGTTTTCAACCACATACATATGTATATTTTATCGATCTCCGTGGAACACGTGATTAAAAAGTACCACAAAATGTCTTAATGCTATTTACAGTAGTAACGAAGGACATTGAACTAATATGTATATTTGCAACTAATTGCAGGACCTACCAAATTCAAAAATTATGTAAATCATATCGAAAAAATAAAAATAAGTATAATTTATTTTCAAATTAGGAATTTTAAATTTTTGTATCTACACTTCGCACTTCGTCCTCGTCCGTGCTATTTGAAATTATTATAAAGACTTAGTTTATTAATAACAGTTGTAAACCTATGTAAAAAGTCCAATTCAGTTGAATTGTGTTATTTAAATGCAGAATTGCAGAAAAGTCCAATTCAATTTATTCAAAGTTTAATTAAAGAGGTGGATGAAACAAATATTTTTTTTCAGAAACAAAATTCGAAGTTGTTTTTGCATGATTAGGAATTCTAACCTTGTTGGATATAGTAAACGGTAGATTAATTTTGTATAATCTATATAAGATTAATTCTATATAACTGAATTCAACAGAATTTTACCACTTAACAAGGAGCCTCGCTGTAAACTAAAGAGTTTAAGTGAGATTGCTGGGAGGAAATTCCAAGTTTTTGTACACTAAAGGCAGTAACCAATAATTAAAAAAAAACCTTCGTATAGACTTCATATAGTTTTAAGTCGGTTTGGTCAAATTTCGTAAATAATAGTAAGGTCGCTCGAGCCGGATTTGAGTAAGAAGGACAAAACTTATAATCCAATATAGATAAATGCATTAGAACCTATTATTAAATAATCATTTAACTTTTAGTCAATTTAATGAAACCACCAAATGCAGCTTATAATCCAAACGATTTATAAAGTGCTTAAAATTTTTCATAACACAAATTACATTTGCGTTGAATATCATTTCTCATCGTTGTAAGACTTGGAAATGTTAATTTTACTTTGTATATTTGTTGTATATTTATTTTTGTGAAATTCACCCGTAAGTGTAACTTCCAATAACAAGGAGCACCTCCTTAGAAGTACATTGTACACTCACCAATGCTATCATAGCTTAATTTTTTCCTTCTTCCATATTTCTTCGGTAGGTATCTATCTACGAGTATACGTGCATACAAATCGTCTTTGTTTGCGATACTCACAAGTTTCTTTTTACGTTTTTATTTTTAAACGCTTTCAAGTCCGCTTTTGTGGCATCGGATGCAAGCTATGTCGTAGTTCGCATGGGGCAGGCTAAATGGATGCACATGCATATATCATAGTCGAATAAGAAAACCTTCTTCCGAGACAAGATACTATACATAGATAGATACCACTGTATTATAATATACCACTCATATAAAAAAGCTGGGCACAAGAAAGAGGAAACGAGGATATTTCATTTCTTTTCATTTAGTTTTTCACTTTATTCGTCTGCTGCATCAGAAATGCAGCTTCTTGGTTATATGGGGATGGGATGCATGAGTAGGAGTATGGCAGAGTAGAGCATGGAGTGAGGATAGGAGTTCAGAGTGTATTCCGTTTCCCTTTATGCAATCAGTGAAATAATATCCTAAGTTGATTGTGTGTACTCTTGGGTTAGACAGTTTTGCTCAAAGGAAATGCGATATTCCCTCTAGAGATGGTGAACGCAAATGTGCAGGCGGATGTAGCCAGTAGTGCCATTATCACGCTCCATCTTGGTCTTGGTTTCTTTTCAGTTCGTTTAAGTGTAGTGAAAGGATTTCCCCTTTCGGTTTTATGTTTTTTTTTTCTTCCATTTCATTTTTTTGATATCCCAAATTAAAATTATGGAAAACGAAAATATCTTGCTCAGTCTCAAGGATATTTTAGAAGTGATTTTCAAAAGAATAAAATGAAATAAAAAAAGGACAATCTTAAACTGCATCACTTTGACCTGCAGAAAATGTCATAAGATTCGTCTAGATTCCCATGGGAAACTTCAACAAAACTAAAAATAGAAGAAATTAAAAAAATAACACAAAAAAACATGCACAGGCTTCCAACTTAATGAAACTTGATTCTCTACTTGGTCTTGATGGTATCCTAGCCGAGGAGCATGACAGCTTCTTGATGTGGGATGTGATACCAATATGATATCACAAGGAAGCGAGTGCAGAGCTCTGCAAAGTGTGCAAATAATCAGGAGTACCTACATTTTAAAGGATATCGTACTAGAAAATACTGTAAATTTTACAGAAGGTAGAGGTGGTGTCGACCAGGGATTATGTGGTAGGGGGATGTAGCAACGTTCATACTTTACATACGAGTATGACAATATCTGAAAAAGGCAAATAAAATGCTCAGAATTGTTTGGAAATTTGTTTATACAGGGTGAGCAATTCCAAAGGGATAATACCACCAGGGTCTAAAGTGCTGCATATACAAACTAAAATATACGAGTATGATGACAACGATGACGTTGAGTACAAATGAGGTTGCAACTTACACGTACCTCGTGTACACCTATATGCTTTAAATGGCAATCTTACAGGTGTTCCAATCCAAGCATGCTGTGGCAGAGACAACGTAGTTAAGGTTTCTACACAAAATTAGGTTATTCGGATGTGAAATGTGAGATCTAGACACAGGTGCATTAGAGACAGAGATGTAATGTTTTTCGTGTAAAAAGCACTGAAATGAAAAAAATTGTTTCGACTTTTTGGAATTATTTTTTGATAGGATAGAGGGACTTTTGGCAAATGCTATGAGTTATGAATTTTGTATTTTCAAGCTCTTTTCATAATACATATTATCATTCAATTTAAGCAAGTCTTTTAAGGATCTTTTCATCTCATCAGATGCCGCATCATAACAGATTTATTGGAATAATTAAAGTTTTTAGATTTAAAGTTGTAATTTTTAATGAGAAGTATTTGTTAATTGAAAACAAATTTAAAACAAGTCTGTTTTGAAGAAGTCCAAACTATGGTTCACATTCACAGACAAAATTGAGTGATGCTTATAATTCATCTGAACAAGTAAGTTTCTTTCTTTTTTTTCAAGCAGATACTTAAATACGTAGGTAATACATAGTTTTGTGATTAACATAATATTTTGTGATATTTTTCGTTATTATCTGCTAGCAATATTTACTTTGGTTTGAGTATGATAATTCAGACAACATGAAAAATTAACGGATTTTTGTCCTCCCCCATTAGGGAGGGACGATTTTCTAAAAAAAACTTACAATAAACTATTGCACTTTTTTTTGAAAACTAGGTATATAAGAAGTGGGTGTAAGTAATTAACTATCCAACTATAGTTCGTTTTAAGTTTAATCGAAAATCGAAAACTTTATGGTTTTAAATTTACGAGTTTTTCGAAAATAAATTAAGGTACTTTTCATTTTTGTTTTGTTTGGTGTTTAGATAAGTACTTGATATTACTTTGATCGAAACACCGAACCCGAAAAAGAATTTTTAGTTTTAGTTTATGATTGAACAAATGAACAAATAAAAAAAAATTGGTATAATGAAATCTAGAGATTTTGCATAAATTCTTACAAACTTTTTCCTTCTATTTTTTCAAAAAAGTTGAGTTTTTTTTTCAAAAAATGTTTATAAAAATTACTTCGTTTGAAACATGGACGAAGAGGAGGAAGAATCAATACGCCTTAATCAATAATCAATTTCAACAATTAACTATTCTTTATATAGAAAGACCTACTTGATGATATTCTTTTGAAAATGGTGTTGCCAGCAGCAACAAAAGACAATATTCTATCATCAGCAGCGACAAAATAACAAAACAAAGATTGTTTTAAGAGCGTACCAGAGTGAAATGGCGAATTTATAAATAAGGTTCTGAAGCGTATACTAATTCGATCAAATATATAAGACATTATAATAAGACATTAGAACAAAAACTTAATTTTATTTTTGGTATTTAGTAAAATGATGTTAAAAACGAAAAGAAAAAATGGCTAGTTTGCAACTTTTTGAATTTTTTTTTAATAAAATAAAATTGGATATATAAAACTTAATTTTCTTATATGTACTAATATTTTTTGGTGTATATAAATTTAATATCGTCATTTACGCCTTTGCATGAGTATTTTTATTGTTCTAAAATGAAATAATGTTATAGTATTCAGTTACTGTGATATTTGGAAATAACATCGTTTAAAAAATGTCCAACTCGAAATAATTTTCTTTTTTCTTCTTTTAACAACGAAGTTATTTTTTTGATTTTAATTTTTATATGGGTCCAAGGACCATTTAATTTTTAGTTTTTGACTTTATTTTGATAAGAGCTTTGAAAATTGAAAACAAAAATACTACTTAATAACCGTGCCTACAAAAATCGCATAAACGCAATTGACTTCTCTTAACATGAAAATCGAATGTAATCGTCCAAAACACAAGCACCTTGGTACTTGATGTTATATGCAGGTATGAACTGCTCCATTACTCTCTATCAATCAATAAAATAGTTTTCAATATAGATTTTCAAATTGTTGAAAATATTTACACCAAAACACTCAAAAAACAATCCACTTTTCTGTGTTGGTTCAATGTTGAATCATATTTCTATTTTTCCAAAGCAACACATTTTTTTTCCAAATGGGGAAAAAAAAAGTATTTGCCAATATCATATTCCCTTTCATCAGGAAATAAAAAAATAACAACTTTTTTTTGCCAAATTATTCTTTAACCAATAAAATAGAATTTTGTTTTTGCTGTTGAAGCTGAAGGCAATATCATAACAAAATAGCCTTGAGATGAGCCATATCTTTCCGTCTAAACATTGAACGCGTCCCCATCATTATTATCAAGAGCATATTCATCAAAACACTTTCATTTTCAAGAAGTCGTGTGTCTCGAAAGCACCATCAGTAGAATAAGCTACAAGATGAAGCAAGCAATTTTTTTTATCCCCACATCATTCACAGTCCCATATTAACCCCCTTCTCTGCAACCTAACCGATTTTTCTATTCCACAAAGCAAATAAAAATATGAAGAAAAAAAAAAAACAAAAAACGACAATGACAGAAAAGTAAAACATTCGGAAGAAAATAAACAAATAAATGCCTCCCAATGCCAATCCGTAAAATAGCAAAGGAAGAGATAAAACGGGATGGAAAACACTTCCGGCAAAGCCAAGTGTAGGAATGCCATATGTACATATAGTCAAGCTGAACTCAACTGTCGGAAAATATTCGCTTCTCCGCAAAGTATCTATACGTTACGTATGTATAAATGTGATCAAATTGAAATTTATTTCCAAGCATAAGTTGAAGGGAAGAGAACAGAAGGAATGGAGATATGGGTAGAAGAAGCGGCAGCGGCAGCCGCTGCCACCAAGTCGAACCTTACCGAAACACTATTTTGCATAACCCGTTATTTTGCTTATTCAACGAAGAACACAGCATCACTCGTTTTACGCGCCCACCCAGTTTATCTGACGTTAAGCGGGACAGTACGCTTGACACATTACGGTGGCGTGATATAAGGCCAAAAGAAAATATGGCTTTATTTATTTGAAGATGTTCACATTGGATACCTTGCGCCGACAAAAAGAGTCAAAACTTTGACTTAAATTAAATTTAAAAAAAGATATTTCCAAGAGGAAAATCGTTAATTCCTTCCATTTTGCTGATATTCAATGCTTTGATCACGATAGTTGTTATTTATCTACTGGGAAAAGTTTTCGCTTTTGTTATCATGTAATTTTAGCTATTCTCAGACAATGAACCCACGGAACTCCTGTACCTATTTGATCATTTAATGTTTCGGACATCTCGGTGACAATTTCGAAAAGGTGTGCTGATTGCAAAGTGATAACTTTACTTGGAAGTTTCTGATCGGAACCCAACTGATTTTATGCCATATAATCCCTTTTTTTAAGAGGCTATCGGCTTTGACGAAATTAATAAATCTTTTGTCATTGTAGTTGCGATTGCCAAAACTGTTTTTTACACTTTTCAGTCCTTCACTTCTTGGTATTTAAGGCTTCCATTAAAACTGTGGTGTGTAATCGGCAAGGTTTTGCAATTGCTTACATAGCGTCAAGTTGTCTTGTCGTACTCATATGTTGGTATTGAAGGCTTCAGTAGAATCTCTTCCAATTTTGACCGCGTAGCGAGGGCTCTCATCATAAAATTATGGTTCGTTTTGGTCTTGGTTCGGTCTAGTCTCGGTCTCAAATGTTTTGTCTCATCTCGCTCCATTCGTCGGATCTGCTTACATTCGTCCGATTATATTTTATTAAGGAATAAGAGTATGCTTACCAGATCACCTTAAGTGCACATGAAAAGCTTAAGCAGGCTTAGGGGAAACTCCAGATCATCAACCAAATTGCCTTGACATGACGGTGTTGCTCGTTGGCGAGATCTTGGCCTTCATCGCTATTTAAAAGGATGTTCTCTTAAAAGGCTTTATGTTTAAAAATATTGTTCTTAACTACCAAAAGTCTTTAGTAGTTCTCAATTACTGGACCAACAAAATAATGTGCTTTTCTACTCCGAATAGTCTAAAAAATCAATTTTGAAAGAATTAAATCCAAATTGCATCATTACACATAGTAAATAGAACATTTTTAAAAAAAAATTTACGACATTTCATTTGGCTTTATTTCAAGGCTCCGTATATTAAACCAAACTCGCAAATATTACGCGTGGTTCTAGACGTGTAAGTTTTGTCCTGGGGAACCAATATTTGTCCTTGTTTAGGTATCTACCTACATAACCAACCTACATTTATATATTCATTCTTGTTTTGTGCAATCGAATAAAACTCTGTCTTGCTATTGCCTCGTGCCTCGTCACCATATTTTCACTTTCGTCCCATTTTTGCTCACACATCCTTTTCAAAATTTGAATATTTTTGGGGACTAAGAAGAAATTCGCGAAACTCCAATCGAATAAAATCTATCTTGTCATGAAATAAGGAATTTCCTTATACATCCTCTCTGACTTCCGTTATAGTTTCACAAGAACCCGCATATTTCCAGGACATGCCATGTCTCTGGATGTGAACATATAACAGTGTCACCCTAATAATTGAGTTTATAGGGAAAAACGACAACGACATCGAACAAAAAATATAGAGAAAAACGACAAAAGAATTGCATTATCCTTCCACAGGAATGTTAAATTGCAGCCTAACGGTATTAAAGGCTTCAAATGTAGCTTTCCATCTACATATGTATATCCAGTTTTTTTTTCTCATTTTTTTGTTTGTTTTATTTTTACACGAAACACAGAAGAGAGAGTATAACTTTTCATTAGGGATAGTGACATATCCTGAAAAATAAATGTCACATTGCTGTGCGGGGATTGGTCGAGCACTAATTTGACACACGTTATAAGCAAAAACAGCAAATGGCTAAGTTACCCGAGTAGGATATCGGTACCTGCAGCATATAACAGTTAGAATTGACTCCAATCCCATTTGTTATAGAAGTAGGTAAGGTAGGTGAACTCTGCCAAACCAACCCACCATTGCTATCACCGTCAATGCAAAGCCCAGTCGGAGCCACGGAATTGTCGAAAAAAGTTCAGAATTTATGAGATTTTGATGAGCGTGTGAGATGAATAGTTGATTCCCCCTTCAAGAGAATGCCAAAAAAAGCAAAATGTGTACCCACATATAGAACATAAAATGTATGTAGTTTGGGACGTTGGGGTACGGATGTAGGTATGTTTAATGTTTATGTATTATCATTCCGGACGTGGTGGACTTTTGGGCAAGGAATGGCTGCTTCATGCAGGATCTAATCAAACGTCGGTTTTTATTGAGAGGATACAAACAACGTATGTATACATACATATATGAACGTCATGATGGTGAACTTTTGTCACCCAGTTAGTGTGCTCGAGGTAGATGGGTAGCCCGCCTATTCCCCGTTCTTCTTTGTAAGTCACAAAATGATGAGGATTGCATACTCAATAGGGGCTCTATTTGCCGAATGCGGTTTTAGTTTGCATTTTTCCTGAAAGACATATACATATACAGGTATTTTCTATTCACGTTTGTAGCAAGTTTTTTTGGATAAAAATATGGATGGCGTTTTAGTTTATAATAAAATAGATAGCTGTATATAAAGTTTGCAATATTATGAATGACAATCTCTTAAAATTTATTAAGAACGGTGTCATAGACGAATAAATTTATGGGATTGAATTCTAAACTTTACAGCTGAAATAGTTTAAGCTATTTTCAATACTAAAAAAATATAAAATATACGTATACCTACACTTAAAAATTTTAAAATGATATGTTTCAATTTTTTCTAAACCTATAATTTTTTAGCATTATTTAAGTTTTTATTTTAATGATTCTTAAGAAAAAGTTGGTAAAAATATTATAATTCAGATACAATCGTTTTGCAAAGAAATCAGCATTTTTTTGTTTTTTTAAGGCGAGGTATTTTACCACGCAGTTAAGAAAAAAAATTAAATAGTGTGTATGTGAATAAATGCATGCTTAACAATCTTTCTTTAAAAAAACCTTTCTTAAGGGTGAACACACAAGAAGTATAGATTTTTCGGAGTAATGGCAATGCAGCATAATTTTATATTACCCACCTATAAAATCTAACTATCCCACTGTTACGCGTGGACCCACTTTGTAAAACACAGCTTTATCCCCTTATTGTTTTTATTAGAAGATGTCTTATGTAATATTTCAAAAATTTTTGAATCATTGGTTTTCATAGAAGAAGTATATTTGCATAAAACGTTTATGGAAGTAATTTTCAAATTTGGCTTAGATTCACAAATATTAAAAAGTGATTAATGTGACTAGTTTTTTAGTAGCAGTTTTGATTTTAAGCGCCTTGCACACAATGCATCCTCCACACACACAATCAATTTAAATACAGATATGGAAAAAATTCCAGGGTCCTCGGACAGTCGTTGTGTGCAAAAGTTTTAGGTATTCTCATAGGAAAAAAATGAATGGATATAAATCAGGAGACCTCGCTTGTGCTGGCCAGTTTAAGTCGGGTTGGGGTCGAAATTCTGCTTGGGTCATAATTCTGCTTTCAAAACTTTGCATGTCAAAATTCTGTTTTTCAAAATTCTGGCTGTACAAAATTCTGCTTGGTCAAAATTCTGGTTTTCAAAATTCTGTTTTTCAGAATTCGGTTTTTCATAATTCTGTGTTTAAATATTCTGCGCACTTTCTTACATTATCAAAACGATAACTCTTTTACAACAGATTTACAGAATTTTTAAATACAGAATTATGAAAAATTGATTTCTTTTAATGGAATACTACTTAATTAAACAAATATTTTTACTAAAAGTTTGGTATAAACCCCAAATTCTTTAAAAGCAGTAAAAAAAAGATTTTTTTGGTTGAAAGTATCTTGGGTGGCCCGCTTCGCGGGTCCTCGAGATTTTAACTCCTTTTTTCGGAGACACACCCGCTCACGCGATTTCGTCGCTCCACTTAGGGTATGTTAAGTCGCCAGGCAGGTGCCAATGTCAACAGTTTTTTTTGTTCAAAAGTGCCTTGGGTGGCCCTCTTCCCGGGTCCTAATGCTAATTTTCTGTTTTCGTCATTGAGTGATTAAATAAATATTTGCAACAACCATCATACAATATTTCCAAATGCTTGTTTTTGGTTTATAATAATATTAAATTAATTATAGTTTCTTTGAAAGACAGAATTTTGACCACACAGAATTTTGACAAACAGAATTTTGGTCAACCAGAATTTCGTACAGCCAGAATTTTGAAAAACAGAATTTTGAGCAGACAGAATTTTGACCAGACAGAATTTAAAGAAAAAAACAGAATTTTGACCAAACAGAATTTTGAAAACCAGAATTTTGACCCACTCCCGTTTAAATCACTAGTTTCCTCTAGCTTTATGTCTTGCTTCAAATCTTTAGGTTTCAATGCTCGTACAAACCACGTCCTGTCCTTGTAACGGTACCTTACCAAATTATTATTTGAATGAATAGTAATGTTAAAACCCCCATAAAATACCAAAAAAAAAACAGGAAAAAGAATTATTCCTCTTGTCATGAGAGTGCAAAATCACAATGTTGAGAAATACTTTAAAACGCCACAATCCTTATATGTACGTTCATATATGTACATATATTATACAAAAACACATATCCAAAAAATTCTAAACAACTAGTCAGATTATTTTTGTCTTGGAAACACAGTAACACTCGTGCATTATTCTTGTAAAACTGCGGTGTTCAGATTAAAAGCAAACTTAAGCTGAAAGATCGTCCATATATGCGGTTATCTATACTTTCATTTAACCTGACCATCAGACCACTGCGAGCACATGAAAAATACATTTATTTTCCGGTGCATGGACACAGGACATTGTACAGGAGCTGCTGGCACAAAGTATACAACACAATTCACAAAACCAGTGTTCCTGTTCACTATATGATTGCCCTTTAGAGCATCTACTGCATTTTACTTCAATACGAATATATGGTATACATATATAAAACTTACTCGTACCCGTAGCCGATTTCATTTAGCCCGTCAGGTTTTGTAAAATGCTTCCTGCTTTTTGCTCTTCCAATATCCATCTGTCTTGAGTCATAGATGATGCTGAGTTGGAAAAAATTAAATTGCATGATGTACATCATTGTTGAAGCAAAATTTTCTGCACACACAAGGATGCATCATGCATTCATTCTTCAATGTCTATTGCTGTTGTTCGATTGGCGGTGATGGCGGGGAATGAGGCAAAAGTACTAGATACAAACCTTTATAGCTTCTGATTTTCATATACATATGTTTATGTACAATGTACATATGTATAATGTATATATTTCAAATGAGAATTTGAAAATCCTCAATCAGCAAAGTATCATCAGAAGCTTTCAAACATGCGAAACCATTGCATTGTATTGTACCAGCATCACAACCCAGTACAAGATCTTTTTTTTCAACAAAATAATGGTAAAAGAGTTTTCAGTGGGGTTAGGTCCTGGCCTGGTATTAAAACTTTTGACTTTGCGACTTGTAATGGCTGATGATGTGCCGCAAAGAGGCTTACATCTGGATCAAAGTAAACTCATCTTCGACATCAAAATGTCATCACGTATAATCACGACAGCAGCTGTAGCGTAGTCAGAATGTCATATACTAGGAGGTGGCTATATGGCATATGGGTGTGGTGTGAAACATAATTGATGTACTTGTGTTTTTCGTAAATGAATTCTCAAATAAGACACTCAAAATGTATTACCAAGACATTTCCTTTTTGGAGGATGGAGGAGCATACGAAACCATAACTACGAAGACTCTGCGCCCCGAGCTCGTGCTACATATTTCCACGGTGTGTGCACTGTTTTGTTATTCTAATGTGGTACGTATAAGTACCACGGTTTACTCTTTCTAAAAGGTAGGTGTTAATCAGGACCGGAATTATGTTGATGTATAGCCGAAGAACAGAGTTTCTCTTCATAAAACAACTATTGGGCCTAGTAGTGGAAATTAAGTGAAGATAGATACTATGGTGATCCTTAGATTAAATTATCTGGTCAAACTTATTAGAGGTGACAGGTGACCGAAAGAGGATAGCATCCTGATTTTGAATAAAAATTTGGTATAGACAACCGCAAGGTTCTACGGCACGATTAGAAATCACAAACAAATTCCCAATAAAAGAAAGAAAAATAATAAAGAACATGATTCTAGTTAACAAGTTAGTAATTGCTTAACACTTTACTAAATTTGCCGTAATTATAAATATTTAATTACTTGTAATAGTGCCGGAGATCAGGGTTCGTTTCCTAGCCTCGTTCATCTAAAAACTAAAATGTTTATTTCATGGGCTGCTGCTGCTAATGAGAAATTGACAATTTCTCCAAGAGTATCATTTACAAAGAATTGAGTGCTTCTCAACCTAGGCGTTTAAATTCGGTATAAAATTGTAGGTCCCTTCCAATCCTGCAATAACACTTGTACAGGAATGGTTGGAAGTTGTAAGTCACTTAGGTTCTAGGTCTTCATTCATTATGCACCACCAAATTTATTAACTAACATCATCATCATTCTGAAGAAACTCAAACCGAACAGGCTTAAATCTCTGAGTGACGTTCGCGATAGTATGATGCTTAAAAAAATAAAGTGATAAAAAATACGCAATTATAGCTTAATTTAAATGCTAACGATTTTAAAATGCAGTGCATCCAAATTGAGTTTAAGTTTAATGTCGTTTTCAATTGGCAATCCCGAATTGGTTTTAGATTCGGAATCCCAATTGAACAGTTTTTTTCGATTCTGAAAAATTTGAAGTTTGGTTTGGCTGTATTAGTATTTCAAGCAATCACTTCACAGTTCGCACAATTTGTTAATTAAAAAAAAATGACATTTATCAAGTGTGACATTTAAATCTTTGAATGTGTGAGTGATTCTGTTTTTGCTTCTGATTTCAAATCCAGAAGAGAAATTCTCTTTTTTTTAGAATCAGAACTGTCACTTTTTTCTGCTTCCAGATTGCCAATTGAAAACGACATAAGTCTCAGCTGCGATCTTTTAGAAGAAGAACCATTGTAGTTTTCTTGTTTAGACCATTCAATTTATACAGGCTCCATTTCCAAGACTAAATTTCATATCTAATGCGGTCCTGAATTTGAGTTAGCTACGATTTGATTTTTTACAAAGGAATGTATAACGAAATAAGTTCCTACTTGAGATTCCTTTAGCTATTCCTGCACGGCCTCAACCTGCTGCATAACGTGTATTATATATAGAATACATATTCGCAAAGCAAGCACAACACACTATACAAGAAGCACCCGCCCGACTGTATGACTATATGACTATTGTGTAGAGAGTGGTATGTGGAAAACATTTGCAACTTTGAAGATGATACTCATCGCGGATTCGCACCCCATTAAATCGTCATGAACAGAAGGAGCAGAATAGCAAATGTACAGATTGTGTGTTTCCTCAAAGTAGCAGATTCCTCCATGCATGAATGTCACGGCATATACTTATGGAGTCAACTTCCAAGAACCTGGTGAATTCAAATCCGTGTAAAGAAATCGTAACCACATTCAGTTTTCCGACTCTTCTATATTATACTCGTACCTATATGCTCGTATAGAAATTTATATGTAATTTTTTTTTTGTTTCGCATTTGTAATTAGTGGCAAGTGTTGGAGCCCTGTGATTCGCACAAATCAGTTGATGGCGGTGGAAGATTTCCACTGATGGTGCTAGAATTGAAACTGGATCTGAGGCTTGGGAGCCAAAATGGCAATGGCAAAGGCAAACGCAATGGCAGAGTCAACTCGCAAATGCAAACAGGGGGAAGGTTTTTGAGTTTACTAATCGTATGCGGAGTGCTTTTGGTTTTAGGAATTATTTCGACATTTAAATACCGTCCCATTAAACAGGAATTATTGATACTACTACTATCACATTTTGCAGGGATTTCTGTTTTTTTTTTTTTTTTAATTTCCATCATGGATGGGCGGTGAAGAGGTGGCAGCAATAACGACGACGACACAGGATTTAGAATTGGAGTAATGCCACCATTCGTGGAGTGTTTTACAAGGTTTGAATATATTTGAATGTCAAACAGTGGCAATATGTTTTGACAATGAATTTTAAGATTGAAAAAGGGGCCGGAGGAGACGGAGGACGACTGCTTGTAACATTTCAAAATTGCTTAAGGTAACTATGTGTTGAATTTTTAAAATTCAATTTGTGTGGTAGACAAATGTTAACTGGATATTTGCATTTATGGTGAACATAATAATACACACATATGGATTTATATTCGTGCTTTATAGAACTGGGTTGACTTTTGAGAGGGTAGGGATTTGATTGATTTAATATTCAAGACGAGTGGGTGATTTTGAGATATCTTGGTATTTCTTGAGAAATGGCTAGGTATGTATGTTTGTATTATGCCAGCGAAGGAATTTCATGGGTAGGTATATTTTCGTCGATGAGAGATTGAGGTATTTTGATGAAGGTAATTATACCTGTTTGAAATTTCTTACCGGATTTATTAAATTTGTTGAGGTTTACCAGGTATGTATGTATATCTATCTAAAGCATGTTTTTGGATTGTAAAATTTTCGTAGAAGATTAGATGGGTATGTATGTGTTGTGTAGGTACCTACCTATTAAAAAAAAATAACATGAAACAATTGCCCCCATTTCGAAGGATTCATCAGTATGATATGATTTTGATATAACTATAGTAAGTACATAATATAGGTTCCAAGAATTTAATAGAAATTACACTTTAAACGGATTTTGTGCACCATACCACAGCAGAATTATTGTTTTTCTGCTGTCCCCTGAACCTGTAAATGTGGTCAGAAGAAATGTGGGATTTCTTTTTTCTAAACTTTTTTCTCTGAAATCTGACGTCGGTCGGTCGTGTTTGAGCCAACTTATTAATGTACACTTCAGCCCATCCGAAAATTTAGTTTTTGTTAATTTTACCTAAAAACTGAGATCACCAGTAGTGTAGCAGAAGAAGACGCATCAAAGAAACTAGTGTCAAAATTATGAAGCCATAGCAATGATATTACTAGGAAATAGGAATACTTTCAAAGCTTATAGCTTCTCATGATTGAGGTGGAAAACTACGCCTTGAATATGTTTACAAACGATCGGTACACTTCCAACACCAAAAAGAGAGTACAGGGAGCGGGAAAAAAACAGCTGCTAATACCAACTCTGCTATTTAGGAACTGCGACATTGCAACACAAATAAGGGTGCAAATATTTTCAAATTTGCCGCACAGAGAAAAGGAAAAATGCTTCAGATACTCGTTAAACAAAGTTTATTAACAATGTTCAAGGCCAATTTCTAGTGGACAACTACAAAAATCTTTAAATAGCTGCACACTTTGATGTATAGTTGGTGCAGTAATGAAAGATATCAAAAAGAAAAAAAAAATCTATTGGGTCAGGTGAGAATTCCTTCAGTCAGAAGTGGTGAGATTGGTCGAACCCCAAGACGTTGCCCATTCTAAAATCCTGGCTGAATTTGTATGAAACAGATCATGGGCCAGTTGTACCAGAGCTTTATAGTTGGATGACGAGATATAAGCCTTTGCTGCTGTGACTAAAGAGTAGAAATGTCTTTGCTGATAGGAAGTTCAGCGTAATTCAGAATTTTTTTACAAGTCTAATATTCCAAACGGTATCACAATCTGCGGTTAAGTTGACAAAAGCAACATATGCTTCGATTTTTGTTTCAAAGTCTGTCCCAATTGTGTCATTAAGGATAGCACTTGGTCCGTACCGAAAATCAGCTTGTTCAATGGGTATAATATCATTAATGCCTGGATTTATCCGATAGTAAATAAGTCGTTCGAGGAGTTTGTAGCAATCGCTTAGTTTAGGTTTAACTGCGGGTTTTAGGTTAATCAATCAGTCTGAGGATTCATAAATTCTGCTGAAGCGAAGTGGGAGAGTTTTGATTTCAGTTGAGATTATAGCAATCCCTGCATAAAGAAGAAAATATCAAAAACTTAATTTGTGTAGACATTTCTCATTCATTTATATTGTTAAACAGGAACTAAGAAGTCAAGTATAATACAGAGTTTTGAAATACAGGCTTCTAGATTTTTAACCAATATTTAAAAAAAAAAACAATTTTTCAGTTTTACTCTTATGTCTTATGTTATTCATGCACCAGAAGCATCATTTATAAAAAATCCAAAAGAGATAAAATGTTATATGATATTGTTTTGCCCCATAAGAATTACATTACTTTCTAGGATTTGTTAGTAATCTGCTACATACTCAACAAATCCATATAAGTTTTTTTTTGTTTTTCTTCTTAAAGTCTATTAAGCTAAACGCAAAGTTATTCCTTTTTTTATTTCCTATATTCTTTGGGGTCTTAATTGCCGCATCAAAGATTATTGAGACATAAAAAAATTTGTTATAAATTGATGGATTGCAAAGTATCTTCAAGTTTTAAGCGAGCTACTTTTTATAAAATTTTTAAGACACCTCAATATTGTGAGAAGACAATTTTGATATTTAAAACCCAATTTATCGATATTTTGTTAAAAACAATAAACCAATCAAAATAATCCCGTCACAATATCTCAAAATAAATTTTGTATCCTTTTAGTTGGAAAGAAATTGATTAAACTTTTATACACAATCATCCCTTTTGCATGCCAGGCCAGACAGTTTCGAAAACGTCTCCCCTTCCCCAGTACTTTTTTACCCCAATAATCGAGAACAAGTGAAAAATCTATCATACAAGCATCCGAAGCTGAAGCCGAAGCCGAAGCACAACGCGCATCGATCCCATTGAGAATTTTTCATAATATTATTCTTTATATAAAATTGTTGATGGTTTGTTTTTCTGTCATAATTAAGGAATGAGAACATGGCTTGGAGCACATCATGGACGCCGGGGTTAAGCCAACATGGTCGGTTGCAGCGTTTGCTCCCAACAGCCACTGTTATAACCACTATCATGATATCGTTGTTCTTGTTGTCATCATCGTCCTGCTGCTGTTGCTGCTGCTGCTGCTGCTACTGCTGCTTCGTCTGTTGCTGTCTAGTTAGTTGAAAAACCCTTGTTAATATTTATTCAGTGAGGTGCTACAGGCGTTTTCAGGGTAAGAGTATGGGGGATATAAGAGGCAAAGAATTTTAAAGAACGATATACAAAGCGCCAAAGCGATAGGAGAGCAGAGCAGAGCAGAGGGTGGGTGTAACGGAAGAGATAGTAAAATGCTTACACATGCAAAAGTTTAGTAGGACAATGTAAAAACCCTTACCGAGCAGATCTTATATGCCATCACCATCACCCTTAAGCTTGCACGGACGATGATGATGACGACGACGACGCTGAGGTGCACCTTACCCCACTATCGCTGACTGACGACGACGACATTTTATACAATTGCAGCGAAATTTACCCTCAAATCCCTTGGAGGTGGACTGGTGGAGGTGTGGTGGCGGTAGTGGTAGTGGTCCTGTGTAGTGTGGTGGTTTTCCATTTCTAAAACAACTACCTTGGTTAGAGAGCAATAAATGTAATCTCTTCTAGCATCATTGTGCTTAAGGACGAACTTGAGCACCTTATATTACGTCACATAAATGTTAATTAAAAGAAGTTCCAAAGAATGTAGCTAAGCTATACATGTTATTAGATAGGGTTGGGTAGCTGTTGGGGGTGTGTTTTCTGACATATGCGAACATATAGTGTGGCCTGAACGCAAACCAAAACCACGATGGTCGCCTATACTCGGCTCTGTTCATATAGTAGGTAAACTACTGCCTAATTAGGTTTTCTTGCAACACCACGTTGAGTGGACTACGCAGCAGCACACTCTTGAAAGCGAATTCTTAAGCAGGGAAATCTTCTTTCTTGCGGGCGAGAGGAAAATTTAAATTTAATACAGGCTACCCAGTGAGGTGGCTCACTGAAGCGGTTTCTGTGTTGAGAGCAAGTCTATATATAGCTTTGCAATATTGCTGCTGGGCTGTGGCTATGGAGTGTGAAAGCCCAGTATAAAGTTGAAAAACTCAAGTAGTTCTCCTGAAGTTTTTAATTTCAGTTTTTTTTTTTTTATTTTGTTGTAAGTAACAATGGCCTGAATGCCTGCTATAAATGACAGTATCATCATTTCGACACTGACTTCAAAAGTTCCACCTCGTCTTGCACTCAAAAAAAAAAAATAAGAAGTAAAAGGAGAAGGAGAAGGAGAAATGCTAGGTATGTATAATTTGCTAAAGCATAAGACTTTGGGCACAAATTGTTAGTCCTTGTGTTCCACTCCATAATATTTGAATAAAAATCATGCTACTTTCACTTTCAAAGTGGACAAGCAATTTTAAAAGTGTCAAGGACTTTTGAAATAAAATTAGGCATTGTTAATAATAATTTTGTGTTCTATTTACATTTGAAATGAAAATTCCTGTTCTAGATGCCTTACAGGCTTTTACTGCACTTTAAATATATCTGTGGTGTTTGGTAAAAACATGATTACTCCATAAAAACCCTTCTGATATATATTTTACCTCAAGCTAGAGTGTAAAGGGGAAGATCGATTTTGCTGGTACAAAACATACCAATCTATACAGCTTCACCTTGAGGCTTTCCAAGTGCAAAAAGTTTCAATATTCTTGGATCTCTGATCGATAGCTTAGGATCTTGTCCTGAAGACTACATCCAACATAAGCGTAAGTCACTAAAAGTGGAGGGAACAGTATGAAATATTCACAGTGTGGGACAATGTACAAGAAGTATAATAGTACATTGGTGCCACCTGAAATGAAGATGCTTTGCATGACAGCAGAATAGTTCCAATCCATGATCGAATAAGAAGCAAGAAAATTGGAGGAAGACTTCAAGCTAAAAACACCATCTTCGAATAAATTCAGCATGACCTCCTAGACTGGTATGTATGTATGTATGTTATGTAGGTACATATATGTATCTGTTATCAAAAACTTAAATATCTATTTTACCACGAAATAAATTGTAGATTCAAATACCTTAACCAATAAACAATATTATTTTAAATACACAATGAAACATCGCTTGTTTGAACCAACCTATACTTGTTAAAAATACTCTACTATACGACCTGGATTAGCGTCAAGAAACGTTAAAGCCTACACCTACACAAACTCGCGGAACATAAAAAAATGGTACCTAAGTATACTTGAACGAAGTGTTTTTCGTTTCGTTACTATTACCAAGTGGACCAGTAGAGGGTAGCGCTAAGTGGTGTGTCGGGGAAATTTCTGCCAAATTCTTCTATTGCCCAAGAGATTTGTGACTGCAATCTATACTATAAAACACAGCCCACACCTTTCTCGCACAGTCTCAATTTTTTTAGTACAGAAAAAAATAACGAATAAATTCCTTTATGACTCAATTTCCATTAGCTGCGCTCTAAATATCCAGAATTTCCCTTATGCCATGCGGAAGCAAGAGATTTCATAGGTAATTTCATTAACCACTAAAAAGTAATTCTGCCAGTCCGCAATACATACAAATGGCCTACTTTAACCAAATGAGCATCCGCCAACGCCACCGTGTTTACCTATAGATAAACAGAATGTAAGCTTTACCGCTATACCATCACGTAACAATCCTCAAATAAAGCTATTGCATTTGTCCCGTTTCCATTAAACAAAAAAAAAAAAAAAAAAAAACAGAAATAGACTCTTTTATTTTTCAGGACGATATAATTTTTCGGCACAAATACGAACGACCGCAGTAGAGAGCAGGCACAATTCCTTGAGCCTATAAGCAGAGATATCTCTAAAACTCAGAATAGATGTTTGTAGCGATCATTTGAGTTCCTAGAATCAATTTCCCCACAATAATAGCCAAACCTATAACCAAGGTAAAGAAAACCATATTAACTTACCGTCCTCAGTTCCTCCGCCATCCATCCCTAGCACTTATAGAACACAACAAGGAATGTGGATCGACTATGAGATAGAGGAACACCAAGTAAACAATTAAATGAATTGTTTTCTTAACCTGTGGGATATACTTCCACCGAGACGGGTTGAGGCAGACAGGGACAGAAGTGGAGAAGAGTATTTTATTGGACAAACAACTACTGTAAATAATTAAAGCCAACAGATTACGAAACAATGTTGAGGTTATGGTTGGAAGCCTCAGTTGAAATATTTATTCAGGAACTTGTTACGTGCAATGCAAGTTGTATTGGTAGCCACCCAACAATATGGTGATATGGCTTGAAAACGGCTTCAATGGAATTCGATAAAAAATGGACGGTCACATTTCGGCATAGGTAAGGTAACAGTGTTGCCGCATGTATTTGGCAACTAAAGGGATAGAAACGAATTGGACTCAGATACAGATTAATTTAAAAAAAAGCTCTTACTCTAAAACTGGCCCGGAAACGAGACATCTTTTTGACCTCCTATTGGGGGAATTGGGGACAATTAACATTTGCCCGCCAAATTCTAATTTTCTTTTTATTAGGTATTGAATTTACTGGGACTCATTGGAATCTTTTTTTGTTGAAAATATCAGTGTATTGGATAATCTTTAAAAGCGGTTTGGGGTTAAACTAGGGAAGGTTCCAATATTTGATTCTAAACGGAAAGAGTACGTTAAAATACAAGAAAATCATCTAAAAATTTCTAAATTTAAAAAAAAAAATTATTCGAGCTTTTAAAAATTAAATATTCAAAAATAGATTTTCTTTTAGTAGAATTTGTGTATCATTAAAACAGTTGAAGAAAAAACAAGAATACTTGGAATAAACTGCAGATGAAGAAAATGTGGTTGTGTTCTTGATGTCCCGAGAGAACTCAAGAAACCTAGCTAATATCTAACCGCAGTGGGCATGGTCGTCAAAATTAAAAGAACATGTTTACCGTTGTGTTTGTTATGAAATCCAAGTCATGTATAGAAAAGGAAAAAGTCAAAAATACCATCCGGCAACTCTTTTTGAAAAAAAAATTATTTATTTTTTCTATTGGGAATATAGTTCCCCTGGGAACGGTGAAAATAACGGTAGCGGCTGGACAGAATGAATCTAAACTCTATCCTCTCTAATAAACACCCATCAGACACTGAGTTGAATGAAGCATGCCACCATTGCTCACTTGCCGGTCCTGGATAACCCCGGGGAACTTGGGATAAATTCGTACATAACCCTATTGCTATTAACAACAACAAGCAAACACAAAAAACGGTACATTTATTCCGAACATACAGGACTGTCAATTTTTTATAAGAACCCGGTATAACCTGGCCATGTTCGACGTGATCCAACTGCCTAATGCACATCAGGAACCAGAGCAACATCCCTCTTGGCCTTCGGCCCACCCGGCCGGCTGGTGTGTGAAGGAGTCGATAGTGAAATTTCCTTTCAAGAGACAATAACCAGCATCCTTGCTTTCATTGCCTTTTCTAGCAGACTAGACGATGAAACGAACGGCGTTAGTCGGTCTTAGATTATATGGCAGAAGCAACGGACGGAAAGAAACGGACACACAAATGAACGGACAATTCAAAATCGATTCTCGAATATTGAATTCGACAGAATGTACTCACTATACAATATACATATATGTATGTATGTAGATGCATCAAGCCGTTTGACTCTTCGCCAAAAAGATTTTCAGGCGATTGCGAATTGATGTCCTCTCCCAAAAGAGGTGTGGTGGCAGGAGTTGGCGCTGCAAAAGCCACTACGATATACCTGATTCCTCGACAAAAAATTACCTGTACTTGGTTCTGTTGTTGTAAAAGTAAGCCGATTTTCAGATCAATTTCATAAAGCCTTAAAGAGTTTGAGGGATTTATATATGTACCATTGTACCTGGACAAGCGAGTAGCAAGCAAAAACATAAAATTAAACCATAGAAGAAAATTACGAATGCTCGCCCAAGCGTCCGTCCGGTGCGGCAGGACAGGGACATGGACACACATGTTGAATAACAAATATACCTACCCCTGATATGTGGCAAACAAAATGAACATTAAGTTCCAAAAGGACAAAGCCCTGGCCATTATCCTACAGAAAAATGAAAAAAAAAGCGGTTGGCTTTTTTCCCATCACAACACAATGGCAACGGGTCAATTGGATTTTTATCTGTTGGGTTTATTTGTCGTTTCTTTATTTTTTTTTTGTGGATAGGGACGTGTTCTGATTAGAGGAATCCGATGAATGCAAGCATTCTTAAAAAAAAAATTATTCAAAAATACAAAAACGTTAGATAATGGACTTTGCAATCGATAGTGATTTTTGTTTGGTGTTTTGTGGATATTTGTAATTTGTTTTGCATTTCGTGTCTGCATTGGTGTGAGACAATAGAGCTTAAATAAATTATCAAATTGGTAGGCGAAAAGAACAAAAACAAAAAAGAAGTTGCAACGTTTCACTATGGGTCGCATTTACTTGCTTGGTTTTTTAAAAATTTGAAATTAAATCGTTTAATGCAAAACAAATTAAAATACTTAAACGTTACTTTAAAAATTAAATATGTTTTTGTTTGCCAATAAGTTCAAAATTTAAAAGCCATCAATTAATTTTCTACCTGCGACTGAATGCATGTTTTGGATTCGTTTTCTTTAAGCTTGGAACTGAAAAGTCTTATTTTATTTTCCCTAGTATCGAAATTGAAATTTTAGTTTGCTCCAAAAAGAAACGGTACCAACTTGCCATCATATGACCTTAATAACAATTTCATCTGTTTCCAAAATTACTCTAATGATTTTGATGAATTTTTTTTTTATTTAAAATTATTTGGTCAGAATATATTCTAAAAAAGCGTCATAAACGGAACCTGCCATAGAAGCAGTTTTTTTTAAGAAGCTCTACTATAAAAACTTGCATAAAAATATTTTTTGTTCTAAAATTACTAAAGAAATTTCATGCATGAAAAACTATTTTTTGAAAAAAAAAACAAAACTCAAAAATTCAGATTTGAGCTCAAGCTTCTTTTTCGACTTATTTTCTCAATTCAGGTAATAAATTTGTAAATGTTTTTTGTTGCTTATTCTAAGTACTTTTATATAACCTTTTAACAGAAACAGACAAATATTTGGAACCAAATTTATATGTTTTTTTTTTTTTTAAATACAATACTTTGGGTTTTAATAGGAGTAGCTATGTAAAAATAAAAATAAGTTTTGAAGGCAAATGGAATTGTGGAATGATTTAAATATTGTATTTTTTTTTACTTTTTTTTTTAAATCATTCAAGCGCTTTAGAAGGAATTACGATGCATAACGAAAAAGGTTATATTTGTACTTGATGATAAATAGACTATTTTTTTTAAAGAGATTTTAGGTTTCATTTTCTGTATAATGGATAATTTAGAATTAACAATTTCCGAATATTGAACATCAATGGGAAAAACGATTTCGTAATTCATTCAACAGCGAAAAAAAACCCTTTTAACCCTTTTATTACTTTAGATTTAATGCAAGTATGAAATTTCTGACTATTCATAGATTTAATTTTATCTTTGACCATTACAATCATTTTTTTCAAAGATAAGATGAAAGTGAAAATTTGTGAAAAATTGCAAAATAATTTTTTTGAATAGACGAACATAAATCCTTTATTTTGATGTATCAAAAGAATTGAGAAAGCAGGACATTTCCTAATAATGGAAATATCCTCTTCTAAAATATTAAATCTAAATTAACATTTTTTATATAAAAAGGAACATTTTCTTCCTCCATAAAAAAAGTTTATAAAGAACTACTTTGAAGCATGTTTTACTTTTTTACGCTGAGTTACCAAGTTCTTAAGTCTATTAGAAAAATATTTATTTTCATGCTTAAGAAACAATTTAAGTCTTATTTGATTATTATAAAGATTGATTTGAAGATTTGAACATTAAATACCGAAAACCTTGTGTCTTATCTTTGTTTTACCCAATAAGAAAACTTATAACTTCAAATGCAGAGCGGCGCGTGGTATAAGTATTGTTTTATGTTGAGCTAGAAATATTGTGCCACGCCTTATAAAGAATACGTTATTTAATTAATAATTCCATTATTATAATGCTGCTTTCATGTTCTATTTCTATTTTACCTGTATATTTTCAAATTGAATAATCTCAAATGGCTTAAATGCTAAATTAAATTCGACTAAGCTTTTGATGTTTTGTTAATATATGTACATTAATAAAAAAGACTTAGCTTCATGCATGTGTTAAACTATGGCGAATAAAAATAATAAATATAATTAGGGCGATCGGTAAAATAATTTATTTTTTTTTTAAGAAAAACATTTCCAAACTGAAAGAGAAAATTATTTTATTTTCAAAATATATTTAGGTAGATTTAAATAAAATTTAATCAAAGTTAAATTTCTTAAGAAATATTCTACCATTTTTGCTTAAATTGTTTTTATTATATACATTTATTAAAATTTAATATTTTATTATATTTATGCTTAAATTGTTTTTGTTATATACTTTTATTAAAATTTTATAAAAATTTATCCAAAACTTCTAAACAAGCACATGTATAAGGTGCTTTTTTCTATTTCGATTTTTTTTGAATATATATCTCAGAATTGAAAATTTTGTTCAACTCTAACACTTTTTTGGGTAAAATATGTTGACCGACTTTAATGAAATTTTGCACAGATTATTTTATTAATATTGATAAACATTACTCTATGAATGGGGTAATCACCAAAATATGCTCCACCCTAACATATATGTATGCATAGAATTTGGGGGAAGAACCCAATACCTGAGGCTTAGCTGACTGTTGAAAGATCGGCTCTTAGAGAAATTAAATTAAATACAAAAATAAATGAAAATGAAAATGAACTTGTCTGTTGACAACCTATAAAAAAACACAAAGATTGCAAGAAAAAATTCATAAAATTAGGGATTTTTTTCTTTTAATTGAAACTTATTTAGCCCTGCCGAAATTCATCTTTTGTTTAATAACCACCCTAGTGCACACAGAATGACATAGCCACCACGTCCAACATTTATTCAATTACTGACTTTATTTTTTTTTTAATTCATACTCGCGCTGCTATATGCCTCTAATCAATGTGAAACCAGGAAATTGTTTTTGAGTGTTAATTTGAGCTTTTGAATTAGATTAATTAATTATTTTGATTTAAATAAGTGAATTGTAGTTTACCACACTTCATGGTGTACATAATTTTGTTTTTAAATTAAATTATGTATTTATGTTTAGATACAATGTATACATAGTATTGTGATATACATATGCAACTATTTGGGGTTGAATTTAATACTTCGCGTGATAGTTAATCGTATTACAAGTAGGTATGCATTTATAAATCACAAAAAAGTAGGTACGAATATGAACCTTGAGGCTACTTTAGGTTTTTCGTTTTCAATTTTTGTCACGAAAAAAAATCAATTAATTAATGGCATACATGAATTCAATAAATGTCACAATTATATGTGTGTACTCGAATAGTCTTTTGAAAATATGCCAGAACACCAGGAGCCAATATTATATTTAAATGACTAAAAAAATGGTTTCTTTTATATTATTTTACTATGTGACACCCATATTTTTACATCCGTTCCAATGGTAGGCATGGTAATGAAATATTGAGTCTGTATTTTTTTTTAAATAGTCGATACAGTCCAGGATAATCGTAGCAAAAAATAAATAAATGAATTTGGTGACGCCACTGTCGATGAAGTGTCTTACAAGTCTCAACCATTCCTGTGTGCATTTTACTGTAGGAACATTTTATTGGATTCAAATTTTACGTTACCTTTACCGCACTAAAATGATTTTTGAAAGTTTTTATTTTCTGTCTGTTTGGGACCAATCTAAGTATTTTTTTTTGCAAAATGGAGGCCGGCCGGTAAGCATAAAAATCTGAATAAAATTTCTGTTAAATTCTAGGTCACAAAACTTTTTTTCAGAAAATTGTTTAAAAATTATAGTATACATATTATAGTACATACATTGAATACTCTCTAACTGAAAATTGCTCCAAAATTATAGTCCAGTATAGAACTTTCATTTGGCAGGACTTTTTGAATAACGGAGTCAGAAATGTGGTAATATTTTAAAAAAATGAAGGTCTATGCGGATGTTCTTTGAGTCATGAATCTAGCTTCTACATAAGTTCGAATAATTAATCCGGTGATTTTAGTAAAAATTTGAAAAAAATCCATATCAGAAAAAAATACTCAGCTTTTATTGTATATTTCGTATTTTGTAGGAACTTATTCCAAATAAAGCATAGAACTTATGAATTGAATAAATATTTGGTTTTCTTCCAGTTCTTGCTGTTTCCTTTGCTCATAAATTGTCAGAAAAAATGTTTACATATGTTTATAAATATAATTATTAATTTAATGCTTTAAATAAGTTCCTCTACACAAAAAGTCAATTGTCGTTTTTTTTTGCGATCGTCCGCCATTTCGACAAAAGTGACTACCGGTTGGTTTGCTTGTTTTAGTTTAAGGTAGTTCTTTTTTTGTTCCTCTGTGTAGAAAAGAAATAAAACTAATTTGAGAGCTCGTGTAGTTTACACACATTTAACTAAAATACTAGTCTTAAATCTTCCAACAATAAAATTTTCGATAAAATGTATATCATGTTTTCCAAGATTGGAAAAAATTAAATTTTCTGCTGCCATATTTAAAATAAAGTTCTAATATCTCATTTCTCTGTGACTGTTTATATGTATCTATTAAAGAGCAATTAAAATTAATTAAGAAAAAAAAAAATGAAACCAAATCAAAATCACCTTCCGCTTCTATTTTATACATCCAGGAAACATCAGTGTAACATTTCAATTTTGCTCGCGAAGTGTGCTTAAATGAAATTATGACCAATCTCTCCGGCCACACCATCAGCAACCAGCCATACGGTTATGGTGTGGCGTTATATATGTATATCCGGTTTCATTGGAGCGTTGGCCAAAAATCTACCCAAAAACTCCAAATAGCTAACCACATTATGTCCCATAGGATACTCATCATGTAATACGGGAAATCTGCATTTCGCCTGCTGCCATTATGCGGTACACATGAATCACTATACCAATACCTGACAGACAGAGAGAGAGAGAGGAAGCCAGCCAGTCCAAGTCCATATGGATGTTTCTCTGTTTATAATGGACTTTCCGCACCACTGTTTGTCATTGGGGGATTCTAACAAGATGTAAACGACGGACCACGCACAGATTCAATTAGAAATTTGCATATATGTACTAACGTAACAGTATATATGTTTTGTATACCTATATGTAGTGATTTAATGGATTTGCTGTGTTTCTAAGGATTCTAAGGATGTAGAGGCTGTGCGGAGAGCTTCCAACAGTCTTATACCTTTTATCGACAAGTACACACATATGTGGATTTGGGCTTGGAAAAGGAGATGAATGGCTTGAATTGGTGGTTGTTGGTTTCTATTATCGTTGCTACCTCAATTGGAATCGATGAGTAGGGGCTTTGGCTTGGGCATCAGGCATCGGGCAGTAGCCGGCTTTGATTCTGTTTCTAGTTCTAGTATAGGAATGAATGCAATTCAATGAAAATTGCAAGCTCGTCTACTCTCTTGCCACCACTTACCGTTGCGCAACACACAATGATAATCGAATTTCGTGGTCTTCCCAAAGAGTCTCGATGCGGTGCTTGATTTAAGAACATTAATTGAGGGGAGGTTGACAGTATAGGGGTAAACCAGCAAGCAGTTGTGGTTATATTGCGATATACATATATAACTTTATTAGGGAAGGAGTAGGTTTTGTATCTAAAACATATTGAGGGAGACTTTTTTGGTGAGGCAAAAGTTAGCACTGTTAAGTCGTTCGACCGTGGGAATGATTCGCACTTCGCATCATAAATCATTATGGTGGAATTTAATTCTACATTTGCAAAGTTTAATCGTTTTGTGCTGTGTTAAGAGAGTTAACTACATGAAACATGCATACGTTCACAGAAGCTTAAATTTAATTTTAGATAGCAGTGACATTCCTGGAATTAGTTACTACAAATATAGTGTTGGTGCATCTCTTGATGAATATGGGATTTCATGTTCCATATGTTCCTAGGAGTAGATGGATATGATGACATTGACAGAATTACACTTAGGGAGAGCCATTGTTCAATAATAATACTTTATTATCTTTTAAAACATAAAATTGCAATAAGCCTTTTTTAGTCATGTTTTCAACGTATAATTGTTTTTTCTTCATCGTCAGGTGCGTTGTACAATGATTTCCGATCTCACCATACATTGAACAGACCTTATTTTCTATTAGATGATAATAAGTTCCAATTGTATTGGAATCTTTTATGAGAAATTGGGTGTGTTTAATGTATGCGATAAGTTCCGGACTGGTAGGCTAGTTATAAAATAACAAAACAAGTTTTTTTAATTAAATTATAAATATGTACTTATAAAACTTAACTAATCGATGTACAATCCTTTTTAATGTATAGGCTATAATTAAGGAAGTAATTTCTATCCAAAGAGCATTCATATAAATTTGTACTTGAAATTTGTATTTGAAGTTGTTGCGCTATAAGCTATGCATTGATGGTCTTTCAAAAATGATAAATTTCAAAAACCTTTATGATTTGAATGATTGGGAACGGAAGTAGTTTTAATGTTAATCAAACAAAATTGGGTTAAAAATTTCATTTAATTCTATTTTCAATATTTCTCTATCAGTTTGGGCTTTCGAGAGACGCATTTCTATGGGGTTTTCATTTTTGCATTATCATTTTAATTTTCTTTTTAAATATTGAATCAGACTTTTCCTTTTATCTCTTCAACATATTGCAAATCTATTTGTGACCTAGGATGTATTTGCCACACTCAGTTAAATTTTGTATATTAAATCACTGGGAATGTTTTGGCGAATAACGCACAAGACACCTTTGACTTTCATATCAAAGTAAACTCAATAAAAAGCTTTCTCTACAATTCATTTAGCAATTATTATTAAGTCGTTTTTCAAACTGGTTGTTGGGCCATAGACAAAAAAAAGGACCTACATACAAAAACTGTAACCAACTATAGATTTAAATAATTAAGCCTTCTATTTAGCTTAATAAATACAATGCAAAGCCATTGGCATTGGCTTTTTATTAAATCATTATTATCTTCACATTCAGATTTTTTGTATTTGTACTGGGAAAACTGGTTGACTAAAAGGGAGGCGTAATAATACGTAATAATATACAATAAAAACCCTATTTGAACAGAGGTGGAGAAAATGTAGTGGGTACATTTTAGCCACAAGTTAAACATTCTTAAAGCTAAAAATTCATGATTTTTGATTTTTTTTACAAACAAATTGGTCCTTAAAGCTGCTAAGCTTGTTAACAAGTGTTATTAAAATAATGTTCATAGTACGTTTCCAGCATTGAAAATAATCAATATCTTTTCATTTTAATCTCAAGGGTTTAATTATTCATAATTAAGATCAAAGTTCAAATATTTATTATGTACAATCTTATATTTACCTCCAGCTCCTTGTGTTTACCAAATGACTTTTCTTTTGTTCAGGGTCATTCATTACATTTAAGTTCAGTCGTGCTTAATTTCAAAACCATTTCGTGACACAAAAATAAAAATAAAAATAAAAAAATATACAAAAATGAATGAAAAAACATTTCCAATTAAAAACTTCTCTCGTAGATTTTACTCTCGTATATATAGGTACAATAACCAAAATATAATAATTTGAATTTACCATCAGCATCTGACTTAATTCTCTGGCATGTACTTTCAAAACCAAATTAAAAAATAAAACGAATATCAAGCCAAAGTTGGGTCCATATATTCTTGTAATACCCCATAATAACCGATTGAATTCGGAGTAAACGACAAAAAAATAAACCCCATATTCCCCCTCATAGAGTAGATATGGAATTTGTTTTTAGCAAATTTAAACTGAATTTAAACAACATTTATATAGAAGGCAAATTTATCCACTACCATCATCACCATCAGAGCCTAACCTCTGCCAGCCTGCCATCACCACCACCTACCTACCCTTCTTGTATTTTATTCCTCTTATTCAGGAAACTCAATTTGTCCCGGGGAACTTAGAGCACAATTTCGAATTTCAAGGAGAAAACAGGAAACAAAGTCGACATTTCAACGACGACAAAGAAGACAGACACCCTCTTACATTATTATATTATTTTTTTTTTTTTCAAATTATTTCCATTGAATTAGGGAAATGAAACATTTGTAGAAACAACGTTTTAATCCCGAAATCGATTATCTTAAAGTTCACTTAAGTCTACTGGGTAATTCGAAAATGTTTCCTTCAATCAAAAAAATCTTCTTCCTTTGTTGTTTTTGTTTTATTCTTGTTAAATTTTCTTGAGAAAAAGAAACATGACTATTTTTTGTTGCATGTTCCTGTTCTCTATTTGAACTGAAAAGCAGTTTGAAAATGAAGACAAGCAACTATATATTTTTTTGTGGAATCAATGCACCATTAAAACACATTTATTTAAATCTCATAAATATGGGTACGAGGTATGTATGTACTTGTACATGTACATGGTTGCCAATTGGATACTACTTTTTTTTTTACTGCATAACGTTCTTAAAAAGTGAATAGGTGGCCAACGTTCAGATACTTTTTTTCCTGCTTCCTGATCAATATTCGACGATTTCTGTTTTACCACATAGTTCTAGTAATTTTTGACACATAATTTTGAAAAATTTCCAACCACTCTTTGCGATGCCACGGAACCTTTTCACGCAGATAGGCAGAAGACCAGGCCAACCTAGAAGCACTTGCACAACTGAAGAGGTGGAGAGAGCTAAAATGCATTTCCAGGAACCGTACGCGGTAGCGCATAGAAGTAGTTGTGCCTTAAAAGATACAGGTTAATGGTTGGGGTCATATTTTTGTAAGTAGTGCATTAATTTGTACAAATTATAAATATAAGTGGCTATGACTTCCTTTAAAATGTTCCAACACGGCGTGAAGTTTAAGGAAAATGGAGAGGGGATGAAAAGCGAGGAATCGATGGAAAATTGAGCTGGGTAAAGCATTCCACATCTCAGTACTTACAGATCTTTTGAAGTTGGGCTCAAGAGTAAAATGATGGACAACAGAGGAATGCAAGGGAGATTCCCCTCTTCAACACCTTTTCAGAACGATGCAATCGTTAGTGTTCTGAAAGAAAGGTGGAGTCATATTACTTTAAGGCAGCGTTGAATTAGCAGCAAATTGTGTGCTGCAAGGAAATTAGCTTTGCCTTGGGAACTTACCATGAGCAAAATTACTTACAAATGAGAAAAATTTCTTACTACTTTTGGGACTTGGGTGTACTTTTTTCTTTAACTTATGTTTACTTATGTTTACACTTATTCCGATTTTCCAATTTGGTGTTGGATTTGTAACTTCGGATACTTCATTCTCTCAACCCGGTTATCGCTTTACAGCTTGAAATGTACCATGAACTCCACTTAGGTTGGGTGTTTTTGGTCCTATTGGGAATAAAAGTTCTGATTCCGTGGAGATTTATGTTTGTAATCATCTAGGAAACATAGTGACCAAAGAAGTACGACAGTTCTCTTGGGTATATTATATTTAAAGCAAATGTTGGAACACGAAATATTCGCTAATATGGCGATAACACACTAATTGAGTATTTACCAGGATGAAATGTAAGAAAGAAGTCTGGGGTGTTGACATCAAAGTGATCTCCGTCCAGTTTACGAGTTGGCTCGTCCACATGCTGAGACAGGTAGTTAAACTCGGGAGCGGGTCATAATCCTGTTTGTCAAAATACTGTATGACAAAATACTGTTTGGTCAAAATACTGTAAGATCATAATCCTGATTTACTTTCTAACTGTTATAAATTATATTTGAATAATGTTAATAAACGAAACACAATTGATATTCAAAACATAGTATTATGCGTATTTTTAACGGAAATTTCTTAAAAAAAATACAGTATGAAAATACAGTATTTTGCCGTACAGGATTTTACAAAACAGGATTTTGCAATACAGTGTTTTGCACATACAGGATTTTGACATACAGTATTTTGGCATACAGGATTTTGAATACAGGATTTTGGCACATACAGGATTTCGACCCCAACCCGTTAAACTCTGCAAAGATTTCTGTATTTTGGAATATGGAATAAAAAAAAAACAGGATTGTATGCATACAGAATTTTTATTGATTGCAATTGAGTTTTTTTTTCCAAAAATAACGGTGCCTTTCGTACAACAATTTCTCTTATGACATCTTTATTAATATTTTTTTCTTCATTCTGAGGAACTTCGACAAAGAATCAAATGCGTGGAACCGAGGCGTGGAATTCTTGATAAACAATTTAACTATTCATTACATCGAACATTCTATTTTAATTTTTCATTTAAAAGCTTTTTTATATAAAAAGTTTTGGTAAAATAAAATTATCAGCTTATATTTTCTTCCTATATGTGAATTTAAAGAAAAACATTTCCCATTATTTTCTGGCATGGCAACAGTATATTTTTTGTATGGTATGAAAGGATGCCAGAATAATGACCATTTTGTGTATACATACCTAAGGAACTTCCACTTAAAACTTAAAGACCGACTCCAACTTTAACTCTTCGATGCTATATGAAAACTATTTGGGTGCAAATCTATTTTGAAAAGCAAACATTTATCCAGATGCTAAGTAAGTATTCCATACATCAAATTCCATAGTGTGGAATGTGTGCCATATTTGAATCCTTAGAGAAAATACGAGTACAGCATCGCATCAACCTCTATGCTCGACTCAACTTCAAAGCATTCACTTTAGCAAGTGTATTAAAAGAATATAAATGAAATTGAAATATATTCAAGGGTTGGTTTGCAATTCATTCCATATTTCATGCTTTCATACTCCTTCACATCACCTTTTAGTCCAAGAATATATATTTTCAACATCTTACATCAACTAAAAAACACCATACACATAGCCAGGCCAAGTCAGAGCCACCGTCAGGATATATCATGAACACATGTTGTCTAGCAACTTACCTTGCCCCAAATTGATGCAGTTCAAATATATATATACATTCGGTTATACATATGTGTTTAAGTCAACATAGCTGTATAATATAAGTTTATACAACTGTAGACACTAGGGGCAGAAGATGATATTATTTGGCACGACGAAATCCCAATCAAGGATCCCATTGTTCAGTTTCAACTTAGCCACTGCTATTAAGGATTTTCAAATGAAAATGATGACACGTACTTTTCTTTCGCAGCAATTGCGAAGTGTTGGTAGATTGACAAAAAATATATACCCCTTTCAACATCTTCATGAAAAGAGACAATATATTTTTCACCTAGTATTCATTCTTTAAAATAAGAAGTCCCAAGTTCCCAAGTTTTTAGCATTATAAATACATACATACGTGACAGATGTCAGCCAACAATTCTTCCATAACAATGTTCTTACAAATAATTCTGTTTTGCAAAAATATGTATTAAGAACTTCGCATTACGTCTGATCTTCTGTTGTGTAGTTTGGTCTCTCTGCACTAAAAATGTCAATGTTTACACATGACAGCTGTGAGACAAAAATCGTGTTTAGCCTGAAATTTGTGTTGTATAAAGCAGCAGTACTAAGAACTGCAACTGTCGGGCAAATGTCAGGCAAAACTTATTTCTTTAGAACAAAAATCGCATTCGGCTTAATATGTCTATTGCACTCAGCATTAGTACTAAAAACTGCAAATCTTAGACATGACAGCTGTCTAATAAAATCACTTTTTTATAACTTAATTTGTATTGTGTCAGAATTTGGATGTTCGCAGATTACACAGCTGTTAAAAAACAATGCTTTATTATACTTCCGTTGTGTCCAGCTTTTGGAAAAACAAAACAACTGCTATTTTCAAACATGACAGCTGTCAGATTGCCAATCGGGAAGCAGAATGCGTTCAATTGGGCAAAAGTGACAGCTCTGGTTCTAAAAAGAAGAGAATTTCTTTTCTGGATTTGAAATCAGAATCGCTCACACATTCAAACCAATTCCGGATTACCAATTGAAAACGACATTATGCCGCCTGGTACTTGTTTAATTCTGTTGTATTCACCTTAAAATTCATTATTTAATTGCATTTATAAAACAAACTAACATGACAGCTTGGCAGATATTTAAACTTAAAAGCATTGATTACTATACTACATATATGTAAAATTGTTTTCTTTTTTTTAGAAGAACTTTCAAGTTTTTTTTTTTCTATTTAAAATAAAAGTTCCTTTAAAACACTGGTTAAATTATATTCCACAACAATGTCAGTCTGTTTGACTGGCTGATGGTTGGTTGGTTGGTTGGGTTCTGGTCAGATGACTGTTGTCGTCCTTTAACAGTTGACGATAACGAAACAAAAATTAGATACAACAACCTGCATAAAATAGAATAAAATGTGGTGCAAAAAAGGAAAGAATCTTAACAATTGAACATACTTAAGGGACACTACAATTTCTACTACTTGAATTGTGGATGCATGAAGAAACCTTAGAGTATCCTTATGTGGGCTGCCATATGTGTGTCTGGCTCTGGATGTTGAATTTATACTATGTATATACTGGCGTCGTCGTTGTCCATGTCCGCTCTCAAATGCTCAAAATCTATTCAATTTTCAATTTGAACCTTGTCATTTTCGATTCAAGATGCTGTTTCTTCTCTTGCCGTCTGTATAATATGTATGTTCTTTCTGGCCAATATGTGGACACAATTTTGTTGCAAATTGTGATTTTATACAATTGCAGCTATTGGTGAAGTGACAGTAGGATACTTGAATGTTGGCTTCAAGTACAAAGAGGTTTTGTAGTTTATACTGACTGGTTTGTTATATTATAATTGACAGAATAAGGAAAGAATTTAGTCGTTAATGTTAGCATTGAGGTTTATTTTTGTGTGTTAAAGAAAGGCTGCATTACACAAACTATAGATGGAACCATCTTTAATGTTATGTACTTAAAAATAAAATTAATTTATTTTAAGCCAATGTTTTTTTAAATTGCAATATGGTTGAACCATTATAATTTGGAATTTTTCCTTCTAACATTTAACAATAGATTTCCAGATTCAACCATTTATCTTCCTAATGTTTGTTGAACTAAAATGACTTAGGTTTCTTAAATTTAATACAGTAAACCACAACATTAATATCATTTAGAGCTGTTAAAGCGACAGAACTATTCAGAAGCATCATCAAAAGACAATTAACATTTCAATTTGTCTTGCTTTACCAAAAACGGTTGGACCATTATCCCTAACATAACTTAAGAGCAAACAAAGATTAATCTTTGCAACGATGTATACAAATATGTACATTGTACACATGTATGTATGTAGTAAGTATGTAGTTACTACTATACTATACATAATGTACTGCTTGATGGAAGTTATTTGAAGTTTGTTTACTGTCTTAGCCAAAACTTCACATTTCACACGAAATGATTTGCTTTACTTTTTGAATTACAATTTATTCGATTTGGTTTTGTTCGTACGATAAGAAAAGGGTTAATACATACGAGTACCAGAGACCTGAATGAATCCATTCATTTGCTGCTGTGAATCATTCACAAAAATACGAGCCTATAGACAGTCTCACAAAAAAAAAAAAATGATATGAGTCATGAATCAATTGTTTATTTTTAGCACAGCTCAGAAGTACATAAGAGAAAGCAAAAATGAGAACCCAATTCCACTGCTGGAGAGATAAAATCATTCAATTTAGGCGACTTAGGCGAACAATGCCGCCGGAACGACCTTGATGAAGTGAAGATAGCAGTATCCTAGCATAAGTCCAACAAAACTGCTGGAGCTGATGGCCTCACTACCGAATAGTTCAAATCAACACCGATCCTTTGGTTAGGAGTACACACTAGCTTATCTATCGGAGGAAAGCATGCCAGATGAATGGAACCTCAGCATTGTTTGCCAGTTCAACAAGAAAGGAGGCTATCTGAACTGTACCAACTACAGAGGTGTCTTTTAAACATCGCCTATAACATCCCCTCTGCCATATTGTGTGAGCTTTCGAATGATTTTATATGTATTCAATATCTGAAATTAATTTTTTTACGTAGCAGAAGACACTCGGGCGTATACGTACTTTTTTTTTAAATTGTGAACTTGGTCTAAAGCATCGCATTGTTTACAATACAATAAATAATTTCTTCTTGTTGGTCGAAAATCACACTTAATTGCACCCGCTTCATACATAATTCTAGCACAATAAAAAAAATGTTTCAAAATCGTATATTTCTTCTAATAAATTGTAAGAATTTTGAGTTTGCTACACATTTCCAAATCATATGAAACGATGATGATTTATCCATCCGTAACTACCTGTCCCACGGTGACAACCCCTTTTGCCGCTTCCAGCTACGCCACTGACCTCGATATTCATAAATCCATTGAGCCAAATTGACCCTCTTCAAAGTTTTTCCTCATTTTATTTGAACTAATTCTTTCCTATCGAAGATATGGACTAATAGCTAAAATCTTGCAGAAGTTTTCAAAGATTTCAAAGTCTTACACCCAAACTACAAGAAGGTTAACAGCGAGTGAATCCGAAGACAACATTAAAAATGTTACTTCGTATTAATTGATCTTTGTGACTGCATATTCGTTACGATATAAAAAAGTAGAGATACAATCAATTAATAATTGATTTTATTTTTTAAACAATTTGCCTTAATGTTTTTTTTACATATACATACATACAGTGAATAAATATACTCTAAAGTTCAATACAAGCTTAAGGAAAACAATCAATTAAGAGCACGTGAAAAATGCAAAACTTGTATAAACGATTACATTAAAAGAACGTCAAAGCTGAAAAGACATGTATATATGTATTTTATAAAGATTCAAATAATTTAGCAAAAAACACAACGACACTTAAGTCAAAGGTCAGTAAAAGTCAAAAAATAAAAAAGTACATTTTTATAATGTATGCATAGGTACATTAAAATAAATAGCCCGTTCGCTATATTTTTAGATTTTTTCCTACTATCAAATACTCTTAAATTTTGCGAGTAAAATAAAATAAAATAAAATAAATTAAATTAAAATAAAATAAAATAAAATAAAATAAAATAAAATAAAATAAAATAAAATAAAATAAAATAAAATAAAATAAAATAAAATAAAATAAAATCAAATAAAATAAAATAAAATAAAATAAAATAAAATAAAATAAAATAAAATAAAATAAAATAAAATAAAATAAAATAAAATAAAATAAAATAAAATAAAATAAAATAAAATAAAATAAAATAAAATAAAATAAAATAAAATAAAATAAAATAAAATAAAATAAAATAAAATAAAATAAAATAAAATAAAATAAAATAAAATAAAATAAAATAAAATAAAATAAAATAAAATAAAATAAAATAAAATAAAATAAAATAAAATAAAATAAAATAAAATAAAATAAAATAAAATAAAATAAAATAAAATAAAATAAAATAAAATAAAATAAAATAAAATAAAATAAAATAAAATAAAATAAAATAAAATAAAATAAAATAAAATAAAATAAAATAAAATAAAATAAAATAAATTAAATTGAAACAAATTAAGGTTAAAACTTTTTTATCTCAAAAATGGCTCAAACTTTAATGACTTTAATGAAACTTTTCATGAGGAAAAAGAAAGAAATAAAAACTAATTGCTGAAATATGTTTTAAAAAAAAAATATTACTAGTGATACCTAGCACAAGGTTTTCGATTTTCTTATAAACGGTTTTATTGAAGAGATCTCAGAAAATTTTAATAGTATTGAAAGTAGAAAAAAATGTTGGACTTACTTCATATGGTGATTTCACAGGCAATCTGTTGGTGGAGCATAATTTCCAAGGCCTTTAATTTAAAATTTTGTAAAATTTATATTTGCAAAATGACGACGTTGGACTCCATTTTCTTTGTCTTGGATGTATGTATTTTAATTTTGTACGATTGGTGGAAAGCACAAAAAAATGTGATTGTATTTTCTAATAAGCAAATCAATAGAAAAAATACTTACCTAGAGTACCGACTCAGAGCGTTCGTTCTGTTTTGCCCTACAAGCTGAACTGAGAGGATTGTTCCCAATTCGGCGAGCATTTGTAGTAGCGTCCCGTGCATTTTAGATGTAGGCTGAACCAGCTTGTTCCCAATTGTGAAAGCATGTAATAGTGTCCCGTATGTACAATGTACATGCATGTACCGATAGGAAAATTATGAGATTTTCTCTTATTCAAAATTCGCGGATGTTCTGGGCAAGAAGGGTACCAGTCAGTTCTGTTGGTAAGTATTTTCTCTATACTGGCGTCTTTGTTTTTTCAGTACCCAGCTTAACACATCATTATTTGGCTTAAATTCAAATATGTAGTGGCTGTATATGAAATGAAGATATAGACATCTGTTTCTGTTTCACAATTCAACAAATTTCGTCAGCTAGTCTTCAGTAAATTATTCGCGCAAAACACAAGTCCCAAATCGGGAAAGTTCGGAATAGCAACTAAAATCCGAGCAAAAACGGTCAGTTCTGTAAGTGCCTTGATTTTCACCAAAGCTTGCAATTCATTTTATGTAGTCCTTTAACGCTGTTTAGCTCAGAATTGAAGATATAGAGGAGTTCTATTTTTATTTTGTGTTCCTCTTCGTTCTTATTCTCCCCTAGATCCAAGATCCAAAACGATGTCGTCTTTGTTAATTCCTGAACAACAATTTTTTTTCCGATAAATATCAACTGCAGAAGTGTAGCTTAACAATTGCAAACTCCAGCTGTAGAACTGCAGAAAATCATTCAATTGTAAAGCTGAAAACAGGCTCTGGTAAATGTTTGATGTACCCTATTTGGAATCAACTTTATATTTATACCTATAAAAACTTGAACGGGGATTTCCAAAATAAAAACAACAACAATTGCTGGGAAAAAACGAACACAAAATTATTAACTTTTAATAACAGTTTGTCTATCTTAAAAATAAATCTCTATATATATATGTACATGTATTGTACACAGGTAAACTTCATAAAATTACAATGTACACACTTTATTATTATACCGGTTTGCTAATCTTTTTCCACAGCATTAGCAAAGCACAGACATAAATTAACCCAGTCATTCTCATTTCTACAAATGACACAATTCTGCAATTACTAATACCTTACTGGTGAATCAAGTCTTGAATTTAGGTTTAGGTAAGAAGCTCGATTTCATATTAAAATCAAAAATTGATAAACCAGACTAACAAGAAGGATGCTCATTTATTCACAAAACACTTGTTTCTTAATCAAAAAGCCGTTGAACTCAAAATCCCACCGATAACAATACAAACAGAAGTGACAAGATGAATAAACATCCTCTATAACTATTCCGCTCACTGGAAAAAAAGAAAAGAAAAAAATAATTGTGATCTCTAATAAAAGTTGTAGAACCAAATCAATTGTTGTTTTTATTTGATATATTTTTTGTATATTATCTGTTTGTTGAATGACTCCGTTTGTCTGCTTGTCGCGATACAACAAATTCACACAACCACATGCACCTAACTAAATTCGATGGTGTATTTAAGAATACGAAATAATTGAAGAAAATACAAATAAAAACCGAAACTGAAACTGAATCTCGAGGCAAAAAATGTGCAAATGAATCGAATCCAATAGCTAGAGCTATACAGTTGTGGAGCTGGCCAGCAGAGCTCAACAAGCTTGTCAAATCAACCTCGTCGGCGTCGCCGTCGTCTGCGTCTGTCTTCGTTGTAGTACAAATTCCATTTTCATTTCAATTAAGTTCTTTCCCGTTTGTACTTTATACCTACTTGAAGTGCGATCGTGACAAAAGCTCCACTCACCAAGACGCGCTCTCCATAGTAGAGTCTACCTATAATAATAATTGTTAGACTTGCTCGGTCTCCGTCGGCAATGGTGTAGTGACAAGTTCCAACATTGATATTATCAACCCCGAGTCAGGTTAACCAACCAACCAAGTTGCAAAGTATACGAGTATCTTAAAGTATTAACAAAAGTAAATTTTAACACATTTTTTCATCGAGTGCGGTGCGTATCTAATTATTTGCATTGTAACTGAAACGGATGTGTATACACGACCGAATTAATTAAAGCACATATTTGACACAGTGGCTGTGCGCGGTATTTGATAGTTGAATCTATTGCACAGATACTTTTGTATCTAGTGCGTGATGTGATAACAAACAACTGACACAGTGCGAGAGAGAGGTATCTATAGTAGGTCTCCAAAAGCTTGCCACCTTTTTGGAAACAAAAAAAAAGACCAACTTTTTATTATCAGCCCCGTTTAGTGCCAGTGATAAAGGTTTTTTTGCTTATCGCAACTTCGGTGAGAACACAAACGAACTCTTGTTCTAGTTTAAAAAAAAAAAGTAACATATACCTATTTTATTTATTTTCGCGGTATCTGAGAAAATTGTGTATAACGAAGAAATTAGGTCATAAATACCTTCAGAAGTGATGACATTTTGAAAAAATTGCATTTAATAAACCAAAAGCTAATGTGCCAAATAAAAAATCATCAACAAAAACCAAAGCTAACTCAAAACTAAATTGCATCGCCCTTATCAAAAAGCAGTGTCGAAAATGGTTAGGGATAGATTGCCCGATCTGTTACAGGTAAGATATAGCAAAAGCTCATTGTGCCTGGGCGAAGCCACCTTTGTCGCAGCAGTCTCTATAGGTTTTGTATATCTTATCAATGTGCAAACGGCTGTGACGAGCTGGGCTATGATAATTACAACGCTAATTTTTATTATTGAAATAACCACCTAGACTAGCTATTAAAAAAAAATAATTATTTCGCTTACAGAGGTCGCTTCAAACCTCCAACGGATCGCTGGACCAAGCTGTGATCATGACTGAACTAAGTACTAACGTTGATGCAATTCTTAACCCGGTAATTATATAACTCACAAATCACAGTGCATTATCATTTTTTTATTTATTTAAATCGATTTAACCAAAGATCGAAATTGAGATATACAACCGCCAAATGTCAGTCAAGACCAAGTTTTTTTTGATTTGTTGGTGTTATCATCTTTCGTGCGGTTAACTAATAATGTGTTAAATGATGAAGAGTGATTCAGATTCAGTATTTGGGATTCCAATGGAAAAATATTGTGTAAAGGTTTATAAAGAAAAATTCGTCCAACGATTTTTGGTTGATGAATTTAATTTCATGAATGACTAAAGGGAAAAAAGTGTGCAAAATGTGACAAGGTGATCATCTTGCAGGCACATGTCAACTTAATGATGCGAACTCTGTGTGTTTATGAATGCAATATAAGATTTACCTACAAACAACAATAGGAGCAAAATAGCTTAAATTGCATACAAGTGGTGTATTTTTTCTACTTATGTGATAAGTTCGATATCCAGTGGAACGTGACTCAAACCATACAATCAGACAAATTTTTATTATATAGTATCTCTTTTTTGTTTTGTTGTTTTTATTTGTTGTTTTGAGAAGCAATATAATATCAACTTTTTAAACGCCAAATATTTATACAACTCCATCTTGAAATAAATAAAAGAAAAACAAGTTTGATACAACAGTCAAAAGTGTTATTAAATAAATTAATGCATTTTGCTTAAAATAAAAACCTGATTGATATACATATGTATGAAAAATGCGAAAGTTTTGCAAAACACGGTTGTCGAGTACAACTCAGTCTCACACGGTTTCTAAGAATTATTTATGAATTTTAAACATCTTGCTGTTTTCTATTAATAAAAAGAAAAAAAAAAACAACAAATAATTATATGTACGTAGATACGTGTGAACTGAAAACATCACCCACTTGTTTTTAAGAATAAATTGTTAAAATATTTTGCATGGCCGGAATAATACGTTTTTGGTTATACCAGTAAATTAGGCGAAAAAAAGAATTCTAGTGTGTAAGGGTTTTCGTGATCAGATAATTAAAACTAAAAATGATTCTTAGTTCATCCTCGTGTTTCTGTATAGTAATCGTCGGTAGTACTGGTCATAAAGCTTAATTTAAGAATTTAATTAAGAAATTTTTTTTTCGAAGAAAAAAAAAACAAATTAAGTTGGGAATATTAGAAAAAACTAACCTAAATTTAGCCAACAATGAAGTTTGAGTATAAAATTGAAAAATAGTTTTTAGAATTTAATAATAATATGTTGTTAAACAGAATTTCAAAAAATATCAATAGGTTTTCAAAATAATTTAAAAAAAAATTAATTCTTTATTTTTCAAAAATCTAAAAAATTTTGTTATGTCATATTTTTAAGAGTATGTAGGAACTTTTCCATAAAATTCAAACCATTTACGAGAAAATCACCAAAAATTTGATTCTATGCCAGGAACTGTTAATTTACGAGAAAATCACCAAAAATTTGATTCTATGCCAGGAACTGTTAATAACGATTTTTTGAAAAACAGTTTTTGACCAAATAATTTTTCTTAAGAAGAAGCAGAACAAATTTCATAAAATTTTTTCAAGGCAATTACGAAATAAAAATGGTGGTATTGTATCGGTTATTTATAAGTTAGGTACGTTAATATTCGGAGCTAAGGAAGTTTGTAATTTCGCCTCTAGGAAACCCTTAATTTCCAACCAGAAAGTACGGGACAGATCGACAAATTGGCATAAATATATTGTACCCATTAGCAGCATTAGCATTTTTAACGTTTTGTTTTTTAAAGTCCTGTTGTCTCGGACTCGTCAAAACTGGGAATTTCAGTATCGTCTCGGTTTTGTCTCGGTCTCGTATAACCAAGTCTCTTATATCCGATTTCGATTTAACCTTTTTTCATCTTTACTGGGGGAAAAATCAAAAATAACAATTTGAAATATTTGTATGTTTTAAACCATATTAATCATAAGATACCACAGAGAGAGAGAGACTCTTACCACATTATCGCCACGAGATTGCAGGTCAAATGACTAAATGAGTAGGTCAGTTTGCATGACACTTGCTTACCTAATATTTTTTGGGAAATGTATTTTGAAGATTTGTGTTTGTTCCAAAAATAACGGTGACTATGACTTCATAAAACCAATATTTTATACATGAATGTTTTTAGATCATCATACCCATTATGATGATTTAAATAATGAACTAAAACCTATCTAGTCATTCAATTGGTGAAATTTTTGTTCTTGGGTGGTTTTAGGACTTGTACATTTTATTTATTACCTAGGTATTTGAAATCTGACGTTTTTACGCACAGCTCCCATACTAATTTACCCATGAACTTTTCGTATGTTGTAATGTATAATGTATTTGTTTTATTTTTTTCAGTACACAGAGATTCGAATTCTTTTGGGTACGATAGTTTCTAACCTTGAAACTATGAACCGAATGGTACAATCGATAAATATTAGGAATTTTAACGGTTTGTTAAACAATCTCTTCATTTATTTAAATGAAAATTATTAAACTAATAAATCAATTAATTAAATAGAAAAAGAACTAGAAGACCTTCGGAATGAAAATCTAAAAATCGGTACACAACTTATGATGAAATTTAAAGATTTCAAAGCAAACCTTCCGCCCGAGGACGATTACTGTCTGGAAGCCCGAATGAAACGAACCCTATTTTATGGACTCCACCAATCGTATATCAACATTTGGACTCGAAATGAAGCATTCTTGCAATCGTACGAGGATAAACTCAAGAAGAACCTTCAATTGCATTCCAAAATCAGTACGTGACCTAATTTAATGATCCAAAGCAACATTTTTATCTATGGAATATATGTTTTTTTTTTTTTTTTTTTTTTTTTGTATTTTCTTTTCAAAATCCTTAGTGAACTTTAATTCAACAGAAGAGGAAGTCGAAGAACTAATTGCCAATAAAACAACTTCGCTTTTTGTGGGGAATGTAAGTTAATTTGAGTTTTTTTTTGGTTTTATTTTGTTGAAAGAAAAAAAAAGTCTGTTGGGATTGTATTTCATTTTAAATTTAATTTTTTGTTTTGTTCAAGTTCGAAAATAAGAAAAGTTAAATTTTAGTAATTTAGATTTTAGAAGAAACCGAAAAGGAGAGGAGAACCCTGCGTGACTTGATGGACAGATTTTCAGAGCTTAAGAAGCTTGAGAAGTCCCTGGAAGATGTGCATGCGTTATTTCTCCGGATACAGAATCTAGTATTAGAGCAGGTAAAATTTGATTTTTTTAATAAATATATACCTAATAATATATTTAACTTTCAACTTAATTTTTTTTTTGTTAAAGAGTGAAACGATACAATTGGTGGAATATCATGCTCAACAAGCAACACTGCACATAGATAAGGGAGCTGATGAGCTTGAACAAGCGCACGTCTTAAAGAAAAAGACCCGAAAAGTATGCTCTTAATTATGATAATTTTTTGTAATCTAATTTTATATTTTATTTGTTTCAGAAAAAAATAATACTCATAGTGATATTATTAACAATTTTATTAATATTAATATTTGTGGCAGTGTATTTATAGATTTCATGTTTTTTTTTTATTAGTGTGGGTAGTTGTTAGCTTTTATTTAAAATCCCACCATTGATTGTTATCTACATTTTATTGATGCAAACAAAAGTATTTTAGAATATTATTTTCAAATTGGAATGGAGAAATATAATTTAAATTAAAACAAAGAATGTTTGAGTAGTTTCACATTACAGTGATTATAGTAATTGATTCAATTGTATTTTAATTTATATTTTTGAATTCAAGATGGTTAATAATTTTATTTTTTTTATTTAATTTTGTTGCCAGAACATAAAGGTATTTATTTATTCCTTAAAATATAGACTTTTGAAATACTTGTATAAAATATTTAAATGATAATAAAATGAGTTAAGACATAAATTTATAAAACATATTAAAAATTTTTTATTACTAAATTAAGTACTTTTGTATTTGTATTGAATTTATTCGATCGGCAAAAAAGAGGGTTTCTATTTTCATTTATTAATTGCACTGGGCAACATTGAAAAATTATCGTGAACAATTTATTGCTTATTCAACTTTTCTAGTCATCCTGGACACAGTAAATGTTAACATTTATAATATTTAAAAAACAAAACTTTAAAACCTTAAAATCAACCATTAATTTACTGCAAAAAAAAAAACAAAATCTATTAAAAAACAATAATATTAACAAATTGAGCTACTATACTATACTATAAAATACTTTTAAATGCATCTAAATTTTTTTCCAAATATTTCTTTAGAGAATTATTTGAAGAAGAATACCACACACCACCTCAAACATACATACATACATCAATAAGACGAAAAACATTTTTTTTGTGGTTATTTTTTCTCGGTGTACTTACACTATAAAACCTTATTATTTGTAAAAGTACTTTGAAGGTTCTATCTTCTTGTGCGTTAAATAAATACGGGTATGGATGATGGATCATTGAATTTTTCACGACAAATTCGAAAGCACTTTACCTAATTCATCATCCTTAAAAGCTGAAATGATTACCTTTGATGAAAAGTGATGAGGGGAGGGTTAATATAAACATCTAATCAACCAAGGATGCTGTAAAAACGAAGCTATTCAACAAACTACTCTTGGAAGGAATAAGTCAATTCGTATTGCTAGTTTTAAATACACGCCAACAACGATGTCGACGACGACTATGACTACATCACATGAGGATCGAAGTAGCTCAACGATTTCCACCATCGTATCATCATCATCTAATTCCTTTAAAAAAAACGCACATACACACACCAAAGTCAGGAACAGAGGAAAAGATAATTCTAACTGCCTGGATAGTGCACTAAAAGCAAACTCCTTGCCGGTGTTAAACACATGTCAATTTTTTTTTAGTGAGCATGTCGTAGACAAGTGAATTTTATCGGGTTTCATGAACTTGCTCATGGATCGAATGGGAGGGGATTTTTTCCGTTGTACTGTCTCCTCAGTCTGTTCTGTTTGTTTTGCCGGTTCTGTTTGTTCTGTCTGTTCTCTCAGTTCTGTCTGTTCTCTCAGTTCTGTCTGTTCTCTCAGTTCTGCTCTCTGCATATCGTTAAACAATATTAATTTTAAAACCAGTCGATTTATAAATCTTTCCAACATTTTTTTATGCAATGAAAAGGATTTTTCTGTAAAAATCATTACATACAGGAATGTCGCCATTAAATAATTTCTGTAGCAGACATGCTCAAAGTTAAATCAAAATCCGCAAAGGCATTTTTGAGAGTGAAAACTTTTTTTTTGTACGAATCCTCAAATTACCCGTATAAAAAGTTAAACAGCAGAGAAAAAAGTAACAAATTACTATTATATGTACCTGCAGGAAGTAGAGATACATACATAGGGATATTGGGATACACGACGACGATGATGATGATGGCGGAGAAGTTTATGCAAAATGAATACAATTTGCCGGGAATCCTTTGGGATAAAATGACTAACAGGCACAGCAGAGTTGTTTTACATTCATCCGATGATTCTTCAAAAGATAATAAATACGTGTCTGATGAAGATTGGCAGTTAATTAATTTGTAATGATATAAATCGCTGGGTAAATAGTTATTTGATATTTATGTTAAAGCAAGATTAAACGAGGGAAATTCGTTCGAGTTTCCAAGTCTTTGAGTATTAAACTTGTCCTCTTGCGTATGAAAAATTTAAAACAATAAAAAGATGATAACGTACATGGTATTATATTTACGATTTAAAAAACGGAAAGTAGTTAAGTTTAAACAGAATTTCAAAGGTACTTTTAAAGGATTCATCAATCTATGAGCCTTACGTTTATTTATGTATACGTACGTACGTAAATTAAATCCCAACTGATATCTCTTCATAGTAATTATTCCTGATAACGTGACTTCTTATTTCAAAATAAAATAAAAATTCAATAAAATATATAAACATTCAGTAAAATGTCTTTAAACGTCTTCTTTCAAAATATTTAAAGATATTTAAAATAAAAATAAAAAAAACTTTCTTCTACATACATTTTTCTTTTTCATTAAATTACGAGAGAATTGAGGCCAGAGGGCTTAGTTTTTTTTTTCATTTTTGGAGCGGAAACCATATTACCAACTTAAAGCATTTTTTGAAAAATTAAAAAAAAAAAGTTTGTGCCAGTTTTGTAAGTTTTATATTATATATGTATATATTATTATTATTATTAATGGTAATAAAATAAAGGAGACTGAGAACAAAAGTCCTCTGTGAAAAAAGCTATAAGAAACGGTCGTAAGGTAAGCAAACATTTTCAGCTGAGAGTCCATGTTTTATTTTAGTACTCCCACAAATTTGATCAATATTGTATCTATTCATCTATTGATATTTCTGACTGTTTCAATCAGGAATTTGTGTTGGTGTACAACCTGAATCAAATGAATGGTAATGACTTTTTTCTTTAAAAATGGTCCTAAGAAACTCCCTGGGACTGAGAATCAGACTTTTAGACGATTTTTGTGAGCAATGAAATAATTTCATGGGCAAAGATTGCAAGAAATCAGATTGAATGTTGAACGTATAGGTACTCAAAACCTAAAATATGTTAAAATAGTTTTTGGTTTAGAGCACCACTTAAGTGCCAAGGGTCATTTGCAAAGTTGTTGAGTTGGAAATTTAATTTAAAAATTGCTTCTCTTAGTTTCAATAGGAATTAAAAACTAACTTCACTAACACGCGGTTAAAACTCGTTGAACAGAAAAACTATGAAACGAAAAATTCCATAAAAAAATCCTGTTCGGTTTTTTTTTTTGTAACAAACTTTATGTAAAGTAGGTAGTAAAAAAAAAAACTAATTGGTTTAATTCGATTAGGAGTGGATTATTAAAAATATCTTATAGATTTCCACTTGTCCAAAAATTTTATTAAGTTTTATACAATTTTGACACGATTTGAAACACAAAAAGGATTAACTTTGTTACGATTTGAACCATAACAAGTTTTTAATTTTGAATATGATTTTAAAACATAAAAAAAGGTGATATAAAAACGCTATAATAGTTGGCACGACATGTTAATTTAAAAATAAATTGTATTTTGTATTTTCATAAATGTATGCTTCTATGAAACTGAATGAAATGGGTTCGCAAGTTAAGAATTTCAACACTAATCCATTCCGTTAAATAAATTTGGTTCATCAAACTTTCAAATGAAAAAATCATTACTTGGAACTGTCCAGATTTACTTATTTCAAGACTGCGACATTTCCTATATCTCAAATTCTTTTATTTTTTATCGAGCACCTTAAAAACAAGTCCGTGATTAATTTATAAAAGAAAAAATATTATTACATCAAGCTGCTCCCGTTCAATTTCCTGCATAACTTCAGTGGATATTTTTTTTTTATAAAATATTACTTTTCCTTTTGACTTCTTTCTAATGATTTATGTAAATATTTGAATAAAAACAAAATTATATTTAAATATCTTCCTTTCATATTTTTATCCAAAACAGTTCCCAGCGAAGACTTTATAGACAGAGGAGAGGACCCAACTCTCTTTCTCTTCATATCATCTTGAATGAAAAAAAAATTAAATTAAATTTATGAAAATGATGGAAACGATTCCATCGATCTGCCCTCTGCAAATGCCACTGTGTATATACAAATTTTTAAGAGGAAAAAACTTTATATAAAAAATGAAAAAAAAAAAACAAGAATGAAAAAAATAAAAAAAAATGTTGACAAGCCAAATTTTCAATAATCTAATTCAATTTCGAAAATGCATCTACAAGATACGCGCGCAGTAGAATTGAAGCTCATTTGAAAATCAATTTCATCGCTGCCATCGCCATATAGCCATCGCATCGCAAGGGATGATTCATTCCACGACGAATTGAAATGGCTTTGTCATTGCCATCACACCACACACCAGGGCACCAGTCTTTCCGGTCTGGTTTGACATCCAGCAGCAGAGCAAAAGCAAACTCATGGACGAAATAGATTGTTCTTTCCAGATATGGATACTCATACATAAAATGAAGAATATATTTTCCTATAGTTGTATATGAAGTAGGTATGCATTGTAGTATAGCTACACTCCAGAACTTTTTAGAGTTTGATTTTTTAAATAACTTTATTAATATGAAACATCCCGAAGTTTTCTATATATAATTCTGATACAACATCCAGAACAAAGAACTGTTATTTTGTGGGGTTTGGAAGGCACAGTGGGAAGTTTGTTGATTTTTGACTAATAAAAACCATTTTCTACGCTAGATCTTAACGGAAATCAGTTGTGTGTACAGACAGATAGACCGTCATGTCAGGTCTGATTAACTTCTCGAATTCGACGACATCACGTGAGGCGTTTTCATTTCAACTATACGAAGATACTAATATACCTACGTCTTGTGCATTGTCCATTATTGTAAATCGTATAAATAAGCGCTGCAAAATCAACTGCCGTTAAGAGCCTTCTTTTCGGCTTACGGACATTTTTCGATCAAATAAGTTGACAGAGTTTTCCCGCCATTTCATTCATTGCACTATTCACTTGGTAGCACTGTTCCTTTCAAATAAATGGGAATATGCCTGTGTGAATTAGAAAATGGATAGCATGGGTATTCGGTGCACACCTGGTTTCCATTGAAAACTCTTTGATGACTCTTGGGGCCTATAACTTTTGTGTTGAGTTCCTCGTACACCTACATATCTATTATGTTCCAGGTGTAGACTTCTGGACCAACTCTAGGCCTAAGGGCAACCCAAATTAGATCTCGTGGTTGTCAAACAAAATGAAGCCTTTCATATCGCATTTCTTGGTGCTGGAAAGGACATTTTGTTTCCTTTTTGATTTTGAAGAAAAAAAAAAAAAATTAACCCCAATCAAGTTATCTGCAGTGTTTGTATGAACTTCAGGGATTGCTGCAGCACAATGTTGGTATAAAGAATATTATCAATGGGAGTTGATCCATGTTTGCAGGGGGTGGCCTTGGTTGATTTTCAATTTGTTTTCCCTCATAATCTGCAGCATACTCGCTGGCTCTCATATACAGAAAAGGATGAACTGTATAGCGCAATCTTTTGAGAGGGTTGGACATCATCGCATCGCTGCGCTTCGCTATCCTGTACATTGACGATGTCCTTTACCATCGATAAGTACACAAATTCCTTGTGCTGATGTTCAATACTGGAATACTATACCTATATGTATATTTTTTTTGTCTATCCACCGCCCCTCGCATATCCCGCAAGGATTGTGAGTCACAATATGAGCATACTACTGGCCACCTATATGTATATCGACGACGAGTTCCTGTTCAATAGAAAATTCTACTCAGTTTTGTTTGCTTTGGTTTTTTTTTTTCGTTGTCCACGAACCGCATCCAGATCCAGAGAATAGAACCAAAACCGAACCATAACCCCAAACCGAGGTGTGCAACATGCCTACTGGGTAACTGGGATATGGGATATCTGCACAAACAATAAGAAAAACAAAAAAAAAGCACTCCCATTCGTTTAGCTATAGGTACATATATGTATGTTCTTCTAAATTACAGCTTTTGAGCTTTAATAAATTTTTCTTCAACAAGAGTTTTTAGAGAGATAGAAACGCCTTTTTTGAAAACGGATGAGGAAACAAGAACGGAAGCAGATTTAATACTTTAAAGTTATTTGCATGATAACCGGTACAGGGGGCTACCACACAATTCGATGAGCAAGCAACTTTTCAGAGAAGGTATCTACTTTTAAATAGTTCAAAGCAGTGGAAATCCTGATGCCTTTTCCTACACAACTTTTGCCATAACTTTCCTACCGAGGCTCTTCCCAAGAACCGAGGACTTTTTGCCAACCCAGTTGGTTTTTGAGAATAATTTAACGTCCAAGACTTTGTGCTCTTCGGACGATGGTCATGTACTGTACCATACCAAATATACCACACCCAACCAGATGGTATTAACAAAGTTTCCAAGCCGACTGCCGAAAGCCGGACTATAAGGCCGACAAAGTCCGCCTATACACTTTGCCCTCAAATTCAATTAGTAGCCGAATTATAAAGGGATTTCCCAATACCAATATCTAGGTATTCGTATATAAATTCCCATCAGCCTCAGAACTCAATGCCGCACGTTACAATTGGAATTCCTCACAAGGGCAGGGCCCTGCAGATGCAAAACGCAGAGATGCCAGAATTCAATGATCAAATAAAAAAAAACCTTGACATATGGAGAGTGGTAAAATATTGCCGCCTGCCGCCACTTCAACGAATTGAAATTTGATTTAAATAGCCTTGTGAGTTGTGAGTGAAGCTAAAGCGTAACTTTGTCGCTGTTGAAAAAGCCATTAACTTTCAGTTATCAAAAACTTTGTACGCCGCATGGGACACTCGCTTCTAAATGCCTAACCCACCTTTTCAAAACATTCTCCAGCTCTTCATCACATCTCGTTTCTCGTCTGCAGCCCCGTCGCAGCGTCAAATAACTGGTGCGGGGTGTCAAAAGGTGTCCCCCACCTCTCTCAAATGTAAACCTTATTCCAACGTCCATGAAGCGCTGCTGAACTTTTTCAACACTGGACTTCACCTCTTGCCTCCAATAACCATCACCCAAGCTACATCCTACTAAATTCACTAGATAGGTTTTTGCGCTTTTTCACTTCTCGCATTTCCATGACATCAGGGCTCTGATGCTGCTCTGTATACGGGCTCTGCTGGGCTAGGTTGGTTTGGTTTAGGTCCTTGAGAGAGTGAGAAATCATAAATCATCGGTGAAGTGGGAAAACAACAAATTGACTGAACGTTTAATAAAAAAAAAATAACGGTATTTCAAAAAGTTTGTGCGCTTTTATGTAAATAAAATTTTAAATTAAATAAGATTAATTTCATTTCCAATTGTTTGAGATGGATTGGGGCAGCACACTGAACAGGAACACCCTTAGTTTGTATGATGATGTAGCGGCATATCACACAGCTTTGCTGGGGGCTTCACCCGCACCCGCAGTACCCTCGATTTATGTGAAGTCTCCCGCTTAGATGTGGCCACACATTTAAAATTGAAAATCACTTTTCAAGTTAAAGTATCCTCTTGTGCGCCGCACAGGAGAGGAACTTTTAAAATCGTGTCGAGGTTCGAGGTGAGAAGTCAAATGGGTTTTACTAGGGTACGACTTGGTTTTAGCAGATGTTTTTTTTTTACTTCTTTTTGTTGGATAAGGACAGGTCAAGTTTTAATTAATTTGTTTTATGCTTTCAAGATATAAGATTTTTGAAAATGTATAGTTATATTCAAAGGTTTAGAGCGAGTATCTAGTATTTTTGAAATATTAATAAATAAATAGAAATTTGCAAGTAGGTGGTGAATCAGTATAACGCGATAATAATTCCCAAAATAAAATTTCCGATTTGACCAATACCAGAGATATTTAGCTTGATCCCTTTTTTCGTCTCTGGTGCGACACATTTTGACTGAAATAAAGGTCTGATTGAAATTAACTTTTTTTTTTCTTTGCTCATCGATAACTTAGAATATATATCTTAGAGATTAAGGTAATACATTTTGTGTTTAGGGGCATTATTCCAGTTCAATCATAAAATTTTTCAAACTATACTTTTTTCATTTCATTTTATCCAAAATTTGGGAACATTTATTTTCAAATTCAAGATTTTGAAAAATATAAGGTTTTCTGGAATGTTAGTTTCAGCAACAATTAGAAATCCAAAAAGGTGTGGGAAATGGGACTTCAAAATTAAAAGATCCAATTTTTCAGTAACAATGCCAAAAGTTTGACTAAAATTTTTAGTTTGAATTTTTTTAAGAATAAATAACCAACCGAATTGTACCAATCTCGTACCTACATATGGAAAAAAAAAATAAAATCATTCAACTATTTTTTATTTAATAGAGAAATGTTCGAGTGAAAATCATCAATTTGAACACACATGAGTTGGTTATGAAGAAAGGAAATAAGCATTTGGAAAAAAAGTATAATTAAATAAAATGTTGTTTTTTTTAGTTGATATGAAATTAAATTTTCCACTCTATGAGTTTTTTTATTTGAAAAAAAAAATCGTTAACCGTGTGCAATGAAAATATATAAAGTTGTCAAAAATAAATTGAAAGCACTAGTGCGCACCAAATTGATTTGTCTGAGTGACATTTTGAATTCACTTCAGTTGCCCTTCCATCACACATCCATATACATATATTAGATACAAATCAATCATCTATCATTGCGATATGTGTGTCAAAAGTGCTATGTAAATCTAGATTATTTGCAAACAAAATTCTGCAACACTGTTTAACGGTTGATTAAGCACAAAACTATTACACAGATTGGTCCTATATTGCTGGCATGTGTTTTCTTCCTTCAACGATTGACTACCGTTCGATTTTATTTATTTTTTGTTCTTTTATTGTTAATTGGATGTAGCAGAGTGGCTACGATATTTGTTAATGGCCACTAATAGAGTGGACATTTGTCTAAAGTATCAAACTAGAAAAGCATTTGAAGCGACACGCCTCACTGCATGGCAATGTCAGAGAGTGTTCTTCGTCTGCAAGGTGGTGTTTGCCCATATCTAAGTTGTTCAACTTCAGTGAACTAACCCGACTAACACAACCGCCACCAACTTCACCATTAACACTGTGGATTTTCGAATTTGTTATAATTTTTCATTTGCCCTTAGCTGCTGTACAAAATGAACAGGATACGGTCCCTATCTTGGAGGCTCTAAGGCAGGATGGGAAGGTATGGGTATACTGGCCCACAGCGATAAACTCCATGTAGCAAAAAGGGACACTTCTAAAGAGGAAATTTAAAGGATTCACCAGTAGACGACAATGGAAAACACAACTTCTACGAGTACGAGTAGAGTATACCCACCTACGAAGACGCGCATAGGCAAATAGGAAACGGAACCAAAATGAATGGTACACCATCAACCAAGAGGAAGACGGGCTATGGTGACGGTGGAGATGGAGATGGCGATAGGTATGGCTATGGCGATATGGCGATGTCATTGGCGATGGCACACAACACTGCTAACTACTTGGAAATGCTAATTAAGACAAATTGCCGAGCATAAAATGAAGTTATTCAACTAATGGCGGCTGGCAGGCACAGAGGTCGAAGGACATAGAGCGAACTAATTGTCAACGAAGTCAAAGCATAGCTCACGCTAAGAGTATGTCTACACATTTATTTCTCTTCATTTAATTTCATTTCGCCATTGTGTTTGGCATTTAGTTTGGAGGGGTTTTTGGTACATATATAGGGGGCGTTGCCATCGAAGCCGCCATTCCATTTTGCTGCCATCAACTGTCATTTTGAAAGTTTTCCCATTTAATGGCTGTAAGTTTCACGAAACATCCAGGCAGTGCCGCTAGCGCAGGTCAAATTCAGATTCGTATATGGGAGATAATTTAAAGGGGGGCTTTATTGCTTATTTAAATTCTTATGGGGATTGCCATTGGTAAAGTAAATCATATTATTTTTTAGTTTGGATCTGGATCTGTCAAAAATAAGTTTCCCTTATATTTACATTTCATAACACAAAATAAATTTATTTATACCTATATCATTTAAAAAACATAACTGCAGATCTAAATTTTTCGGCAACTCTAACTTCCAATAAAATTTTAAGTTGTGAGTTTGGAAAAGTAGTTTTGAAGTTATGACAGAGACACAAAATAATTAATAATTGAACGACAAATAATAAATCGATTTTTTTCATGATTTTTTAATGGAAATCTGATTTTAACAATGAAAACTACATTAAAAAGAGCGTTTAAAGTAACTTTCTTGTTTTCAATGCTTTTTTTATCGGAAAATTTGCCCAAAATCGTATTTTCCCAAAGATAGAAATATCGCTAATGCCAATTGTCTTCATTAAATTTAAGTGTAAGTTTCTCAACATAGAGTGATATTTCGAAATTATTTTCAATTTCCAATTTAAAAAAATTCAATGAAACTTTTGAAAAACATCGCCGAAAATTTAAACGGTTAACATTTAATTCAAATTTACAATACATATTTTACTTATTAATAAAACAATAGGAACATTTTAAAACAAGCGTTGACCGTATATATTCTTATTAATTTGGAAAACTTGTAAGATTTTTTAG